>OU565280.1:11133502-11869004 GCA_913789895.3 Seladonia tumulorum
CGGCGACTGGGAGAGCAGATAAAAATTCTGGGGAATCCAGCTTTCCCGGGGATCCCGTGATCGATCCTGAAAAATGAAAGACCAAGCCCGTGCGTTGCTCACGCGGACTGCGAAGGCCGGTACGAAAGAGAGCACGCTTTGTCATTACCGTCGTTGCCATTGTTTCCCGGCATAGTTCATAATACGCCGTACGTGTTGAATAAATTCGCACCTTTTTTTCCCCGCATATGTGAACATGAACATACGTACAATATGTACTTTACCTATTACAATAATATATACAGAAAATTATACACAGCAACAGAAGCATCATTATAGATTAATTTATGCGTACTGTACGTGTATAAGTATCTCTCATGTTAAATTAGCAGGTCACGGTAATTTTACGTTACTTTAAATTCAAGCGTTATTCGTTATGTTTCCTGTTTACAAGATAATTGCCAACATTTTTTATTTATTTATATAACAACCTCAATACTGACTACTTGATACCGTTTAAAGTTACTTTGTCAAAATCAAAGAAGATATTCTGGGGGTCACAGGATGACGCAAGACACCCTGTACAGTAGATTGAATCGTAAACCTATTCCAACGAATGAATCGATCACAATGAGAGACCCAAATTAGTTGAACGTTTTGTTCCATTTGTAATTAGTTCGAGGTCAATGACAAGTGTCGCGAGCTCGACAAAAGTGACGTATACGCGTGCAGTTAAGCAGCGCACGATGATCTCGGGTGACCCGGCACGGGGAGTTCCCCGGAGCTCGAGCACCAGGGAAAAACGATAAGGAGCCGTCGGTGATCCCCCGTCAAAAATGTCACAAAAGGAACTAAACAATCGTTTCTTCGATCAGATCCGTATATAAGACCGGGATTCTGCAGAGTCTGGCATCAAACAGTTCTCTCAGCTCGACTTGAGTACATTGGGAATCATTTCCTCAACTGTGTTCGAAGAGAATCAACAAACGCTGTCAACGATGAAGTTCGTCATCCTTGCACTGGCCCTTTCCTGCGCAGTCGCTTATGCCGCTGCTCAAGCTGAACTTGAAGAGCCACGGGAAGATTACGTGAGTAACAGATTTGACTTGTTGAAATCATGGTCGATCTCCATTCATCTCTATTTATTCTTTTTCTTCTTAACTTAAATTGGACTTCTGTTCCCTTGGCCCGTGAAACTAAAATCTCTATTAATTTTGATTTGGGCCTGTTTATTTAACACGTTGACCGCCATGTCACCCAGATGCGGGTGACGGAATTATTTGTCCAGGTTTTAAAATGAATTTTTACGTTAATATATTCACATTGTACGAAATTTGATTGGGATCTGTAAAATGCAAGAAAGTTGGAGGACCACTCAATGTCACACATATAACTATTTTCAATGTTTATTTCATTAAATAACTTACTTTGGTTTCATGGTATTTTTGAATTTAAATTAGACCTCCGTTTGCACTATCTTTCACCGTAAAATTCTCTTCCAGGTCCTGGCTCGTGTTAGGCGGCAAGAACGCAAGGGATCGGTCTCTATCGAAGCAACGAAACCGATGAGCGGCCCGGACCGTCGCCCATCCGTGGACGTGAACTACAATCATCGACTCTTGGACAGAAACGGCGCGAGTGCTAACGCCTATGGAGGACTAAACATTCAGCCTGGACAACGACCGCAACCGCACATTGGCATCCAAGCCGAACGCACTTACAGGAACGGTTTCGTCAGAGGATTCGGCCAAGTTGAACGTGGCGGGCGAGGTCGCCCATCGCCCAGCTTTGGGGTCCAAGGTGGATTCAGATTCAGGCGAGACGTTGACGAGCTCGAGGACCAGGAACAATACTAGACCCCTAGATCGTGATCCACCTACGCCTGATCCAACGAGGCGAGTCGGTATGGCGTGCGTCCTTAGCTAACAACCTAGCTGACGTTCAAACAACTTTTTGATCGCATTACCACGTGCATTTGTTTACCTTTACTGACTCGACTCGTTGGACCAAGTGTAGAGACTCCTCTATTAATCGTCTGCAACTCCATCTTGCGACGAAGGAGAAGAGAAAGTTGACTTTCTAACGCATTTGTATATTCGGATTGGAACTGCTTCTTTTTTTTTTGACTGGGAGTCCTTCGTGTTGGCTAACGTCGAATAACTTCCTCAGATTGAATGCCTAAGTTTTTAGCTAATTCTAATGTTATTGCTTCTAGTGTTTAACAGTGTCGTACTCTTCCGAGCGTTGCATTTATTGTCGAGGCTATGTATTACTTATGTGTTATTAACAGTTGCATTTATTACAACGCGTGTTCAGCCTTTGAGGATTAGCGTTCTCTGGTAGAAATTGTTATTCGAAATTAACTCTAGGTATAGTTATTTTTGTGTAATTGTGTTTGGCTTCTTATGAATTGTAGTCTGTAATGAATGAAACACCTAAATCCTTATATTACTCTCAGGTGTAATCGCTCAAATTTACAATAATTCAAAAAGAACATTATAATTTTGAAACTCTTGAGAAAAGAATGAGAACCATGTATTTAAAACTTACGAATAAATAACTGGTGAAACAAAATAATGAAATAAACCTAATTATAATAAGAAAAGAAAAAAGATTTCTATCCCAAACGGTTAAGAATGACACCGAAAACAAAATATTAGAAAATTTGTTGGTTCTGTTTTGAAAAATTTCACAACTTCCAGACGGTGTTTCTGAAGTTCCTAACCGAATTAGGACTTCGTTAATGGGAGCAAAAACGTGCTTAATTGTTCGAAGTCGGCGTTCGTCTTGACAAGAAAACTCTGCCACCATTACGTCATTCGAGTAACTGTTACGACTAAAGAATGCGGTTGAAGAGACCAAGACTTTATTTATAAGAGCTCCGCACAATCCAGTACCGTTACGTTAATTTCTACCGTGTATTGTCTTAACGACTAGAGCCGGTCGAAGCAACAAACTCCTCGACAGTCCTGCCTCCTGTATTTGCATCCCTTGGGATTCACAATGGAGAGTAAAATCACAGGGTATCGCCCTGCGGTAGTGGACAGTTCTGGGACAATTATAGGCTAGATATTTGAGACATTTATCGGGTAGTATTTATAACTCGCCGTGAAACGATACCAATTGACAGCATGATTATCGGTTGCATTTCATTCTCAGGAAGAAATTCCCTTTCAGCGTGCAAGATCTTTTACCAGGAAATTCCTGTGGTCAGTGAACCGTGATAACGAGAGGAGCGGCGAAAAAATTACTCGCGTGATTAATCCCTGTAATCGTGTGCAGATTTCCCCTTTGTCGACGTTGCAGCTCTTTCACGATTAACTGGTTATCGAGAGCGAACTATGCGCTGATTATAGCGCGCGTTATCACCCCGCGAACACCGCTTTTATATCATTTGAATCTATAATTATAGGTGTCGGATGTCTTTAATGCTCGATTCAATGCTAAACACCCTGTTGACACAATTAAAAGCATTTGTCATTCTACGTATGTATTACACAAAATTGAAATGTACAATCGTGAACTTTGCCCGATAACCGACTTCCTCCGTATCAGTTTCCGTAATCACCAAACACATGAATATTAAACAGCCCTAAAAGTCTCATTCCTATTTAAAAGCACTTTCGTTTATCGGGTTGCGCAACGATTCTCCGTCTGGAATAAAGTACATAGCCATTGCTGCCGTTTTCTTTTCATTTTCATTTTTTTCGAGCCTAACTTGTAGTTTTCAACCCCTTGATTACGGATTTCCAACCGTAACCGACAAATTTCCGCGTAGAAACGACATCTCTCGGTGCAGACTTCTCGTGTAATGGGATTTTCTGTCTGCCGTTCTGTCTTACCGGTATAGATACAAATAGCCCCTCGCTCTAGCGCGCCCTATTCGAACAGTATAGTCAGATTAACTCCGTTCATGCGAAACCGTCGTACGAAAAGCAGTTACTATAATTATATAGGCCATTCATATAATAAGAAATAATTCTCCCCGCCACGATATATGTCCACAACACGGGTCTGCTCATGGACATATATCGGCTAAGAGACATTATTCTTTGATACTCTGTCGAACGTAGAAAAAGACAGCGAACGATCTCGGTCGCCGAGGAGTGTAACATAATACGGGTCGGGTGTATCGGTGTGAGACCAGGAGACCACTACTAATCCAATAACAAAAATTCTTTATTTTTCATTATTTTTTCATGGTACTTTCACCAGCATATTCGTGGCATTTTTTTAACGAGAATGATACCAAATGCGATATAATTCCAATTATATTCACTTGTGTAATGAACGATGAAAGTGAGCAGTACAGCATCGATGTTTTCAATGGAGTACAATTCAATCATGTAGATTTTCATGCGGAGAAAAAACGATGAGTGTCAATTAACAGTAGCTGTACACTTAACACGTATCGCCCCCTAAATAATCTCGTATCAATATCGATGTGTTTCGCAGCGAGGGATCAGGATGAGCCAGCCAGTCATTTGACACGACATGTAGTCGGCCCACAGCACAGAGGCCAATGATCTCTGCGCATTTGCTCGCAGCTACACACACACATACACACCGTGATCTACGCCCGTCGCGTGCACTATTTCACCGAATCAACTTAGTTTACAAAACAAATCGCGCTTCGACTAATTGCTGCATCATCATGATCGCCTCTCTCAGCGTGAATCCTTGTTACGTAAAAAAAAAAACAAAAACAAAAACACGTGCAACATTTTGATATTTAGTAGTTTCTATTGAAAGACTCATTGCTCATTAGCCTGTAGCAAGAAAGTTATGAATAATTCAAAAGGACGAACCGAATTAGCTATGGAACACTAGCCTGCGGACTTTTATACAGTCACACTATACACCGATCCGCAAAATAAAAATAAACATTGACCATTTTATTTTTAATCGCAAGGAGACTAATTGTTTCTTTATATTTGATTCAAATAGTGCAAATTGGATTTAACGAGGAGCATGTTATTTATAAATTTAGTTTTTAAGGTGAACTCTCGGTGTTAACAATTTTTTCCCCGTACGATTACCACCGTATATGGAATATCGGCCTGTCTTTTTTTCTTTCGCAACAGCCGTTGGGAAAAACAAGACTGTTTTTACAGAATATCTGCAGAGATATTGCTACTATTTTAAGGCCTGTCGTGGTGGGACTGCCGCGCGAAAGAGCAACGAGACAAATATACCTGAGCAACGCTATTGCTGGTATATAAGTGTGCTGGTTATAACTGGATGACTGGCCGGAGTGGCGAGAATACTCGAGTAGATATTTGCTACCCGGAGGTTCGAATGAAGGGGAAAGCGCGATCGGTGCTGCCAGCGAAAGTTGATTCGATCATCTCCCCGTTAAGTGTGCATTCGTGTTTTTCATTTTCCGACGCGGTAGATCTACCGAAAAAATCTCTAAAAATTGGCAAAAACCGTCTCGAAAACAGGGCTACATACCCCCCGAACAAGTTGAAATCCGTGAATGAAAAATCAGCTTGTTCCGTTGCACACGGCCGGTTCTTCGGAAGGATAAGAACAAACAAAAACGGAAGTAGCTTAATAGCATCACCCGTTAGACGAACGCGTACCAGAGGCCAAGCTTAAGTGCACGTACACCGAACAGACAAAGTGATCTTCTTCGAGTACGGTGTGCGTAGCAAAAAGGGCTTTACCATATTTGCGACTCGACTTGTACTTTAGCAACAGTACAGTGCAACAATAATATTGGATGGTTGCCAAAGTTCGTGAAGGTGTATTGTGTTGGAACTATAGTTCCTGCATCATGCAATTAATTCGGACCATTTGTATTCTACTTAATTAATATTACATTTATTTTTGTACTCTCTTGTAGAATTGAAAAATTATTTTGAAGTCGCATTGTGCATGGGAGCTAAACGACCTTCAGGGGCAACAAGTAGAAATTAGCAGGCTAATGGAGCATTTTCTTAGACAATGGATTCTTTAAGACACCTGAGCTCCGAAGCACTACTTATCTCAGCCCGATATCTAGTCAGTTCGAAAGTGGGCGTGGTAAATACGAGCACAAGGATCGCTGATTCCAATTACATCCGAGCATGAAGTCACTAGGTTTATACTCGTAATAAAGAGGTTATAACACGCTAGGCCTTGCGTATAGCTTCGGAGAACTATTAGTTCTAGTACATTTATTGATACATATTGAGATAGACTGTGATATACTAACCCAAGATGACAAAATTCGGCGAGTTAGATTTTTTATCTGCCCACTACGATTCCAGTGACTCGAGTAACGGTTTGCGAGCGTTGCGTGGCCTCTTTATCAACAGCTAAAAGGTCCACGGAAACGAAACGGAATCCTAGTCGCGCCGGTTCTCGAAAATAGAGGACACCAGGCTTTTTGTCACGGATTCTTCGAGTTACAATACAAGTTTAGTAACCGATGCATTCCTTCCGGAGCGATACACCACGTACGGCGTCTCGATTGCAATCACGGGAACCGATTTTTCTGTTTATCCGAATAAACAACGTACATCAACCGATCTGGAGGCGAGGTCAGAACCGCAAAAACTTATCTTTCCCGCGAACGATAACGCCGAATATATTTTCTCCGAGACAATAATATTGCCGGTTTCATAAATGGATTACTTAATCGCAAATATAATTGGAAGTCGTTTCGACCTCTTACGTATCACTTGTCGTCTCTTTTCAAGGATCCATTCAATGAATGGTGGTACCAGCAAAAAGCACGGCTGATTAAACCGTTCTCTGAACGAACGTAAGAAGCATTGGAAAAACTAATTTTCAAAGGCCATCTCCACGACCAGCAAAGGTATCCTATATTAATTACACTTATTTTCAAAGCATAATAAATATTAAAAAAGATATTGTCTTTGGCGGTAACATAATAGCTTCCCACAAGAAGTAACTACAGCTACGAGAAAGAAAGATGCAAAACATTCTGAAACGTCGGAGATTATGTTTGATCGAAGAATCGATGTAAGGTTAAACCACGTGCACGGCTTATAAATTGCATGCGTATTGACTATCAAAGGATCAATAGAAGGTACAACCGATAGTTCGAGCGACAGAAATGCAAGCAACGTGAACAATATAGATATACACACGTGTATATCCCTTTCCAGTATTTCTACATCGAATTACGTTTGCTGCGATGAATACCGAATAACTATGTCCGCAACAGTGGGTCTAAGAACGCGATTTTATTGGCCCAAAACCCAAAATATCATTGAAACTCTCGGAAAGTTGGTAATCAAGTGTTTTCTAGGTCACTGAAAATTCAAAATGGCTGGGAATCTTGAAGTGCTCACAGTAGGCTACTGTTGGTCTATTAGTAAATTGCAGGTAAGTTAGTTTACACGAGCGCAACCGTGAAAAAATCTACATTTGCACATGCGTGACGTGTTACACAGATTAAAGCGGACAAATACAAAAAAGATACTCGTGATTTACGACTATCGGTATGGCAAAAAAAATGTTTATAATCATACACGAAAAGAAGGCTAAGAACGTGAATTTTTTTAAGGTAATCTTAATTTAGGTAAACGAGCGGTGTCTTTGGAAAATTATCGATTGCGTTGAGAGGCTTAGAAAAAAGTTGACTGGGTCAAACCGAACGATTAATTACTGCCGTTGTAGAGATAACGGTTATCAATTTCAGATAAAGACCATCGTGTAATCGTAATCATGGGTTTCATTCGTGACATCGCTTTGAACTGTTGTTCGCATCGCAAATTGAAAGAATGAATGACTCGAGGGGTGAGCGAAAGATAAAACCTCGGCGAGAAGTGCTTCGAAGCAGCACCTGTTGAAAATTGAACGATTTAACAGGTACAAAAACCGTGCCCGTTACTCGTAACTACGGGCCAATTTTCTGGAAGCAATTGCCTTGTTGTAACCGGTTGAAGGATTCGGACTATGGCACCGGTTAGAACGTAATTATGATTTACATACTGCGCCGTACACTCGGCCAATTCGAAAACAGCTCTTTAAGTATTATAATTATTTCTCGTTAAGCTTATCAGCGTGGAGTATAGGACTAGGCGAGACATTGAAGATAAAAACATGTATGAAGTTTTTAATATTCGAGGATTATTCCAGTTTAAAATGGTCTAGTGGTTTTCTTGGCTGTTTATACTTTTTTCTTCAGAATGACACGCAAAATGTTAACATGTCATTTGGAAGAAAAAGGGGCAACCGATCTTTACAACTACGTATAAAAAAATTGCTCTCCGTAACTCTTTGCCAACTGCAATAAATACGCCGAGTCACAGTCCAGTATAGATTCACCTTGCATTGAACGCGATGGCGAAAACAGAGTCCACAGGAGATCCTAAATCATAAATTGACAATTAAGCTACTGGTACTTTAGTCATCGTGTACGCCAGTTTAAAAACCGTAGAACCTTCTTGAGGACCGTATTGAACCTTCCCCTTTCGAATGAGCCCTTTACCAGCGAAAAAATATTCTCATACAAGGACAAAAACTTGAGGCACATGAAACCATTTTTTGCCAATTTTTGTCGGTAATGTAGCCACTCTTCTTTATCGCGAATCTACGAAAACCGGGCCCTTAAGGTTAGGATCTCCTATCCACGCAACCAGCGTTCATCGTAAACACTGGTTACTCGCGCGGAACCAATCCACGTTGTGTTCGCGTTTTCCCAACTGTTGCATCTGATGCATTCTATATATACATACATGTACACATGTATAGTTAAAATGGTCGTGCAATGCGCTCACCGGTGATTCTATTTCCAGCGAACTCCTATTCATTTGCGCAGATATGATAGCTGGTTGTACGAATTTCTTACGCGTACCCTAATTCTTCGTAACGGTTATCGAAACGTTCATCTTCAGTCAATCTATTCGAGAAAAAGTGGCCTAGATAAAGTTCCAATGGCGCGCATTAAGGCTGTTAATAACGTTCGACCTTCGAATGATAGGAAGTTACATCCAACTAATTTAATATCCATTATGCTTTCCAAATATGTATAATTAACGTAGGCACAGCAATTAGTACCTCCACTGAGTCCCATACTCTACTTTGACGCATCATAGGTAAGCTATCTAAGGTTAAGACGTTTGCTATAGCCGAAGCTGTATTCCCAAGTATTTTATTACTTGAAAAAGGAAAGTTTCATAAGTTCTCGGGCATCAACTATAGCGATTAGTCGAGGAGATCTCACTATGATCCAGCAAAAGCAGATTTTCTCCGATCTAAGTAAACATCTTAAGCTGATAAGTTGGCAACAATCCACTCTACGGTTCCCGATAAGAATAATGGCGCAATAGTGCTTAACTCCGAGCGTAAAAATTCGTAAATCACCCGGATCACGAAAAACAATTCCGTGTATTACGTAAAAATGGTGGATCCTGGAAATCAAGTTCCATTACGCTATCGGCCTTTAATTATCACGGGCGCCTACGAAGCACCTATTACAGCAGAAACGGTGATGCATGGTGATCGCGTTTATGATCCAACGCGACTGGTGGGAGGCACAATGTAGAGAGACTACGCGAAAGAGACTTCAATGACGATGTTTATATCTGTCCCACGCGCGTACACGGTGCATAAGTTGCAACACACACACGCACGTACACTGATCGTTCTAATGTGCACGGGTTAACCGTTCAAATCTCCGAGTAACCAATTGTCACGTCTTTGCCATCGCAACGTCGTTTTCACCGGAGAAACACGTCGGAAAGTTCATGATCGTAGTGAAAGAACGTGCAGAGTGGAAAGCCATAAGCGGCGGGCCTTAACCTTGACTGCTGTCACGAGGACATAAAGGGCAGCATCGCCACGGTGTTCCATCCGGGGGGCAAAAAATTCAAAACGCGAGTTCCAATAAGTTTTGTACATCGCGGAATATAGTTTCTGAAACTAGCCCCAGTTTTTGCTGAATACAATTTGTCCTTGAAAATAATACTTCACGCACCACTGTAATATTTACTTTTACAAAAATGTTATTCTGGAGGGAAGGAATTATTTCTTTTACGCATTTCCAGTAAACCGACAACAGAAGCTTTTCGTAATAGAATTCTATATTCTGTTCCCATCAATTGACAGACGCTTGTATGCTCTTTAAGAAACCGTTCGGGATCTCGGATCGTAATTGATTCGGGAGCTATTAATTTTGCCCCGGAAATCCTGTTAGGCATCGCGAACACTGTGCGTCGCACTGAACCGGTAGGATACTTTAATAGGAGCGGTAAAAACTTTCGATCGGCGCGCCCTCGTTTTTCGGGCGGTCACCGGACAAAAATAGGGGGCGAAAGTGATCACGGGGGAGTAGACAGGTAACCGAAACATCGAGAGATTCTCACCTGGTCGATCGGTATATTGAAGAAGTCCGCCAACCAGGAGAAGGTGCGGGAACCATCGTAGTAATCTTCCACCGGCACGGTCATTGTCAACGATCAAAGAATCGGATAAATTGGACAGGCGCGCGCGCGCGCGCAGCACACCACCGTAACCGTTTCTCGTGACTCTCGGGCGTACAGCATTAAACGCACGCGGCCGTCAGGAGAGACCACGAGTCCGCTACGCTCCGCTCGATTTCACTCCCTCGAGGGAGAATGATCGTTAGAAACGCGTCGAATTCGCACAACCTACGACAGGCGATGACGCCGTCGACGACGGATCATGAAATGCAGCGCCGCTACGTTCCGCGCCGGCTAACAAACCTGCCGGCACTCAGGGCCGTATCCACAAGTGGCATGATCAATCGCACACGTGATGGAGACTGTTGATCCCTCCGACGCCCACACTTTTGCTTTTTGGCACACCTCGCGTCTGTGCATGGAACGTAGTGCGCCTTTGAATGGTGCTCAGTGCAGAAGTGGCGTGACTCTATCACGATGACTTTGGTAATTATTCATGAACATTACGAAATCCAAATTGAGCGTTGTACACGTTTTTCACACTGACGCACATCCTGAGAATGTGGTGTGATCTAGTTCGAAGTGCCGATTGTTATCGAAATTTTACTTTGATATGCTAATTCAGAGAAATCGAAGGTGACAGGAGCTTCTCGTAAGAAATTCGATTACGAAAATGTCGATTACGAGGGATTGAAAAATGCTGAGAATGACATTCCAGAAAATCTGTGCCAAGGTATATGTACGTTGCGAATTTGTGCCTGTATCTGTAATCAATGTAATCATGCTTGGAATCTGTGGTATACTCTGTTAGGAAGCCGGGTATTTTGATGTATTTAAATATATTGAATATACTTTATGAATATCTAAATATACTATACTGGAAAGGGAAGCTGAAGATAGCTGCCCCAATCCATAGAAACATAAGAGAAATGGCAATAGAGACAGTGATTGAAAATTAATTATAGCTTAGCCGGAAATTATTTTTACACATGTTTAAAGTTTATATTTAATACTTTAAGTATTACCTATATGTAGTCCTAGACTCATTAAAAAATTTCCGATACTTGAAGCATATAAATAGTACCCCTTTTCTGAACTTTAGAACGACCTCTAAACGTATTATTATCTAAATTATAATTATCAAACGCTGACATTTCAAACAACATTTCAGTAATTATTTATAAAAGGGTACACTCCGCCGACTTCAGTGACTTTAAAATATGTTTTCAAGTTCAACATTCCCTGGAAGTAGGTAGACCTTCCCTGGAAATTGTGTTAGATTTGAAATCTAATTCGGACCTCGTGAATGACGTCGTTCATGTCATCGTGAATGACTAATCCTGGTTCAGAAATCTGTGTCAATAATCACATTTTGTTGTTCAGATTAGCCACTAGACGGATTCGTGTCGGAAGAAAAAATTGCGTCATCACGGAAGGAAATTCTTTGTTACATCATGCACAGTGGTCGCCGGAAATATTTTCTGTAAATATATAAATAGATACTTTCGTTTAAAAATCAACGAATTGTCATAAATTAGAAAATACTTTGAACACGCAACAGAGTAGGAATTTTGTAATATTTATGAAAACATTATTAAAAATTTATTGAATAAGGTAAATGTGTATTCAGAAGAAAAATTTTGTACAATTGCGTAGTAACCACTCGCACGTGGTGGTTGGTAACTATGGATCTTGTATAGAGAAATACACTGAATGGTTGCATGATGTTTCACCGCAAGTTTGTGCAGAGGGAACTGTACGTAACTATAAATGTGTGGTGACTATCAATAATAACGACCACGTGTATGCTGGAGTCAATATATTATCAATTGGAAAAATTGTTTTATAGACTATTTTTGTACCCTAAAAAAGCAAGACATGTCTGACATATTCGGAAGTAGCTCATCTTTCCAGAACGAAAAGCCCAAAGTGGACAATGAACTGCAAGAATTTCTTTTGGCTGAAAAGGAAAGAGCACAATTTCAAGCCCAGGTGATTTATTTCTATTTAACGTAACTTTAAAACGACTAGATATTTTATAGTGTGTAACTTTTTATGTTATCCCGTATCTGCACTCGCGTTGTTAGAGAGGTTATTTTTCTTATTCTGAGGTGAACATGTTATTATTGAATATTTTTGATTGAAAACTTTATTGATATCTGTATATTGAGATTATCATTTATTTTGACTTTGTAAAAGTAATCGCACAACATGTTTGTAAAGTTTTATTCTTTCACCATTGACATAAATTAACTACTAATAGTAAAGGGCCGTAAATGTTATTATCCAACATTTTTAGATTCATGAATTCAACGACTTTTGTTGGGAGAAATGTGTTGATAAACCAGGAAGCAAATTGGACAGTCGGACAGAAACATGTTTGCACAATTGTGTCGATAGGTTTATAGATGTTTCTCTATTAATTACCAATCGTTTTGCACAACTTTTGCAAAAGAGTACATGAAGCATGTAAATTGATGATTGTAAACTAATTGTATTGTTATTGTAGAAAATTGGAAATAAACTAATTTTTTTATTTAGTTGCATACACGCAATGAAAGAAGTGGTTATCATGTCTGTGTAAAACAGAAAGTTGTTTACAGGAAAACAATATATTAATCTATTTCAACATTGTTCTTCTAGTTTATTTATATAAACCATTTAATTTATATATTACACTAATTTATACATACACTTTACATAATGTACTTCTGAATTTATACATTTAGAATTGTATAAGAAGCATAGTACATTTCAACATAGTAAATACATCTCTATATAGACCTGTAAACAGTATGCGCATTTGTGTATTAAATTTGCAAAAGAGCTTGGCATATAACTATTGCAGGCATAAATGCATTAAATTTCATGTACATTAAATATACATATAAAAGAATGCTCGATATTTAAAATAAAAAAATGTTTGAAACAAATAACATTGAAGTATCAATATAGAAAATTGGAATGAATATTTACATTCTATATAACATTAAACACTATGTTTTCCTATTAATTTCCAGGAATCCAAGGAAGATGTTTGTAGAATGTAATTTGTTTATACTAGACAGCACAACAATAATTTTTCCTATTCACAAACATTCTTAGATGGGAACTTTCACACTGCAATAACTGTGTCACAAAATATGATATTTCAAAGTTACACATTCACTTCAAAATTCAATATATAATTCTATACCACATTGCTTCCAATACATATTAGTTGGCAATGAGTACACTTGAACACTGTTAGTGCGATGGCATTCGATTTTCTTTTAGGCTCAAATTCAATATAATTAAATGCACAATGGCCTTTGAGGAAGGCACATGTTATAATAAGCATTTTTCTTCCAAAAGTCTTTACTTTTCCACCCACACCAGCCCTTATTTATTACAGTTGGTAAATGATCTGATCCTGTATAATGTGGATCTAAAATTAAAAACTTCACATCATCAGTACTCTCATCACAACTGACTCCCAGAATTGTGTGAGCTAATACACCTCCACCTAGAAAATATTAAAAAATGTATTAGCAACAAAAGATATTTTTCCATAAGAAAAAAAGGATGAATTTTACGTACCAATCATTACAGGTGAACCCTGTGTTTGAAAATGATGTATCAAATTTGAAGCTAATTGTGAAACTTCTTCACCCGTGGATGCACAAAGTATTTTAACACTAATGCCTAAGAGACTTTCTAGTACAAAACCTACTTCTGTGGAACCAATCCACTGTTTACTATTAATAAAATTCGATGGCTTATCTCCTATATCAAATAAACACTTTTGTATCGTTTGATGAGAGGGTATTGGTACTTCGGTGTAACCCTGTAATCTAGAATATTGAACATATTTATAATATGATGTAAATTAAGATTAATTGCTAACGTAAACAGAATATGAATCTGTACCTGTACCAGGAAATAATCGTCTGTAGAGACCTGTACGCACATCCCCAACCATTATCATTGAAATTGTCCTGCATGTAATGATGATATGCGTATAAACCTTGTACAATACCTACTTTTCGTATACTACTCAACATATCTATAAAAACAAAAGTAGTAATGTAAAATACAACACATGAAATCACGACACGAAGAAATTTCGTACTATCAAATATTTACCATCATTTTGTGGAATCGTTTCGTGAGGATTTATAAGTATATCGTCTGTTTGTACGGTACTAGAAAATCTCGCAGCATTTCCATAACAAAAATAAGGTCTAGTCATATCCAGTGCTAATGTTTTATGCAAAACTCTGCGGTATGCCGCTGCAATTTAAAAATTAATTTAGATTTTTTGGGACTGTCGCACACCTTTAGAAAATAACTTACTTGTTTCCTTGTCGGTGTTTCCTTTTGGATATACTACTGTAAATAAGTGTCCTAACCCTGCAGGTTTAAAATGAACGGGTATAGGCAGTTTTATGGGTTGCTCGGGTTGTTTGAGCTGATCCTCGAAACACTTTTCTATTAATCTAATATTCCGGCACATTGACTCCACCAACATACCATGTAAGTCTGTCGAACTTACATCGAGGTTGACCAAAGATAATGTATCAATAGGTAAATCACATTCTAAGCTGTTGAATTGTCCTAAATTATGAACATAATATTTTTTATGAAAATATCTTTAAAAGTATTGGGTCATTTCACGCGAAATTTATGTGTTTTCATAGGTAAATACATACGTTTTACATATTGGAGTACTGGAGTACATTTCGTTTCTTCAGAGTTCCTATCTCCAGATAATTTTAGAAGTATATTAGCATCTGCAACATCCTATAGGATAAAATAAAATCAGCATCCCTTTTAAAGAATGAGAAACTACAAACTGTTATTAAAAAGCAAAGAAAAATATACCACAACTCCAGTTGGCCGTGTAATGTTTTTTTTTGCATTCGTGTGTTCTTGATTATATTCATGTACGTCTATAAGTTCTTTCAAGGATGTATCTTTTGGGTTACTTTCATTATTGAGGAAAAAAGTGTTTTTTGATGGAAAATGTATCCCTATTTTTCCTGATGCGATCTGTTAAAAAAATAATCTAACTTTATATAGTTTTAGTGATTATCTCACAACATTCTCAACAAAATAATTGTAGCTTACATTTTTTCTCAATTCACCTAATGTCGCCATTACATTACGATCCGGAGCAATTAATGGCAAGCTTCCTCTTAATCTGATATAGATAAATTCTTTTTGAACATCACTTTCATGAATGATATTTACACTATTAACAGCTTCAAGTTTTTGATGAATATAAAAATATACCTCTATTTTTTCATCTCGATTGGAATATTTTAGAAGTAATGGATTATCTGTGATATCAATATCCTAAATAAATAAAAGAAGATATTAGGCATTGTATATCCAATTTTAATCTTATAGAATTTATTGGCCTTACTTGGAACGTGTCAGGAAGCTTCTCCTCGCGTTCTCCAATATGTACGATACCACAGAGATATATTTCTGCTGGCATATGCAATTGCAAAACCGTGTGATTAACATTAGCTTCGGTCTCGTTTTCGTTTTCTATGTTTACACTAAATGTTAATACAGTTAATGTGTTATTATACATAACACCATACAGATAACCTGTAACGTTCTCATTGACATTTTTCAGACGCTGAAAATCAAATATGATTATATCAACCTTAATGTATCTACAATGTTATTTATATATTTCATTTATACATAGTAAAAACGCGTAACGTTTACCTCTAAAACATTAGATAATATTCTTAATTGCGGTGCCATTTCCGTGATCTAATCCTACACTAGCCTCTTTTAGATAAATTTACTCTGAATCAAATGCAGGTATGCAACCACCATATGGGAATGTTTAATAGAAAAAGCGCGTCACACAAACTCATATGAACGAAAACTACTTGGAACACAACCAAGCAAGTATGGAGCAAGTGCATACAATTGTCATATGAATGACAATTCGGCACAGTTACATTAAACACATTTCGAAAGTAATGACAGGGTACTGTATATATACATTTGTTGGACGTGTGAGAAAATTGAACAACGTCACTATAGGCGTCGACCAAACAATTTTAGAATCACTGATCTATATAATTTGTTACTCTCTGCCGATTATATAGATCAGTGACGTACATATGTATTACTGTCTGCTGGAAAGAAGTCGCGCGGAATGACACAGGAACAAGTGGAAGTTATGTTTATTAATCACTAGCCAATTCGTTTCGCTAATTTCCCGCTAGATGGCGCAGCACGACAGTGGCGCTGAAAATCTGAAAATAGCGCCAATTCGTGCAGCGGCGAAACGCTCAAACTTCTAGCCAATTCGTTTCGCTAATTTCCCGCCAGATGGCGCCACATGACATTGGAGCTGAAAACCTAAATATAGCGCCATCTAACGGTGGATAGGGGAAACAAATTGGCTAGTAGTTTCAGCGTTTCGCCGCTGCACGAATTGGCGCTATTTTCAGATTTTCAGCGCCACTGTCGTGCTGCGCCATCTAGCGGGCGATTGCTGAAATAAATTGGCTAGAAGTTTGAGCGTTTCGCCGCTGCACGAATTGGCGCTATTTTCAGATTTTCCGGAGCAAATGATTCTTGCCGAATTTCTCACGGTACCTCATGTCGAGAGCGGCAAGAATCATTTGTAGATGAATAAATGTTGAACGAATGCAACAATAACAAATATATCGCGGTAACAGTACAGTGAGAAATTTCTTTTTCAAACATCGACTTCTACACATACTGTTTTAACACATTGTCTGCCATGTCACCCATATGTGGGTGACGGAATTATTTGTCCAAGTTTTAAAATGAATTTTTACGTTAATATATTAATTCTTCCAAATTTTATTAGGATCTGTAACATGTAAGAAAGTTGAAGAACTACACAATATCATACATTTACCTTTTATCTTGTATCTTGTATCTTGTATGGCGGTCGCGGTGTGGGTAGTCTCATTTTTTCCCGAATTTTCCAATTTCCGGCCAACTTTTCCAAACTTTCTTTACGTAACAACCTAATTCGGACTACAACGAACATTTAAAAAAAATTAGCCAAATCGGTCCAGCCGTTCTCACGTGATGTCGTGACCAACGAACAGCATTTGATTTTTATTATATAGATTTGATTCGTTAACATTGTCATTTCATCCAATAGTAAAATTATATATAACTAACAACCAATCAAGCCTTCATTCTTTTCAGCCGTGAAGCACGCAAACCTTTAACTCTGTATTCGAGTGCGCATGCGTACACAAGTTGTGCACCATGAACTGTACAATCAATAGTGTTACCACCTTAGACTGTATATGATCATAGACCGGGCATAGATATAGGATAGATATAGAACGTTAACAACAACTAGATTTCTTACGCCCTCTACTCTGACAGACGATAAGTGTTGCAACTAGATCTACGAGAACCTTAGACCTAACAGCCGCTCAACCAACCAGAGAAATTTCAAGAATTCGACAAGAGCAAGGTAAACAAAAAGAAAAAAAATTGACGATGTTCATTGAATGAACAGGTATACCGAAGTAGACACTTGGCCTTTGGATTAATAACTGAAAAGAGCTGCTGAAGCTAGGCCAACGGAAAACAATGAAAACATTGAAGAACCCTTGGCCGAGCCTGGGCTAACTTAAAGTAAATTCATACACAATTCAATTAAATACACAAGTTATTTTCCTAAAAAATGGAATGCATCTGCCTTCGATCTGTTTTTCCTCTCATTTCAGTAAATATTTCGTTTCGATCGTTTCACTCTCGTCCACGAGATGGAGAAGTTACAACCAGGTTTAGATTTCCAGGTTGATAAGGTAGTCAACGTCTACCACAATAGTCCATAAAATACATGGTCTTATTTTTATACCTCGTTCGCGTGCTCTGTTCGCAGGATCGCCACGTGGCACCGACAACCACCTGTTGCTTTAGGCAGGAACCAGCTGACAATACGGGAGTTAGCGAAGTCATCCGAGCGTAAAATTACTACTTCAATGCACTGTCTTTTCAAACGTTTCTCCCTTCGCTACGTATCGATCAAAACGGCATTAGTTCGACACATGCGAGCATTGCAGAACTACAATGACTCATATACTCGATCATGGGGAGTTGTCGCATTTAGGGGAATGTTCCCTATGTTGGACCATTTGAGTCACTGAAACACATTTTTGTTCACAGGATGCTTGCTGCACTGTTGTCTACTGAATCGACGTGATATCAGTCGAAATTGGAAAAGCTGTGATAAATGGAGAAAGGAATGTTGGTTTAGGAAATTTACGCTGCTTTTACCCTGTTAATTGAGAAAGCCTAAGCAACCCACTTATTAGATATAGAAGGTGAATATTCTGTGCACTACGTCTAAACCATATTTCATTTGCGTAGAAAAACGCCCGATACCCATGGAATATAAAATAATTTGAAAAATACAATTTTCGAGGAGTATGGATGATCTGTTCCTCATGCTTTGCAGGTACTCCTGATCCTGTTATAAGAGACTTGATGGGATTTTCATTGGAAAGACCCTTCTGCATGCTCGATGGTGACGTTAAGTCGCTTCTTGACCCGACTGATCTATCAACGAAGATCAACAGGTGTATTAAAACGACCAAGGTCCCCGAAAAATCGACCACCGTGCGTCGCGTCTCGCGACAGAATCCCGATCCCGATCCACGAGGATCGCGAATCTATCGCGATCACCAACGGTCTCCCCTCCCGTCAGGTTTTGCACGCTGCACCCCACCTCCGACCATGGTTTCACCGTTTCCCTCTCTCCTTGTGCTGATGCACGATGCAGGGGAGAAAGACACGCCGCCTTCTGGCCGGCTCGTAGTTGCTCGAAAACCTCTCTTACCTGTGCCGTGCGCTCGGTTTACACTTCGACGAGCTTCCGATCCGTTCGGTATCGCGATCATCCGCTCGATCGTGCTTTCGTCACCGAAACCATCTCGCTGCCGACCGCTTTTCAGGGTACCACGTGTTTCGGTACCCTGGACCTTGGACCCGGAAGCGTTTCGCTCGCCAAACCGGGATCGATTGATGCGGTCGACCGAGGGCACGCTCGAAAACGCGCGGGCCCTCGCGCGCGCCTGCTCGCTCGATCGAGACATGTTTTGATCCTGCGTGGGATCCACCGGCGTCCTGGGATTACCGGACCGATACAAATGCCCAACGAGCTTCCGTTGTACGTCCTCTTCTCTAAGTTTCAGCGAATCTGTGGAGCCAACCGCGGGGAAAGAGGTTGAAAGACGAAGTGGAATTGTTAGCCCAGATTGCGGTAAAGCGACTCGTTAATTGCTTCGCTCCTAATCGTCGATTCTACAAAAGCTTCTGATCACCGGCGCGGCGCGCTGTTCGAAATTGGAAATCCAGGAGCCGAATGGCCAAGTTTGGCCGGCGACACCGTTCCGAGACCGACCGGCCACGAAAGTGTAATTCAAACCGCGATTGACTAATCCCAGCCTGTGGCTGGAACATCGCACCGCAAAGATCTTATCCGCAAGTGTTCCGCCGCAACGGCGTGGTGGTTCCCTTTAAAACCGCAAATAAATTACCACTACCGTCGTCCGGCTAGATCGAGCGAAAGCGTAATATCGTTTGATGAAATCTGCGACGTTCCCCGGACAAATTGCCAGACCTCGATGGACCCCGCAGGCCTGTCAACCGAGCGAGAATCATCGAAAGGATCAACAGGTTCTCTCCGCCGCGGTAGAACTGCTCGATCGGCCGAGCTATCTTGACAGGGAACGGCCGGAGATCTTGAACCCGCGGTTGCCGGAAGATTCTATCGGCTCTTCGAGTGTTCCTCGATTACCATCGACCTATCGGCGACGCGTGAATCACCGGTTACCTGTTGCCGAAAAGTTCGTAGAGGAATATTGGCTTCGCTCGATCGAGTGCTGCGACGGAGAAAGTGATGTTGCAGGTTGCAAAACTGAACAGTGCTCTAACAGAGTTCTATTGTATTTCGACGCAGCTCTAATCGAAGCCTGAGTACTCGAAAAGCCTGATAGAATTTCGAAGGGAATACAGTGAAATAGAACTTGGAGAAGGGACCGAGAATGGTTAAAAAAAGAATGTGGCTTATATAAGTACAGAAGAGTGTTCGAATGTTGATCTAGATCAATCTGGATCGTTGAAAGTTGTGTTAATCCGATTCAAGAATTCTAGGATTACCACTCCAGAGCAGTTTGATGGATTTATTCGTGCGTATAAACGCACACCTATAAGTGTTGTTGTTGTTGTTTTTTGTAACCTCGTTGCAACGCTCTGATAGACATTGACATTTGTGGAACAAACCGGCTTCGCAGTTGTCATTTCACAATTATTTAAATCAAGAGACTGTTTGCATTTAAAATGAACAACTTTCTCTGTTCAAGCACACGCTGCTGTACGAAATTGCGAGGTACATAGCCTAACGCTTCACGATGCTGAAGAAACGACATTGCCTGCCTGAAGAGCAGCGCGAACAAAGATTCTAAAACGCGCAGAATTTTGAAACGTCATCGTCGGTGGCGCCGATATATGACTCAAGAGGAAAGTGCCTGTTCAAGGCTCCGGTTATCTTGACATAATCGCGATTCCCAGCACACATAATTTTCCCGGGGCGCGCGTAGATGGAACAGCGAATCGGAATCGGGGCCGAAGTTCTCCCGAGCGCGTCCAGCCGGCTGAGAACTTTCGTCGATTGTCTTCCTGAAGATCTCCTGGCCGAGTGATTCATCGAGGTCGCCGGTTGAGCGGGTCAGGGACGTTGATTCTGCGGCTTCAGGTCGGTGCACGTCCAGCCTGGATTTCTGCACGATTTAACGTGTCTTCGGGGCTTCGAAGCCGAAGAGGAAAACGCTCGGCCGCTCGTTCACAGTATGTACTCGGCAGAATTGTTTACGCGACCCGGCGAGAAAGTTGTCGCGTCCCGATAACGAACGGTGTCCTTTTCGACTGCGTGTTTATCGGGCGGGCTTCTCCAGGGACGTACAGTGTCCTGTGCGAATCCCACGTGTGCTGGTGGAATGTTCGATTCGACTGAATTTTCAAGTCGAGGAAAGTGAGAATACAAGTGCGCACGTGTGTGTGTGTGTGTCCTTCTAGCGGTGTCCTGCGCGCCCTGTGCGCTCTGTGTGTCTGTGCGCCCTGTGTACTAAGTGTTCGGGAGAAGTGGACCGACCGTCGAAGTGGAAAGGGAATACATAGGAAGAATAGAATGGGGTGACTGACCGGAGGAACTAGGGAACGCGAGTGGTGAGTAGCCGAAGAGATAAACTCTATTTGATGCTGGTTTCTTCCTTAGCGTGGAATCCCTTTCTGACCCTCTTTGAAATGTACTTGAAAAATGGTAAAAAAATTTCTTTCCTTCTTCGATTACTTTATCAAGCTGAAAACAACACTTTTTCTTAATATTCCCTTACTATCGGTTCGGTGCGAGCCGGATCCCCCTAATCGCGGTTACTTTCTCGCCATTCCTGGCCCTGTTGCACGCGACGCGATCGAATCGCGAAAAGAGAAGATCATGGCGAGCACCCTGCACCGCTCTGGGGCCCGTTTAATTGCCAAGTTAATCTTCTAACGAAGCGGGTTTGCAGGTTCCCGCAGTCAGTCAACGACAACCTGTTCCCCTCTATTCACGAGCGCAGATAACGTTACACTTTTGATCGTGACGGCACCGGTCTTTTATTTCGCTTTTGCTTTTCCGCATCTGCCCACGGAGATCCTCTCCGATCCTCGAATTATGTCACGATCGACCGAAGCGAACTGTCTTCCTTGATAGAGACGCGATCGGCCGCCTCTTCCACGGTACGGAACGTTTTACGCAGCCGAGTGTAACTGATGGATCGGCGTTGATTGCTCAACTCGAGGTTTATTAACTTATTCCCGCAACTTCGTTAGAACGGGATCCGCGCAATTAAGCTTGCTCCCCAACCGAGAAAACGCTTCGTGATACTCCGGCTGGAGATCTCTCCGTTTCTATTCCTTTATCGGATTTTACATACTGGGTGTCCCGAAAACGTTCCACCCCCTCCTCGAATGCGATAATTCCCGAGATGGAAAGTAACTTTTTCGTTTTGGGAAAATCTGCGGTTGTTAATAAAAAGCACTGACCAATCAGAGCTCTGCTACAGCAGAGGGGTCCCGGTTCGAAAAATTGAAGGCCTTCAAAAATCGAACCGAGTTTTTATAAAGAGCCCCTAGGATACAATTAATTTCACTTTTTTTGATAAATAACGAGTCACTTCAGTTGGTAATTTTTACCGTTGGTGACTTTTTACTCACCCTGTATAGCATACTAACTCTTTCTGTTCCACTGTATCGGGAAAGTCTCGTCGGTTTCTTTCCCAATCATTTTAACACGCTCCGCAGGAAAGCAATCGCTCGTGAAGCAACGACAGGCACCTGGATTGATTAGGCTATAAGCTTATATCCGCCAATGGACACCATTCAGCGGTTGGTGACAAGGAACCAACGGTCACGTTCACGTTCTTTAATTGATATCCGAACCGAAACGCAAACAAATCGTGAAATCGCTCGACGAAAGTCGAGGCTGACGATCGTGTTTGCTTGCTATCCGTCGCGTCTTATATGTACAGAAATTTCAAGTACGCTACTCGAACGCTCGTGATTCCGAGTAAAACGTTTCGCAAGCTCCTTGTCGCCGATCCGATATGGGACACGGTTGATCAACATGGACGACAGAAAAAGAAAAGCGGCGATTGTCCGCGCGTCGTTTCCCTTTTTGACGCGGTGTCCTCTTGCGAAACTGCGCATGCGCTTCTGCGTCGGACTCGGCCGATTGTTGGACAGCCGATTTTTCATTTTGTTTAAAAAGTCGAAGCACCAGCGTTGATTTTTTTAGCTCCATCTTGAAACGACTCAATTTTGTATGCTTGTACGATTACCTAGATTTGTAACTAATTTTATGTAGCTACCACCATTTTGAGAATCCTATATTATTTTAAATACTGAATTTAAACATATTATTTTCAAAGCTGCGCGTGTGATTTTAAATAAGATAAGCTGTTTACCATTTGAAATAGTGTTTTACCCAGCGCTGTGTGAGCGGCAGTGTAAACGCAGTTGAGCACACCGGACTTAGGCGAGCCGGAGCAGGGAAAACGGAAGCGCTATCGAATTCCAAGGGTACATCGGGCGAATTTGCATCCTCCGTTGAGGCGAGTGATCCTCGGGAAATTCAGTACCGTTAGCACCGTGCGAACTGGAGATAAAGATAGAAGCCATTCCTCGGTGCTAAGGGAACCGGTGACGGGATTAAATCAAAGCTTGCAATCATGGCATCAGCGGCGCCTTACTTCCTCCAAGGCGCCTTGGGAAGATGGCGCTTTTGTCCTTGAGAATGCGATTGTTTGCTGGTCCTTGTCCAAACGAATCTCCATGAAAATAAAATACTTGTAAGCTTGATTATTTGTACTAGTGCAGAATACCCTTTGGTCTCGGTAAACAATTGAAAAACCACTCCAATTGATCGGTAACTTTGGTAACGTTAGTTATTTTACCAAAACAATACCCAATCCAGACCAACCTTCTCACAGGTCCCAATATGGCCGCACCCTTACCTATCAAAAACCCTGAAAATTGCATAACTTCTGAACGTGTTCCATCTCCTAGGATTAAGGCTTGGATTTTCGGAATTTTTTCGCTAAAATATACATGTGTGCATAAAAAAGGTTAAAAATTACTGGTTTCAACTTTTGCAGTATTTATTGAAGAGATCAGTTACTCGCACGATCCGCGTTATCGTTCCCAGCAGGAAGGCTTGGTCTTAGTGTTTGACCGTCACACTATTAATTCGAACAGAAGAGCAGCACATAAATATGAAGATGTTGGTATAGCAGAATAATGTGCGTGTTATATAACATAGCAGCTTCATCTCACCGTTTTCCTTTCGTATCCATTCAACATCGACGCATGCATAATGTATGCGTCCCGTGAACGCGCGTAAGTGTGCATTGAAACTCTATGTGCAAGTCGCTATTATTTTCGTGTATGTGCAACGTGATAATAGTACACCCTGATGAGATGCACACATTCGCACGACACGCATCGCTGCTTCTCTTTGTACGCTTTGAAGAAAACCAAATTTATGGCCAGTTAGCTCAATCGACGATCGAAGGTGCTATTATAATCGTTGTTTGCTCTACCGTGAAACGCGTGTTTCAATTAACTCTCTGTTTTTCAGTTCAATAATATAATTTGCAATTCAGTCGGAACAGAATAGAAAATGTTCAGCTTTGATTTTGAGTCGTCGCAGGGGCGCCGAGCACTGCGCAATTCGACTGTTCTGCGGGAACTGATTGTTGAAGAACTATGCGAGTCGAACGAGCAAGCCTAAGTCCCCACCAGGTTTTAGGGGTTGTTTGCCCCTTCGAGGGTGCATAGACGCGTCGGTAACTTTGCATAAAAATCGATAACGATAATTCGGAACGCGAGAACGTTAGAAAACATTTTGGTAGGCCGGTTTTTAATTTTGAGAACTTTTATGATTCCAGAAATGGATTTACGAGACAATGGAAAATATAAATAAATTTCGAGCACCGTGCTATCTGTAGTCGGTAAACTTTCATTTTTATCATCGGTCGATGAAACGAGCTTCGCGAGGAATTTTTATACTTCATTATCTCGAGCGCATCGATCCCTGCGACGTGTTTCTTTTGATAGATAGTCGCGCAATCTTTTAACCTGATAACACCAATTATTAATAACTAGACAACTACAGAAAATATGAGTTTAACATTTTTAAAATATAAGAAATTCGGGATAGATCTTTCCAGGCCTCTTCAAAGTCATCTGAAGGTCGAACAAGTAATTTTCAATTAATTTTTGTCACACAATACTTAATAAACTAATTCTTTTAACGTTTCAACAGAACTCTGGTAGTTTGGTTTAATTTTGAAGAAATCTATTAGTTTTTAAGGGGTGTCCACGTAATTTTGTTCTCAACTGTACGACCCCCGAAACTATACAACTTCCATCTAAAATATTTCTTGCTATCATTCATATCTTTCTTTCGCTAGTGGGGATATTTCAGTGAAGTTTATCGTCCAGGCATCGGCGACATATATAGAGATACATCACTGTACATTCCGTGTGAGTGCGGTTAGTATAAATCGACCTGTATTGTTCGAGAAACATTAAAAATATTGACTGCGCCATAGTTATCCGCCACAGTATATTTACCAGTTCCACTTATTCTCGTCGGATGAGAATGATTCCGGGAATCCATCGATTTCTGGAATCGACCGATATTTTCCGGGAAGCACGTGTGCAATTTCCCGCGCGCGGTATCCGGGCAAAACGATTAGTGTCGTCCCCCGGGTACGAGCACAATTTTCTCGGCGAATAGCCGTTTTGCGATAAGCTGTGTATCGTGCTTGTCCGTCAACGATCTATCATCGGTACAGGTCTCCCCTTTTACCATTTCCCGACGCGACGGCCTGTCTTTCGCTCCTATTACAGATATATCAGCTCTCGTATTGATTATGCCAGCGGTGTGTAGTCCGAGCGACGTGTTAATATCGATCGGCGATAGAGGTGTGGGTGGAACGTGGACGTTCCAGTTTTCCCGACCCGTATTACCTGTTTCTTTTCTTCCTGTCCCGTGAAAATTTCTTGCCGATTCCAGCCCGCCCCCTCGCACCGCGTACGATGCCCTACGAAGGGCTGCAAAGGGTTTCAAATCAGTTTCATTCAGCCACAATTTTTTATCCTTTCAAAAAAAAAACTTAATTCTGGACAGAAAACGTCTGAAAGCTTGCAAGTATTAAAATATTTTTAACAAGAGGACTCGAAATATTAAGTTCTGAAAGTACAATTGCATATCATTTAGAAATATTGGATAATTGACAAACTGGTAATCTCGTGGGGGCCCCTTCCTTTTTTAAAAATAAGTTTATGAGAGTTTTCTTGCAACTTTTCTTCTCTAACTCGAGGGCCCCAAAATTTTGACCGCTTGGGGCCCCCGCTTGGGCCGCCACTGGGCTCCCCCACCCAATTAGCCAAACACATCAAGGCAATATCTGTAACATCTACAGAAAGTCGGTGGAAAAGCACCGAAGTGTTCATGCCAAAGGACACAACGAACCAAAAAAAAAAAAAAGAAATCATCTCTACAGCCAATCCATTCATCCCATTCAGGTGAACAACACCCCCCGAAAGAAGCTGGGATTCTCACCCTCTAGGATCAGAAAACGAGTTAGTCGATTGTAGGAACTTCGAGTGGACAATCTTGAAAGAGGTCGAACTCCTTCACCCTACCTCCCTCCACCCCCGACCGATTGCAAACAATTTTGCAACAGCGAGACGCGCGACAAATAACCGCAAACGTCGTCGGTCCGAAGCATGGGGTTACCCCGTGGTAGGGGGGTGAGAAATAGAGAGGAGGGGTAGGAAAAGGGGGTAAAAATGAGGAAGTTGGTCCCGGTTGGCGAAGAGGGGAGGGGATGGGAAGGCAAGCTGTCGCGTACAGGGGATTCGCGGATCGTCGAGGTGTTGGTGGAGGGGGTGGCTCGACACGAAAAAAGGGGCGCAGTCGCGGCGAACGGCCACCCCCGCGGGCACATTTGCTGGCGCGCCGCCTCGCCAGTCCCGGTCAGTCGTCGGCGGCCGAAAGTCGTGTAGCAGCAGCAACATCAGGCCAGAAACAGAAAAACAAGTGAGAACTCGCGGCCCGACAGGTGAGCGAAACAGGGAGAGAGAGAAAGAAGAGGGGAATCACCGGAGAATACGTCCGCGGTAAGACGTCGAGTCGGGGAATAGGCAACGGAACACACAACGCGTTACAAAATCGAGTTAAGGTCGATTAATATTAACACTAAACGTACCGAGCTATAAATGTAACAGATTCATGTTGCCTCATAAAAACGACAAGACTTAATTTATTTAGACTTTGAGCGATTTATTTGAAAAATTGTTAAATGAGAAATCTAACGGTGGTCGTACGTTTAGTGTTAAGTTCATCCCTTGTGCTATAGTATCGAGCCAGACTCGCGTTCATCAAATTGAAATTCTAATTGATTACAGCCAATATTCCAGATAAATTTTCTTCTTTTTTCCTAGTCAATTATAAACGCCAAACAAAGTTCTAATCACTCTTACCCTAGTGCTTGAGGTATTCGTATAATCATTGTAACAATCTGTGGGGAGTGCAACATTAACCCCTTGCTTTATTATTTATTTTGTGATTATTAGAAAATACTTCATCGTTCAGAATTTTAGAGAAAAAAGTAGAAAGTTTATTTTGGTCTCAAGAAAATTATTAACAGGCACATTTATTGGTTTGTAGGGTGAGGAAAAAATTCTTCAATAGGGTAGCAATGGTAAAGTGTCCTTTATACAGGCTTACATTGTCTAAAATTGACTATACTTCCTCCAGAGTAACTCTATTTAATTTTTCCAGTCTCCTGAGAATTTTGCAAAAATAATTACAGTGACCACAATGTTTGTTATCTTTAGAGTCAATGGAATTCGCATAACCTTTATTTCACTGTCGTGTCACCCACAAGCTGTTGTATAAGGGTGATTTTGATTTGTAAAAAAAAAGTGAATTTGGTCTGTGCAAGGGTGAATTCGGAGTGCGAAACCCGTACAGTGAAGTATCTTCTAAAGGGATGATATTATGAAAAATATGTTTGTACAAAAATTTGCTCGGTATGGAGGGGGATGTTGTATGGTATATTTTGTTTTGATACCTAGCATAGTGAGAGAGATTGTTTAATTAATTTCATTTTTTCAAATAGAGAAATTACTTTCGTCCAGACGACAATGTGATAGTGCATTTTTGGTCGAATTGAACAAGGAGCTGACAGAGTCATTTTCTTTCGTGGAACGTCCTAAAATTACGTTCATAACCTGCGTTGTCTGTCGCTCACTATAACAGGCATCAAGAAAATATACTACATAACGTCGCCCTCCGTGCCAAGTAACTTTTGTTGAAACATTTTTCTCATCGTACCCTTCACACGTTGTCTCTGCGTTTCTGTAGCAGCTGTATACAGTGTATTCGCAAAAACTTCACCAGTGTGTCCTGCAGCTGTAAACGAGTGTTAATAATTGCAATCGATTAAAAATTAAAAACTATTGAATAGTATTGAATTGAAGCTAGTATTGAATTATGGCTAAAGTTCCGAAAATCGGTCACATCCGATTGAGTTGAAATTTGGTAAATAGGTTTATTTTGTACTGTCATTTCTTAACTTACCGACGAATTTTAGTTATGTCTGGGATAAGTTTGGGGTGGGAGTGGGACTCCTGAAACACGTGTTCCATCAATGAAAAAGTGCAGGTTTCGCCGAAAATTCTTTTGACAAATTTTAATGCAAAATTCTTCTATTTGTCAAATTCCAGCTGAATCGGGTTTGAATTATTTTGGTGTTAAATGGCACAGTAAAAGAAAATAGTTTAAAGGAGAACAAATATTGAGCAGTCAAGATTAAGGTAAGGGGGTACAGGTGGAAGGGAAGCTTGAAGAATATCGATGCAGAGCTTTGTTGAGGTAATTATAATGTTGAGAAATGAATGACACTGATATGAAAGAGAACGCGCTCGTATTGAGGTTAGTGGAATGAGGCAGGCAGAACGGAAACATAAAAGGAGGAAATTATAGAGTACGGAAGCGAGAAGAAGAGGGTTCAGGGGTGGGGTATTGATTCACAAATCGGATATCTTTCGATACTACATACCAGACTTGGCCATTACCGAAATGAATTATTTCAAAACTAATCCTTAATATAATAATAACAATTTCTCATTTCATCTTTCATTCGACCAAGTAATCGTTAAACTACAAAAATTGGTATATCTAAATTTAATAATTACTAAATCATTCAAATAAATCTCTTTCGCCATTCGATGGATAAAAAATATAATTCAAGTTATCATTGGAAAAACGTTAGCAGTTACAGTTTTGATTCGATATAAGACGATGGCTAAGGACGGCTTTCGACGTATTGCGGATATGAGGGTTACTTGACGTTGTTGGCCGAGAGTTTATGGCCACCATAAAGTTGTCTGGCAGAAAATAAAATGGTTGAATATGCCAAAGCACTAAGCGGTGTCGGACGGACAACTTCAAAGGAGGAAGAGAGGACAGAGATTGTTTTGTTGGGAAGAAAACGTTGTCTCGAATCGAAAGCAAACTGTAATATAGAAAAGAGGCGGCTCGATTGTTTAGATAGAGCGAGACACCGGCGACCGGGGCCGTTGGAAAGGGAAAGGGGGAAAGGGAAGGTTGTAGGAGAGGCTCGGGGGGCCCCATCGCATCGGTACCGTGGTTTCCGTGGAACTGGACGGAACCGAGCGGAACCGAACGGTACGCCGCACACGGAGGAACGACACAATGCGACCGGTACCGAAGTCTCACGATGGGGCCCGTCCGGTTTTTCGTGTTCAGTTCGTGTGCCGAGCTCGGTCCGTGCACCGTTTCTCATTTCGTTTCGCCGTTCCCCACGCAGAAATCCCCCCGTCGCGCGTCAAGGATATTTTTAAGTTGCGATCGCCGCGACCGCGGACCGGAAGTAGCCGAAACACGCCAGTTCAACCTCCAAACCGGTTAACCGTCGATTCTTTGACTTTTCCGTTTCCCATTCGGACCCGTTCACGAAAATTAAATCCCTGCAGTTTTGTTTGATTTGTTTTATTTGGTGTTTGTCGTCTTCGTCGTGACTATTGGTATTGTTTCTGGCATAGGTGGCAGTTTAGCTCAATGAGGTACATCCTAAATTTTACTTTGGTTTTTTGACCTTTTAGGAAGCATCGAGTGTCCTCTGAGTTTCGAAACACGCATCGTTGTTCGATTGTTTGAGATTTTTGTCGTTCTTCATTTTATTCGGTGTTTCTTCTTCGTCAAATTGGAACGGGAGATTTTATTCTCCGTGGAACGATATTTTTAGTGTTCACTGTGAATTGTGATCGAATTTGCATTCCCATAGTTATTTGCAGGAATATTTTTACTTTTCGCTTGAAAATTTCAGGTGTTTGTCGTCATTTTATTGGTAAAGACGTTTGTCCATGATTCGATTGTACCGACGGACAATAGTGACTGAAATGGTTAAAACGGAAGTGCGTTTTAGTGAATGAGAAGGGGTTCTCTATACACGCACATGGTGTAAAAACGTTGAGTTCCACATTTAGCGGTGAATAGTTCGCTTTTCTCTCTGCATTTCAACTGCAATTGAGTTAATGTAATAGTAATTATAACAGGTATAACAAACGAAATGCAGGGACCTTGATCAAATGAGTCGAAATGGTTTAAAATTAAATAATATGAATTTTCGGAATCTTAGAAATCTTAGAGTGTACGAAATTCTTCAGCATATCGAGGCAAAACACGGTTAGGGCAATACGAAACAGTTGATAGTGGGGGAACCGGTACATTGGTAGTGGTAGTCGTGAAGCGACAGCGGGGAAGCAGTGTTGCCAGATGAGGGGAGGGGAATCGAGGGGAAAGGTTTCCCTCTCTCTCTCTGCCAGTACCGGAGTACGCACGGACAGGGACGCGTCACGTGACTGGGCGCGGCGGAAGCGTGGGGAGTAGCGCGTTGGAAGGGGGAAATTAGAGTGGGGAAACAAGTCTTGTTCTGGCGACGCCTGGAAGAAGTAGTCCGAGCCTGGTGTAAACAGTAGGTCAGCGTGAAAGAAAAAGGGACGCGTATTGTGCGAGATTTCACGTTCGAACGAAGCAGAAGTGAAGGAAGCGAAGATCAAGGACACCGGGAAGGTTCTGGCGGGTCTTGGCACTGGAAGAATTCACAGATGTGTAGTGTATAATCGTGGATCTTGCAATGCCATCACTTGCTGGATACCGATTCATCGTAAACACGTCTGTTCTGATCGATTATGTCGAGACGTGATTCCGTGCCAAACACGAGCACGAAAAATATTTGACAGCAACGTAAATTTGTCATTTTCAACATCTTCGCATTTATTATCAACGGGCTGCGGATCTTTATGCGAAACAAAAATGTTCTGCCTGAATCGCAACAAACCCTTGGGTGAAAGCATAAATTAATACGATAGACAATTGTTACATGATCGAAACTATATTAGTATATTTGTGCACATACTTGAAGACGACGAGAACCGACTCGAATCACTTTATAATTAGTTGAAACAAACAGAAAAAAAGAATGGTTTCGATCCTGTTCCAAGGATTCAGGAGAAAATCGTGCACGATTCTGTTTTAACGTCTGTAATTAACAAACTTTTCTACAAAACTCTTGCAAAAACAGCAGAAATAATAACCATGCCAGAAGTCACAAGTTTTCCTTCGTCTTAACTGTGATCTCTCCCTTTTTCTATTACACAGACCTCCAGGGAACAGTTTATACTTTTTCTATTTTAATTACAGGAAATTATAACTTGCAGAAGGCGCTAATCGGCAACAGGTACCACACAAGATCTACAAAGTGTGTACGTACATATATATACAAATGTACATAATAATGAGATAATGTATAATGTACACGATGAAGTGAACAGTATATGTACAATAAATCAAATGAAACGAGCAATAAAGATACACGTTTAATTGAATTCATGTTTCTTTCATTTCCCTCATCGACGAATTCCGTTGTATATTAATTATACTTATATTCAATTCTTTTCATTAAAATCCTATTTTTCCATATACAGTATGCTTTAGAAAATAGGTATAATTAATATAGGCACCCCCACGGTAACTGGGTCCCTATTTTGTACAAAACTTTAGATTTATCACCAACTGGACAAAGGACTATGAAAACACCTAACATAATACTAATCGTACAAGCCTACTGTAACGGTAAATAAATATTGAAACAAGACGACAACAGTATTTCGATTTCCCTGCTCCCATAAATAAAAGTTATAAAATATAAATTCTAAATAATTTATCTTGTGATTATAGCGATTAAAATGAGTCGGAATTTCGTAGAAAAAGAGAGAGAGTTTATATTTATTGTATACCTGCGTTTTCTCCTATGAAATTAATAAGATAAAATAAAATAATATGGAACAAGACAATTATTGAATAAACTGTCGGTGGATGAAGCGTTGATCCAGGTAGCAGTCGAAACGCATTTCTAGACGATGGTGGCAGCCCAATATCAAGGTTACGATCAACGCGCCTGTTTCCCACAATGGAACGGTATAGTGAAGCGGTGCTCCAGCGAACAACGAAATGAGGTACACCGGCGGCCGAACACCTTGGAACGTGCCACACGTAGAATTTCATTATGCGCCCACATTTTCTGAGGGACGCGCACCTGCCGTAGATAAGGAGCCCCTATCGCGACAGGTTGCAAATGCGAGGTCTGCCCCGGTGAAATTAACGTTTCTTTTTTCTCTCTGCCTCGACTTTGCCACGCCGGATTAAATGTCACGCGACTCTCCGAGAGGATAAGGGAGCGACAGCTGCGAGAGATCCTGCACCGGCTCTGTAACGTTTCTACACTTTTACTATCGATTAGGCTAGCCTACCAGTTTCACAGAAAATTATCCCGGCACTGTTGTTTTGGCTCATACGGACGTTCGGGACAAAAATCACACTACTTTTCCAAAGAGAATACAAAGATAATTCCCCCACCCCCAAAATCATATTTGATTAAAGAAAAATTGTAATGAATTATATTTCTTATCGAGATATTTCTTTTGTAGTTCCGAGTTGCACAGAAATCACAGTATGTGGCACAAAGAATGCACGATGACAATAAGATATTAACTGATCAAGTTATAGTTGTGATAAAGGTTTCACTATACCCTGCTCTACTTACTTATTTTAACCGTGTTAACATCTTCAAGGATACCGGTTGCTTATGGGAACGCTTAGCTGCAGTTTGACGTTAAAGTTCAGTGAACACACACGCTTATCGAGAAAAGTTCGAAAAGCAAATTGATCAAGCAACAACGATAGCTAGGAGCTGCGTCAATAAACTCCACGACATGTATAGTGTTTAATTCATGACGCGACCGAGAAAATAGGGTAGAGCCATTATACATTAGCATTAGAGCCAAATACGTTAATATTTCTTAACAGATATTTAATTATTCGTTAACCCGCCTCGGCGAGTATAAAAATGATCTTCGGTCATGTGTTTTTAATAGAAACACTTAAACTATTGAAAATTGAACAGTCTTATGGTACAGTGTGTACCTTATAATAGTGCGCATTACGTTAATTGTCTGTTTATTTAGTTCTGCTGAGTAGGCAAGTAATTTGTATACTAGCTGGCGATGGTGGGAAGGAAAACAGTGCGTTTCTGACCTTGTGTGACCATGGAGGTCATTATTTGTTTTGGCACACGCTTCTATATGGTATAAAAATTAAAAAATTCCGTTTAAAAAACCTTAATTTCTAGAAAAATAACACCATTTCATTGCTTGCAAAACAAAAGCAGTATTCCTCTTTAATTTTGTTCTACTATTTTCAAGGATACCGCAGACCAGCGTTACCCTGTATGCGCTAATGATGTAAATTACTTCAAGAGAGTAATAAAATTTTCCACAGTAACATATCCATTAGCAGTTTAATCTAATCAAGAGAAATGCTTTCTCCGTTTATTTTCCCAAGTTAATTTTTGCTGCTCGTTTAAACACGAAAGCACATTCATGGGGGACAAGTGGGCTTCGTCCGGAAAAACGGGACTGCGTAAAATCGCAGGAGTTTGAAATCCGTGCGAACCGGTTCAGCGTGATTAGAAGGGGTGGTTCGTTGAGAGTGCCGGGCGAACGAAAAATTTCTCCGGAACGATTTGATCGTGCTCGTGTGGAGTACGTAAGAACGTTCCGGGGCCGAATTGCAGGGATCGTCGGGAATAGCGGCGCAGGGGCCGCGATACCGGCATGGCACGGCAGCATCGACGATGGAATCGGAAGTCGGTGCCGTGCCGGGCTATTTATCGACCCCGTTGCCATGCCAGCCCCGCGTGTACACAAGAACACCACCCGCCACCATTATGGATCACGCTGCTCGGCCAGACCGTGCACCTATCGTTGCACGCCACCACCTGCGTTCCCTGTGCGTCGCTCGCCCGCGTGCATCCACAAAATTACCAATGGATACAGATACGTGATCCACGGATCGATCGATGAACGATTCGCGACGCGCTTTCACCCTCCTCGGGGTTAGGGCAAATCTCAAACCCCTCGAATCTCAACGCGGAACAGTCCCCCCCGTGCAGCTATTGCCCGTGCGGGCAGAGAATTTGGCTCCCCGGGCAACGGACCACGCCCCCTTTCGACGGTTCAGCCTATGACAATATTTTTCCCGCTGACGTCACGGTGCCCTCGGGCACTATGGGACCGCGTAGAACAATTGTTTACCGCGGCGAAAGTCAATTTTTTTCGGTTTCCGCCGTGCAAGGTAAACTCCGAGTTTGCTCCAGTTAGGCTAACGGTAAGAAAAATATTTAACGGTAACGAGGATGCTTCCGTGTGCTCGCCGCGTCCATCATTTCTTCTGGACGCGTTGATACGGATCTGTACCGTAAAGATGGGGGGGGGGGTGGCGAATTAAGATTAAATTTAAACGCGCCGGCTCTTTATCTGGTATCTTAAGGAACTGGTGTTTAAAGCCACTAATTACTCCGGACCCACGCTTAGCGCTATCTAAGTTATTTCCACAATCTAAAATCAACATTCCGCCGGTACTCTTCAATACAAGGTTGTGACTAGTTCTCATGATGCGATACAACTGCGAGGAGAATTCTTGACAAAGCGAGCGATATTTACACTGATAAATAAATAAACAATTTTTCTCCGTCATTTCAAAAAATAATGGAACCTCAAATGTTTCTAATGTCGTCTCACAGTTTTGTATTTATCCTGTAAATCCGCAGTCTAATGCATAATATATCAATTGTGACCGGACGCGCGCAAACGTATGCGCGCGTTGTCGAAAAGAAAAATGGACGCCGTGGCGGCGTGTTAATATAAATACGTGAAAGCCCCGTGGCTGCTGGCTTTAATTCGAAGCTCGACTCGTTAACAGACAAATGTGACAAGCTGGACGAGGTCAGGGAAGAGTCGTTTTATTCAGAAAAGCGACCGGTTCGTTGGCCGCCATTGTGGTATTGCCTTTCATGCGGCTTTTCTGTGTGGAATGAATGCGAAACCAGAATGAACGCGCCCACCAAATAAAAAAGGAAACGATATTAATGGATCTGAAAAAGGTCAGCCGATGATGCTTGAGATTATGGATCTATTTTTCAAGTTCCTTTCAGACCGTTCTATTCGCTTCTCTTTAAAAATGCTGTTGCTTGCAATAAAAGATAGAGAAATTCAATTATTTCTATAGTTCTTTGTCTACAGTTGATCGTAATCATCAAAATGTTAGAAAAAAAATTTTCCCGTGGCAGTGGGGATATGGGATTTTTATCGGCAAGATATTTGTGACATATATCGAGAAAAGACTGTAGCGACAAATTTCAAATCGTGTGAATCTGAACGTGTGCCATCGTTTTGGCGACCCAGCGTCATCGAATGACTCGAGCGCGAATTTCAGCGGCGTTGTCCGTCCCGTGAACGATCGAACATTTGTCCGAGCGATATTTTTAACTGTTTCGTGTCCGGAGCGACTGTCCTTAACCTCCTCCCACGTGCAGAGACACGCGACGCAGCTCTATCTGTTGGTTCGCGCGAATTTTTGATGACCCCGACACAGACAGAGAGATGCGCGATCGTTTCTCCGTTTCTCTGGCCTGTAATTTCGATCGCGTTACCTTTCGAGATCTGATAAGACGAAAAACGGTTTATCCAACAGCCCCGGGTCGGCGAGATCAATCGATGGCAAAACGCACGGCCGATTTCAGAAATTCGTGCCGCCACGGAGGCAGGAAAAAAAAATAGTCATTTCCTCCTACGATCAAAACGCTATCGCGAGAACCAACTCGGTCCCGAACTGTTACAAAACTTTTTCCATTTAAGGCGTTCCGGCCGCCCGCGCCTTTGCATTTCCACCGGCAAGTTTTGACCCCTCACCCCTCGAGATCTAACGTTCGTAGTGTACACACCCGGTTGTATTAGGTGCGCAATATAATCCTGGAAATAAACACGCGATGCACGAGCATGATATTATGCATAAACTTTCGTGTCGAGATGAAGTAAACGATATTTTTTTTTTTACGATTTTTCTCGGACTTTTTCCATTTTTTATGCTGTTGTATACATATATGCTTCGTCGCAAACGTTCCTTCTATCCTACTGTGACGGACAAAGGACAGTCCAAGATATAATTTACGGGAATCTGCTATGGTATATTAAAGTATAGTATCTGTATAGTCGACTAGACTGAGAGAAAAAAATTTGCTTGGTTTCCAGGGTGGCCTAATCTCGTGTTAACAGTTTCAAGTGGAAGCGCACAGGACATATGTTACCATTGCAACACTTAACATTGCAATAACTGTTTACGCCTGCAACGGAACATGGAAGTGTACCACTTCAGATGCAATTACCCTTTTTAATTAGTCAAATGGGCGATCTTTATCTCGCATGGGCGGTACGTTTTATTAACTGTAAACGTTAATTTTGACCAGTGGAGTGAAATCTGCGTCATCCCCAAATGGAATTGTAATTAAACAATATATACATATTGATGTAGATAGCTCTTGTAACATTTTCATTCACTTTACCGATATGGTTCCAGTAATTACAGCAATTCTAGAAGTTTACTCGATATATGTCAAGAGGCTCGAGAGACCTCGGTCGCATCTCCTGCACGTTACATGTCCATGGCTGGACCCCAGTTTTGGACGTGTATCGAGTAGACACTATTATTATTCGCCTCAGAATGGCTTCTGCCGCAATTTGCCGGGAACGAGCTCGTTAAGTAAATATTCGGCCAGCATAGCGGCGCGAGCGCGTCGATAAAATAAGGTAACTGTGGGTAAAATTATTTAATCGGTTGTTATTCAAGGCCTCCCGGGCACGGAAAGTCCTTCGAGGGCCGCGCGCGCGTGTTTCCTCTAATCGCGATCGCGGCTCGCCGGAAATGTTTCGGATTTCGTGCCTCGGCTTGCTTCTGGAATTATTAATCACCCTTTGGCGTGTATTACGGCATCGTGGCTCTATTGTTCGGCCGACGGAACCACCGGGCAAAAAGAAAACAAGAAAAGGATAACGCTGGCTGAACCTGGAAGCGGAGTCTGAATGAACTGCGCGACCACGCGGCCGTACTTCCGGTTTATTCGCCTCTGTCTCCTCCTCCTCCTTCTCCCATCCCCTTTCTCTCTCTCTCTCTCTCTCTCTCTCTTTTGCTCTCACCATCGTCTCTCTTCTACCACTACTACTTTCCTCCTCTCGTGATCGTTTCTGCCGCCTACACTCCAGAACTGGCCAGGCAGGATTTAACGCGATTAACGAGAGAGAGCGGGATGATAGTTGAACTTGAGGAATCACTGTTGAACTAGTTTCTCCGTCGAATAAATGCTCAGCAGCGTTCATCGGGTCATGGAGCAACCGAGAAAATGAATCAGTCGTTAAACTAGCTTGCCTTCTATGCTCTAATTGTAACTCGCGCCCATATACAATCCTGGGTGGGCGAAATAAATATCTCAAACACTGTTCAACATTGTAGATTTTATTTTCCTGAAAGAAAGCAGTATTTTAAATTGGATATACAATTTCTAAAATAAAATATTTTCACTTCAACGCAAGAATAGCCACCGCCAGCCACCATTGAAACTACATCGCTTTCCACACTTTGCCATAATATTAAATAACTCTACCCCCCTTAATGGAACTTGGAAAATATCTCGCAAGTCCATTGCGGACTTTCTGCATTTTTAACAAAACTGTGAGAACACCAAGCATTTAAGGACTCGGCTTAAGAAAATAATTGAAAGAATAAAGACGGTTTTATTTAGCCTCCGTGTCCTGCAATTCATTTTTTATTTTCCACAAACATCCGCGGTCTAGTTGTAAGTAGATAGTGTTATAGGGGGATTGCGGGCATTTTTTGCCCCATGCTTTCCGCGTTACAAAGGGGGTTGAACACAGCGAAAGGCAGAGGTAAAAGGAATGCGGTAGAAACTCCGGTGAGGAGGAAATAAATTCCTGTTCGATTATCATTTCTTTGCAATTTTATAGAAAAACCAACGAACAACGATGCGCAGAGGCTATTTGTGATCTATAAATAGGACTGAACGCCGCCTCTTTAATCGAGCGCGGAGATCTAGATGATTTCGCGTTTCCTCGATTCACACTGGCATACCTTGTAATTGAGTAAATCGATTCGCATCCTAAGGCATAAATAAATTGCCACGGGAACCTCCCTCTATCTTCCCCCCTCCTTCCCCTCGTTCTCTTTCTCTCTCTCTCTCTCTCACTCTTTCTCTTGGTCTCTCTGCCATTCTCATTTGCGTGGCAGTGTACACACGAAACTCTTGGTACGCGCGCGCGCGCGCGCGCCACAATTCCGGCGGCATACAAAATGATTGATGGACTTTTTCGTTGCCGGTTTCTCGGTAGAGGCGGTATCGATTCGCGCCACTCATCCTTATGTATTTATTCACGTGCGTTCACGCATGCAACCCGAGCAGAATTTACATAAACGCGCGCGGCGGCATGGTGGTGGTCTGCGCTCATGTTTGTCCCCTGCCACCATGCGCCGAGCCGGGGTGTCGGAGAAAAATGTTTTCGTAATTGAACTGGCAACCACTTACGGAAAGGTACAGTTGTAAACTCCTGTAAACCGAGCGCTGTGAAACGCCCATTATCCGAGCACCCATTAACCGAACGATCTACGGAAGAATGGAGTAATGGCGGCCGCTCGGGCAATAATTATAATAAAATTAAAACGTGGGGTGAAATATTTTTCTTTGAAAACACGTCTCACCAACTTTAACTCTACATTTATCTCACCGAGTCAACAGAAATAAGTAAAAGGCCATACCTCTGGGCTGTACAGCGTTTTCTCGATATATGTCACAAACGTCTGGACCATAAAGGTCCCAGAACTGTCCCCACTACCAAGGGGTATACCCTGTGAGCGCCCAAGGACCGAGGTATTTAGAGTTTTGCTGTCAAACAAAGAATAGTCTCCTGGACGATACATGTCCCTGGCTAGGCCCGCCTTGTGGACATATATCGTGGACGTAGTTTCCAAAGAAATAAATTCGTTGAATACTTCCTCATGGATGTGCCTTTAGAGTTTTAATAATTGTAAATTGGAAATATTAGAACCAGTGATTTTGACAGGTTCCGTGAACCTAGTGTTGAGGAGGTATACACGCGGACCAATCAGAGCGTGGCTATAGCAGAGGATCAAACTGGTCAGGGGCGTGTAGCAGGTTGACTGGTTTCGCGCTGTTTCTAAAGATTCGCTGGGAAGACCCGGAAGAAGTTGCGCGTACACGCAGAAAAGGCAAATTTGATGGGTGGTCGTAAGCTCGTACGCAAGCCGCGCAGCCGATAAATGAACGAGCGAAGGCAGCCCGAAGCTCGTCACGTTTCCAGGAACATTTCGTCACGATCGATACGACCTGCCATTACTGCCGGTAGATAGGCTCTACTACCTTGTTCCGCCTTCTCTGTTCGTGCCACGGTTCCTCCACTCGAGCCTCTCCCTCGCGGGCCGCGCGCGGTAATAAGGGTTGTACCGCGGTGTAACGCCGCGGCACACGTTCAAATCACAAGGAGAACGATTTTCGCCCTCGTTTCCGGCCGGCTAGTTCCTCAACTATCGCCGCGGAAGAACCCTCCACTCTCCTCGGATTTATGCTTTATAATTTACCGCTTCTAACACGCGGCCCCGTGATCGGAGATTCGCCCTGACCGCGTCAACCCCCCCGACAACAATAAAAAGTGTATTATATAAAGAACAGTGGGTGCCCTGATTATTAGGTCACTGTAAAAAAACCATTCATTTTTCCGAAAAATAAAAACGGAAACCCTTGGAAAAAGTCCCACCGAATCACTGCTAGCTAGATTTCTTTGACAATATTATGTAGTACCATATACAAATTAAAGGAATATGAATGTTTAAATTAATAAATAAATTTTCCACCGCTGTGCTCTTCAGGGGACGTAATTTGACTCGAATGGCAAACTGAAATCAAGTCTAAAGCATGACGTTTCTGCGCTTGATTATTTAACATGACTGTGTACGCCATACCCCCTACTTTTAAAAATAGTATAACTTTCTTACCCAGCGTGCTCAATGCTGCTGGACTTCAGTATACCCTATGCTGCGTTGTTGTAGCAAATGTTCACTCTTGGGCTACTGGGATTATAAATACAGTCTATTATTTAATAAATATTTTTATTTTAACTTTGTAAATTATTCCCTCTGTATTATATTTGTACTTTCTACTCTCCGATGAAGAAGAACAAGAAAGCTTGCAGGTATACCGGTGCTCAGTGAATGACTTAAAATCACTTCAGGGTCAGTTAAGTATTTTAAATCATGCATGATGAGAGTTTTCTTACGGGGCGATAGAATGGAAGAAGGTGGGTTCAACGACTTATAGTTGAACTATAACAACGGGCGCATTCGATGTGAACTTGTTGGGTGGGGGACCCATTACTGTGGAGGTACCACTCACTGTGTGCCTATATTAATTATACTTATTAAAGAATATTACAAAAAAGATCTTAATGAAAGCATTTAACATCCCTTTTTTAATATTCATTATTATATAGGCACAGTAATTGGCACCCCCACGGAAATTGGGCCCCTTACCCTACATTGCAGCGACTTTGAATTACAATAGAAATGTTCGTCGAGTTCGGCAAACATTTTTCGGGGGTTGGTCCGACGCGAGCACCGATTTTCATTCCCCCGCAACCCCCTCGGTGCAAACGCCACCGCCTAAACGAAGTCTCGTGCAAACCGACTCCTGTACATACGTACGCGAGCAAACTATTGATCCGTGAGTAGTCACGCGATTCCCTCGTACAACGCCACTCAAGCCTTTCTTGTGCCTTTTTCCTACCACCCCCTTACTGGCGCTACCCTCAGCGCGCCCCGTTGGAAACCTCCTCGTTTTGTGCGGAGCCGAATGCTCGGACTGGTTCGCCAGTTGCCTTTCTTGGCAGTCAACCCCTGTCATTCCGCGGCCCGTTGTCACCTGGACAGCATTCCCCAAGGTTCCTCAAGAAGAGTCCCTCCGACAAAAATCGATCTCACCTGCAACATGCCCCCAGGTATCAGCCGTTTGAGTGGTGTAAGTCAATGTTTGTCTGTTTGATAGAACACCACTAAGGTTTAATCGTTGTTAATATTATCTTAGTTCAGGTACAGGGTGCCTTAAAAGGTTCTGCGTTCTTCAAAAGGGTGCGGGGGGATTCCTCAGGTCATTTGAAGCAACTTTTTCCTTTGCGAAAATGTTCTGCGTGGCCTCGTTGAGGAGATATCAACGAAAAACACGGACCAATCAGGGCGCGGCTACGGTGGACGGGTTCCGGGTCTTCTGACGTCAGCGCCGCACTCAACTGTCGCCGCGCTCTGATTGGTCCGTGTTTTTCGTGAATATCTCCTGAACGGAGCCCCGGAGAACATTTTCGCAAAGGAAAGATTGACTTCAAATGATCTTGGGAACCCTTTCAAAGAGGTATAACTGGACCAACGTCGATTAAACCATTCTTTGCAAAAATAATTCATTCCCGTCGAGGAATCACGCCGCGAACCGTTATCCTAGTTACAAGCAGACAATGTTCCGGGTCGGACCAACCCCCGACGCGCTGTCCTATCCAATTAAGCTTCTCAAACAGGAAGTATCGCGAGGTGTGGACAGAATGCAATATCGGGCCGGCAATATAACCTCACCCTTTTATTTCATTTCGCTCAGCTGCGTGGCTCCTAGGCCTCACCTCTTTCGTTAGAGGGGAGGGGAGGCAGAAAAAAACCAGCGGTTCCGACGGTTTCACCGATTTGCCCAACGCCATCATCACCTACCGCCACCCCTTAACTCACCCTATTCTACCCCCTCCGTCCTCTCCTCGTCTACACCCCCGCTTTATCACCTGCCATCGGCTATCTCGAGCTCTATACCCACCTACGGGAGCGCCTCGGTTAGGTCTTATCGATAATGGTCCTATTTTTGGAATCTCCGCCCATTCTTCGCGTGACCTACCTCTTCAGCCCCTGCCGTCCCCCCTCCCCATGTCAAGTCTAAAGTCAGGAACTACCGCGACGTGGTCATCGAGAAAAAGTCCGTTAGAAATCTTCTCAGAACTTCCAAATTGAATTGTTTTCTAAACTACTTCTTGTCTTAGCGACCGAGATACGGTGACCTTGAAGAGAAGACCACGGTATCCTTCTTCCTGCTGGAGGAGCCTGGGGAGGTTCTTGCGATACCTTGTGATTTAATTTTTCTCTATTAATATATTTATTTCATTTTCCTTTTAGGAGAGAATTGTACTGATAATTTCTATGGGGTCGCTGCGAAAATGGCCGAATTCGGGGTACTCGTTCGAGCGCAATTTCATTTCGCGGCGACCGGTACGTGACAGTAAGTAATTTTCGGCCGATCGCGAACGAACTGTCTAGCACGTGAGCGCACGTAACCGGTCAGTATTATTCTTACAACTCGGTTTTACGATCTCTCCGCGCGTAATACCGGCTCGCATGTCCACGAAGAAACACAGTTTATTGCCGGCGTAGCGTAATCGGCCGGCGGAAGCGTATACGGAACGCGTCGGCCGAACACACTGTGGAAACAGTTTTCTGGCCGAGTCCTGTCATTAGGCCCGCCTATATAAAATCGAGTCGACTTTTCTATCAGCACTTTCTTTCGTGTCGCGTGATGACTCGCCTGCACGAACGCGAACGTGTCGCCGCTGCCGGTCATTTCGAAAGGCCGTCCTTACGATTTACTTTCTCGCGACCAACGCGTCGAACGCCGCTCGAACATAATGCCTTCCCTCCGAGCAGAATTATGGAGATTTCATAGTAACCGGCACCCTGCGACTTCGATCAGATTCCATTTGTCGACATTGCGAGCACACAAAGTCGTTCGGTCTGACGGGTCTGGGCAGGCACATGTATCGGCTAGAAGATACTGTTCTTCGATACACTGCCGAATATAGAAAAGGAGAACAAAGCTAGAGTGGCCTCGGTCCCCGAGGGGTGTAAATATACTTGTCTACTCGATATATGTCCAAAACACGACCCTGGTCGGGGACAATTATCTGACTTGAATATGTTCCCTTGTCCCTCAGTTTACAAAGAAGCTGCTTACTTTTAATTTTGTAAGTTATGAATAGTCTTCTACTTAAAAAAAGAAAAAAAAAACAGAATTTGGCAAACCACCCCCGAAGCAAGCGTTCGCCAGTGGATCGTCGAAGCCGTCTCGCGTCGGGCGAAGGATACGTAGGCGGAGGATTACGTGGCGAGCGTCTCAAAGGCCGCATTGAGGCCCGTGTTCGCTCATTTTTTTTATTGTCATTGCGGGGGGACCGAAACCGCTGGGCCGATAAAAGTCGAGCAGCCCGGATCCGTTTGTTCGGTCGGAAAAGCACCGGCACGCTTAATGATATTCTCGTGACCCGAGGCTGGTTAACGGAGGGCCCTCCGGTTTGCTTATCGATCCGGGAACCGAGTCACGCCAACCGACCAACCGCCACGAACGGTCTTCCGAGCTAAGGCTAACTTGAACTTCTTTCCCCCCCTGAACGCGATACGGAACACCCCCGCGATCAAGAGGACTCTGATTTAACTCCGCGCACGCTGCAACTCAAAGATCCTAGCCGACGCCCCGTGTACTTGTGTGCCCCACACAGTTACATACGTTTGCAATTACGTTGTGAAGTAGGTGCGCGATCTATAGGCAGTTTCCGGTACCGACGCTTCAAACAAATTTGTCGTGGATGGGACAACGTTCGAAACCGAGGACTGTTGCAACTAGGTACAGTGTGTTCTCGATATATGTCAACAACGCGGGTCTTGCCAGCGACATGTAACGTCCAGGAGATATACCCGAGCCGTGTTATCTTTACAGTCCTTGGCGTCCGAGGCCCTCCAAGCTTCTTGGTCCCTCTGGGAGTACAGCCCTCGGTAGTGGGGTAATACCGCGACATTTATCCTCCAGGTCTTGGAGACATATATAGAGAAATCACTGTATTTGGTTGTAACATAAATTCGCTCGGTTACAAATAGTTTGAGATTAAATACTAGAAACGGACAGTTAGGTTTGTGCAGCTTTTAAATGAATATTGGTTGGGTCTGGTTTTGGTCTATTGGAGAGGATATGCAGTGAGAGGGGTGCAGTGGGGTTATAGTCTTGACTTTTTTCTAAACATGAAAAATTGTGATTCCAACAACGCGTTTCAAGCTCATCAAAATCCGTGAAGTATATAATTACCGTGTGTGTTTCGTCGTCCAGTGACTTTCCTGGATTTACCACGACGACCCTGTACGTAACCCCTGTAACGTCGAAACACGGCCAATCATGCGATTTAATGCACAAACCCCTTGAGCCCGTTCCCCAGCAGGAGAACAAGACCAGGATGAAAAACTGGGCAGGAAGTTGAGAAGATAAGGAAGGAGCACGCCTAATCGTTGCGCGCTCGGCCATCGCCGGCGTGCACGCGTGGACTTCAGATACAGGGGGAGAGAACGCAGGGGGCAGAAACAGCTGGCACGTAATGGCCGTTTCGCCCCCGATGATGCCTTCCAGTTTCCGCCGCGTTGTTATGAGTGGCATTAAGAACGTCTGCGGCTTGGATAATTTCGTTGCGGTCCTGCGTAATTTCCCCACACCCCACACCCCTCCCCCCCATGGCCTTCTCACTATTCTTTATTCCTTATCCTGCACGGGTTATCGTGCCACCAGAGAACGTTAATCTGCCCGACCGAGATTTTACGACGCTCGACTTCCTCGATCTTTCGATCTGACTGATCCAACCGTTCGTCAGGTTATAGTTACTCTGCGGATTTTTATGCAAAACAACAATTACCCGCACCTGCTGTAGAAAACTAGAGAAATTCTTTCTATCTTCAATCATTTTAGTGGGTTCAAAATAACGCACAGACGTTGCCAAAGTCTTCCATTCTTTGCGATGTTTTAAATTATCTAAAAAATTAATTTTTTACCGTAGTGTGACAAAAAGGACACTCGTCATTTTACGACAGAATGTGACTATTACAGTGATGCTTGAATCAATAAATTTCATTTAGAGCCAGAGCTAGTTTTATATGCTTAATTAATCTCTTCTTGACAATTATGAGATTTTGTCTTAACAAATATACACTGATCGAAAAAGAAGGTGGTTCCAGTGGTTCCTCTTTGACGCCTCGCTTATTTTAAACAAACGTTACTCAATACCATCATTATAACCGTGATGGCATACAGGAAACGACGAGCTTGTGAAATGCATAAAATGCATAAAAATCAGGAACGAGTCGTTTCGACCGATCCGGTAGTGTCGAGCCGCCCACGCAACGGTGTCCATCCGCATTGCGGTCCCCGTGGAAAGAGGAGTCGAGGAAGAAGCGAAGAAACGGAGGAATTCCGAACGGCGAAGTTTCGTCGAAAAGCCGGCGATCTAGAGTCCCGAGAAAGATCATTAGCCAGGATCTTCGGCCGGGGTTCCCGTGGTCGTCGGCGATGACTTCGGCGTGGGCATCCGCGGTGCCCCGTCGCCGCAGTGCTGGCGCAGCGCCCTGACCTCAAAACATCGCCACGGATCGATAGAAAACTTTCTTTCTACCCTTTCTGTTGCGTTCTCCAAGCCGGACTTCGCGGTAGGCCGAGAAGCTGCCGCAAGAAGACGAATATTACACTAATTGTAAGACCCTCGGGAAACTTGTTCACGCCGCTGCTGCACAGCTCGCATACACGAGCGTGCACGGTGTGTTCGACTACGGGCTGGAGAAATTTTAAGGGCCCCTTCTTATTTAATTCTTATCATTACTCTTTCTCTTCCGCTTGATGTCCTCTTTCAGGCCTGAAGCTTTAATCGCCTATCACACGGGTAATTGCAATCCGTGATTCTACCGTGTTTGATGTCGTTGTAATTAGAAAAGAGAAACTAGTACGATGGTGAATGTCTCGTAAAAATAAAAAATTAAAATAGGGAAAAGTTGTTAAAATTAAAATAGAAAAGTTGCCGTCTTCTGCTTCGGTTGCGTGTGAAGAGAGTTCCACCGATATACCTAGATGGCTCTGTCGTCGACTGGTACTAAGGGGGTTCCCCCCATCGATGGGGATACGGCCCGGACAGTTACGGTGGAGACCCCCGCGACAGTTACGCGGAGAGAATCCCTTGGAAGAGTACCTATAGCTTTCGCGGAAGTATAATGGCGTCTCGAAATGACAACGGACGGCCGTCTTCATCGAATTTCATAACGAAGAAAAATCCACGTAGAAGGCACGCCGGATCAATATTGCTTTATGCCAGCGTACGGCGACACCGGCGCTTGTATGCTCGTTTTATTACGGCGTGTACACACGGGAAAGGTACGACTTCCTCTTGGTTTACGAGGTGTCGATATCGCGGCCCGTGTAAACGTATATAAAGCGAGTTTACTCTTGGTCTCGCGTACCTCGTACTCCCTCGAGAATGTTCCCGATCCTGGCCACGATCGAATGTCCTGTCGTACTCTGCACCAAGGAAAGTGAAAAGAAAGGACACTTATCGCCTCGACCTTTGCCCGTACCCTTAACCTTTCGCGGCCGAGCATCGGGGCTGGCTTCAGGTTCCGGTCTAGAAAAGACGAATTTTTCACTGTTTCTCACCTCTTCCACATTTAAAGAACACGTAGCTAACATTTAGAGAATTACCAGAGTTATAGGTTTTATGAGATTTTACACTAAATCTGAGATTATACGTTAAATCGAATTAAATTTGTAACTTATAATTTTTCTAAGAAATTATTTTCCTTCAAATTCTGAATTAAATATCCAAATTCTGAATTAAATGAAGAAAGTCCAATTTTCAGAAGGTGGATGATCCAGTTCCCATGCCCGGTTGCCCGCATTCTATCATTCCCGTATCCGCATTATGGCCGCGGAGTGATTCATTGAAGATTTAAAAGTTTGGCCCGCGCCGGCCCGCCAAGACACGTTCAACCCAGCGGAAACCCAAACAGGTACCGGCGCGGTATACTTTTTACCGCGTGGAATAAAATCACGCGGAGTCTACTGACAACTTCTCGACGAGATTTATGTCCTGAAAATTGGCACCGAGTCCCGGCCGTGGGGTTACGGCTCGGCTCGTCTCTGCTTTTCGAGTGACTGATATTTCACTTGCGTGCGACACGACGAACCTCCGGACGCAGCGTCAGCAACTTTCGAAAGACGCGTTTGCTGTTATCGTAAAAGAAAATTCATTGTCTTTTAAATTGCCGCGACTGAGGTCTTGTGAATTATGAACGCGGACCATTTACTGTTCGACAGTATTGGCTAAAATACATTACTCCGCAATATTAACTGAATTATTACCAGACTGCGGACTTTACGCATTTACGACAAAAATTAGTGGATTCAATGCAAAAACATTTATAGAACTCGCAGATACTGTTCTTTTTTCTCGCACAATAAAATTAAAACAGGCAATGTAATACAATTATTTTTTGTTTAAATGGTCGATCTTTGAATATCTGTAACTTCTAGCAAAAATTTTTGTTAGATATTTATTTATCTATTGACTCGAGATTGAAAACGAATTATTTCCTGTTTGAGTAATTCTTATAAAAAGAATTGTTTGGGACAAAAGGGGCGCAGTGTAATAAATAAAATTGGTGTGGAAACAGCTCGATTAATTGAGGACATTGAGGATACGTCGAGTCACTGGCATTTCTACGGATTGTCATAAGTTACCCTTTCTATCAATTCGTCCCTCCGCCGGCGGATAGGGCTGTTTTCAGGGGTGCTCGTGACAGTCTCGAGGGTTCGTTGGCATTTAAGTGACGGGCCAATCCACCGGCCCGTACCGAAGTAACGAAACCAGACGGCAGAGAAACCGTGGTTGTTCGCCACGTAACCGCCATTACGGAGAACCAGCAACATGACGTGACTTTTAATCTTCATTTTCCTGCCTTTCGTTATCATTACTCTGTCAGCGTTACGGATACTTTCGCCCGCTTCCTTTTAATGAAATTAATCCGGTTCTTTATATTCAGTCTTCTCGAATTAAAGTTTCCGCCTTGTCTTTTACTAGTCGCACTGACAATTACCGCGGGGGTGCCAATTACTGTGCCTGTATTAATTAGACTCATTTTTAAAGCATAATGAATACCACAAAACGCGTCGACAGCTTTAACTCCTGTATTTAACCATGTCCCCCACGGGGTATAGCCCGCGACAATTATCACCCAGTTCTTGGCGACATATATAGAGCCAAGACCACTGTATTGTATTTTGAAACTAGAAATTTACATAAAAGTGAACAAATAGAGGACGTTCCGAGTTTTGTAATATTTTAAAAAAAAGTTTAGTAAATGTTACTCGGGCCCATAGAAGAGATAATTATAAAATAAAAATATAAAGGATTTGTTTTGTCAATATTTCACGCTCTTTAGTGACCGAGATATCGCTGACTCGTTGCCAGCGAAGCGTAAAAGCCCCGGAGATTCGCCTAACCGAAATAGTTCCCGGAAATTCTGGGGATGAGGCTGGGTCTAGTATCGAGGCACTACTGTATTACACAACGGATTGACAGGCAAGCCCTCGATCCCCTCGCGGACGTAACCGAACAATAAACCTCCGTAGCAATACAGCTCGTTGGCTATAAATAATATCTCGATAGGGAAGCGTGAGCGATTTATGGCCGCTCGCGTGTGCTCAGATTATGCAAGCGTTACGAATGTTGCGTTACGTCGGTTCAGAGTTCTGCGTTGCGAAAAAGTCCACAAAATTTCATATCTCCTAAAAAAATAAAAAAATAATTTAATCCGGCCGGGGACTGTACAAAATAAAAATTTTCCACCTGAACTATAGCAAATTATAGCGAAACAAACATTCATATGATACGTTTAACAGGTTGAGTACAACTTGCCAGTATTTTCCGAGTCTTCGCAACTTTTTGTTATGCAGCGAGTAGGTTACCAGTGAATTCCGGTGGTACGGTTAAGTGTCTCACCCTGCGCGCTCCGCGAACGATCTGCCTTCCGACCAATCGAACATTTCCGTTCTGTCCGTCGAACATTACTTCCACCAGCCCCTATTGTCCATTGATCAGGGTTACGAAAGGACAGAGGGAAGAATAGGTCGAGCGAGGTTAGTGTCGGGCTGTCTAGGTCATGGATCGGTCGGTGTTCTTGATCGGTCGTTTATCTGAATGTAGTCATGACCCAGTTGCCGTTACCGGTAATGTTAATCGCCATTCTCGGCCGGCACGTGCGCTGCACAGTTATGCGCTTTTTGTTTGCCGTGCGGCTCGCTTCGGAGACAGAGTCGTTCAGCGTTGACAATCAACAGTTCATGCACTCGACACCGTTGCCAACAGACAACGAAATCCTGTTGCAGACTGTACTGTCCAACAGGGATTATTTGTGTCGAGAAAATATTTGTGGCTGAACATGTTTCGAGGTCATTGAAATTCGCGAGGGCTCCCTTGGAGTGCATATTTACCAATACAGTTGGATTCTCGATATATGTCACGGAGGCCTGGAAGATAAAGGTCACGGGATTGTCACCACTACCGCGGGGTATTGGGGGGGGGGGCACGAAGCTCGAGAGGCCTCGGTAAACATATTTATACCGAATACTTGACAACAACTTTCATTGAAATTCGCGAGGGCTCTCTTGGAGTGCATATTTACCAATATAGTAGGATTCTCGATATATGTCACGGAGGCCTGGAATATAAAGGTCACGGGATTGTCACCACTATCGCGGGGTATCCGTGGGGGGCCTAGGACGCTGGGGAATTGTCCTGGACGATATATGTCGTTGGCAAGACCCGTGTGGTTGACATATATCGAGTAATTTTTTGGAGGAGGTAAATAATTAAAATTTTACATTTTTCAAGCTGCGGAGCTCCCTCGTGGAGTCTGACCCTACCTTGTCCCTTATTCGCAGGTTCGAGTCGGTGGTAATAATCTGCCGAAATAATTAAAAATTGCGGCGGGGCGTTTGTCTCGAGACAATCGATCGATCTGTTTCGCTTAACTGGTTCGGCTCGAAACGCAAGCGGGGCTCGTTAATGTCAGAACTGGACCTAACGATCCTCGGAACGAAAAAAGGCGCGCGGAGGGTTAGGCGTGTTAGAGAGAGAGAGCGCGCGCGTATCCACGTAGCTAGCGGAAATAAAAGAGTGAGCGCGCGTGAGATAGAAAAAGGTCACGACAGGAAGACGCTCGGTTCGAGCGAAGAAGAAAGAGAGTAAGAAATAGAGAGCGAGAGAGAGAGAGAGAGAGAGAGAGAGAGAGATAATGACATGCTTTATTAAGCTCGGGCATTCCGGGTGCCTTTTTGCAGGTAATTATACGCTCGCACCTAGCGAGTTACACCGGTGGCACGCCGTCTAATTACTCTTAATTACGAACAAAAGCACCACCCTCAGACACCGGGATTCCAAGCGTGATAAAGGCGACGGAGTTTACGACGGACATCGCCTGCACTTTCAAAGTTCATCGGTCGACGTAATGGCTTGTGCGTCGTTCGTCCCACACCGGAAGCCAGTTCGCAAAAACATATTTGCGCACGAGGAGAACCTTCCCGCGGAATCGTGTTAACTCGAGCAACTGGTTTGCCCGGCTTTCCGAACGCGCGTATCTGTATGCTCCTTTTGCTCCTAATCCGGGCGAGAGGTCGTTTTTGTACATGTTTGTGCCAGTTCATTGTGTCCTCAACGCAGCAACCATGAAGAACATCGTCTCTTGTAGACCCAGGAGTCTAAACATACATGTCCTGCACGATGCATGTCAAAAACACGGGTCGGGCAGGGACATGTATCGGAGATATTAAACAACAAACCACAAACTCCAATAAAACTGCAATCGATCGCAATGAAATCAGTTCGGCATAATACTTGTCCTTCTCGAGACATATTTCATCGGAATTTCTTTCACTTTTTTATTGCAAACGAACTTTAGAACCACGATGAAAGCTATTACGTTGGTGGGTTGTGTTTCTCTTTGAGTTTTTGTAATAATGTATTGAAAGTATAATCGGGCAAATCACGGACGGTTAAATGGATCGAAAACGTCTGCATTTCAATTAAATTCTCTTCTTTTTTTCGTAGGCTCCTCCGCGCAAGGGGAGGGAGGGTAGAAAAAAAAACAACGCGCATGCATAGACTCATTTACATGCTCCGCTTTAACGTAACAAACTGCATCGCGTGCACATGGTCCGCCTATGCACCTTCTTGGAACCTGGTTGGACGAGTGCACGCTAATACGGCTCCCGTAATTCCTGGAATAAATATTCCTTGCTGTTACTACTAACCTTCCTACATTTTCTGAGAAGTTCTATGCTGACATCGGATCGCGATAACCGGAGTGTCCGTGGTTTGCAAATTCGATAGTTTCGCGATCGATCCGATGAAGATTAGAATGCAGATCCGCTTACTTTTCGGAACGTTAGGCCGTTTCCGGTCCCGGGGCTATATCTCTGCTGCTCCGCATGCGTCTAGCTCAAATACTGACATTAAACACTCGTTTGTTCCAAATATACAAGAGGGAACAATCTACTTCCCTGAATATACTTTAAATTAACAAATTTTTCAAAAGGAAATAGCTGAAAGACACTATATCTTCACTGTTTCATACGTACCTGGGATAAAGGACCTAATTACCGTGGGGGTGCCTTTTAATTACTGTGCCTATATTAATTATACTTATTTTCAAAAGGAAGTAGCTGAAAGAGACTATATCTTAACTGTTTCATGTATGGATACCTGGGGTGAGGGACCTAATTACCGTGGGGGTGCCTTTTAATTACTGTGCCTATACTAATCATAGTTATGTTTAAAGCACAGTTAATATTAAAGTTATGGAAATTTCGCAGTTTTTCCTGATGAATCCTAAAACAGTAATGAAGTAATATAGTAATATTATAATAGTTCTTATTTTAAAAGTATCGCAAGATTTCATTAACAAAAAAAAAATACAGGGGCTTTATGGAAATTTCAGGCCGTTTGTTCATAAAAATCGGCGCGATCTTCGCGTTTTAATAACCGGCAAACAATTTCTTATCGTAGGTGGCGGAACTCGACGGAGCGAGACTCTCATGACGAGGGAACAGTTAACGATCCCACCCTCCGCCGTGCCGATAACGATTTCTCTTCTGTAACGTCGTGCAATTTCCTTCGTCCGGACTGTCCAGAAACACTTGCTTAAATCTCGGCCGTAAAACAAGCCGTTGCGGCACCGTGGCGGCTGTGCGTTGCACATAGAACGTCGGCCTGGTTGTTTCACCGGTGGTAAAACTGGACAAGTAAGCGAAAAGAGGGTTGAGAGAGAGAGAGAGAGGGAGAGCCTCGACAGAGATCCTCCTCGCAGATAGAGCAGCTCGTAATAACGCAAAGGCCTCGGTCCGCGTGGCAGGTTGTTATTGCCGCTTATTATTTATCCATCGTGGGCGGCTCGCGAAACGTCGAGCCGAGCCGAGCCGAGCCGAGCTCTGTTTACACGCGTCCGAGGAAAGGAACGTTAATTATTATTCTCGCGGGTGGACAGTTCGAGACCGAACGATGGCGTACTTCCCGTATCGGACGGTCGCGTTCTGTGTCTGTTGACACGTGCCCGTGATAACAGCCACGGGGAAAGGTACACGACGTCCTGATACCGGACACACCGGGCTGACAAAGAATTTTTCCTGCAATCGATAACGAGGCCCGTTGCTTCCGGAGCGTCGTGGCAACCGGTGTTTTGAGCCCGCGGCCGCCCAACCCCCGGTTTCAACCCCGTTTCAACCCCGTTTCAACCCCATGCCGTTCTTCGACCGACCCGAGCGTGTGCCACCCCCTCCTCTGCCCCCCCAACCTTCGCGCCGGTTTGATTAATCGCTCGCCGGGAGTCGTTCCCGACGAAATTTTAACCTTTCCGATCGGTCCGGGAAAGGTGAATGGGCTCCGGATACAACCGAGAGAAATGGCGCCCTCTTATACCACTCTGTCTCCTTCAACCCTTTCGCTTCTGCGTTTCCTGTAGACCTTGCGTCCCTTAGCCTGGCTCCAGAAGGTATTTATACGATAAAACTGCGGTCACTCGATATATGTCCCGAAAGCCTCGCAGATAAATGTCGCAAAACTACCCCCACTACCTCTGGGTATTCCCTGCGAGGAGCCAGAAATACGTTCGACGCGAATCAAAGGATAGCGTCTCCTGTACGATTTTTGTCTCTGCCTAGACCCGCGTTTTGGACATAGATCGAGTAACAATACATACCTCGGAATGCGATTAATTCTAATTTGGTAGGCAAGTACTGGTTTCAGAGGTTTTTGCGGAGCAACGATATCATGATTCGGAAAAACTACAATTGTCAATACCTGTCGGCCTTAATGCAATCGATGACGTAGACCACGGTGAAGGTTTCCGGGCGCAACAGCTTGTCATTTCCTGATCGATTAAACAAAAAGGAAAAGTCGTAAAACCGAGTCGAGTTCGGTGTAACTGTCCCGTTTCCTCGTTCGCGATTAAACTTTACCGTTAATTCCGCAACCGAGAGTTTCAAGATCGATTAATCATCAACACAGCTTACGAAAGTCTTGAAAGCTCGAGAGAATGAAAGTTATTGCAAAACATCACGTCACTCTATATTCTCGCTTTAGCAGAACTATTAATCTGATAATTTGAACTTTACTTTATTGTTCGAAGAAGTGTTGGTTTTTTTACTACGCTATATAAAAAAAAAAAAAGAATATAAATCTCGGAGTGGAACACGCGAGCGTAAATCGGAGAAAAAGATAAGGAAATAAATATGATGCCTTATTAATTCTTTAAACCCGTAATCGGGACAATTTATCAGCCGGATTAGGCAGATAAGGTGGCCAGCATCTCGGGGATTAATTGCAGGTAATTACCAAATAACTCCTCTGTCGGCGGAATCGTCACAGTCGGAGCGGGTTCAAGAAGCTCCGAGCGCGTCCATTGTTTCGCCGGGACGCATTGTTGTTGCGCGTGGGTTCCGCGGCAATTTCCTTCTAATTGCATTAAGCACGGCCGTCGTAATGAAAACGAAAAAGAAGAAGAGAGAGAAAGAGAAAAAAAAAGGAACTTGATTTGTTGCCGCGCTCGGCACGCAACGTTTAGAGACGTTTAATTGCACCTGGAAACGTCTGGGATTGTTCTCCGCATTTTCGTATGATTCACTATCATCCGCGGGTCCCGGGCAATCTGTTTACAGACCTATAGCAATTCTCTCTTCAGCCCCTTAACCCGTTGCCCTACAATGTCGAATCACACTAGTCATGAAGATTCTGAACAGAGTCGTACGTTATTAATTTTCATTAAAACGAAATAAAATTCTATTTTATTTTGAAAAAATATTGTGTCCCATTCTTCCGTAACACACGCGGGAAAGATAAATATCAATATGAAAATCGACACGAGTTTACTAGATGACCTAATCGTTCTGCCTACTGACTCTGCTACCGAGGTATACGGTAGAAACAAAAAGTGCAATGCGCGCACACGTCAGTGATATAATGAATTTCTGTTCCTCTAAGGAAACCAACTTGATAAATCAAATATTTCTCAGATAATTAATGACAATCGTACAGTACAGAAACTTTTTGATTTGTTGTTCCAGATACTTGGGAGAAATGGGACTAGCCGAAAGAGACGCAGAAATGCAGGAGTTAGAGACACCACGATCCGGTAGATCGCGAGATCTCTTCGGCGTGCAGCTCGAGGTAAATCAACAAATCCTACCAGAATTATTAAAAATAAAGAAGATACCACTATTCTCCTAGCAACTGTGGAAAAACAGTACGCCAGTACTTTTGTCTTAAATTTTAATAAATTAAAGATAACGTCAAGGCTTTTGCAATGTCCGAGTATCTCCATCTCCATAGCTTTCTCGCAAGAGCGAAAAATTTAGCGAGAAGCGTGCAGAGTTTCGTAATGATAGTGCAAACGATCTTGGATCCGGCCATGTTCTAGATCCCCTATAAAAGGATCACTGGCGGAGAAAGGTGAGGCCCGATCGATCGAACAAGGAAAAGAGTTCAATGGACAGACTTTCCTTAGCCGTTTCGGTATCAGGTAGCCGTTCAGTTTGCGCTAGTAGGTCCGACACCGGTTTTCTGGGTCGCACCTCTCACCGGCGTCTATACCCGCGCCATTGGCAAAAGTAGCTATTGAATTTGCAGCCTGCAGCTTGTTCGGTGAACGTGCTACTATCGCGTAACAATCGAACTTGTTTTTGACCTCGACGCCATAAAGCGTAAACTTCGAGCAGAATTCTTCTCGAAACAAAAGACAACTGTTCGAGCGTCTCACAGCATTAATTATGCACGCATCATTTCCTCCGACAATCTTTCACGAACCAACAAAAATTCGGCAGTTTCACTTCCGGACCCCTCCGATCGATTTTAGCATCTGCGATCGTTTCGGAATGATTTCTCCTTTCGCTCGGTGATCCGGAAACGAAAACGGATCGCTAGCTTTATAGTCACGCATTAGTGGGCGAGGATCATTTTTTTTCATCTCGCCCGGTACCGGACACCTGCGATATTTATTCCAATCTCATTACCAATCCTTCCGCGAAGGTTTCGTTTTCGTCATTGCACGCTTGAATGAACGGGAAAATCATTTCACAATGTTTCACCTTTCTCGTGGCTGCGTAACTGAGTCAAACCTGTTATTGGCAATGTTAACCCCTTGCCCTATGATATAGAGTCAGACTCGCCGTGAAGATTCTGTACAGAGCCTAACAAATATGTTATTAATTTGAACCGAAATAAATTTCGGTGTAGTCTGTTAGATCTAAGCCAGGCCTGGGCAACCGGTGGCTCGCGAGCCACGCAAGAGTTCCCTTCCCACTCCTGGGACCCCCCACCATGCTCTTATGGATTGTGGGAGAAGGGGGCAGGTGGCTAGGGACCTATACAGGAGGTTGCCTTCAGGAGATATGAAGTGGCTAGTGGAGGGGGAACCTGCAAACTGGTAGTGGGGGTCGTGAAGCGACGACGGGGAAGAAGTTGGCCAGGCCTGGTGGATTGCACTGTTTACTATACTTTTCTAAAACACAAAAGCGAAATCGATTTTTGCATACATGAGATTCCCCCTGAAGATAGTGTCGCGAACGCTCCGGGGCTGATAATCATTAAACAGTGTGTGCTAAGTGTATACCGAGGACAATATGGTCACCACGAGAGCGGGTCCTCGAACGAGTAGAAAGTAACGAGTACACGCTGGCTGCTAGAAGAACATTCTGACGTTAGGTTCATGAATTATCGAACAAACAGATGTTATAATGGCAGGGTCGCTGCTGTTCTAATGTAAATTGATCGCACGGGAAGATAGGAGCCGAGCGGAATGTTCCCCTGCGCTTCTATCGTAATTACCGACGAGGGTTTATTAATTGCTTTGGCAATATGACACGAGCCTAATTATTCCGCGGCCGACTCATTATAAACGGCACGGCTTATAATGTTTCGTCGAACGGCCATCGGGACCCGGGGTCACCGATCATCGGCCGGCTATATTTATATGTATGTATCTACGGCTCGTCGTTTTAATCGGCCCAATGCAAACGAGCCGTAACACCGAGTCACGAGTTCATTAAATCGGCCGAAAACGGCCGAGATACGGATCGTCTCGGTCGGTTTGCACACCGCGAACTGAATGAAGTCGATTTCGCAATTACTTGTTTGAAGAACACGACCATATTTGCGGCCGTACTTTGTAGCGCAGTGGAAAAGCTTGTAACGTCATCGTCAACACGGTAGACTGGCCGCATTCTCACCGACGCGACACGACGCGACGCGCCCTGTATCGAAAAGCACGTTTTCTCCACAAAATTCCATTACTCGAAAGTTGTACCAACAAATGTTTCCAGGCGAAAGTTGTAGGATATGCAAGACAGTATTTATTTGACATTGAATTTTTTTAGTGAGAACCAAGAAAAAATACCGGGTTGTTTGTATACTTCAGGGGCCCTCGTCGGTCTCGATGGCCTTGAAGCATGTTGTCAAGGTCATCACTCTGTTATTTTCCCGGACTTAGTTTTTTTTAGATATTTGACCAATGAGTTAGTTGTGCTACATTCATCCAAAAAATTTGCTACATACTAGATATCCAAGTCTTTTGTAATTCAACCTACTTTTAGCTCTAGTTTTGAATTACGCGAACGGTGCAACTGGTCTATAATGAGAACACGATGACACATTTGCTCGTTAGGGCATTTATCTTGTGCGACCTTGAATATACTAGGTAGTTTAGGTTTATGGTATCGTCAGGGTAACAAAGCCTTAGAGGGGCGTTTAGATTAGTGTACCAGTTGTGAATCCCACAGATACAAGATAGGGAATGAGCGTAATTAGACAGTAATTGTCGCGGTAACGTACTCGGGAAATTATCCGTGGCATCAACATGAAAATTACTTGGTCTTTGCACAAACAAACATTATAAAAAACAAACTTACATTTAATAAATTAAGTTTTCAAGTAATACCGATTTTCGTCCAACTTTTCAGTATAATTGACCACAGTGAAACGTGTCGGTGACGGAAAAAGAAATGCCGGACGGACTGCGTAATTCATTTGGTCGGTGCAACCGCGTATCGGTCGCCGTCATTATCCGGTTATGGTTCCACGGTTCCACGGACTGTTTTCACTTTTATGTTAAACGCAACATTATTATAAACGCCGCTATTAAAATTATTATCCAGGAAATCGGCGTCGAAGTTCGACTTCGCGTTGTTTCGGACAATTACGGTGTGGTTTCCGCGCCATTGGAGCGTTGTTTCCGTTTTCCTACGGTCGACTGAAAAAAACAATAGAGTTCTTGCGCCTAGAGTTTCTCAACGCTAACCGGCGCTATCATGAATCTCTTATACGTGTCAATTTGTTCTACGCGTTATCGCGTTGCAAATCGATTGCAATAGAAATAAGTTTGACGTGAAATCAGCGTTGCGCTGATTTTCCAAGGTTGGGTCTGCTGGAACTAAGCAAATTTTTATTGGTTTTTTTTTTAAATTGACTACATTGCAAGCATATTTATCGGTAAAATTATGAGAACTGTATACAAAATAAAGTATTTGCAAAGTTCGAAGAAATCGTAATTCTCTATACAATTAAGCAATTAAGTGATTTTCAAGAAACACGAGTGTGCTTCGGCACGGTGTAAAAATAAAAAGGAGAAATTATTTATGACGTGCTGGAAAGCCTATGATATTCACGACACACCGACTCGACTCGAATCGGATTGGTCACCGTAGATGAGCGTACTTATGCAGTATTCTCCAGTGTCGTTTAGTCGCTCACCGCTTTTTCGCGCGTTTGCACTGCGCCCTGTAAAAACAAATGGACTCGCACGAGTCCGCGTGCAAACGATCGTCCGCCAGAACCCAGCAAAAGAAAGTATTTTATATTGTGTTCGTCGGTGCCGATCGGTTTTTGCATAACGCCGGGGCCCCGGCCTCGGCGTTTCACGGTTTACTCCTTTCATCGCGGATAATTTCGTTCGTTTCGCTTGCGCCTTGTCGTCGTAACCGCATCGACAATCGAGATTCTGTCGTTCGCCAGAAACGAAAGCGTCCGCGGATCACCGGAAATAGCTTTGATCGCGGTAATAGCCCCAGATCTTTCTCGTCACGATTCGTCTGCTGGAGTAATTGGCACCGATCAAATTCGAAAGAAAAATCCAATCCATATCTCGCTGTGCATTTGCGTCTGCCAATTCCCCTGGAAAAGCTTCGTCAAAATGACGGATTTTCTAATATATGATCATTGCGATTCCAAAGATGCACAGTATTCTCTCCCGTAACTGTCGAAAAGGTCTCTACCGTAACTGTCGTAATGGTATCCCCACCGCTGGGGGATCCCCCTTCAGTAATTTATAATTCGAATAAAGAATATTCTGTTAGCAACTACGTGAATCAGACTAAAAACTTTTTTCAAAAATTTTTGTAATAATTTTTATAATAAACGCGTCAAATCAGCAGTCCACCGCTGAAACTCAATCAACAGTGGGAGGGCAAACTTTCTCTTCGGAATAGCGTCGTGTCATCCGTCTTTTGAATAATGGAACCTAATCATCGTGGATGACTATTGACGTCCACCGCTATCCGAGAGTTAACCACCGAGCTATCGATAGCAGCCAGGCTATCGAAGCCCTGATAACAGCTCTTCGACCCGCCCTCACTTGAAAATTTGATGTTACAGTAAATTTACGTGGCTTATACGCGGAGGCCAATGCCAGCTACAACAAATGACACGATGTCACAGTTCGTTTCTAGTTTAAATTACAGTAACAACTCTATGTTACGCACGGATCACTGAAATTTCGTCAGGCGATTTGAGCGTTTTTCATTTTTTTTTTTCAAGGTCATTCGTCGCGTCACTCTATTCGGGTAATGGAATCGTATTGTAGAATGCTGCGCCGTTGCGCCATGATACCGCCTTTATTAAAATTTACGTTCATTCGACGAAATATTCGTTCGTTCCACGCTAGTCCGAGGTAGATTAGAACGTAGCCCTGGACATATGGGATGAAGACGTTTATGTGAATATATTTATTAGGCCTGCCAGGAAGAGGTTTGTAAAAGACTCCTCCAGTGGAAATTTTTCTTGATACAGGGAAAGAGACCCAGTTACTGTGGGGGTACTAATTTTGCTGCGTCTATGAAAGAATTTAATGTGCAATTAATTAATACAGGCAGGATTTTGGCTTAGAAAATGTTTTATTATTGGAAGATGCGTCAGCTTGGCAAAAGCGAATTTTGAGGGTGACTTGGACGGGAACATTTTCTGTTTTTCTTTCGAGTGAGTCAGGTTGGGGGAAGTTCGGGAGAAGAAAAAACATTTTTCGCCGGGCTCGCTAATGCGATTACCGGGGACAGCTGATTGACGTTGCGCGGGTATGAAGTTTATTAAATATGTAATTCATCGCATGCGGCGTTGGGGGAACAACAGCTTTTCTCCGGCTAACAAGGACGGCCGATTACGACAGACAGGATAATAACTCGCCACTTCGTAATCGACTCAGTATCGCGGCCGCATATCTTTTAATACGCTGGAGTCAGCGTAGAATTACAGAAAGTTACATTTCGACAGACATCCGGAACAACTGAGTTGTGGTTCCGTGTTTACCTTTCCATCGGATTAGGCCAAACGCCCGGAAAGGACACCTAACCAAACATTGCGCAGTCTTCGCTCGATATATGTCCCGAATGTCTCGGCGATAAAAGTCATCGTCTTATATGGAAAGAGAACTGTAGGCGTTTCTACGTAACGAAATTATTTTTCAGACAATGCATTCCGATCTCTAATCACCAATTTGCATAATCCGGGAATAATAATCGTAGGAAGTTCAGCGGTTTTAGACAATTATGGAGGTGTACATATTCGCATGCAGACTGGATCGCAGATCGGAGGCGCGTTAGCGTCTTGCGCTGTTCCCCTATCTTCTGAAATATATCTATTCAGGTTCTTCCACGTATAACATCATGTGTCCATTCGCGTGTACATACGCCCCGGTGCTATACCGTATACACGTACATGTACTGACTCGGAGAAAACACGGTGCAGTACGATAAAGCACGGAACGAGATCGTTATCGGACGAAACAGGAAAGGAAGTTTTGCACTGGCTACGCTCGCTGATCTCCTCTTGAACCTTCATTAATTAAATCCCTTCCTCCCACCCATCTGCGGACACAATAACCTTATCTGTTCCTTTAAGTTAAGTGTTACAGGACACAGTAGGTGTTGTCCGAAGTTTCGCGAATCGCATGCTACAAATGGTCATTCGAGAAAACTTGCCTACATGTTTCTTTCTAATAAAATACAAACACAATTCAGCTATCGAATTAAATTTTCAATGACTTCTTTCTTTCCTCACTCTGCAAAACGGTGGCCGAAATTCTAGGCTTATTTAAATTTGAATTCTCACCACAGCTGCGCTATTGATAACGATGCGGATGAAATTTTTTTCAGAATGATAAGACTCTTGTTATCAAGCGAGTAAACCAGCTTTTACAGATAATTTCCTTACTGGTTGTTGGTATATGATCGTTCGAGATTTATGGCTGGTAAATGGCCGATTGCCGCTAAGAAAGAGAGCTGCATTAATTCCCATTAGTACAGTTTGTTCGTGCAGAAGCAGATTGTGGAAAACTATTATCATACACGGGATATAGGAACAGATACTTTTGCGACTCGATTATAAGAGGTCTGAGGGGGCCTATTACCATTATCGGGTCACGCCCAATGTTACCGATAATAAACGAATTCAGATTTATTAGTGAGAATCGAGTATTCAATATACTCCATTTCTACTAATATATAAATTCCTCGTCTGTGATATTATATGATTAGATTGTAAAAAGTTAATTTTAGATTCTTTGGGGCCTACTTTACGATAAGGGAAAGGACCTAGCTTTAACAATAGTAACGGATAAAACTTGAAATATAGAACATCCAAAACGTGAATGTTTTAGTTGAACTTTTACATCGACCGAAATATCATTTTATTATTCCCTTTTCGGCATAAGTGATACATCGAACAAAATACAATTTTATTATTCTCTTTCAAACGCAAGTGGTAGATCGAACAAAATATTTTATTATTCTCTTTTAAACGCAAGTGGTACATCGAACAAAATATCATTCTATTCTCTTTGAGGCACAAGTGGTGCTCAAGATAAGTGTTCCTGTATCTATATAACGCAGAATGTAGTGACGTAGTCTCTTTAAATATATTTCAGCATATTTTTAAGCAAAAATTGCGAGGTTTAAGATCTCTGTAAATTCCCGTTCTGACCTAATAAAAATTTTCATGGTTTGAATAAAAGTTTCATGCCTTGCGATACTACTTCGGTAAATAGTTTCTCAGCTAACCGTTGTCGACGAAAAGAGGACGCTGCAATCGGTCGTAAAATATCGAGTCGGTAAGACAGTCTCAGGATATGTTACTTTTATACTTTGTGGTTTTACGTCTATTCTTGTTTCTCTTATTGTTGAATAAGCGTGGAATTAAATCATATTATTTCATATAAAATATCTTTTATTTCTTACTTTCTTATAAAGCTTCTTTGAAGAACCAAATTGTGATTCAATTATTTAAAATTGATAGAAGGCTTTTATGATTCAAAATTCGAATATCTTTTGTTACAGGTTACCTCTCTGCTTTTGGAAGGGGAACGCCGAAAATTAGCAGTTCTTCAGAGAGAATTACAAGTTGCACTTGCAGAAGGAGGCAGTGTCAAAGTGAAGGAGCAACAAAAGCTAGAGTTGCTCCATGCTATCTCGTAAGTAAAAATTTCTTGTATCAACTGCAAATCACAGTAACCACATGTGAATTGGCTTCTCTCTTTCATAGTCTAATACGTTGTTAGTAACGTAGTGGCTATCTTAAATTCTTTTAAGCTACACTACTTCAAATGGATAAAATCCACAGTCCAGTAATGAAAATAGACACATTTCTAATTCCTTCTAAAAGTAACAAAAGCATTAATATTCGATGCAACTCCCATTGCGCACGATTCTACGAATTTGTTAAATAATTCTTCCTGATAGTGACAATTTTCAGAAATAGTAAAAAATAAAAGAACTGGAACGAATCATTTTCACCCGTCCCACGGTTCTAACATTTGCGTATCACTTTTCCGCGTCGTAGCGAATATGTTCCGTAAAAAATACATGAGAGAGGGAGAGAGAGAGAGAGAGAGAGAGAGAGAGGAAAAAAACAATGGAAAAAGACGGAGAGAGAGAAAGAAAATGGATAAACGTGACGGCAGGTGCGTCATCGTAAAAATGATTCCACTGAAAGCGTTCCCTGCTCGGGTGTCTAAAAATTTCGAAATTTCCAGGGAATCTATCGAAACGGTTGGCCGGGCAAAAAAAGCTCGGCTAAGGAAACATCCATTTTCCCGGACGGTAGCTTTCGAATAATATATTTTGCAAGTTGGCACTGGACCCTCGTAACACGAACTCTGCCTCTCGCAGTACCCTCCCCTCGCCCCCACCCCGAAAGGGAGAAAAGGGGTGGGAGGATTAACTCGTTCAAGATTTATTAGCGCTTGTCCTCCGGCGAACTAACAATTTGATCAAACTACCGTGGAATTATGCAATTTCGCGTAGCTTCCGGCGTGACTTGTTCGAAATCTAAACTATGAGCCACCGTGGCTTATTCCCGCGAAAAACATGCTGCGGTTAATTAAAATTCGGAATTTCATTAAGTCGCCTGTTAATACCCTCCTGCGTTCGCCAATTAATTCGGAAAATATCTTCCTCTATACGGGTGGGCATTTAGCATTGAATCGACGCGACGACGCGACCTTCATTAACTATGACACAACCGTACCAAATGACAATAGTTCTTTCGACATGTGAGAAGAATTAGTTGACAAGATGACGTGCAAAAGAACTTTTGAAAATATTGCAATTTTTCTCTGGGATAGTTATTTTGTTATGTTCGAATAATGATGGGAGTTGTTGAATATTATATTGTGCGGTACGAGGCAGTATAATGGTATGTTAAAATATACAATATAACAGCCCCGGCCAGGTTATTACCGAAACTTGTAATCACGTGTTGATTGCTTAATTAATTTATACAAACTATGGTTACATGAATTTCGAATACGCCAATCATAATATTTTACTGTATTCCGTTGGTGGTTACACGTGGACTGCATTAACATTTTTATTCAAATATTAATTCATGCTTATTAACTCGAATATCTCTATTCCATCACTGAAATTACGATTGAACGAATGATTCCATAAAGTTCCATAATTACCCCCACTGCCGCGGGGTATACTCCTGGCCGATCTATGTCCCTGGCTAGACCCGTGTTTTGGACATGTTTCGAGTAGGCACTGTTTGCAATAGCACTGCGTGTTTCATTCTCAAACTCTATGTTCGGGAGTGTATGAAAACCCGATTCCCTTCTCTGGCGTAATAAATCTCGCGTGTCAGAGCTTAGGTTAGGGGCGCGCTGATTTTCCCGAATGCCAAAAATTAGGGACGCCGACGGCGTTCGCCGGTACGCCTCGCGGGCCGAGACGTTGTCGGAAGTAAAGTGTCGTCGACAGGCCCGCGATGAAGAGAAGAAAAAAAAAAAATAAAAAAGAAAAAAAGCAGCTCCAAGTCAGCGATATGTAAAGCTGCCTTCTTCCTTTTTTTTTCCTCACCGTTTTCGCGCTTCGTCGCTGTTTGCACAACTCCTTCCGGAGGCTCACGTGATTTCGAGCCTGTCTGCAGATGGCGGCACGGTCTCGTTGATTAAACGCAATGATAAATGTATGAGATCGCCGCGGTGGCCCGACGTTTCTTTCGTTTCTGAACCACGCGCGACGCGACACCGACTTCGGCTCGGTGTTTGCAACCTGGAATTATTTATCCGGACAGCCTCGTGTTCTTTTCGCCGAAACCCTTTTCTTCCCCCTTGGCGCGGACCGCCACGGTAGACAATAATTGAGCCGCTACTAAATAAAACGCTATTTTACACCTTACGAGGTCATCGGTAATTAACGCTCGTTACAGTCAAGATGTTTCCGTGATAAATTTAACAAGACAGTATGACATTATTGTTCTCCAAAGATCGAGCGAGTCTGCCGCCCTAAAGGATCATACATCACTGTCATCGCGCAGTCCAGCCTCGAGCTTATCTTGAAATCCCTAAACAATCTAGTTTCTCTCGCTGTGTCTCGTAGGCATTCAAAGGGACAGCACAGATGCTATGAATTCTGCCCCGTTTTAATTGACGTGAACACGTGTTCCAGGGCGGTGGATGAAACGGAGTCGGTAAGGTAGAGAACGATACCAATATGATAAAAAAATTTGTTCAAGTCATCATTTTTCATTTTGGAATATTGCCAAATTTCGCCGCGGAGCCTTTATTGTTTGAGAGGGACAATGGAACGGAAAGTCATCGGGAAGGAAGAGGTTGGCACTGCCGTATTCAATTTCGATAGTTCACTTCCGGATTCGAGGATCGACCGGTGTCGGCCTGGAGAAAAGAACGGTAAACGCGGGGCAGGCTCGCGCCATGAATTTGTAACACTGTTTGCTTTCACGTAATTGCCCAAGTTTTCGCGGAGACGTTCGTCCATCCGTGGAACTTTCTCGATTCCTAAATCACTGGGCGGAAACCGCTCGGAAAAATCCGCTGGTGCGGTCTTCCTCTCGTTGCTTCTTTTAACGGTTAATTTTTTCCCGGGAAAAGGGGACCGCGACAGAAACTGAACATACCGCTATCAACTCGCCTCCGGTCTCTTTGGGATTCTGCCCATTTCGCGCGAACGTTAATCGACTAGACGTTCCTGCTAGAATTTCTCAAAACTACGGTAATTCCTCCGTAACTGTCGCAACGCTCTCTACCGTAACTGTCGTCACGTTATCCCCACCACTGGGGGGACCGACCCCCCCTGGAACCAGTCAAGCGGTAAACACGCTCGTCGACCCTGTCAAGGGAAGTGTCAGTGAGACTCACACTAACGCGAGAGAGACAAAAGATTGCAACTTTTCTAATTTTTTTTTTATGAAACTTTTACTGTCGTGTTCGTCTTATTTTGTTAAAATTCTTTTAGACAACAAGATAGTCAAACGGTTGTTATAAAACTGCAAAGAAACACGTTCCTATTATTTGTAATAAACAATGAAACGTTATTAAGAGCAACAGACCGAACGCAAGGCGTCCGCGAATATTCTCCATGATTATAAATGGGTATAAGTTCGTAACGGTGTATATTACGGACTGCATTTTGGTGTCACGAGAACAAACAGCTATTTTAACTATGATGGCATGTTTCATTGTGGTAAAATGGTGGTGGTTCCGCAACAACATAAATGCCGGGCTGCGGAATTTGTAGAAGCAAATATAACAGTATTACTGCAAAGTCGTGTAATGAATTTCTGGAGATGGAGTGAACTAAGCGCAAACACTTTGAGTTTCTCTTTCTAATGGCATCATTTTGGCTATCATCTTTTGTTTTCAGCACCTCTGTACTTGTTTGTAACCGCGGAAGCCATTTGCGGACTCCTTACCGAATAACGTTTAATCGTATAAATCAATAAATTCGACCGCAGTATTTTTCATTAATTTTTGATCGTACAAATAAATTTAGTTGACCACAGTTTGTTGTATATGAATCAGTTAATTTGAATGTACAATAAATATTGAAATGACTGCACAATAGCAATGTAGATCCACCGCTTATGGTTACAAGACGCGAGTGCTGAGTCAGAAATGGAAGACTACAGAATGTATTATGAATAACCGATGCATCAGTGTAACGTTCCTATAAGCCGCATTAATGCATCCCGAACCCTTCATCAATCATTTTGAAAATTCTTTTTACGATGCTTTCCGACGTGCAGTCTGAATCTCTCGAGTAGGGGGGTACACAATCTTTTGATTTAAGGTTAGGTACCACTAGAAAGTGTGTTTGAAATTTTTGTTATGGGCACAAGTAGAAAAGCACAAAATCTTCCAAAAAATTGTTACACGTTACCGAGTAAACTAATCCTCCTGACAAAAAAATTCAAGTGGTCTTGTGCGATTTTGAAAAAGGTTTATTGGCTTTTGGAGGGTGTCTACTCATTTTTGTGCCCGACTGTATGTACATGTACGCTGTTGATCGAAAACACACTGGATCAATGGGATAATGACCGAATACAGTTTTTTCTAACAAAACATTTTCTCCTTCTGTTTGCCGGCAGGAAAATTCAAGGACAGCATGAGCAACTCGACAAGGAGTACAGAATCCACGCCGCCGGTGTTCTCTTGTGTAATTCAAGGGGCTCCGGGAAGGTAAGCGTTTTGTCATTACTCTTTCGCCTCCACCCGTGATTTACGGAAGATAAATGGTTCTCTCGATCATCGCAACGCGATCTATTATTTGTAAGTCGAGAAACCCCGGAGAGAGCGTCCCTCCCTATTTTGCTATGACTCGGCTGTTCGTTAAATAAATTCAATCGATCGCCCTGTCTCCCGAGGCGAGCAACGAAAAAGACTTTGTACCACGACATTTTACAGTATTGACATGGGTTCTATTTGTCTTCCCGACATTCCGTGGAATTTAATATTTGCTCGTTAAAATTGAATTGCTTGACAGAGGAAAATAGTAAATGTAATTTTATGAGTGAGAGTAATGTTACACATTTCTGTGTAAATATTGACAATATTTCTACGCATCTAGAATACGTTGCATTAAATATTTCATTAATGTCTCCTGGACGATACATGACGCTGGCAAGTCCCGTGTCGCTGACATGTATCGAATCAACGCCACTCAATTATGATTTTACATAATATCAAAGTCTGATGTAAAACGGAGAGAAAATTCAATCTGCACAGAGATGTACATTTTTTCCGTACAATCAAGCTCCAATTAAAATGGATGGGAAACAAGATCTCGGGAAGCGTTTGTCGCATGACAGAAAGAAAAAAAAAAAAATAGAAAAAGGAAACACCCGGACTCGTTGAAACTCGACGAAGAGAAGTCCGGGGCCCGGCAATAGAACTTCTATCTCATTTCACCAGCAAAATAATGTAACGGTGCAATTTAAAAGAATGAGGAACTTTCGATGAGCTTCGAGGAGGTTACGCGATCTTTCCCTCGGAGCGTTCCATCGTCGAGCCTTCAGAATAATAGATTCAATTTCTGCGTGCCCTCTTGCACGTCGTTTCCCAACCCCTTTCCTTCCTGCCTCTCGGCAGGATCGCCTTCGTTCGTCTCTCGCCCTTGTCTCTGTGCACCCTCTTCGCTCGTTCCAGGCCATCGTCTTCGGCAAATGAAACTTTGGTCGGATTATCGCGCTTTACCGAAGACCGAACGAGAACCGGGCTCCGCGGATAGAGTGGCTTTTCGAGCGTTCGAAGCAATCGAGAATTGGGCGACTCCGTCGCAAGCTTCGACCTCCTCGACCCGAAGGGGGCCAAAGTTGTTGGGAGTTGACCCCGGTACTGTGACCGAGGCTCCGGGCAACCATGCCCACCAGCCACGAAGAATCCAGCAATTTGTTGACAAGTCGAAACTCGGACTCCAGCTAGCGAACCCTCCCCACCATATTTTCGCCATTCCGTTCCGAATACTCGATTCTACAGTTTCTATGGTTGGTGGTGAAATAAATTTCATTTAACATCGCAATCGATTTTTCTTCGTCATCGAAGGGGAACGCAAGTTCATCCTGTTGCACAGTTCCCCACGAGACATTCTCCATCCCGACCACGTAACGTGTATTGTCTTTTGTTTTTTTTTTTTAATTCCCGGTTCGACTGGTCTTGTGTTTTTGATCACGTCTCCGTCGGCCACTCGGTTTTTTCCGCCTATTCATATTCGCCCCCTCCCCTCCCCCCGCTTCCTACAATGTCTGCCTGCTGCCATTTTCCTTTCCGCGGTTATCCGTTAGACGTTCAACATGGCCGCGTTTCGGTCCACGTCAGTCGATACAGCCTCGTCTTTCATATTTCATTCCTTCTGGCGCTGCGGCCGGTTCTTCCAGCTTTGTCATCCGTTCCGTCGGCTCTTCCAGTTTCGTCGTCCATTCCGTCGCGTCGGTTCGTCCGTAATTCTCGTTCATCGCGGAACCCACGGTCGCTCCTTCTTGCGTTGCCTTATTATCCGCCTCGTGATCCAGCTCTTCGTTTCCGCAATTTCCTCCTTCGTTTTTGCGCTTCGTCATCTGCTCGGCCCCTCCCGTACCTATATATATTCAATGTACGCTTCGACGTACTTATTTCTTCCATTCTCCGGCACGGACGAGACTCGGATTTCATATTATTTCCTTCGTGGTGCGTTTTCCCACCCACCCACCTACCACCCTGCGCCCCATTATCCTTTTCCCGGTCGTTCCTTCAAGGTTCAATATGCGTTCCCGGTAAGCGCCGTTGTTGTTTCTACGATCCCAACAGTTTCCCTCATTCTCCCCGGTTACGCATGCGGCACATTCTTACCTTCGAGCATCCAGCGCAGGAAATATCTGACAGGGGTATTAGAAAATTGTGCCGGCACCGTTTCCTAAAAGTTTCAATGCGTTGCGCTGTTTTGGACCGATTGGTTACCCCCGTGCCAAAACAGTGCCGATGGTATTCTTGCACAAATTTTCACTTTCCTCTGGTTCAGAGCATTGAATAAGCATTTCTGATGAATTTCTGTGACCTAGAGACGAATCTATAAAGTTTTCTGATGGTTCGAATGCGTTGCCACAGTTTTGGACCAACTGGTTACCCCTGTGCCATTACTGTGCCGATGGTATTCTCTTGTACAAATTTTCACTTTCCTCTGGTTTAGAGCATTGAATAAGCATTTCTGATGAATTTCTGTGACCTAGAGACGAATCTATAAAGTTTTCTGATGATTTCAATGCGTTGCCACAGTTTTGGACCAACTGGTTACCCCTGTGCCATTACTGTGCCGATGGTATTCTTGCACAAATTTTCACTTTCCTCTGGTTTAGAGCATTGAATAAGCATTTCTGATGAATTTCTGTGACCTAGAGACGAATCTATAAAGTTTTCTGATGATTTCAATGCGTTGCCACAGTTTTGGACCAACTGGTTACCCCCTGTGCCATTACTGTGCCGGTTGCGTTCTTGCACGATTTTCACATTAAACGACCGAATTGCGTGACCGTCTGAATAGGTGGTATTCGTAAGTTTCACTCGAGACTCGTTTGCTAAATTTATGGGACAATAGGCGAAACTGTTCCGGAGTGGTTCTGCACGGATCAGATGAAATGCACGAAATAATGATGTCTTTTGTATCGACTTACGTTTTTCCCCGGTTCCCTCTTGCATTCCATTTCCCCTGCATTCGTCTTACTTTCCTTCGCACCTTTTCATCTACTTCCGTTGCTCACCATTCTTCGATCTTATCCGGTCCTCCTTCTCCCCAAGTTGATTCTCTTCACGTTCGACAAACGAGGTTGGGATGCATTAGTGGTGTCCAATTACGGAACCGCAATGCACCCCAGGCTCGGGCTCGGCATTGCAACCGGCGAAGGGTGCTGGGAAAGGAGAGAACGTGATACGTTTGTTATCAGAAAAGACCCGGACACCGTGTAAACGTGTCGACAGCTTGCGATCAAATTGATTAGCACCATATTCTCGACTTTCCAAATTTACTCCTGTTGCGCTCCCTTGGGAAAACTGCTCGCGATACTTCAAAATTAGAAAAACTTCAAAAGGGCACCACATTCTACTATGGACATTTGCAAATGAATATTTGCTACTATGAATAGATGCAATAAGCATTAAATTTTGAAATGCTTGACGGTATTTTCAACGAATATCATGCCAGCCTTTATTTCGTACTTCTTGCTGGCGTAATTCTTTTTCGCAACGATTGTGCTCGCACTAAGAAGCTATTAACTCGAGAGCAGAAAGTTCCGAGTGCTCTCGCTGAAGTTGTAGTATCACTCTAATTTATTCCGCGGACTAAAAGAGTCTTATAGACAACTAAAAAAGTACGCTCGAAGAAGCGCAAACTTCAGAAATGATTAATGAGAACAGTTTTTCCGTTCCGGGCAGGACATTCGAATCGCTCGCGAAGTATGCTAATTAAAAATCAAAAAATGCGCCGCCTACATGTCTTTTTCTTCATTAAAATGATTTAAGACTATTATTTTTAAATTCTGGGAATCATTCAGGAAGAAATATTCATTTGGTTCCCTTCGCGATAAAAGTTCCTTTGCGTCGCGCGCACAAAAACTGCGAACACGTGGACCGAAGTTAATAATTATACAAACGAAGCTTTAATTAATAGTTCCTGATGGGTTCCAAATTACTGCGGCTTAATGTACCCAATTTGTCTCAACTCCGATTAAGCTGATTAATCGAGAACCCATTCTACATATGTGCGATCGGAATGTCCATTTGTTGGAGCTTCCGAACTAAATTGAAAACCAATTTCGCGTGATTCATTGCAGCATTCGCTCCGATACTACGACTTAATACTCGGCACTTAACTACTCAACTACTTGGTGCTTGTTATTTCAAAATTTTCATTTATATTTAGATTTAGACGTGCAAATATTAATGGACAGCAACGTAGCAGATGACAACGGTCAGATTACGATTACGAGTTCAGAAACCGTATAATTACGCGCGGCCACTAAATAGAATACTCCGCGAATGATCCACACACGGTTCCGCTGGGAACAAACCGTTTCACTCTCATTAAATCCACCGGCAGAAGGCTTCAGCATGGAAGCAATCAAGCCTGCTTGTTTAACGTTTGCTCGAGCGAAGCAGTTGAATAAAATAAGAGGACCCTGGATCCAACATTTTTTTTTCTCTCCGTTCCGTAACAAATCCCGTGACGTCAAAGGCGTACAGCGACGCAAGTCAAAGGAAACGCGGGTCCCGCGAAAAGGAAACGAGAGGGAACCCGGGGACGTCTTCATTTTTCACACGACTCCTGTTATTTCATGCTCGTTAAACTCGGCTATCGGCCAGAGCGACCGGTTCGCGGCGGTGTATCTCTTTTCTAATTAAAAATTGTACCTCTTCGAGACGGCAATTTGAATTCATAGGCGGCCAGGGTCCGAGTCCGGGTCCGAGTCAGGGCATTGTTCGACCAGCACGGGTCTCTCTCGTTTAAAAGATGGTCAGCGCGGCGAAAGGACCGGCAGACGATAACGATAATTATCCACCTCTCGGCGACAGTGTCTCTCCTCGCCAATTTGGCTGCGAGCAGGGTCTGCCAGGAGCGTAAAGTGTTTTCACGTGTACCCCGCGTCATACGCCCCCAACCCCCGCACCCTCTGCCCTCTCCTGTCTCGGCCTTTCGCACTTCCGGCCAGATAAGGGCCGCTGAGCTGTTGTGTTCCCGTGGAATTGCAAGGGAAAATATTCGCAACCGAGTCCGCGCGTCCCGTTGCAATGCCTGGCAGCCCAACCACGCGGACATTTCTTTCACCTATCGCGAAAGTATTCGGCAAATGGACGACGAAATTAAGGAACTCGGCGCGAACTTTATCTTCGGTTAATGAGGCAAGCAACCCTCGCTCCAACTGCTTTTAATACGGTCAGGTGCCGTAAAATTGAAACAATACTGCTGTGAGAAACAAGTTTTGGAAATTGTCCGAGAGGAGAATAGATCCCTACCTTACCGACCTAGGCGAGATGTGCGAGATCGGCAGGCAGGGTGTGCAGAGTTTGAAGTTTGTAAGATGAGATAAGAGGTTTCTTTGTTCCCTGCTAAAATTTGTAACAGAAATAAGGGGACGATGGTCTGGAGAGTTTGAGGTTAGCTTTTATTGTTAGATTTTTATTGCCATTTTTAGTTTGCCGGTCGAACCAATACACCAAACGGTTGCAAATTGCCCGTGATTTTTACCGTTGTGATTCCGGTTTGTTTTATTATTGTTGCACACTTCTCTGTTTTTGATATTGTTTGCGGACCCGAACGAAAACAGAAAAAGCCAATATGTCCCCACTGCCGCGGGAATCTGTGGAGTATGGACGGCAAGCTGTACGAAATGTATTAAAATACACAGCGGCCGGAAACTTGCGAACGCCGCGGTTTTCTATTTAACTTCGCCTCGCGTCGGAACGATAGAATTGAAAAAGTTGTCGAATGGACGCCGCCGCCGTTCCCTGACAGAGTTATTAAATCGTAATTATAAAGCGGCGGCGTCAAGTACGAGGCCTGAAATCGCGGGCAGAATAAACGACGATCAAAGAAACGGCCGACGATGTGCGCGCGTTAATTATGCGCGATTACGCGGACGGTCGAAAAATTAACTGGATCAGTGGGCGCCAATGCGATAACATTTTCGAATCACGGAAACCGTTGAACGCCTATCGAAACGATTCGGTGAATATCTTTTAAACCCGGCGTTGGCAGAGTGCCTCGTCACGTCGTTTTAATCAATTTCATTCTTCCCGAAATTAATGGAAATGATCGAATCTCTCTATCAACCTTTTCGCGCGAAACTTGTTTGCGCAGTTGTAATTTGCTCGCAATGATTACTTTATTAGCGCGCGTCGAAATGATTGGCGTTAAAAAATGTTAAACTATACAGAGTTGGACGTACGTCGTTAGATGATTGAGTTGCAGGGCGCTTTTACTGCTGACTGTAAAAAAAACATTTCCATATTGTACGAAAAATGAATAGTTCATGAGGCGGCTCTTATTAAAGTTCTTTATTCAGGGCTTCGTTCAAAGATTTCATCATCACGCTGTAAGCACTTTACGGTTCAACTTTTTACGCTCTTCCTTCTGGGATTAACATTAGCTTAATATTTTTACTGCAATCATTATGGACCGAGTTCGCTTTAGAGTTTCGCGTAATATGTAAAACGCCTGCAACAAACATCCAGAGTTTGTGAAAAAATAATTGCTTTACTCCTGGTGCCACAAAGAATTATTTCGAGTCAGACAGGTTAAGCTATAAATTTAATAAGCTTGAAAATAATGTACAACAAGTAACATAACCAAGTGAAACGCAAAGTCAAAAAATCCGATCATTATCTTTGCCCCGTCCGAGCAGAGCACACTTATTATAATTCAATTAATATAGAATAGCGTACACGAACAATTAATTCCTGCGTTTTATTGAAATTTTATTGTAATAAGATTAACACAACAAAGGGAATTAAATCAAAGTAAGCCGAACGCGCTTAATAATTATTGTTCGCCGGTGAAATCGCTGGAAAGCAGCTTTTCGATTAAACGTTGTCAAATGGACTCGTATCGAATAGATTTAATTTTATTTTTGTGTTATAAAATCGGCACTCCTCTTTTTTTCCACGCTCGTTTATAATAGTTTCTTTCTTTTTTTTTTTCTATCGTCTCCAGCCTTTTTTAATAGACCGCCCTACAGGCTCCACTGCGGGTTTCGATTTAATTAAAACGCGAACGCTTAAGCCATGTTCACATCGTGTATATTATTAATCTCCGGATGAGGCGAAGTAACACGACGGAAAAGTTTTATCGCCCGAGTCTTCTACCAGTTTCGCAGTTTTACAGTGATTTATGTCGCGGAAGGTTCAAGCCTGAAGGAAAAATTTATTTCAACGCTACACTCCCATTTGTCCGATGTTTATTATAATAATTCTTGTCCCAAGAAATCGTAACTCTTGCGCTGTCGTCTGTGGAACAGCGAACACCGTATTCCGCTAATTCCCAAAGAACTTTCCAGATAAATAATCCTCCTTAATCGATTTTTATGGGGAGCAATTTCTGAAGCATTAATCATTCGCTAACTTGGATCACATGTGCTGAAATTACGCACATTATTTTATGCAGAATAAAGAGTTTGTGCATCAATTGCAAGGAGATGGTTCCTAATTTTAATAAAAATGTTTTCATCGGTACATTTGTCATTGCTCGGTCGCATGCATTAGGGGGTCGGTGTTGAGGATTCTACACCCAGTGTCCTATAGTTTTCTTAATGTCAGAATCGTCATCAACGCGCCCAAGTGGCATTCATCATAGAATTAACCTGGCGAGCGAACATTAACGTTTACAGACGAGCTTGTCTGCTTATCAGACCCGTGATTCATAGCAGTTACTTCGGTTGTGCCGCAGTTTGCAGCCCCGAGCGATGGAGAATGGAGGCTGGTTTTGTCGAAGTAGTGCCGGAGTAGATTTTCAGGGTGTCAGAGTCAGGTTATGTGGATTCAGATTTATTAAGTGTGGACTCTAGACAGGTCGCTCCAGGTCTATGAAAGGTCTCCTATTTCGTTCATCGTATGTGTCTTCGCCAACTTTAATCGACGGCTATGGGAAGTCCATACACATCTATTTAATTTTCTACTACTTAATCGAGAAAAATGACCTTAAATTTCGCGAAGGTTGATTCAGATTAAATCCACCGCAGAAGTCTCTCCGTAACTGTCGCAGAGATCTCCACCGTAACTGTCAAACTTTCATCCCCACCACTAGGAAAATTACTGTAAGACTGCTCTCGTGCAAGCGAGGTAAAAGATTGTATTTTTCTCTCGCTTTTCAGTTTCTGGAACGTTTAAAAATTGCACTTTTACAACGGTGAAAAATGTCCATCACGTTTCGTGATTAATATCCGGGAGAATATTTTTACGACTGGTTCCTTAATCGACTTTTGGCAAATTTTTCGTTCCAAGGTCGCCGTTTAATTTAAAAGTAAGCCGAGAATTCCCATTTCGCCGAGGCACCGCAGCGGCGGCGATAGTTATGTTTTATATAAAACGTTCGACGGGAATAAAAGGTCAGGAAATAAGAAACAGAAGCAACGGCCGTGGCCATTTTCCTTGCTCCCACCGGTCCGTTTTCTCTCCCGTGGAAATCCAATAGGAATAATCCTGTAATTGCCTGATCTAATTCCACGTTCCAAGAGGATTCACCGATAGAGCATACCGCGCGCGCGCTGGATTTAAAGCACGGCCGCGGCTCCGATGTACAAACCCGCAAGATATTCTTGACACTGATTAAACTTGTTCGTTATTGTTATATCTATCGTCTGCGGCGAAACTTCGGTTTGTCGAGGCGGGGTTACCTAATCATTTCCCGGAGTAAATCGATCGATCGCCAAGCGACATCTGTGACCAATCGAGTCTCGTTAGAACCGCCCCGAGCCTCTATAATCACTTGATAAAACACGATCGGCTTTTAATCCGTGATTTCTTTTTAATTTTTGAAAAGCCGATCAAACGTTGGCCTCTTTGTAAAAAAATTACAAAATTTAATTAACAGAAAATTACGGTCAACTCAATTTTTCAAACGCTACAAAAATATTGCTGTTTACCAAGGCATCGTGCAAACACAAACTGGTTACAGCTACACGAACAAGTTGTTCTTTAATATCCAGGCGAACTAATTAGAATGCAGTTTGAACGAATAATTTGAAAATGAAATATTCAGAAACGCCGGCCGCGTTGTTATTAGCAAATCTGGACGCGAGCGTTCTCGTTAGGTGGGGAGCTCGTTAAAAAAGAATGGAACAAAAAGCATTCGATGCTATCGTTCCACGGTGAATTATCCTTAATTTAAAAAATTGCCAGCAAGTTAAAACCTCATGGAGAACAACGGCGAAAGTTGCGGTGTATCACGCACGTGAATGTTTACGTTAACGCGGACTTGAGCTTAATAATCGACCATCGCTTCGCAGCGGTTGTTTCTGTCTATTCGAAATTGTGAAATTCCCGCGCAGTCTGCCTCCGGTATTATAAACACGGTATCTTGTTCGCAGTGTGTGAAATGACATTGTTATCGCGGGCACGCGATCTCGATGGCAGCAGCGACGAAACGCTGTATCGATACCACAATGATCCAGGATAATCACGATGGAAATTAATAACACGTCCACCAGTTTGCAATCTCCGTCGCGTAAAAATTGTTTGGTAATTATTTACATTAGGGTCTTCCTCAGCGATTTTGATAACCTTGAAATATGTTGTCAAGGTCATCACTATGAACAACTTTTTCCTATACATGTTACCGCCGCTCAACTTTAGTTTCCGAGATATTCGCAAAAAAGCTTCGAAAGTTATTCGCAAAAATAACTGCAAATATTAATTGGCAATTTCATAAAATACTTAAATAATACAACTATCGAAGTATTGATAGGTGTGATCACTTCTTACAATTAGCCGTTACATCGCTGGTACTACGTTAAAACTAATTCCATTAATTAATGTAATGCTCTTCATGAAAAAGTAATGAAATCGATAGAACAATCAAGTCTAATGGAACGTTCGAGAATATAATTAACCTTTTCCTCACTAATGAGACAATAATTCGACTCTTTAATCACACTTGTTCGCTCAACTTTGATAAAAGAAAATATACAAAAAAGTGCATCAGAATTGTTCAGTGTAAAGTAAATAATTGTTAGCAGTTGGTACTAAATATATATTAGTGTAATTATCCTTTCGTGAAATAAATGATTAGACCCCGGGTAGAATTTAAACTGTGCGTATTTTTGGTTAATAACCAGTTCGTTAAATCATTTTGTACGTCGGTTTCGCGATGACATTTCAATGAATCATCGCAGATTGGATATACCAGAAACGAGCACGACGCCGCCAACATTTCATGCGTAATGAAACAATTATTACGAATCGGAAATTACAGTTTCACGCGTCTGTCACGCCGTCAACTAATTAAGAGATTAGTTAGCCAGCATTCTGTGTTCGGTTTTTTACGAAATTCGAATGATACTCAAATCTAAGTATTACACTTTTCCAAAGTTCCCAGTTTCTCAACATTACCTCCACTTTTATTATTTCTATTCGAAACAAACGGTCCGGCATACCTGCGCAAGTTAACGAGCCGGGTATCGTATTATATAATTAATTAACTGCATATTGAATGCGCGGATTAGTCCTCATTAGCGCCGATAAATTTGGTCTCGTTATTTCTGTCGCTTATAAGTGATATGTACGCGCTCGAACCTCGCGTATGAACTTAAATTCTCGGATTACGTTAAAACGCGTGGACGGCGCGTCATCGCTGATACAGTGACGTATGCGCGTCATTGATGTGCAAATTAATGTCAGATTTATGCCGATCTACGTTGCGTGTCACAATTGTCACGATTCCCATTGACTTTCCAAAATATCAACTTCTGCAGTGATTACAACCCCGGAATGAACCCTGCAAAGCTTTCGTGTACACGTGAATTAATTATGTCTATTTCATACCTGATTTATTTTGATACAGTCAATCCTCCCAAAGCGCTCCACGTTTATGTCATTTTCGGACTTGAATCGGAATTAAATTAATTTAAAGTTGTTTTTTAAGAGAACGGTTGACCCGAGACCCATCGTTCCTTTGAGACTTGTCTTCCTCGCGACGAGGACTATGGGATGCAATAAAAAAAAGTTTGACCTTGAGAAAATAGATGTCCGTAACTTGTTCTTCTGAAATATTGGCCTTTCTTGCGGAAACACGAATTCCATTAGTCCCAGAAATTAAACGAGCCTGCGTCTGAATTGCCGCTTTGTACTACATATTTTCAAGCTGCAGCAATTCCCCGTTGCTAGCACTTTCAGTCCCGGCAACTTTGTTCCGTACTTCCCGAAGAAGAAGAACATAACAGGATGAAATTGAATTTAACTTAGAGATTTCATGGGTCTCGTGCGAAACCAGGAACAAATCCCGGCACTTAGAGGTATTACCTCTTTTGATAGTGTCTTTCGTATACCGAGTCGCTCGCTCAGGTGTCTACAAATTGCGTTTTTCTATTTTAAACATTTGCAATTTAACGGTACCGATCCTCGTCGTTACATAGCATCCTAACTAATTTTCCTCAGCATTACGATAAAAAAAATCAGTGTTCGAATGAAACAGATTTTTATCTATTTAAGCTTGCCCAGACCTTCAAGTGAGGATTCTTAATTAATGTTTGAGTCTGAAATTCATGGTGTAGTGGGGGAAATATGGGGACGCATTTTTTATTTGGACGCAGGTGTTTCGGAAATTTCCAGGTTACCTTTCGAAAGGGTCCAACAAGCTTTGGGTCAGTGTGATTTTAATGCGCATTGGCGTAGCACTAGGGCGCGTTAATGAACAATTTATAGACCCACAGGGACGAAGTAACAGTGACCCGAGGCAAGATACAATGAAGCTTCTTTGAAACTTCGCGGGAGAACCGGGCAAGTTTTCGCGGACCTGCCCAGCAGAGGTAGCAGAAGCTTGCGCAACAATGCTGATGCCATAACCGAAATTTAACCGCGCGTCATGCCGGACAGAGAACTCTTTAAGGTCGATACTCACGATCTCTCGCAGATGTTTCAAGGTGGATAGTCGCGACGGCGATGTCGTAGAAGTGTTAAGCGGAATTAGGAAACCTCGGCGAGACTCGAGGGATCAGTTTTATGGGGGAATCGTAAATTTCGGGGGCCATCGCCGTTGTAGCATTACTCGGTATTTCGGGCTGGTTTAAGCGGATGTTTAACCAGCGTTGATGAGCACGGAAAATTAATTGAAGTTTCATTGAACTGCTGGCGCCGCGCCAGCCTCCCATTAACCTAAGACAGGCATTCAAGATAAGAGAGAAAAGAACTTTTAATTCCACTTTGCAATTATACTTTTGCAGTTGCGAAGTGTGATCATTCATTTTCTTCCAGTGAAGCAGAGGTGGGCAATACAGTGTTTACTCTATATATGTCGCCAAGGCCTGGGTGATAAATGTCGCGGACTTATCCCCACTCCCGTATACCCTGTGAAGGGCCAAGAAGCTCGAGAAAATATCTCCTGGCCGATACATGTCCGTGGCTAGACCCCTTTTTTGGACATGTATCGACTAGGCACTGTATTTGTTCAAATACTTTTTGGACCCACTGTTATATTTGTATTGTATCAGTAATTGTTCTTTTTAGATTGAAAAATGCTTAACTTAACTCAAATATTCATTTGACAAATACAGTGAAATGAGTTTTCGTCGATGTTATTCGAATGATTGTGGTATAAGCGTTTTACTGCGCGATCGATATAAAAATTGCATTCAGTCGGGTAGAACAATAAATGTGGCGATAGCTTTCACAGTAATTTGAAACTGGCGCGTAGAATATTGCGCGGAAAGCAGTAATCCTTCCGATAAACGCGGAAATAATCTTTTAAGTAGTTTGAAGTGGTCTTAATGCATCTCGAATCCTATGGGTGCTGTGCTTCATTACTGGGATTACATGAATCTTTAACCCCGTTCGACGTAAAATATTGATAAAGCCGATAATTCGTGCGGCGGCGACGTAAAGCGATATCCCTTTTAGAAATGAAATTCAGTACTTTCTGGGTATAACGAGTGCGGAACAATTAAGCGCAGTATCAGTTACAGGACGGTAGAGGTTATTAATTCCGGATCCATTCTAACGATCAAAGTGATTTATTCCCATTTTTTTTATTAGGATTGCTCATTTTTAATACATTACTTTTCTCATACATTTTGAAATTTTACAGATTCCATTTTTACATACATTTATAATATATGTATAGTGAATTCTTGATATATGTCAACATGAGGGCCCTTGCCTCCCGAGCTTCGTGGCCCTAAACAGAATATTCCCCGCGGTAGTGGGGATAATTCTGCGACGTTTATCATTGAGATCTTGGCGACATATATCGAGAAATCACTGTATGTGACATATACTGAGTCAGTAAGAACTATTGTCTAAAATATCTTGCTATTTATATCACTGTGAACAAAATACCAGAACGCCAAAAACAATTAATTTAATAATTGCGAGAGAAAAGTTGCGCCAACGCAACGTGAGACTTGGGTGGGTTAACTGTTATAATCGGGCATCTCATGTGCAACGGTCCAATGCTGGACCGCCGCTGATCTCATCGCTGTGAATGGGTCTCACGGGTCAACGACCTTGGTCCAAGTAAATTTTAATTACAGCCTCGGCCGGTAATAAAAAAGTATACCAATAAGATTGCAACTGGCGAGCCCTCCGACGTGGGTCACTGTCCCAGTTGCGATCCCCGAGTAATTATCTCAGCGAAACTTCACAGAATTGGTCGCTTTAGCCGTTAGATGACTGCCGATCGAAGGTCGAATGAAAAGTCGTTCGGCAGGTCCTATGAAACGCCGCGGAACTTTTCCAAGTTTCCACCTTTGGCGGAATGGTTTTCACGCGGAGAGTGCCTTCCGCCGGTGAATCGTCAACGTTTAAAACCGGGTGAACACTGCGGAATCGTCCCCATCTTTTCTTGAACGCCGCTGAATCCTTGTTTTTTACCGTCGTTCCCGGGTCGCACCTTACATTCGACTGGGGCCCTTTCATTCGACGCCGCGCGAAATGAACTCCGTTCCTCCATTTTATCTTCCCAATGCCGAGCCTTTTTCCCCAGCAACGCTATACTGTTCGTACAATACCGAATTTCGACCTTGTACCACTTCCAAGATCATTGTCTCGTATGAATTCACTTTCGCACACGGTCTCCATATGATATCGACAGATACATGACATTCCACTTCAAACATTGCATAACTTTTTCCCCTTTCATATTTTTCTAACATTTTTGCAAGAAAAACGATGACTAATATTTCCGCGAACACCCTGTATAGTAGATATTATTTGAAATCTGCATTTCAAGGCTGAGCCGATATTATAGTGCAAGAATTACGTTATAAGCGACGTCGCGGCGTATTGGGACCGGAGATGTAGTAGTTCGGGAAAAAGCATGAAGGAAAAGTCCAGCGCCGGTCCCTGGGGACCGACGCAGCGTTTGATGTTAAATGCGTTTTCTGCCAGATACAAAATTCTTTTTGCGAATGTTCTATGTATATTCTTTGCAATTCTTTTCAGTGATTGTTTACCCATTTTTATCTAAACTCATATGCGTGGATCTCTCTCCTGATCGTCGGCTACTGTCAGTTTTCATTCTCCGGACAGGTCACTCTATTTTCACGGAACAGACTCGGCAGAGCAAGTTTCATCCCCGGAGAACATATTCGTCGATTTCCTAGTCCTTTCATAGAACGACAAGCGGAAGGAAGGAACTCTTTTCTTCCATTCTATCCATCCGTGTTTGAGCACCGAGGAGACTTTTTGCCCTTTTTATTTGTCGACTCCTTGCTTCACCTTTCCCTCCTTTTCTTTTTCTTTTTTTGCCTCGGTCAGATTACTCGCGGCATGGGGTAGAGGGGCCGTCGGTCCGAGGACCGGGGCCGTATACACGTGGATGTAAATAATAAAAAATGAACCACTTCCGAAAATGAGTCGTGCGCAACCCCAGCCGGTGGCCCTTTGTTGCACGACACTTGTCTCCTCGTTTGAGTCCTTTGCCATTATGCGTCTCCCCGGCCCCGGTACTTTTCACTCCGCCGCTCTTTTTTGTCTGTTTCATTTCTTTTCCCTTTTTATCTCTCTCTCTCTCTCTCTCACTCTCTCTTCTTCTTCTTCTTCTTCTTCTTCTCTTTTTACCCCCCGCTGCACTCGGTATCGTCGCTACTGGGTTTTTGATCCGATTCCCGTGTGTTCGTCTAGCAACGATGACAAAGAACAACGTTTCCCGAGCGGATATTCCGCGGGGCTTACGCGCACGGCAGTTTCACCGGGATGGGAGAACTTTTCCATGGAACGTCGTCGTTCACGATTAAAACCAGCTTTGAATATTTTAGCAGCGGAAAGTTTCTTTGCTTCCACTCACGCTGCTGCTGCTGCTGATGTTTGTGTGAACGGGTCGCGAAAGACGTAGTCGATTCGATGAACGGTTTTTCGAACGTCTTCGAGAGCTAAAACAACGAAGAACGAAATATGTTTGTGTCAGGCTGCTGCGTACACTCCGCGACAAAACTGTGTAAGACATAAAGGGTCATACGTTTCGGGCTTTAGGATTTTCACGGGCCAGTAAAACTGACAGCTGCCGATATTTTCGCGCGCTCCAAGAGACAATAGTATTCGTCATACCATGCAGAATATTTCCCAGCGCAGTTGACCTTGAGTGACCTTGTATGCCCTTGAGTCGTAGGTCACTGTACGCGTCTTAAAACTTCCTATTAGATAGTACATAGAAGAGTACATCTCGTTCTAAATTAAAAAACAGAGCTGACCTTCATATGACCTCTACGCGTCCATCTACAGAAAATCTATTAACATGGAATTGAATTCTATGAATTTATAAATCACTCAATTCCTGTTTTTACAGGATGGAAGTGCTGAAAATTTCCAACGGCTTTGTTTTTCCGACAGGATATTAATCTTACAGTTGCGTGCGAAGTTTATGCGTTCCAACGTTGATGATTTTCCGGGAAAATTACGCAGCGTTCGCGTTAACTTACAGAAATACATTTTAAATTACGCGTCCCGGCTAGACGAGAGAAGAAAGCATGAGAAACGTAGCACTTACGAGAATGAGCAGTGCTCATTTCTTGCCAGACATTCCTCGACCATTTGTCCTGTAATTTGTCCTGTTCGGAGCAGGGTATTTCCCACGCTGTTCTGGTATCTGTAATTCTGATAGAATTTGAACCGACAAATACATCCCAGTTTAAGAGTTCCGAAATCATTGACTAACCTTCAACAGTATTACCAATGGTTTACATTATAAATTTCCAAAGCTAGTAGTTTTGAAAACCGTTCTTCTCGGTATCTGGGCGTTACGCGCGAAATGGGGTGATAGAGAAAGAATGAGAGAGAATGAACGACTGAACGTACGAACGAATGGGAGATAGAGAGAGAAAGAGGAGTCCGCGGGGGAGACGATACGGTCGTGAACGTCGTTTCACGACTCAGAGGGAAAGGGAATAATAAAAAATGAACCACTTCCGAAAATGAGTCGCGCACGTCTGCAGCCGGCGAAGCTTTGCAGCGCGATACTTGTCTCATCGTTTGAATTCTCGTGCGGCATCTCTCCGCCTCCCCCTCCCACCCTCTGCACCCCCATGTTCGCATTTCTGGGAGAGACACCGATGCAAAGGAAACGAAATTCGGCAACGATTCTTTGCGTGTGTGGACCGGTGCTCGGTGGATTCCCTTTCTGCGAAATTTCGCGTGGCGAAACACGTCGCACAGTGGTACAGTGTTTGCTCTGTATATGTCCCAAATTCCTAGCCTATAAAAGTCCCAGACCTCTACCAGAGGGGTCAAGAATCTCGAGAGAATATCTCCTGGCCGATATATGTCAGTGGCTAGACCCGTTTTTGGACATGTATCGAGTAGATACACGTTTGACTTGAAATTGTGGTAATCTTGTAAATGTTAGTGTCCAGCGTTAATTTTTATATGTCTTGTCGTATCAGAACAATAATGGAACGTCTAATTTGGCGAACGTGGACAGATGGGTGCAATGGAAGAGAAGGGTTTCAGCTGAATTTAAGAGAGTTGCATTGCGAAACTCGAACGATAAGCCGGCGAAACGAAAGTTCCGGATAGAAACGAATAAAAACGATGCTCTTGGGCTCAGGCACGAGCAATCTGTTCGGCGAGCTTAAGCTGCTTGTGTCTATTTGCCCGGCGAAGAGATTCGTTTGCGAAGAAGTCTTACAATCTCGTCCCGGGAGCCGAACTATCAACTTGTTTGAGCGGAACGATTTGACTCGAGGGTGACGGCGTTGTCCACGCGCGTTGCCTGCCCGGGACGTCCATGAAAGCGTGTAATCGGCGAATAAAATCTGATAAACTGTCCCCCGACACGACACTGTCAGTGGCGCACAACAGTCGCTTTTTCCCCGCTTGGAAACCTCACGATTCGTCGAAATGTCCGAATCAAATAGACACACAGTTATTTTATTACGGTTCCCCAACTGTGCCCAGCACTGATACGGACCTTTCTTTTTTTTTGTAATAAAATGGAGACAATATACAGTGATTTCTCTGTATATGTCGCCTAGGTCTGGAGGATAAAAGTCGCGGGATTAGCCCACTACTGCTACGTATAACTCGTGAGGGGCCACCAAGCTCGAGAGGTCTCGGACCCCAAGGACTGTAAACATAACACGGTTTGGGTGTGTTTCTTGGACGATATATGTCACTGGCCAGACCCATCTTGTTGACATATATCGAGCATTTAGTGTATTGACATTTTTTAATTCCTTTTGAATCCGCTTCATATTTAAATGTATAAAGGGCCATTAATTGGGCCATATAGCCATCGATAACCGTGGCTAGGGGAAAACTAGCAAGGAACAACAGAGAACACGATTTCCTCGGCGGCGGAAGACGAAAACTAGAGCCCGGGTTCTCCGCTAATTTCCATAGCGTCGCGGAGACCTGCGCGTAGACCAGCTAACAAATTATTACGCGGTAAATTATCCCAGTCCACAATTCCCAGCTGCTATCAAACGTAATCTCCGCGCCAATATTATTCCCCGCGAAGCAAAATAAGCAAGCAGAAATTGTCACGAGACAATTCAAAGAGCTGGGCCGTGCGAGTCGCCTACAAAGCGGCTCGCGGGACGGCGTTCATCATTAGAAACTATGTACAAACTTGATAAAGTGAATGGCAATGGTAAACTTGGAGCCGGCGCGACTGCGGCCCATTCTAAAATAGAGTTCCCCGCAAGACGACACAGATTCCCGTCCTTCATAAAGGACTCTCTCCCCCTCTATCTCTTTCTCTGCGGGAATAATTATTATCCCGGAAGTAACCGAGCTTTTGGATAGCGTCGTATTTCACCCGGAGAGGACCATGGTCCTGCGGGAAACCGGTAGAGGAAGACTGCGGGTTCCCGCCGCGTACGTATCACCCGTTTTCTCGTTTTCTTTTTTTTTTTTACCTTTTTCGTCAACTTCATCGTTTCCGGAATACTCCCTGTTTTATTTCGTTCCGCGACTCCTCCTCCCGTTGCCCGGCCAAACGAAACAGGGTGGCCATCCCTCTTGGTCTGCGGAACGAGTCTGCTTCGAGGTCCGGATAGAGGGGTGGAAAAGTTTACGATCCTCCCAGACGGCCGCATATTTGCTAAGACTCCGCGTCCCGGGGGGTCCGCCGCGACGAACAGATGCATCATGGAACGATGATGGAGCGTGCAAGGTGGTTAGAGGTTGCCATCAAGGTTGCCTGATTCCTGTGATTTCTGCGAAGAAACCAGAAGCCTCCCAAGAGAGAGAAAGACTAAATAGGTGTTTGTAAAAGCGAGCCCAATTCTTCTAAAATCCGTAGAAAATTTAATCATATCACAGTGAATTCTCGATGCATGTCAACAACACGGGTCTATCCAGAGACATGTATCGTCCAGGAGACATAGCCCTCTGTTATGTTTACACTCCTCGGCGTCCAAGGTCTCTCGAGTTTGGTGGCCACTCACAAGATATACCCCACGGTAGTGGGGATGATTCCGCGACGTTTATCATGTAGGCCTCGGCGACATATATGGAGAAATCACTGTACACCTTTCCTTTTCAAAAGCAGGTGCAAGTAGAACATTTTTCAGCAAGAAAAGAGCAATTATCCTGTAAATGAATGCGTCGACGTCACACTGGAATTCTTCGTCGAGGATATTTCCGTCGCGACCGAATCTTTGAAGACAGATTTCTCGCGCGTTCCACGGTCCAGGCGATTATTCGACAATCAAGTAATTAGTCAACTATGCTGGAACGGAAGCTGCACAATCCGGTTGTTCGAAGCGGTCGCGTCCAAGTGGTTTCGCGTTTTCTCAGATGTTTATCCGAGATGTTCCGCGTTCTTGTTAATCGTTGCGCAATTTCCGGAGCACAGCGGGTCTAGTAAACTAATGGAATAAATTCTGCGCAACGATAACAATTTCCAGCGACCGTGATAAAACCAGGATTTCCGTTAAAAAGAAACTAATGAATAAAAAGTGACTTTTTCGGATCGGTAGAGAGCACTGAAATCCACTGGCGACCCAGAACGAACATTTGGGGTCACGACCTCCGCGGAATTAACCCGTTGGTGAGTTGTGCACGCCGGGAATAAGAGGAGGGTAGGAGAAAATCGAAATTATATTTTTGGCACCGTTCACGCCCCACTCTTTCTCGCGACATTGTATCCGCGCGCGTATCGTGTTTATCGGCAGCGCCCGGAATCGCATCGAACGAAATGTCAGTTGTAATCGAATCGCCTATTCAAGTAGGCGCGTACGTGTTTACGCATCGGTATCGGCAACCTGGTCGACGGAGAAAGTTTCATCGGAACGCGGAGCAAGGAAACAGAGAAAGTGAATGCTCGCGGGCACACGGACACCACGCACACTGACCGAAACCAAAGGGCGAGGGAGAAAGCACAAAGGCGAAGGGTGCAAGCAAAAAGGGGTTCAAAGGGCGGACGTTCTTCGCGTGCTTGTTAATTCTATACCGGCGCGAATTTATTCTGCGCTCATATCTCGCGAAACATTTAGGCCGAATTATTATGGTCTCGGAGTAAATATTAGCGGAGACGTTCGAAATTTCATTTTCGCGTTTACGGAACAAGCTTCGAAGCTATTTGGAAAAGCCGGGTCTCTTTCGGACGTTCGCAGTCTGTTCCATTAAACAATGGACTTCATTATTCCGTGATGGTCTATTGTATCAAGTATTTTAGATGTACGCCGCCCGAGTATCGCTTAATAACTCCGTACATTTGCTAAACGCTCCGCGATAGTCTATTAAGCTCTTCCTAACGTAATTACCTCTTTATCTCGTCGCGACTGAACTGTCATAAAATGCGCGAAAATTGCGGTGAAAACAGCTTAAACGCGATGATAAATAAAAATTAAAAATTACCGTTCGTTTCGAAGCGCTCGTAATTCGAAAGCGTGGCCACGGAGTTTAAATGGAATTTCTCCTTTGTTAATGTTACTTTGCACGGAGCAACGGTGACGTGTTACGTAACGTTTTGAAAATTTAAGCAGCCCCGGATGCGCACAATAAGAAATTGATGAAGCTGGCTTATGTGAAATTCATGAGAAACAAATGCTTCGGTGATACGGCATTCCGCGCGACCGTAATGTGCCGGTGTTCTGCGCCCGACATGGATATTATAACAATAATTGTTTTTAACTTTCGCGTGCCTATTACGCACACGTAGCTTTGCACTGTCCTCGAACACAGAAAGGTAATTACTATTAACTTAAAGACAATATTTTACACCGATACATCATACTTACAGTACTGACCATTTTGGTAGAATTTTTTTAAAAATATATTTGACTGTGCCAAGATTTGCCCCCTATATTCGAATATTCAGGTGCGTAGTTTAAAGGCCCCTTGTCCCATGAATAAGCCGATTATTCCTTTCACGAGCTACTTAACACTACACACCATTGAAAACGGTTGGTCGCTATAGACGAGTTCGTCGAAATGCATTCGCGATAATTTCTGGCCGGAACCCCTTCCGAGGCCCATCAATATCTCATATCTTTCGGCAGTCAGCATCCTTTCTTCGGGCGCCATTATCAGCGTTATCGCGCGACCTTAAACTCGCTCTTAATTCCCAACTCCTTGCCCGGGTACGGTACGAAAAGCCGATCCCCGAAAGCGACTTCATTTGCCGAGGCCTTTTGTCCAGAAAATTTCCGGATTTCCGCGCCACTGCTCGGAGTACTTTTGCCGGTGTGTGGGTGCCGGGAAAGAATGTGGCGGTGGCTGGTACACACAGAGACCTGCCAGCCGACTAGTCGGTGTGTAACGTAAGCAGAAGGAAGACGGGGGCCAGCGAATCCCCGGTTCTGCATCGTCCTCCTCGTCGTTTTGCCGGCAAGTTTATTAGAAGATGGGTTTTCACCGAGTCGTACCGCGTACTCCCGCAATGCAGGAGAACTTTAACGCCGGAGCTCTCTCGGTTAGAGAGAGGTTTCGGCTTTCTCCATGAACTTTCCCTCCCACGCCCTTGCGAAGCCTGCCGCTTTTTCCTCCGGTTGCCTGCGATACATTCCCGTCTGTCGGTTTGCGCCCGGTACAGCCCTGCAACGTCTCCGATCATCCCCCTAGCAATTATTTTTCGACGTGGTTTAACCCCCGACCGATCACGCGCCATGTACAACTCTGTCCTACCTGCAGGTTTTGTAGTTACTTCTCCGGTTTCGAACGAATTGTGGTCTCGGGTTAGACAATGTTGTTGGGCAGGGCGGTTTTAGGTATTTTTTATTTAATGGGTCAAACTTTGCTTCAGGAAACCAGAAATTTTTAACTTTCTTTATGTAATCCTGTAGATTTTGACGAGAAAATGCCGAAAATTCAACTTTCAATCTTAGGGGACCAGTAGTTCAGAAGTTATGCGTCTGTAAAGATGTGTGATTTCCAGCGTTTTCGACAGATAAGGGCGCCGCCATATTGGTATGTACTCAGGCATCGTCCAATGAGTGTGGAGGTTATCGTCCAGTGCTGCCATCTAGCGGCTCCGCTTGTTAGCCAATGCGCGATGCTGACATATCGACTTGACATGACGGCGCCCATGCCTCTCAAGAACGCTTAGAATCGCTCAACTTTAAACACGCATAACTTTTGAACCAGCGGATTTCTAACAATAAAACTTGGATTGTCGGAATTTTCTTGCCAAAATCTAGAGGATTATATGAAGAAGAGTTAGAAAATTCTGGTTTCTTCAGGTAAAGTTTAATTAATTACTGTGTCATCGACGTACCCACAGGAGTAAATAGTTAAAAAGTTAATGTTAACGAATGTTACAATTTTTACTGGTTCTGGGTTCGATTACTTTTGCAACAACCTGATACAGACAAGACACAGGCATCGAGTCCGCGATCCTGAGAATAAACAGAATAGAACATCGAAAACATTTAATAGGAATCCGAGATATCGTGCGTCCCGATTGAAAGAAGGATTTCCACAAATCCAACGTTCGTGACGACTATTCACTGGAAAGTGTCTCTCAATGCTAAATCGGATGTCGATATTAACACCCTCTAGATTCACACCGACGGGGAAAGAGACCGACCTCGTTTCAGTCCTTAAAGGAACCGTCTCGCTGCGGTGCAAGACTTGTTACGAAAGCATCTTCTCATGTTGAGAACTTCCGGAAATTTCGTTGCCAGAAATTCGACATATTCCAAAGCCCCGGTCAGAGAGTTTCAGGTTCCTATCCGTTTGAAACGGCGAGTTTAATCAGCGATGAATTTAATTGCTAACTTTTCTGATCACTTCCGGACAAAATTAAGTTTCTGAAAAAAGAGCAAATTAAAGATAAACCGATAATCGGGACGCTTGCAATGACCCAGTATCATCTTCATATTTGTCTCAATTATTGCATAATTATCGCAAATCAATGTGGCGCAAGCGTATCGAGCAACACCGGCCATTTATTGTGAAACTTCGAACTGCACGAAAACGTTGGTTGATATTCCCGGACCGATCAGTTACCGATGAGAAATATCACGATAAATCAAAGGAAACCAGGAAACCAGTTCCAAGAACCTACAATTAATCAATCGGTGGTTCGCGTCGGCCCAAACCGCCGATGTACGAGTGACGAGCTGAAACGGATAGTCTGGAGGTTAGGAAGTAGCCCATCGCACATAGCGATAGGATTCCGCAGAGTACTCCATACCTCAAACCTCAACCTTTCGATATTTTACTTTATTTCCACCTCCCGGCAAAAAAGAGACAGTTTAAATTGAAAACATACACGAAAATAAATTGGACAAAAATTTTTGGTACCCGAGTTAATTGGGGTTCATTGAGTAGGTGCCCAAACAGTGTTAGTCCAGTGCCTCAAAATGAACGGTCCTCCGCTGAGGATATAGAAAAGGTACTGCGCTGGTTCATCGAATACTTCAAATCGAGCAGGCAATAACCCGATTGTCCTGTGCAATAGAAAAGTGCAAACTGTACTATAAGGAACCGCCACGAGCGGGGCTACATGAAGGCAGTTGGGGTGCAAGGGGACAAAGAAATATGGAAAGGGATGTACGAGCACATCGAAAGTCTCCAATGTTCAACTAGCTAGAAAACTTTATGGCTGATTCACGTTATGATAGCCATTTAAAGGCCTCGTTCCGGAGAAAAATGTGAAAAACACTTGGGGGCGTATTTACAACATTGCGACGTCGCTTTTGTGCGGATTTTGGCCACGTCACATTGCTCCAATTATCGATATCGATAACCCGAGTATTCGTTAAAATTATTGCGATATTGCGTTCACAGGAAAATTCTAAATAAACTACAAAAGGTTGATTCATCCATTTTGTGGTAGGTCTTATATATTTTTTCGCGTAGACCGAAAGAGTTGTCGTACGCTGTGCGTTCGGCTGGTGCGTGTTCCCTCTGTAATAACCCACATTGTTCGAACCCTTATCGCGCAGGGGTGTAAAGAGAGGAAGAGGGGGATGGGGCTGAGGGGGAGTAACGTACGGTCTTACGGCAGGGAAGAAAGAGTGAAACACACTCGAAGGCGGCCGAGGAAAAGGGTGGGTCACTGGTGCTCAACTAGCCGGAGGGCTAGGTGATCCGTGGTCCCGTAATGGGGACGCGGAACTGCAAGCTCAGGCTAAGTAAAGCGCCGGGAAGCGAAGGTCTAGGGCAAGTCGATATATATCCCCCTTTCCTCGTGCCAGGTCGGTGCTCAAAGATTCCTGGCCCTTTTACCTCCCCGAGGTAAGAGCCAGCACTCGAGTCCGACGCAGCAGCGTGGAAGCTGGCAATTCAGAGTCACCACACCCCCTTGCCACTTGCTATCTCGACGGGCCTGGTAAATCGAGGAGCAATAACTGCTTCTTATTCGCGTGTTACCCCGAGTTAGAGCCTGCATGTCCCGATGGTTATTGCTTCAACCTTGCTGATGAATTCTGTGGACGGTTAGTGGCCCACCCGGGACCCAATGTTCAGTGCGATATACTCTTTCAGGGGGCGGTTCTTCCACCTTTCTACCTGGCCAACTGGGTTCGAGGGGAAAAGAATAGTCACCTCCAAGTGATAACGCTACCGGCGTTCCTCGGGTCTGCAAAATAGATACACGCCCCTGGCCGGGAGTATCGAATCAATTGCTAGAGAAGATGGACCGCAAGAAAACTGTTCACCTGATGTGTAATTCCAAATTCGTCAAACGAGGAAAAACATTCAATGAAAATTTCCCGTGCTATTGGAAGCGTGATGTATGTACGATTATCACACTGGGAATCATTTTGAAGGGCTCTCTGCGACTGGCCAGCTGGTGGGCTCTTCTTCCCTAAAAATATGTTAGGAACTCGATCATAACGGGATAATGGGGTTTCGAGAAAGATAAACCAGGGCGTGGGGAATGATGGATCGCGTTCGGTAGCCGAGCCAAACACGCGAAAACTTGGCATACAGGTCGCACGGTGGAAATGAATCCTCCTTCTGGCTCATCATACCAGCTGCCAAGCAAACGGAATCTTCTTTTTTTCTCCCTTGTTTTCTTGTTTTTTTTTTTCTCTCTATTATTGCCGCGAACTATGGATTGAATTCTGCGCCGGCGGCGGACGGAACATCGACCTGTTCCACTGACACACTCTCGGCCGCTCGTCCATTACCAGGAAAACTTGAAAAGAGCGAATGAATGAATAAACAAAGAACAATTAAACAAAGAGGAACGTGATCACAATGCCCGATTCCCTCTGTCGTCGGGGGATTCCGCGCATTCTTCTCTTTCATTAATTCATCAATCCGCCGATGTTTTTTCTGGCTCCACTACGCGCGGAAATGCTTGTCTTCGGCTGCGCCCGAAGTTTCGGATCGATAGCAAGTTTGTTCGTTGCAACGGAAAGTTAAGCTACACTCATGTGCCACGCAAGTTTCCCCACGCGTGTCTGACGTTGTTGAATTTCCGAAATTTAAAGAACGACAGAGATCGTGCAGATTTCATGGACGTTGATCAATTTGCTGGTGAAAGTTACGTAGCACTTAAGAATGTAACGATACTTCTTCAGCATCGCAAATATAAAAATATAAAATGTCTTTAAAAATATAAAATGAAATTTTTTGGTCCGAGAAATCTTCGAGAAAATAGAATTTGAAGCGTGCGCTAACAACGAATGAGACTCGGCTCTGATGCGTCTGACCATAACCTACTCGTTCTACTTGCTACGATTGGTACTGATGCGAACAAGGCGAATAGGCTAAGGGACCTAATTTCTGTTAATAATTACGCTTAGTTTGAAAGCATAATGAATATAAAAAAAGAGATATATAACATATTAACCGATTTTAATGGAAAAAATGATCTTTTTTAAATATTTATTCTGCTTTAAAAAAAAAGAAAAGCTGAATAAGTAGAATTAATATACGCACGGTAATAATTAAGTAATTGGGTATGTAGGCAATAATATAGGCACCCCCCACAGTAATTGGGTCCCTTATGTATACTGCTATTAGGAAGATTGGTTCAATCTCGCCAGACTAGTTTCTCTATCAAAGAACTGTACGAAACGTTTATCAATATTGGTTTTAGTACACTCTACGGTAAAAAGTATATTGATAAATGTAGTTTTCTTCCACCCCCTTCAGAGATTGCTTTACGTTCGTGTGCTTCGAGCGGTATATAATCTGTTTGTACGCTGTAAAAATATTTTGCCCGACCGTTTACGTACCAGAATTATGGTACAGTTTGCTTTTCAAACGGAACGCTGTTACGATCGAGCAACCCCGTGACGCTTTTATTTTACTTTTTCATGAATTATACAGAAGCTATAGTAGTTATACTGTACTCCGTCTTTTTATTCCGCGCGATCAACGGCCCGAGATATCGGTGCGGGAGTTTTCGTTTTACGAATCGTTCGAAGTTGATAACAGAAATGGAGCCGGCAACAAAGAAATCGTTCTCCGTCGGAAGTGTGCCATGTCATCCTTTTTCCACGGTTTCTAACAAGATAATAATTGGTTAACAAACCGAAGCATCTGCACACTGGAGTATCCCGGGCCAAGCACCGCTAGCAGTAAAATTTCATTCTCAGGAAAACGAAGTGAGTCGAACTCCAATAAAACCTGGCATCAAGCTGCAAACTGGAGGAGGGAAGCAAGAACAGTGAGCCGATTTGTTTCCGCAACGTGTCCAGGGATCTGTGAACCGATCGAACTCGAGCAAGGTTAACGTTCGCTTATTATCAAGCGACGGACGAGGACGGACCCGTAGCAATTGGGTCATTACGATGACCAAGTGGCCATTGAACAGGAAGAAGAGTCGGTCTCGGGACCCGCGGAAGATGTCGACCTTCTCTCGCGAAGGATCGTTTCGGTTTTGTCTCCATTCACAAAGGCGCACGTAGCCGCGGCAACGCTGTTATCGGGAGCGCTCCCTCCCGTGGAGGGTGGCCTGCTATAGTACGGAGGGTTCAGAGTTTTCCCCTAACCTCGAGTCGGAGCCGTCCCTGTGCCCCCAAGCACACCCCAGGTGCCCACATCTCCCACCCAATTGGGGATTCGATCGACGTCGGAACTTCCAACCGTGACCGCCCAACCCCGTGGCGGCGCCCGCGTCGAGACGCCCCGTAAACACACCAAGAGAACCAGCCGAGGGAGAGCGAGCAGGACGGCGCTCTTCGCGAGAGAACTATCCTACTCCCTTCCCCCCAACCGATTCTTGTCAACCGTCACTGGGGAGTCTGACCTGCGCGAGGAGAACCACTGGCCCTGAGAATCGTGCGCCAGGATGTACCCACGAGGGAGTTCCTCTGTGTCCGTAAAATCTACGACCCTCGTAGGTGTAGATGTACGCTGGCACATAGAAACTTGGCCAGCAGTGTGTGCGACAACAGCGTTCAAACGCGTATCGGTGAAAGCTTGGAACACTGATAATGTACAATCTCCAGACGGCCTCCACGAAAGACGTTGCCCCCCCCCCCCCCCTAACAAAATCATTCCAGCTCGATTATTAATCGTTAACCCCAGGTCAGTAAGCAGGGGTGAGATCCCCAATCGCGATCACCGGGCGCAAACACGGCGGCCCGGTACCTGTGGAGCCGCTAAAGAGTATCATCAAATCCCCAATCACGCGGAACAGGGGCGTACCTGTAGCAACACTTCGTTACATAATCCGGGCGACCTTGTTATTCTGTAAGGGAGTCTAGGCGAGTCGAGGATTAGTGTTAATGTTGCCGTTGATATTGCCACGGAGCGAATGGACACTAGCTGGGTATCTGGTGGTAGTAGCGTGACAGGATTTCCCAACCCGAGCTCCGGGGGTATTACTAATATTCGCGACGCGCACACGGAGCGCGCGCGTGAGAGGGAGGGAGAGGACGGCGTCGGTGTGTTGGGGTGGTGGAGAAAGTAGAGGTGGTTGTGAAAGCGGTGGTGGTGGTGGAGGAGGTGGCGGTGGTGGTGGTGGTAGTGGAGGTGGTAGTGGTGGTGGCGGCAGCAGCAGCGACGGAAGGTAGTTTCTGGGTGGTGGAGGGCGCGGATCGTCATCCGCAAAGTCGTGCGTTCACCCCGTGCCGCGACGACAACAGGGCGTCGTTCGTTTCGGAGCGAGCGACGCTGCCGTCGAGTTCGCTGTGGGTGTACCGTCGCGAACTTTTCCTCTTCCGTGTTCGCAAAGTGCGTGCACCCGGGTTTTCAACGTCCACCGAGAGCCTCCAGTGTCGAAACCGGTGCGCGTAGTGGTTCCGAACAAGTCACCCCCCGACGTTGACGTTCGGTGTTTGTGAACAGTGTGTGTTGACGCGTCTGGTGCGTCTCGTGCACGCCGATCGTCGCCAGAACCCTGAAGCAGGAGCACAAGGATCAGTCGCGAAGGAGGATATGTCCTTTGGAACACGTGGTCAAGCGTTGACGCGAGGAGACACACCGGTCGTCCAGGTTCGGGGTTAGGTTCACGGACGTGTTCGACCGGCAAGGACACCGGTGTTAGGGGTTGCCACGGAACGGAGAGGGTGCGGTACACGTTGACGACAGCCCCAGCCGGTCCGACGCGAGTTTCGGTTGAACATCACGTTAGGGGTCCGGTAATTTGATAGGGATCGCGCGAACGAAAGGAGATCATTGTCCACGTGGTTGTCCTCGGAACAGAGGTGTCCGTCTCGTAGAAATCGTCGAATCTGTGCCGTGTCGCGCCGCGCTCGGAGCCAGGATTAAATTAGCGGGGAATAAACGCGCGGGCAACGCGATACACGAGGTGTAATTAACCAGCGTGCCGGCGGATAACGAGCACGCTGAATCGGCTGGTTAATTGGTCGCCCGGCCGATCGGCATTGGAGAGTTGATTTCGTGAAAAGGTGTGTCTGCCGCGTGGATCCGTCGTTCGTCGTCGCGCGGCGACGAGCGTTTTCGTTGCGCCTCCGAGCGGATGGAAACGCACAGAGGTCCTCCGCACGGATAAATCTTGTGTTCATAGTGGAATGGTAAATCTGCAGTGAAGTGTGCCACAGTGTAACCTCTTACATGTGTAACCCGCCAACAGGTTTCTGTAAACGAGCGCATCGTCGAAACCCCGAAGAGAGCGCAAGCCTTGCGCGATTGTTCGCGCCAACCTACCGATTCGGATTACGCTGTTAGGCTTGAAGAGCGACTACCACGTCACTCGGGGTGAACACGTGAATCGGGACCTGGTAAGTTGCGATCCGCTCCGTGATCGATAAGATTTTGCACACGATATTCGGCGGTCACCGATGTTGTCGTGTGCGCTGGTTGAACGAACGTTCAAAGGAGAGTAATCTTGGGAAGAGATTCTTCGGAACGTCCTCGTGTCTCTGAAAAAGCCATAGGAATTTATAGGTGTTCGACGAACCTAATCCGGACACTTTGCCGATGCTCGAGAGGGAGATGTGGGGGACCAGTTTTTTTGCTAGGCGATAACAATGCCCGAGATATCTCGAGTGTCTCCGTTGGTTCATTAATCTTCGTCCCTCCTCCGAGATTCTCGACGTTTTGCCCCGGACGACGTCGTCAGTTTTGTCCGGGGTGCCCACCGTCCTGCGCAATCTGTAAATCGCGTTATGCAACCTGGTCCAGGTGTGGTCCAGAGTGTTTTTCATTCACCGACGAGGCCCGCAAAGGCGAGCATGTCGGGTTCTTCAGCGCGTTAATCGGCCCACGGGTTCTTGGCGCGGGCCTCCGCGGGTCTAGGGATTCCTTTCAAACGTTGCTTCATCGGTGCAACGGCACACGCGACCGGGAATATTAAATGACAGCCGGAGGAACCTGTGGACCTGTGTTCCGCTTTTAATATTTATGAAAGCCGACGACTGCGGGAGAGCTCAAAGGATCGAATGAAAAACGCGAATTGAATTTGCCACAAGAGTCCGCGCGAGCGCCGAGGAATTCATCTCGCGGCAAAGCAGCCCGTCCGCGAAACGTAATTGTTGATTTAATATCGCGCAAAGGCGGCTCGTCGAAAGCTTTCTCGCCGATCAATGGCAACTTTATCCTGATTTCCACCATAACAAACTTCCCGGCGGTCCACACCCCGCGTACCCGAGCTTCCGATGCTCGCGTGTGCCCGCACGAGAACACTCTTGCTCCTGCGACCACGAAATCACCTCTGAAACTGTTCACGCGTTCAATTAAACATCCCAGATTCCGTTTTGATCAATCACCGAGAACGTCCACGTACAGGTGTCACTGTTGGTTATCAATTTCGAAACTCGTACTCGATACTCGATATATGTCAACAAAACGGGTCTTGTCAGTGCCTTGAATCGTGCAGCAGTTCAATCGTGTTATGTTTACACTCTTTATATGTTTGGAAAACTCGTATTTTATGCAACAACACAATATTTTACCCCACAGGGAAACATGCCACACGACACACGAACGAGAAACAGTTATATTTGTTAATATTAATTGAAACGTTTGGTGGTACATTTAACATACAGAATTCAAATGATTCGATTCCCATTGTTCCGAGAGGTTAATTAGCCGCAGTGGAATCCAACAAACCGAGTCGGTAACATGCAAAAATTACTTTCTGTGAAAATTTTCAGTTATTTATAAATAATTGTCATGGCTGTGATGTATGAAAAAAGTAAGTTCAGACAATAACATATAATTTCTCGAGCACTGTTTACGTTCGATAAAATGCACACAGCGGACTATCTAATTCAGATCTAACCTAGATCTCGGCTAGATCCGACCCAGGGTAATTCACAATCATGTCGGGATCTAGGTTAGGTCTGGGTTAGGTTTAGCCGAGGTCTAGGTTATGTTTCAATCATCTAACACAACATCCCGGATAGTATACGTACAAGTCGCACCTTTCTTTATTCATAGCTGTTTAATAAACAACGTCTTCCAAGCGAAGCCGAAATGATAAAATGTATTTCGCGAAGCATTTCCGAAAGGCAGGTGGTATTATCAAAAAATGTCCGCGTCACTGGAAAATTCACGACCCACGCAGATTTCCGCGATTTAATTTGCTTTAACGGGATCCAATTAAAATCGAGAGAAGCAATAATCATGATTCACCCACCTGGTAATTAGAAGAATAACGTTGCACAACGATCGAGCGGTTCGCAATTCCGCGCACGTTTCCGCGTGTAGTTCGAGCCTCGCGTCTTGCGATGACCGGAAGCCTTCCTGCACTTTCGATTAGGCGAGGTCACGAGTCCGGCTCACGTCGATGCTGATAATCGAGGACGAAAAGCGACATCCGTGGTTCTAATTAAAGCCATGCACGCTGAAAGACGTCATCGGGGTGGGGAAGGGGGGAACTGATTACTCGTAATTGGACCTCGACGAAGCCCCGAGGCCAGGGTTGTTTTGACAGTCTGTACCGGAAGTCGACAGGGAATGATCTGCAACGGTGACCCCGTGCGCGCAGCTGGTCCTCGGATTACTGTGTATCGTTTTGCGAACCGCGCTGATAAAAGTGGCGGGATTGAAATTCCCGTTGATCGCCGACAAATTTTAACCCCGTTTCCCGTCTCCCTTTAACGACACAACGCCCCCCGATGCAATATTGCATTGCCCGACGAACGAACCACGCGAATCCATTGGCCGTTTCATAATCGTTGACTATATATTTATTTAGAAATTTAATTATCCGCTGGGAAATCGTGTCACAGCTTTCATTACTACCCACGTTAATACCAACTTTTCCTACGATTAAACACTCTACAGTAGAATATTCCCAATATGCGATATTCTCTCCGTAACTGTCCACACGGTATCCCCCTCTGATTCACATCAAATTCCATTCTTTGAATAAGAAATTGTAAGCATTTCTGGGGTGACATTTAACTGTCTCTTTAATTAAATGTGTACAAATTTTTATTTACTGTTTATGGTGCCCCCGTTTTTGGAGGCATTTAAACGACGCTCGGTTAATTAACAATAATTGATTTTCGAAATGAAATTGTACAAATTAGTGTTTATTTATTGCTCACTGTTGAATAAATCAAATTTCGTCGAACGTTGACCGTGTCGCGGTGGATATAAATTGAAATGCGCGCGGCGTCGTGTCGGGCGCGTGCAATTCAGACATTTGTTTCATCCACTTTCAAAAATGAAGCGTCTCGGCTTGACGCCGCGCCGCTCGCCGACGTCAATCCGGCGTCTCTGTTCTGCACTATCAACGTCATTCATCATCGACTGTAATTACACGATTTGCATCGAAATGGAAATCACCCCGGACTTTAATGGAACGTTAAGAGCGATAGACCGAAGTGTTCCCCCGGTGTTTTATTTTCTAAATCCGGCGAAACGTGTCAATAACGCGCGCCTCATTATCGAGATTTTGCGAACAATTTCCAAGAGAATAACCGATCACCATAAATTATTAAAGATGATACCTTCGAAACTCGAGGAAAGGTAGAACTTGGAAATGCGATACATTCCTTTTTCTCACTAACAAGAACGTTAAACAACTTTTTCTTTAAATTACTACGATTCAAATTTTTGAGTTATTAATGCAGAAAAATCTTCTAATGATTGTATATTGCACAATCAGTGCTATGAAATGCACTATTTTACTAATTAAATTTTACAGGAGTGCCATCTGAAAATTACCTAAAATTGCCAATTTTTTTTTTTACCGGACATAAAAAACTTAGAAATGAAAAATAATTTGTTGCTGTTTAGATACTGGGTTAACTGTCGTGTACGTTAGTTAGAGAGTACACCACGATTTATGTATTTATTATTGCGATATCTTTTATGAAAATATTTTGAGATATGTGTGCAAAAAGCTTTTAATAAATGAAAAAAAGATGATTGCAGACAGATGGGTAAAGCAGAAAATGGAGGTGTGGAAAGGGCCGGAGGTGACGAGGGAACGTGGCTACTCGTCACCCTGATTAATAGCCGATTCTAATGCCCCAATTTATGTTGCAATCAAGGCAATTTGACGTTTAATCAAAGCAGTTGTATCATACAGAGTGAAATGTAGCGAATAAAACAATGAATTGTGGCGATAATGAGAGAACCAGCTCGGACGTTCGGTGATTATTGTCGAAAGTTGGGATTCTACGTGACATCGTGGCCGCCATAATCGCGGATTGACAACCGTTAAAGGCGATGATTGGTGTAATAGAAACGACAAACAATTACATCTTTTGCGAACGCGTTGTTATCCCGCTGCCGTGAATTCTCTATGGTAAACACGCATTATTGATCTGTTTGTAAGCGTAGCAGTACTATTATTCGTTCCGTGCAATAATTTTCTGTAAATTGACGAATAGCAAATCGATAGCGAACCGATAGAACCCCCGTGCATCAACATCCGCGTTCGCGAGAAAAAGTATAGAAAATGAATGATAGGCGAGCCCTAGCCAATTCGTATTCAAAAGCACCGTGTACTCCAACAACTTTTATATTCGATTATTTTCGAGGGTCCGGCCGGCTGCGAAAAATATTACTGCACAGATTTCATCTGCTTTTTCTGCAGCTCTATCTCTCATTTCCGAGCAAAAGTTCATTGTTTCCCGGCACAGTTTCAATACGTTCAGTATACCGGAATGTACTGTGTACATTTTTCAAGTCCTGTTTCCGCGTCTTAAGGGGTCACGTATATTTGTAAATAAATAACAAGAACAAACCAAATTATTTCGGAGGATTAACATGCGATAGAGTAATATTTTCAGTATATTTACTGGTACATTCGATATTAGCAAGCACAAAGTATTGTAAAAAGTTTCCAGGAACAATGGAAGCGTTGTGCGTCCGTGAAAGGTATGTACAAGAATTAAGTCTTTAAAAGGCTGCATTAGACTACGCTAATTACGTCGAAAAGGAGGCACGTTACTTAAGGAGGGTAATCTCCATATCTTAAGAACGAAAAGGGAAGGGAGAGCTGTCCGCATATTTTATGGAGCTTTTAGTGGCGCGTAAGGTTCATAGAAAAATGCCTTTTTCCGAACTACAAATGGAAGCGGCTTTTGTTGTAATATCTTGGCCGAGTGCAATAACTTGCGAAGGAACTGGAGACGTTTTCTTTCTTGCCGGCCACAAAGGGATACCGAAACGAGGTTATGAGTAATTGCGAGCGCACCTGCAGATATAACTGAAAATAAAATAAAAATAATATAAGAACATACGCGCAGTTCCCTCTGTGCCTTCTTGAAATTATAAAGGTATTTACCTTTTTTTTTCCTGACCGATTTCGATGACCCTGAAATATGCTATCGAGGTCATCATTCGGAACAACCTTTTTCCTACCGAACGTGGTTTTTTTTATTTTTTTATATTCGTTTTCATACGTACCAATTGATTTTCCGCGAGTCTTGTAAGCAATTATGAATTATAACGCAATAAGCGGCGTTATTATATTTTTATCGATACGTTCAATTTCCAATTGGCATTTCAACAAGCCGAAATTTCGCGTCGGAATATCGAGTGCATTTTCAGCGGCAATAATGTTTGAAAAATGAAATTTGAAACAGCGCAACATCCATTAAAAGTTTAACCGAATTTCCATTTCACCACTGACGAATGATTTTTGTGACGCCCGTCCGTCCATTAACGTTCAAAACACAACACACGAACGCGGCCTTCTGCCAATAATTTACCTTTGTACAAACAAATAAACGCCACCAGGAAAACCGTTTAATCTACTTTCTCTAAAACCGATACATCCCCAGTCTTATCCAGGCGAAATCAAACCAGCAAAAAAAAGCCAGCCAAATCTCCATTGAAACGACAAACTGTCACGAGGCTATTGCACGCGGGATAAAGCTATTGAATCTCTGCGTCCCGAAATGCTAAACCTGGTATACTATTAACGTGTTAATTTTATGCACAATATGTGTGAACATTCGGACAATTAGGAGGTACAAAAACTGCTCGGTTAAATGAGTTTGAATCGAATGGGTGCACGAGTTTGTTTGAATTTTTGTCACTGTTCCGGTTTTGAAACTGTCGCATGGCGCCTATTAGTTTGGATAGGGGAGATTTCACCGCATACCCACTCTAACACGGAGTGTTTTCGAAGCAACAATCCGATCATCTCGGTAAACACATGCCCGGTTCTTTCACGCCGTGTAAACTCCGAGCCGCTGACTCGCCATATACACCCCATGTAAACATCGTCGAAACGCGACCCCCTTCAGCTGCCCGGCATGCATCGCGCCGCTTCTAAATAGAACCCGTCAAACTAATCACGGAATAACTCCAATCGCGAGTATAAACACAGATATCTCTCACAAAAACTTCTATTTTAACAAAAATCCACAATACGAGACAATTTGTTCTCTCTACTTTAAATGACCTTGAAACATACTATCAAAGTCACCATTCAAAACAACACTTCAGATTTAGCTACCGAGATAAAAAAATATTTTATTCGTATCTCCTAAAAGGTAAACTTTTACCATTCGTTGGAATTAAAACAAATTCTCAAAGTCAATCTCACTTTTTGCCCCCCTAGGTACAATCTCAAATCGGTATTTAATTATTATGCGAAAGGTTAGAAAAATTTAAGAATATCGCGTGTATCAATTTTTATTTAATTCCTGCTTCCCAGAATCCTCAACTTTTCTGATTTCTCTGTGAAAAAATATGGACGCTTGCACGTTTTAAATTTTTTACGAGGACAGATTGTAATTTTGCAATGTCACATTTGTAATGAGAGTTTCGATCTGTCAACCGTAACGGGCATGATCCGCTGAATTCCGAAATAAGTTTAATAAGTTACGATTTTATTCGAGCCCGAATGAGTTCACGGTTATTTCGAAAAGCAGTCACGCCCGGGCATTGATCTGCGGCGAATAATGTGATTCGAAATGGAAATTCGGCAGTAAAATTCATTTGAATAAATATCATATATTACTGGCTCACGTAGATACCAATCGTGTCTCATTAATTCTATTAATTAGCACCCATGATCGTTTCTTTTAATCTACGCTTCGCATACGTGTGCGCCGCGCTCTGCGCATAATTCAGACGTTCGCAAACGCGAGATAAGCAAAACAGAAATTTTTTATTTTTGGAACTTTCGGTAAAAAGTTTACTGGAAAAATCCTTTTGAGAAACATGTTTTTAACGCAAAATGAACCTACTTACCAAATTTCAGCCCAATCAGATTCGGCCGGTTTTCAAAACTTTTTCGCTGAATAGCGACAAAATATAATTACAAGGGAGTAACGAAATTGGTAGTGTTTTAAAAATATTCCACGAAAATGGTGGTTACATGGTTAAAACAAACATTACTTTATCTTACATATATATTTGCTTGAACTATGCATTTCAAACAAATGAAATTGACTAGGAAAATACACGGACACGTAAAACTTGCGAGCGGTGCATCATAAAATGTCAAAGTGCCTTGAGAATTTAGTGCTTACGCGTCATTTTTTGAAATATTAGTTTTAACGTGCCATCGGCTAAAAAATTGCGCTTTCCTGTTTTTGTCCTCTCTGTATATTTTCGTGTGAATGTATTCTTAAAATGCAGTTATTTTCCCAAGAGAAAATCGAGTTACCGAAATTAGTTACTTTAACATTTACAAAACCGTCGGTTCTACAATAAATTGGTAACTTTTTCTATGTCGTGTAGTAACTCTTGATATTTATATTGAATCTGCCAGGATATTTGCACAAGAGCGCGCAAATTTCACAGCTGACAATGTTATTCGTTAAGCATTGGATGTTTTCGAATAAAATTGATTCCGGTGCTACATATAAATACATACAAAACCTCTTGAAGCACACACACACACGTGTTATATTTTATCCAACAAAATGTATTAAATAATTTTATTTTCACTTTGAACAATTCATCTCTGGCGAGCTCGAAAACATTTTGATTTTTGAGGAAAGCATTGTTAATTGAACTTTCGTGTAAAAGTATACCATGATATTGAATACGAAGTAACAATGAACATATTATTTGCAGTAACAAACAAGCAGAATTCAAAATTCTGAAAACAAATTCTAAAAATACTATTATAAAATAAAATTATTATTTCATCGCGGATTGCAATGTCAGGCGCGTGGCATGTAACAGAGAAAGCGAGAAATCAAAAATTCACGGGATGGTTCCGTTAGGCGAAGAAACAGATCTATTTCACCGAATTATACGCGATTAATGGCGTCCGCTTGGAGTTTATCACGAACGCGACCGAGTCGCGGGGAAAAATAAACGAAATAATCGTTAATCGTCGTCGATTCTGATTTAATGAGAACCATTTATAGTCCGAAAACCGATTTCATCGGACACAAAGCGTCGCATAAAACACTTTTCTTCTTGGTCATACTGAGATATTAATTTAATTTGTCTTCGTTTTAATTCTCAACATAAGATCGAAGCAGAAATTAACATTCAATCGGAATTGTTTTCCACGAAATATTTAATGGTAACGGATGAATTAAATATTTAGCAATTTCGTCCGGCTTGGTACAATTGTCAATACTTTTAATCTGTCCGGATCGGGTTCCATTAATTTCAATTTGTCGCGACGTATTGTTCGTTATTTTAACAGTCCATTAGCACAGGAGTGCTGAAAAATGTATTCAAATGTTATAAAGCGTTCTGATAGAGAAATACCGTTATAATATATTGTTAATACTAATTGTATGAGAGCTCGGTATTCGAAAAGAAGCAACGAAGTATCGCGGGGACGACGAACCGGTGCTGTACATTCGAATCTGTAATTTAAATTAGCATGTACCTTGACTCAAAGAAAAAACGGGGGAAAAAAATAATAACAGACAGAAAGTTTCGAAGGACCTGGCTCTTTATTCGAAAAGTTTTGTTCGGCCGGGAAGCTCGAGCCATCTCTGCTGATAATATTTGATCAAACGCTTCGCGAGAGCTGGCTGTATATTTTCAGAATATTAAATGGCGCCGTGGCTAGAATAAATGCCGGGACTTTGCTGCCTGGTGGCCCGTTGCTTTCCGCGTTTCCCTGAAAGTGCATATTCATAGTTAACCTAGCTCGAGTACGACCATCCTTTCAGCTTGTAAAATAAAATTATTGCTCGGTCGGCGGTCGACGTATTTTAAAGTAAACAGAGACTGGTTGATCGTTACTTATGCGAGTGGCAGAGGCTATGGAAAAAGAGCGAGAGAGAGAGAGAGAGAGATACAGAACAATGCAAAAGGAAAATACAATGGTGGGGGGTAGGGAAACGGCGAAATGCATTTTCTCCTTGTAGGTGCTCGACAACAGTGTCCTACGGCACTCGAGAGCTTTTAGAGAGATATATGCTCGCAGCTAATTCCCGAGACGATCCTTTCTAACCTATCAGGTGAATTCTTGCGGAAAATACGAAGCCGTGCGCGCGCCCACGGTATTCGAAAGCAAATCCGCGAGAGCCCTGCCGTACACCATTGAGGGGCCGATGAATGGTAATTTTAATGCGTAATCGTTCCTCTTCGTTCCGACGAATCGAAATTCTGAACCGTACCGACGCGAAAGTCGGTTAATGCTTGAATAATTCACCGTGAATCAGAGTAACCGTGCCCTGATATTTCATGATCGCTGCTTTTAACTAGGACTGGTATTAATTTCGCGAATTTTTAACCATCCCGTTATTATCCTGGTGTTAATTATTCCGATATTTATTAAACCATGCATTCATGCATCGCGACGCTGCCGTGCGATTTGAAACACTGAAACATTCATCGCTTCGATACACCGTGGCAACATTGTATTTACCTCGTTCGAGCTTTTCAATTTCCATCATGGAACTGTTTAACAATCGTGCACGTGTCCCAAAAATGGGAAATCTCGAAAGAGGTGGTTCCCCAGGTCGTTTGAAATAACTTTTTCCTTTGCGAAAATCTTCTCCTCGGCTTTGTTTCCGAGTTATTAAAGACAGTGGTTCGAAAATAGCATCTGCCAAGACCAAAATCGATTTCGTAAAACTACCATCGTCTTACATTCTGCAGAAATTCAATTCGGTCTTTCTCGAGTGGCCGCCGTATGATCTCGGGGTTGGGAACTTTTTTTGGAAAAAAGTTGCGCATACGAACGATTCGTTGCAACGAATTACGTAAAAAAGCGGTTGCCGGGAATTCGGATTTTTACTGGAAGCTTTCAGACATGCTTCTTGAGCGTGCACTCAAATGCCTCGGCAGAATACAAGTTCTCTTCCATATTCGCTGTAGCGCTTTCAGTTTTTCTCCCCTACTCCCTCGCTCTATCTCTCCCCACCTACACTCTCACCCCCAACCCCTTCTCGCCAACCCCCTCTCTCTCTCAGCACGATACAGCGAACATAAAGAATTCGATCCGTGAAACATGTAACTTTCCAGCATTCTTGAACGACGGGTCGTCTTGTTCTGCCGATAAACTTTTGTTACTTTCCGCGCGTCGTCGTGTATCGCATGCTATTCCAGAAGTATGCTCCATACAAGTCCATGAATAGTTCTCTGTTCGTTTAGGAACTTTTAAATGATCGTATTCGTCGAAACTTGCCCACAATGTGTGTGTGTCTGTGATTTATCTGGAAACGTGTAAACACTGAAACTTTTTAGACGAACGTATTGGGTTATCAGGGCAAAAATGAAAAAATATTTTCCATCGCAGTTGACATTCAGCGACCTTGAATGACCTTGGGTCGCTTTAAGTGTTTTAAAACGCCCTGTTCAATAGTACACAGAAAAGTGTACCATTCTAATTTGGAAAACAGAGTTGACCTTCGTATGTCCTCTACGCGTCCACTCACAGAAAAACAATTCTGAGAAAGATTAGGGAAGTAAAAATGTATATTTCTAAAAATTTTTGAACTGGTTCAACTGGTTTTCTGGAGATACTGGAAATTCGAAAATGACTTCCTATTTCCAGAACTTTGTTTGTACAAGTTTTAATATTTAATCTTTTATGTTTAAATGATTCTCCTAAGGTCTGCCAAGTGCAGAGAAAGGTTCGACTTTATTGGGTATTACCGATGTACAGGATCGCCGGTGGCGGGGAATAAAAAAATTGCAGAGTTTCTGCCGCGCGGTAAAATATAAATTCCGTTTCGGTATTCGACGGTCGTAAAAACGAGATTTGTAAAATATTCATGGAATCGAATCCCGCGGAATAAAACGATTCGCTCACGTGTCCAAGGATATTTCACTTATTTTTCTTGGCCGATATCGCGCCGAAGCTTTAAACTGCAACGAATGTAATTGCAGTTGCGAAACGTGACGGGTATAAAGGGATTCGGATCGCGGGGGATTAAACAGAGCGTGATGCGAAGGATTTACGATTATTTAAACACGAGACGAAACAATTTAGGCGAACGGATGTAAGATAGAAAAGCTAAACAATTCGCAGAAACAGACAATTGTTTTCGTGCAATGCGCAGACTCTGTTTACATTAAATCTTTTCGGAGTGTTACGAAACTGTCGATCGTTATGCAAAATAAAAGCTGCAACGAACAAAAATTAATTTCATCCCCTGCAACGAATATTTAAAACTTGATAAGACAACTCGTCGGCTATCTTGTTTCAAAGTGTTTTTTTTTCTCGTCGAATCCGGCCTTTTAGCGACGAGCCTGTGTCCCATCGAGGTGCGCCTGTCCTGAAATATTTCCGGGACAAGGCGCACATTATTCCCGCGATAAATTCGCTCTACTTAGGTCGACTATAATCATACATTTCTCCGGAGACACTCAGGTGCGACGCCCGCGAGCTTATCGCATCCGAGGATCTTGAAGGAGGAAATGCGACTCTCTCCATTTAGCCTCTGTTTCGCCCCCTTCATCCCTGTTTCGCTCCTCTCGCCTCCTTCAAAGAGGGTGACATGCCCTCAAAAGGTTCCTCGCGTATACTTAAACTAGGATCCAATTAGAGGAGATAGAGAGTTACGCGTCTCGTGTTTCAGGACACTTGTCTTTTAACTACCATTTTCTCTCTTTTTTTCTAAAGGGGCGCTAATTAATCTGATGACCAGACTATAGATTAGGCACACTGGAAAGAACGTAGCAGCTCTTCTATAACTGTCGCTCGGCGGACAGTTACGGGGATACTGTGAGTTCTCGATATATGTCAGGTCTTGCCATCTTGTGTTTACACTGCTCGGCGTCCGAGGCCCCTCGTGGGGATAATTCCGCGACGTTTATCCTCCGGGCCTTCGCGACACATATAGAGAAATACAGTGATTACTGTACCACTGTCCCGAACCAGTTACCGGAGCATAAAGACACGATAAATGTGGCCCGAACGTCCGATGGAAATTACGCTAGCCTCCGTTCGTATTAGCGGAACTTTTACGTGCGGCTGGAGACTCACCTCTAACCGAGACAAAGTGAGACCGTGTCTTTCGAACACGTATTTCAGTTTAGAGGTCAATAACGTGATGCACTCGATGCGCCTGGGCATCGTTAAGCGCATCTGCCGCGTGCCCGTAATGACACTGTCCTCCGGATAACACACGTAACTGTTCTGCTTAAATGATCGATGCGCGAGCTATGCTATCGCTTTAATCGCTTATCTAAACTTGGCTGGCTGTCCCATTGATTTGGTTCTTGCGAGCTCTCAGCCGCCCTTCTGCATCGATCCTTCTGCCCCGCTCCGGGGTGCACTTCGGTGCAAGAGTGCATCGAGAACGCGCGCCCTGGTCTTAAACACCTTTGTTTGGCCATTCACTTTTTCCAGGAGCCTCCCCCCAACCCCTCTACCCCCACCAGAGCACGTGTGAATGAGTCTAGAATTACTTTGTCCAATCCGAGGCGATGAGTCACGATGCATTGTTTCCATTCTTATTAATTCGGTGCATCATGCGAGCAGGTACAATGAAGCGGACAACATAGCATGTCCTATAGTCAGCGTGTACAGGGTGTTACAGGTGGATGGGGTGCTCGCCCCCCTAACATCAATTATATACCACTATTAAATTTATTGTTCAAATTACACCAGTAAAAAATATTTCCATTGATTTTTCGTACCTAAAATACGCGAAGCTGTGAATTAATAATCCCTGAATAATGTCGGTCTACCGAAGGATCAATTAAACAATCTTATTCCGCAATGGTAACGCGAGCTTTGAACTACAAATTGGTTAAATGAAAATGATCCGATACCGAAGGATTCTGGTAGGGTAAAATTATTAATCGGCTTGCAGCGATTAAACTGAAACAGAGACGAATAAATCTGCTCTTTATCGGAAGAACTGTTATGATAATTATCGTTCTCGGCACGAAATTATCCGATCATCGCAGTTTCATTTTAACCTGTTTTATTATCCTATAAAGAGATGTTTACTGGTTTTGAAGGGAAAAAATTTAATATTATGCTTTGAACGTAGAGACACAGTAATTGGGTCCCCTATCTTAATTTTATCTTTGCATTTCCAACCCGGTATTTGGGTCGCAGCATTTCTACGGCTCGGTATATTTACAGATAAAAAAGGAACGTGTATTGAGCATGCGGAGAAAAAAAAATTGAGTAATATTTGCGCGTAATTAATATGCGGCTAAACGTACCAAATAGAGCACTGGTTTCCCGGCAACTTTTGACATCGCTGCAGAGATATTAAACACGCGCGCGCGCGCGTGCGCTTGTGTTCGAAAATTTTAAATACCACACACAGTTTCTGACGTGTGCGCGCCCGGCCGTAATGTTCTCGAGATAACTCCTGTGACAGCGGCTTTACAAAAGTCACGTTATAATCCGACATTACACAGAGATACGCACTCTTCAATTTTGCAGCATGCGCAACAAACAAATTTCAATGTACCCGGGGACACAACGGCCATTTAATAACGGGAGCCGACTCTGTGACGAGATTTTTACAATTTTGCGTGCCGCTCCGTTTTCGTGCAATTACCCGGGAAGCATTGTTTAACTAAATAGAAAAAGGTATTGCGGGCATTTTTCAATTTAAATTTCGATATAATCGATGTAATTGCGAGTACACAGTTGTAAAAAAAAATATAGCACGTGTAATTGCCGGGTGGAAATTAAAGTGTTCGTTAGATCATAGCAAACGCGAGTTCTACGCGGAGTTATACTATAGGCGGCTGCAATTACTTGTATCTTGCACCTTCCTTCGAACTTTTCTAACGTGTTTTATACTTGGAGCTTTACGAAGTCTGAAAACTAATAATGCGGTTGCGAAGATTATATTCCACTAGTTTCTTACTCTGTTAGGAAAGTTGCTCGGAAGTTTGAGTGGTAACCTAAGCTGGATAGAGGTTCCGTATTGTATTCGAAATCATAAATTGAAAGGAAAAACGCGTTCGAAGCATCTTTACTAGTTTTAAACTCGATTTTTCGACTTTTCTGCTTCCCGTTAGTGATTTCCCCATTTTCACGAGAGCAACACGAATCCTGCGATACTTTGCGCATTAGTGTCATATGAAAATCCCAAAATGTACGTCGCGAAACATTAACTAGATTTTATTGCGCACTTCGTTTATTACAGTACAAGCTCCGCAATCTAATAACGCGGAATTTGAAGTTTCAGTGAAAAACGATTTTATCATTTTTACGTGTACTTCATGTTTAAAAACATGACGTTAAATATTTATGGTATGAAATAATAAAATATTTATGCTCATGTGTTTTACATCAAGGAATAAATTGTTTACATCGGTGATGGTACATTTTAACTGAAATAAATGCGAAAATGAGGTGCAAAAATGAGCCAAGAGAAAAAGAGAATTTGGATGTTTATTGCGAAAAAACTTTTATTAATGCGATTATTGGTAAAATGTGAGAATCAATGCTGCGAAAATAAGTACAGGCAAAAAGAAGACTTTGAATTTTCACGGTAAAAAGTATGCAATTTTTATTAACGAAATCCCTAGCGTTGATAAATATTTATAAAGACTTACACGCGATCTCGGATGAAATTTTTTAATCTTTTTCTTTGGCACGATCTTGCATTACCTCGACGGTTCCTTTCTTTTCTATATTTCTGAGAGATTTCCATTGTTGTGATATGATCAAACTTTCATGAATGGACGGCGAAACGTCTAACCTACACGTCGAGGCAAAACTTTTGTCTGGTCAATGACTTCGGATGGGAATGTTTCTGCTGCTCGAGCCTGCCGGATCAATAACGTAATATTTTCAGGTCTGCCACTCGTGAAAATTATACACAGTATAATTGTTTCTGCCAAAGATATCGTCGTTAATCGTGGCACTACTAGATCAATAAAAATTATATTTATTCGAATTTTTGCATATATGCAATCCTCTTTAAAAACTACTCAACTCTAACCGAAACGTTACTCTGTTTATTTAAACGGTCCCAGAGGACCAATCGACATTAAAATTTATTTTATATTTTGCAAAATACACGCTACAGCAAAATTATATTTTCTATTGCTATAATAGATGAATCTTTTATTTTCATAGAAGTTTAAAGAACTATTTTATCGGAATGGAAATTATTTCATTGAAATATATAAAATAGCATAAATTTAGGATTTCTTCTCCAACTTTGCAGTTTATGTTTTTTGTGATAAGTCCTAGGTTGCAAAAATAGTAAACTCTCGCGCACGAAAACTCCGACAGCTACGAAATAATTGCCAAACCATCAGCTTCCAGTATTAATCAATGCTAATCTGCTCATTAATTATGTATAAATCTGTCGTTGCGGGCAGAAGAGGAAACCGCTTGCTGGCCTCACAAATAGATTACCATACGAAACGCTTGCGAGAAGCGTGCGAAAGTTCTCGAAAAATTCCGCCTGCTTCCGGATGTAGCCAGTAAACTGGAACACCGCCATTTTAAACAAATCCGCAGGACTTTAAGTCCCGAATTCGTCGCGCGACAACGTCACTATACAGCACATTACGACTTAATGGAACGCTTGTAAATTGTGCAAGATGCACAAAGAAACGCGCAGTCCAAATGTTTTAAAACGGTTCAAGGACTTTTGAAGGTCAACTTTAATTTTTGTTAATCGTATACTTTTTACACACCAATCGATGCAGCTTTTTATTTTATGTAGAAATGTCCTCCTTTTTCCACTCGAGGGGTGCAATGTTTATGTTCTTCTGTGCAGCATTTCCTAGCCACCACGCATAATCTTCCGTATATTTACAGCTTTGCGTACAATATTATTCATGCCTGGGCAAGTGGTGCTCCGAGAGTCGATGACGTAGAATCTGCTACCCCCTCACTTGCATCACGACGAGCTCGTATTCCCCTCTCGAGCTGGTGCGAGTCGGGCAACCGGGGCGCGGTGGTGGGGGTAGCCGATTCTACGTCATCGACTCTCGGAGCGCCAGTTGGCCAGGCTTGATGTAATTGATTTACTGAAATGTACATTTTTTCCGATATTTAATATTGAATAACAAAGGAACGTGGTGCTCACAATGGTTAGTAAAGGGGATCGTGCTGTCACAACCCTAATCTTTTGTGAATACTTCTTCACTAGTTCTCGAGGACGACACAGGCAATACATTTTAGAGTGATTGAAATCATCGAGGAGGGGATTCTTCTAAATTGTTATCGCAGGGATGAGCGACAGTAAAAACCGGAAAGTAAAACGAAATTGCCGTCGGTCCAGGTAACGTTCATCATACTGAGTTTGCCTATCTCGTTCAGGGCCGTATTGTGTAATCAACACGCGAGCACGTCGTTTTATCGTCGAGCACGAACTGGCCACATTAATTTATCGCGGGCCGCGGCTCGATATATCGAGAGCCACTTTGGCAGGCATGATACTTTATTCAACGTCGGCGATGTTGTCTGTACAGCCGGTAAGAACGTTATCATTGATGTATGAACCACGGGGTCGCATCATCATTACAGATAACGCGGTGAATCGTTCTGCGGGCGAAGTGCTGCCGAAAATTCTGTTCAAAATTTCATTCGACTCCCTTTGTCCTGAATGTCCCGTCAAGTACCTGCAACAGAATTTCTGTGATCACAGAAAGTTGCGAAATGGTCAACCAGAAATTTGTCTGCGTAGCTTCCGTGTGGTATCTTATGCAGAGGTTAGGGTATCGCACAGCTTCGCGTCGCGTCGGTTCGATAAATTTCGCGTCGGTACGGGAACGGTATCGGTGGATTTTGCGCTTCGTTTGCTCGGATAAGCGGCTGCGATTAGGCGAGTGTGGCGCATGCGGATTCTACGGCATTTCCGGTCTGACCCGATTCAATTTGCTGGACAATATAGACACAGGCGGCCACGCGACCTCTCTCCAGACGAATCTCCCGCAAATCGGTAACAGGAAGTCGCTCCTCAATGTGCCGATTCATTATGCTCAAGTAGATACACCAGAACCCTAGAATTTCTAGATTTGTACTCCAGATCACGCAAAGGTCATAACCTTCTGGTAATTGGCTTCGTCTTGACCTTAGCTATCACGACCTACTAATAAAAATACGTGGTCGCACATAAAAAGCATCGATGACCTTGAAAACTCGAGAAATGACCTTGAGAAAAAATCGGTTTCCACCACAATATGCGTCTTCTCGAAGCAAATAATTCCGAAACCAGAAACCAAAAGGATTTTTGGCGACTCGATAAACAATTTTTAATCATATTATAGTATCGTTTCCTACCTTACCAACGAATTTTTCCCGCGGATTGCAAGTGTAATAATTGCGAAAGAGGAAATCAGAAACCGGTAATTTTGACCGCTGTGCGCTGGGCCACTAATGGATTCAACCCGGTGCTGGTTAATGCCGATTGGTTTCGTTATTTAAGTAGGCGATAGTAAACGCTGCAAGTGTAAGCGATGCCCACCGAAATTGATCAAGTGAGCAATCCGAGCCGGAACGGCGCTGCGGCCCAACGGGAACGGCAAAATCTATCGTAGCGGACAAACGCGTCGAATAAAAATTAAATGCGCACAAAAATCTCGTATATTTCCGGCGTCGCGTTTCGGGTGTCGCTAAATCGAATGCTCAACTGTGAAAAAAAAAAGTCGATCGAGTAGCATCGTTGTTAGCCGGACAGGGTGGTGACCGAGAGGGTCGGGCCAACACGGGCCCGACAGCGCGTGGTCAGTTTCGTTAAACGATGGTCGAGATTTGTGCGCAGATGGCGCGACGTTGCCGGGAAAAAATATTTATTTTCGTCGGACCGTCATATACGAAGAAACCGATCGAACACGGGGCTCGTTGTCGAATCGACACGTTTTACACTCCTGGTGCAAATAGCACGTGCGTGCGATCTTTAAGGGACTCCCATCAATTTTAGAAAGTTTTTGAGATGAGAAAGACTTCTTCACTGAGGTAAACACCGTGTGGTATTATATAAATGTACTGAAAGCGAAGGAAAAATAACCTCTCCGTGTTTTTCTTGAAAACCACTCGTGTTTATTTTCTTGCACTGTGCACGGTTCAGAGGGGAACACTATTGTTTTTTAACACAACAACGGTCTAACAACAGAAATGATCAACACCGTCACCGCTTAGTTAGGTATGTTTCGGTAGGAAGTACTGTTCGCAAAGCGCATGTAGTCTCCACTTGCTTGGACCGCGCTCATTGGCTGGTCGCCGCGACGGAGTGGGGGGACCGCCTGAAGATGGCGCTGCGATTCCTGAAGCAACCTCGAACGGTAGCAAAGATTCTCCTTCATTAAAAATAGACAACTCCAATATTTTTGATACGCGAAGTTCCTAAATTTCCTAAATTATTTTGTCAAAGTTAACGTAAACCGTAAACGTTTTTCCTGTTTTCTTATGGTCCGGTGTTAGGCCGTTTGAAACCAGAAATAGCCAAGGTGGTCGAAGGTTTTGGACCACCGGGAAACACGGGGGAGCGTCGACCTTTTGATCAAGCAAATGGCTAGAGAAAGAACTATACTGATCAAAGAGTTCCTCGAAGTTCCGCGATAGTTAATTAGAATCCTGCCCCGGTTAGAAGTGCCGCTTCAACTTGGGGATTGTTTTATCCGAATGGCGAGGGATAAAGGCGCGATGGGAGGTGTACGGATGAAAGTTGCCTTTTACTTTAAAGGAATAAGCTTCTTACTTTGCGCAGTTAGGTTTTGCGAACAGGATGATCCGTAACTGGTGTTATTGCCCCGATTGGGATTGGATTGCGTGGAAAAAAAAATAAGTCGAAAACTTTTCGCGACTGAGTTGCCGGAAGTTTCGGACGTCGAGAAGAAAATCGAGTTCGAATATCTACGGCCGGGAGCCTGTTAGGTTTGTTTGGGTAAAACCTATGCAAAATTGCGAATCTTATGGAAAAGTCGGGAAAGTTATGCTACTTTTTGATGGGCTCTGTTTGAGACATGAACTTTTTTGAAAAACGTCCTTACGGTGAAAACTTTTCGCAAATTCTGAAGAGAATGCGCGAAGAAATATTTTGAGGAGCAGTGAAGCAGTTGTAAAATAGAAATTTTGTGCGAACGATCATTCTAACAAGTAATGAAAAATATTGAATGAATTTCGATTCACAAAAAGTTCAATAAAAGTACATACAAATTTTTTTTAGATAAAAGATAACTGTCTTTTTTATCCCTGGTTAAAATTAATATAAATGCATCGCAAAAGAATACTAGAACAACGAATATATATTTTATATGCTGCGCGGTACGTTAGGTGGATGTACATTTTATTAATTCCCAAGTCAATATAGGCCGCTCTCGGAAAAGAGTTATTCTACGTAGGAAAATAAGTTGAAAATACAGGCAAAAATGTTTTTCGTTGAAAACCGTTTTTTTTTCAATTGAATATGGAGTCGAATAAAAAAAAAAAAATATATGAAACTTCTGTCAATGTTCGAACACTCGACCGAGTTTCATTAAAACGAAAGACTGTCAATCAACAATTGGAAAAGTTTCATTGAAATGTCAGACTTCTTTCAACTGTGAAAATTATAGGAGTTACCTCAACTATCATTGACATTCTCGACAGTGCTTTGACTCTGTCCAAATTTTATTTAACAATGATCGATCAGCACAGAACAAAACTGCGATAACTAAAATCTGTGTAAAAAATGTTCTTTTTTGTAGGAATTGTAATTTGAAGGAAATAAAATTTTCACTAAATTGTCGTCGCTTAGCCTGACTCTGCCACATGAAGTAGCATAATAGAACGCGTTTGTGGATTTGCATATCAAACATTCGTCTGACTCATGGAGATTAGTTCTACTGCCGCATGCTTGCGCTCAAAACGATGTCGAGTCAGAATATGAACTTTCTTAATTAAACGATTTCTTCGTATTAATATCTAAAGCAAGTGTTTGATATTCTAAGACCCGGATTTTGAATTTAAATCCTAATTTGTGTAAAACGTCACTTCTAGTAGAATATACGTAATGCAATATGACGTTACATTGGCGATTTATCCGTTTCCAATTTCAGAAGTACAATAAATTACTGCTTTTCGATCTATTGTATCAAGAGCGTCCGTCCGCCCGCCATTTTTAATTTATGTTTATTACGCAATATACCATTTTAAGTTGTAAATATCGCTTTATCGTCCAGTGCCTCATTTAATCTCCCGTATGAGTTACGTTTTTGTTTTCTGCGTTCGTTCAACCTGACTGCAAAAAGGCAAATACATTTTTATATTTCAAAACAGAACTTGGAACAGTAAAAACAGATCGTGATATTGATTGTGCACGAGTAAACCGTACAGCACAATATGATTAAAATTATTTCTTAGAAAAAATATCAATTTCCTAAAATTTAAAATGAAGAATGCAACAGAAGGTACTTCGGCTACATAAATGAATTTTTTTACAAAACTACCCCGTACCAAAATGGCAATTTATTTCCGCACGACCCAATATTATCCAGGTAATAAATCATTGTTCCCCTACTCTTCGAAGCAGCGAGTGTACATTATGAATCGATGGGGGCAGCCCATTCTTCATGAAATGGACTGAATTTTTAATTCTGGCGAAGGGAGGGAAACTTTTTCCCCCCGATTCGTGTTCCCACCCCTCATCTGGCCACGCTGATGCCCACGGGCATCGGTGGGCGCCCTTGCCCGCTAGTAGGCACGTCGAGCAGCTTTGGGTTAGATCGATTTTGAGGTTAGGTTTCGTCCCGTGCATGTGAAGCGTGAGAAGTGGAAGGTGTGCTCTCTCAGAAGTCAGTTAGCCAATTTGTGCGATACAGCTAAATCGACCATCGGCTGCGTGAAACCGGTGATCTCTGGTTGTGTAAACGTTGTGCTAGCAAAGCTACTGTGTTATTACCTGCGGGGTTCAATTTCGGGGTCTTTTTTGTTAACATAACCTCAATATCGGATAATTCAATATTATCCTTGTTCGTTGTTTCCTTACTTCCTGAAGTTACCAATGTGCGCTACGGATCGACGAAGACGTCTTCTACGGAATGGTAGGAATTTTTCAATTGTCCTTTTGGTTTCCAAAACTAAATTTGTTTTAGTCCTAGAGAGTGAGAGAGAGATTTTTGTTTTTATTTTTTCTGCGCGTCTTTTTCGCCCCGTTGTTCTCGAAAGACGGGACCCATTCTTGACTACCGCGTTCCTGATGCAAAGCCCCGCGCATTGTTGTGGAATCTTGCGTTACACTTCGGTGCATTTGCTTCCTTCAGACCGTGATTTACGCTCTTTACACCTGCATGCACTTTTATAAGAAATCACGGATGGGAAACATCGCGCACTCTTCCAGGGGCCGATCGGCGTGCGGCTAACCTTTTGTAACTTTGGAAAATGTAGTTCGAAACTTTGGGGGACGTTGATGAATATTAATCCCTCGCTTCGGGTCGAGAGAGAGAAGAGAGGAAGTTTCGAACAAGCTTTCAGCGTCTGTGCTATCGATCTTCGCGAAGTCCTATTTCTGATCCTGAAGGGACGGAAATTGCTGGTGGTTCGTCTTTCTTCGGGGAAAAAAATTGTCAATTAAACAGTTTCGCCTTGGGGTCATCCCGTTGACAAGAATTCTTTATTGCATTACGCGATTAGCCTAGCCTTTTTGTCATTACGAGATAAAATAGCACCCCTAAAGAATAGTGTCTCCTGGACGATACATGTCCCTGGCTAGACCCGTGTTGAGATCTAGCACCCTAGTCGAGATTATCATGGGGCCCAGGAAAATTAATTACACTCTTTTCTCGATACATGTCCACAAAACGGGTCCACCCAGGGACATGTATCGTCCAGGAGATATTTTTTAATCGAGAAACTGATTTTGTCGTCGAGAGGCAAAGTCCCTTTTCTCAGTGTTTGAAAGTATTACTACCTGCGAATTTCAGACTCGGGTTTTTCCCCGTTTTTGTCCATTGCTCGTCACACTCTGTTCGTCGCAACGTACAGAATCCGAGCGTCGCGGCGCGGCATGGCATCGCGACGTCGGGGACTCGTTCCGAGTCGGCATTAAGTTGTCCATGCGTCAAATTCTGTCTGCAGGTTCGAGGAGAGGCCACGTGAATACCAAATAGTCGCAGGCTGGCTACGAAACGGCCGAAGACGGATGTCCGTGCACGTTCGTCGTAAATTCCACGACTCTCCCCTCGTGTTTCGGTGCTCGGGAATTCCGAGAATATTCCGAATCTCCTCGTCATTGAACACCGACGCAATCCATTGTCGCGCGCGCGCCACGATTTTCCGCGGCTCGACTAATCGAGCTAGCTTGCTTCGTTATCGTTTTCATCGAGTCATGCATTGTTGCCTTGACGACACTCCTGTCACCGTCGATTCTACCCAATAAACCAACTCGCGCAAAATTCGGAAAATTTTGGGGAAAAAATTCTACAACTCAAGTAAAATACCAAATAAGTGCTTTACATTAGAATTTAAATCGATTTGAAAAGTTCCCGTTCATTAAAAGTTTAGACCGTCTTTCAAAAATTAAGAGATTGATTGAAAAAATCAAATAATTGGCGAGGGCCCCAGAAATTACTTTTTGCACCTAACACGTCACTTCCTTCGTCGCGACGTGAAAATACTGAATATTTCTGTTGATTTTCATTCGCTGGCCGTTCGTTCTACATTTACTTGTTTTTACTCTTCCGAGAAATGTTTGTGCTCTGGCACCGTGGCACGCGTTATGTATTTCCGCGTACAGCTGTCTCCATAAAGTTACGTTGTCGGAACACGTTCGGAACTTATGTCGTATTTTGTTTTGTTGTTTTTTTTTTTTTGGTTCTCATTAACGGAACGGTCCGCCGAAAAGGACAGCAGTTCCAGCAGCGTGTCCATTGATTCTTTTGTGTACCTCCGATTCTTCTTCCGTTTTTTTCTTTTTTTTTCGGAAAATACTGAATATTTGCGTCGGGTGTACATTTTCAGTTGGTTCATCCCATTGTTTTTACTTCTCGTTATTTTCAGGAGAATGGGACGCTCGTTTTGAATAGCACGCGCCGCACGCTTCGCATAAAGTTACCTTTTATAAGCCACTTCGTTATACAGCCTGATTGAAACCTATGTCTTTTTGCACTCGTTTTCAGTTATTAGAAGCGGGGCCGTAAAAATTCAATAATCGCTGATGTACTCATTAATCTCGCCGTAATTCTGTTTATTCGCGTTATATTTTCCGAAAATATTCAACGTTCGCTCCGCATTATATTCAGGTTGCTCTTTTGTTCCGTTCCGTTCGCGCCTCATTTTCCGCGATATTTTCCTGTTACCGAATAATTATGTGTTTCACACGCAGAGTCACATGCTTGATGGCATTTCGCTCGAGCCTGAATGAATTTCGTGTGCTATTTCGCTCGACGGTTCTTATTTGTGCAATATTGCACCGTACAAAATCTCCGGTGAGTTAGCTTTGTATAAATTTATTCAGACAAATCCCAACGTTACAAATCAATAGAATATCGAATGCAGCATAAATTAATATTTATTCTTAGACGGCCTTTGGCTCGAATATAGTGAAACTTATTTGAGTATAAGGCAAGGGACCCCCAATTAAGCAAAAGTGTTTTTTTTTTTTGTCAATACAGTGAATTCTGGTTAATGTAAATAAAACGGTGTTATGTTTACACTCCTCAGCGTCCGAGGTCTCCCGAGCTTCGGGCCCCTTACACCCCGCGGTAGTAGGGATAATTTCGCGACGTTTATCATCCAGGCCTTGGCGACGTATATAGAGAAATCACTGTACTTGCTTATTTCTAGTTATTTCGGTTCCATCGGCGACGTGTGATGAGTGAGGTGATTTGAGGGGTGAGAGGACGGTGTGGGGTGGAAAAAAAAGGAACAAGGGGAAAAGTGCACGGCGCTTTGATACACGAGAACAGTGAACGTTACGCGATCGGCTTGCTTGTACAATACATGTGTCCATAAAATGGAATGCCGGCCACGCCCGATCGGCAGGAAGAAGGAAAAGGCGGTTGAAAACGATACCGAACGAGCTTGAAAAGAGCAAGAAGACCGGACCTCTCGAGTGCTCTCTTTCCCCGCGTTGCGCGCCCGTTGTTTCCGCGTTTTTCCCTTTCGGAATCCCAGCGAGTAAATACGTTATTGACGAGCCAGACGGCGCAAAAATCGAACACCAACACGCCGGACCGAGAAACGCGCCGACTACTTTTTCCGGGTCGAAGAAAGAAAGTAATGTTCAGACGTCGTACGTTCCACCCCCGTTCCACCCGACGCCGTCGACGCCGACGTCGACGCCGACGCCGGTCTGCTATTTACACTTCGCGATTTTTGTTTCGGCGAGCCCTGACGTCTCTGCCGCCCCGTATCGAGGAAACTCCTTAATCGTTCGTTTTCGCTGGAAATACCGGCCGAGGAAAATGCCCGACGACCTTAAGAATTCGGAGCGCAGCTGGGAAAATACAGTCCCGGTCTCAATAGTCTTGATACGCATTCTTTCATAAAAATTACAAGGCAGGGCTTATTTAGCTTTCGCACAATGTTTAAGAAATTTATTTGACTGAAAAGTAAAATATGTGTACCACAAGTCTAATTTTAATTCAGATGAATCGAATCGTCTCAAATTCTGACGATATTTATATTCCAGTATTTTTCGAGAATTCTCTAATAAAAAAGGTCATCTATGTTTCAACTATTGGAAAATTGTTGAAAATGGTACAAAAACGACACAGATCCGAACGACTCTATTTGTCCGCAGGAGGTCATGAGGTTCGCTCGAACCGAAGCAAGGAGTAGTCGTTTGAAAAATAACCGAAATTATTTTCCCCTCACTGCAGAGAAGGGCGCGCAAACATTTCTCCGGTTAGATTCCGAAATACACGTTCCGCCGCGCTGTTTCTATAGTCGTTCGGTCGTTCTCTCGTGCTATACCGTTCCGCGGACAGTTGGAAAACACGGGAGATCAGAACAAACATTAAAATTTTTAGTAGATTTTTTACGATCAAGTATCACGGGCCCTGGCTGCTGCTTCATCGGACAGCTTTCAGGTGCGCGCGAAGCAGACGATGAATCAATATCCGTCGACGGGCGACCGTTTTTGAGATCGTTGCGTCGAGCCGTCGAGTGTTTTCATCGCGAAAGATAAAAAGAATTTAACGAACGTTGCGCCGCCGATAATTCTTCCATTCGCACAATGTCACAATAATAACATTCTGCTGAAAGCATTTCGATCAAACGCAAAACTCTAACTGTACAATCAATGAGCATTGGGACCACAAAAATTTAATTGTTCCTCTAATAATTTTAATAAGTTGATACAGTGATTTCTCTATACGGCTAGGCCATGCCTCCTGGACGATACATGTCACTGGAAAGACCCGTGATGTTGACGTATATCGAGAACTACTCACTGCATATCGATAGTCTTAAATTCTGTAGTGGGGGTAAGCGGATTGGTGTTGAGCACATGTTTAAGAATCGTCTACCGGTTATCGGGAACACAAAGTTGGTTTTCGACATTGTAATCAGTTCCCTGATGTGTTCTCGTGCAATGTAATTAGAGAAACTTGCTCAAATGTTCCTCGACCGATTCTTATCTCATTCGAGGTGTCCCACCCCTGGAAGTTAAGTTTGCCAATCAAGATGCGCGCGCACGCGACCGCGATCACGTAAATTAATTTGTGCACGGTCGTGTCAATAAGTCCGCAGACTGGAAAGTTTTCGAAGCTTGTTGCAGCAGTGCGCAAACGTATAAGCCGATGGTTCCCGGCTAGAAACTCTGGCTGCGCTAATAGAATCTCCAGCCAGCCAGCAGCCGGGATAGATACGATATTTGCGCGACACAATGCACGATCGATCGTTAATCGGAAAAGCTATAACTACATCGAAGCGCTGTCATATTCTCCGTCACTCTGTATCTATCGCAAACAATCGCGATAATAATCAGCTAAAACGAAAGGTCGGAAATTATTTGCGTTATCCCGCGATAATTAATTGCACGCGGCTAATTAGACAACACTGGCCGCCCCAAAATTATTGTGCGTTACATTTGACACACGACCGGCGCGTCGTTCGCCAAGTTTCCAGGCTTCGTACCTGTCGGCAAAAGTTAATAACAAATTTCAAAATCGGTCGCACAGCACTGTTGGGACAAAATTACTAACTCGTAAACTAATTCAGTTTCTATCCAAGATCCCCAACACTTTTTTTAAAAGAGAAAAGGTTTTTCGTCAGTTTCGTTTACCGCAATTTGTTGTCACGTAATTACCGAGTAAATTTTGTTTCAGCAATTTTTCTGTCGGTTTGTCGTTAATGCATGTTACAGTCGATAAATATTTTATACGAGAAATTATACAGATACATCGTTATTCGAAACAACTTGTTTGCGTTTCGGATGATTTAAAGGTGCGCGTGTAGTGTTCGCGGTATTATAAAGCGTCGTTCCGGGCACGTAATTTAAAAAACCGGTGACCTGCATTAGCCGCAAGCACCGCGCAGTAATGTTTCACATTTCCTTTTATTCGTACGATTCCGCGGCCCAGGCAATTTGCACGGCGAAAATTTTTCCGCGACGCAATAATTGTAATGGAACGTGCGCCCGCGTGACAATAAAAGCCAGCTGCAGACTATCAGCAATTAAGCTAATCAAAGAGTCCGCGTTTTAATATCATTCTGATTGTGCGCCGAATCTTTTGTAGCGACGGAACTGTGTGTGCGTGTGCAGTCTCGCGAGATTCGCGCAAACACGTGGCTGATCATTTCGCTCGTAAAACCTGCGTGTTATCGACACAATTCAAATTTTATTCATCAACGCTTTGAGAATCGCAACTCCCAGAAATGGGGAATATACAGAAAACACTGTACAGACGTACCGTTGCTGATTAAAGGATTTCTTTTGTTCTGTGCACTGGGGCCCCCTTGGAATATTTTAGAGCACCATAAATTTCTAGTCAAGCGGAGGAGGATTTCATAATACTTGGCCAGGCGGCGTCCTATTAGGTTCGTTCGCTCCACACTTGATTAACGCGAGATTTGATGGAAGATGACAAATTTCTCATGGGGCCGTCATGCGCGACGTTACGCCCTCCTTGACCCGGTATCTGGGCTACCCGGGGCCTCTGCCAGCGAATTTCAAGCCGTGAGATTTCCCAAAGAAATTATAACGCAGTTAGGGGGACGTGACATCGGCCCGAACGCCTCACCTTTCAAGGTGTGGAGGAGCTTTCGCTGGAACCAGAACAACGGGAAGAAGCTCGTCTATTTTCCTCAAGGAGAGAAAAGAACGACCAGACCGAGAGCAGAGACTCCGGGAACAGGATGGGAACTAATAAGACCGAGGAGCTTACGTTTCGGCAAGTTCCGGGGACTGTCGGTGCCCGCCGACTGCGAGCACCAGTTCCTATCGTGCTCCGGAACTATCAGAAACCCTCGGAACAAAAGTCACCCGTTTCGCTGCCCCGTGAATATTAACTATTGTTACAACTTTAATAGAATGTCTGAACCGATAAGACTAGGGTAAAGGACCCAATTAAAAAGACATTTTCGAAAATTTATTCCACATTTTTTCTCTATATTCATATATATTTTGGCAATATTCAAAGCTCTTTGAGGTTGACATTTCATGGAGGAACTGATCCGCTTTGATACGACATTTGAAACGGGACTAATCGATATTCTACATAAAAGATAAGGAAGTCCAGATATGTCAAGGAATGATAATTTATGTAGCGAAGAATTATGGCATTTCTATCTCGCGAATGATCTTGAAGATTAATGGGCGCAAGTACTGATGGAAAAATCGATGGAAACACTGTCCTCGGTATTGTCAATATTTCAATTTCTAATCTGGATTCTGTTCGACTAGGTCATGCGTTTTCATAATAAATGCGATCTTGATAATTAAAAGGCCTCGCGGACTACATTAAAACACACGAACAAAAGGCATAAAAATTAGTACCTAATATCTTCCTCTACTAGAAAGCAGGAAATCCCGTTGAATCGGAGATTTTTATAAAAAAATGATTTACGCAGCTCCGCCATCGGAAAGGTTAACCGTAAAATATGATGCGGCATGTCGCGAGGTTCGTGACGATAACAATGAACAATTACGAACTTGAAGCTCAGAATGTTTCTCTCTCTCCCGAACAACTGTATACCACGGTTCGCATGTACGCATCGTAGTCTGACTACAAGGATCTGCTTCTACTGTTCCCTGTACATATATACACGTTGCACATAAACTATCCAGGATATTTGTTCTCTGCCTTCCTCCCTTTGTAACCACACAACTACTGCGTGCTGCTTTCAACAACTCGTGCAGCACGAAGATTTAAAGACAACCTCTGTTATCGCGGTGGCACAACATTTTTGCGTAACTCTGTGTTTGATGACACAACGTTAAGTTAAATCACTCTGCCCAATTCTGTTTCGTTAGAATTACTACGTCTCTTGCTATGCATTTTTTCAATTGGCAACTTACACTAGAAACACCTTCGCAATTCTCGATATATGTCAACGAGACGGGTCTTGCCAGTGTCACGTGTCGTGCAGGAGACATGTCCGACCAATGCTATGTTTACACTCCTCGCGACTTTTATCATAGAGGCCTTGGCGACATATATAGAGAAATCACTGTACCCTTGAATTAAAAAATTTCAGTTTACCGGAGCAGTCTCTTGGCCGATAAAAGTCCTCGAATTCCGTGGAAAAAAGTATTCCAAGCATGAAATAGAGAATGAAAAGTGGGAATAAAATCGCGTCCTGTTTCGAAGCATTTCGTTATTGGTCGTCTCCAGCGCACCTGCTAACCGTGTTGCGGATTTTCATTGCATTATACCGGCTGTTCTGCCATAAACGTTCGCCGTTCTCTCGGCACACCTAGACCGGGCACCGTGGGAGGCTGCGATGTGTTTACATTTCACCTTCGTTATACACCACGACGGCCATAAAAGCTTCCGACGCGACGCGACGCGACGCCCGGCGACGATACACGCGGCCCGAATAAATTCGTCACGTTACACAGAATTTTCGGTTGAAGTTTCGCCGGAAATTTTTTTCGCAAACCAATTCTCACGGAAACAGGATTTTTGGCTGATGGTGTTACAGGAACGCGCACGCCTGACTCGCCTGCGGGATCAAACTGAATCAGTACGTGACGATACATTTTTGTTTATTATTCGGAATTGTTCAAAGAGTTAAATCGAGTCGGATCAAATGGGGGAAAGGAATATTTTTATCGTGGGCGTGTCTCTTCGAATCGATAAACTTTAAACACACATAACTTTTCGACCAGTGAATTCCAAACGTTGAAACTTGGATTTTGGGGATTTTCTCATAAAAATCTACAGGATTATATAAAAAGAAGTCTAACATTTCTGGTCCCCCGAAGCGAAGTTCAGCCTTGAAGCAATTGGATTATGTAATTTATATTACCTCCTCGCTTTAAAAACTTACTAAACTAATTTTAATGATTCGATCGTTACGAAAACAATGATTCTAAAATAATATTGAAACATTAGCGTAGATATGAAATGATTTATGAATTTGTTACACCTGGAACGCCCGTTCGATGCACCATGTTTCCGCGATGTACTCTACGGCCCGTGCAGAGGGCTCGGATTGTCTTCAGCTTCGATTATTAACAGCCGTACGGAGCGGTACAGTCTGTTGAAAGTACTGATCGGAAAACATTACCTCGAGCAACGGTGGAAAAGAAAACACAGAGACACCGTCGTACCCGGAAGGAGCCCATCAAAGCTCGATTCCTCTTTAAACTCCATATCCGAACCGAGAAGACACAATCATTTCGTCCATGATTGGTTGAATCATCCCCCGACCATGATCGCATACTCCATACGCGGCGGCATATCGAACGGGAGACATGCCTGATACCTTTTATCTCGGAGCAGGATATTCAAAAGGATCACGATTGGTCGAGGGTTCCGGGTTTTTGACGACGAAATGGATTTCATATTTTTCTATCGAAATCGAAGGCCGGCTCGCGAGCCCTTTACACACTCTCCGGTTCGAAATGCCGTTTCCTGCGAGCTGTACTCTCTTTCTCCCTATTTCTCTTTCCTCTCTCGTATTCCCCTCCCCTCCCCTTCGCTCCCTTTTCTCGGCCATTCCTAGCGAGCTGCGAGAACCCTGCGGGAGGATGAAAGTCGCCCGGAGCCATTTGCCCTGCGCTTTGGCAATTTGCACGTTACACCTGCAGAGACTCCGTCGCGAAACACACACACAGTGTGTGTACAGAGAACAATTCCACACGCGGAAAATTATTCACGTTTGCACGCGGAATACGGTGGCCGAGCGCGCGTTTGTTGCCCGTGCGCTTTCCGCACCCGGCGACACGACTAATGATCCCCTCCACCTTTCTCTCCTCCCCCTCCCCACCCCCTTGGAAAATTACTGTTCCGAAGCAACCCCCGCTCCGACACCACCACCGTCGGCAATAAACATCGACTTTCTATTATGATCGCGCGACTTTCTTCGATAATCGCGGTCACGTTGCTCTTGCTCTCGACGCCACTCTGCTTTGCTTCGCTCCGCTCCGGTCGAAGATCACGTCATCCTGCACATGGCGCGGAACAGAATTTTACGGCACGCTTCGCATGCTTGTTCGAGCGCAATCGCGCTGTATTAGCCGCTGTCACGCTTCCTCGACGCGGGCTCGTTAGGGTGAATTTATTATTAGTTTTTCCTTTTTTACTGCCGCCTGACGTTCGACGCCCAGTATCCCAGCTGAACAATCAGTGATCCACTACAATCTAAACGATTATTCGAACGCGAATTTTACCTTATTCTACTTTTATCTCTTTTCTTGGTTAAACATTCTTTTTTATAGTTCAACGTGGTTGCAATAACTGCGGAGTTAGCGACCACGTAGCTTACAATTAAATACATTTCTCTGTATATGTCGCCGAGGCCTGTACGATAATCGTCGCGGAATTATGTCTCCTGGACGATTCATGTCACTGGCAAGACCCTAGTTGTTGACATACATCGAATACTCACCGTAGAAAATATTTAACACGTAATTTCTGTAACAGAATTGACATCGACATTGGCAACTATAAAGTACAACGAGTGATATTTTAATTTCATATTCCACGGGGCTGTTGTTTAAAAATACAGTGCTCATAACAATTTCAAGAAACGACCGATGCAATCGCAAGGTGTGTTTAGTCGGAACGCTTTCTATTACCTCGGCGATTTCCAAAGGGAACAATTAAAGCTCTGATTAAAATTCAAATTAAAAGTACCTATTAGGGAATGCTAGAGATTTACGATCTACAGAGAAGTCGAGATAGAAATCAGTGTTATCGCAACTAATTTCATCTTGAAAATCTGAGAGAAACGTTTAATAGCAGCGAGAGGCGGACGCTTCTCGGCTTCATTAGCTCCAACGATTATTTCCGTTGATAAATTGCAACTTTGCATACCAATTGCCTCATTACTTCCGTAAGCAGAGCCACTGAAATGTTGCTGCTGCAATTACACGATGACTTGAGCGGTAAATGAGTAGAACGTTGCGCAACGGTGTCTGCAACTGACCGAGTGGAAATTTCATTGCTGCGTTGGCGAAATGAAAAATACTGATTTACTGCGCCGGCTGGAAAAACATTGCCAATCCCGGAACGTAATTGTACTAGCTATTTGTGGTTTATTTCCCCCTTTTTCAATCGTTTGCTTCTGCGGCTGCAGGTGGTCGCGTTACGGGCAGAAAAGACTTAATTATTAACAGGCATAATCTTCTCATTTCTTAATATTTCGTTCCACATATTTTTAGCATAATTTTTATTTTTATTTACTACTGTTCTATGTGTACGAATGTATCGTACACAGTTTTGAAAGGAGAATTCATTCGCCGTACATTTTTCTAGCCACCCCCAAGGCATTAAGCTAATTTGCATTTATTTATTCATCGCGTGAAACTGTCGTGCGCATTTTGTTTTGAGGAAAACTGCTCCGTCAGGTACGCGAGAAAATACGTGCATAACGTTTATAATACCTCGTTTTAATTTTTAAGCGTCACAAATTGTATTAGGAAAAGCCGAATTGGCTGTATTTACAACGTACATTATTTTACAACGTTACCGAACGTGTACCAATTTTTCCGATAAGATTTTCGCACTTATCGACGGATTAATTGAAGAAGTCACTATGCGCGACTGTCGCGAAACTAAGAATCGGAAAATCCTTTATTTAATCCGTTTGTAAATCCTGCGGTGGATCCGAACCCGCTTTCTCGTTTCATTAGCCGATTATGATGCACGCCACGAGGCACTCTAATAGCAGTGCTAACCATGCTGCATCGCGAGCATATATATATTTATACATGCATGCATACATAGATAAATACATGTATATGCATGCATGCTAAATGTACGGTTAGAGTCGCGTAACTGTTCCCAATGAAAAGCTCAGATCGATACACCAACGACGGAAATAAGTTACTGTGACACATCCGCGGAAGCGTTAGTAATGTCGCGAGTTAAACTGAATACTGGTAATTTCAAAAGCGAAACATCAACGAAGATGAAAATCCACGGGCTCGCGGCAGGGATTCATCAAATATCGTGCCCTGACAAACAATCGCAATACTCGTCCTGGGAAATCGATTGCCTCCGTTTCGAAACGATTGAACCCGCTGTATAGTAACCGCCGCGCCTCGCTATAGTCTATCCCCGATTACTTCTCATTCATATTATTTGCCTGTCGTTTTTATTCGTCGAAATACGGACGAGCCACCAGAAACGAAACACTTGGAACCATGGACCGGAGAAGTTATGGCACTTTTAAATCGGCTCCGTTTAAGATCCGAACCCCCCGTGGAACTTTTTCCAGAAAATGTTCTTACATTAAAAGCTCCGGTAGCGAACAGATAACGAAGAGCTTTCGAAAGTCGAAGTTTCACGTTGAATGGCAGCCATAAAATAAAGGAATAAAATGTTTTCTGCGACGGGGACAGATAGTTTGTGTTCATCGATAATAAAAAAGTTCTCGATCACTGTGATAAATGCTGAATGCCACGAATGTATATAGTGCTCTAACGGTATTAAATAATTTTTAATCTTCGTACGCTCCTCGGGAATAGTTGCATAAAAGAGGATAATATAATGGGTAATTTAAGGGGTGATTTGCAATAACTTTCTATTTTGCGAAAATCTTCTCCGTGGCTTTGTTAACGAGTTATTAGCGAAAAACATGGACCAATCCCGCGTGTTTTTCGTTAATAACTTCTTAACGAAGCCACGGAAAACATTTTCGTAAAGGACAAAGGTTATTCCAAATGACTTTAGAAATCAACCTTTTCAAGCAGATACATTTTTTGAGACACCCTGTATAAGCCTAACTAGTCAAGCATCCGAGAAATTGCAAAGTTATGGAAATTGGTTTTTTGCCGAGGAAGAAGTGAGGGATTCGAGTAATAAAGACAATTTTAAAGTAAGATTAATGAAGAGCCGCGAAGGTCGGGTAACGTATATTAAGCAGTCTAGCGGGCTTGTTCTGTTAAATTAGAAAAATCCGACCATGATTAAATTCAACCTGTGAACTGTTGTAGACGTAAACGTTCTGCAGCCTTCATGCTCGTTTTCCCCTTTTTGGCGAAGCACGATCCAAATAAAACAACTTTTCTGCTCAAAGACCAGAAACTGCCCGAAAAATAAACCGCGCGAGAACCGAATTAAGTTTTTATACGTTTTACAGCCGGTGAGAAACAGTTGAGAATTTTTAAATGTTAAAAAGGTTACGAATTATTAAATACGGGTAGCTGTAAACGTCAAATTCAAGAGAAGTTTCTTGTAATTTTCGAGAAATACGCTTTTACGTCGCCGCGCGCCATTAGCGGAGCATAGTTTTATTTTCGTGTGTTTCAACTACTTTAACACTGACAAAATTGTATTTACGACATGTATGACTGTTAAAATAATAATTGGAGTCAGCCATTAAAAAGATTGTAACGAGCGTATCTCTCGAGCATTTTAGACAGCAATTTTCTCGAAAATGAAAACTCGGTTCGGCGCAGCTTCATTCATTATTCCTGGTTTATATTTTCCTGTAGAAGCGACCTATTTTTCCTTTCGACTGTCAAGATTCATTCTGTTGATTGCGTTCCGACCGAAAAAGATAAAATCTTTAATTTTTTAAAGGAGACCGTGTTCTGTGAATGAACGGTCACGAAAAATTACATTGTTTAATTACATGTTTACCGAGTGTAAACATAATAGGTGTCGGGGGAGACCACTACCGATAACAAAACTTCTTTATTTTTCATTATATTTTTATGGGACTTTCACGTCTATATTCGAGGCATTTTTCTTATGACACCAGATATGATATAATTTTCGGTTTAAAACCTCAAGATCACCTTGACATTAAAAAATCGAACCGTGCGCAGTTAATGAGCCCTCTCGGGAAAATAAATGTTTTTCGACTCACCCTGTAGATAGAAGACCAGCGAGCAGAAGCATCCGTTTGAGTTAACGCGCCGCTAGGTTATTCGAGCGAGAATCAAAATACGAAAGCGCCTCGTCGCGCGTCGATTTCGGTCAGCGGCGAAAACGGAAACGGAAAGGGAGCGCGGGTACACGTGTACGTGTTCGAATGTGGCCGCGACATCTGAAATAACGATAAATAAATATAAACGGTCGGGCGCAAAGTTGACTCTGGGCCGCGGCGACAGTCGTACCCAGTGGCACTTTGCAAAATTAATGCCGGTGAATTCGTGAGCGGCTTCCATCGACGATTTCCCCGGAAATTTTAAATGCATCGCGCGCCGGAAATTTCAGGGCAACCGGCGCCCGGCTTCGGAACTGAAAACGTTTTATCTTGTCGCGAGGTTTTCCGCGTCGCGCGAAACGTGTACACGAGACCGGCAAAGATCGGTCCGTGTACATTTTCATTTGATCCTCACTCCGCGTCCCATTCTCCATTCTACCTTTTCATTTCACTTTCTTTGTGTTATCTTCGCGTTACAACCTCCCCTCCCTCGCCAGCCCCTTCCCCTGGCTCCCCCCACCACCGAACGTCGTTTTTACATCCCAACTCCGAGCGACTATCTTTCTCCTCGTTTTTAACGCACGCTTTTTCTCTCTCTTTCTCTCTTTGGCATCTGTTCCGCGCCGTTCCGTACGAAAACAAATGAAATATTCTTTTAGTGAACCTCCGCGATTCGAAATTGTTCGCCGGCGAGAGCGAGTTAACGTGTCATTCGCGTTAAATTTCATCTCCCGAGGCCTGTCATTTACAGTCACTCCAGAAACGGAACAATTTTTTAAGGGCGGGGGGGATGCTTGTTCCCGCCCCGTTAATTCGAATGGGCGTGTCCAGGTAGAAGTTGCTTCCCAGGAAAATGACTTTTAACATTCTGTATTTTGCCATCGGTATTTCATTTAAATCGGATTAGGCGAACCGTAGAATCTGGATAAAAACTTTTGGGATTTTGCGTTTTGCCATCGGTGGTATTTTATATAAATCGGATTAGGCGGAGCGTGGAGTCTGCGTGGAAAGATACACGGAAAATTCAAAACTCTGATTTATATTTTGTGCAAAACTATTTTGTAAAAAAATCTGTCCAATATATAAAAATACTATTGCTCGGTTACCTTCCTCCGTGAGATTCAAAAGACCTAATTGTCTCGGTTTTCGATAAGAATGTGGCATCTCTGTTATAACCGTCACTCGGACGTTCCCGGCTAAATGGAACACGGCTTGCATGCATATATGCATTGATATACATACATTCAATTAAAATCGAAAAAGGAATAAATTACCGATAGGTCCGGACGCGAGAATGCTGCCAAAACATGCTCGGAGTTTTTTAATATTCGGCCATGCGGGGAGAGGCTGGGCGGGACGTTAATTAACGCTTAATAGAAATTTCGGGGGATGGGGAGGGAGGGGGTGCGAGCGTGGAGTAACGAACGTCGATTGGCAGGCCGGCGCGGCGCGCAGCCAGAAGCAGTCCCTAATATCGATTCCCCTTTTGTATTAAGCGGCCAGTCGCGGAGATGAAGCCGAACTTCCGGCCATGGTAAAAACCGCTGGCCGATTTTTCATCGACGGTGGGATATCGACGCGACGCGACGCGTCGCGACGACCTGGTAGACCGGTTTACGAAGCCTCGTTACACGCTCGTCCGCACGACGACGACGCTGCCAGAGATTAAATCCCGGGAAATTGTTAAATCACGAGCCGCTTTGACAACGGGCCTCCCAGTCGGAGGATAATAAAAGCCGTGGCGCTTTCAACGATGGAATTCTCTGGCGAGCCCCGGGTTGGCCTGGCAGCCGTTGAATTATGCGAGGACTTGACTGCAGCTTTTCCTGGCGGTCGCAGGAGCCAGAGAACGGAACATTAAAAAGAATGCATACTGGGTGTCTCGCGGTTCAACGATCATTCTTAAACCACCCACCCCCACTCCACCCACCGGTATCCTCTATGGGTCAATGCGAAAAAGAAGCTCGCAGACGAAAGTTCCAAGAATGCGTTTCCAATGCTCGGAATTTAAATGTTCGAAATAAACTCGTGACTCGCGTCAACATTAACGTTATTTAACCCTCGGACTAGTTAGGTTACCTAGTCGTCGTAACTAGGGTTTCTATTGTGTTGTGTTTCTATTCTCTCGTTGATATTTGAACTCTTACCAAATCAATCATTGTTTAAGTACAAATATTAATTTTTGCTTTGGCCCTTGGAAAGTAGACCGTGCTACGAAAAGAAATGTTTCAACCCTCTTTTCCTCCATCGCGTATACACGGACCAGAGTAAAAAATGGACGAAAATAGGAAGAAGAGGACCTTGTATTACTCGCTTAGCAGGAACAACTGAATCAGCTTAGGCAAACATTTGCGCTCATTCCGTCAGAGCTCTCCCCTCCCCTTCTCTCCACGCCCTTGCTCTCTCTCTCTGCCCCTCTCTCTGCCCCTCTCGCGTTTCCTCTCTTTCTCGGGTTCTCTTCCACTTTTTCGTTAGCATGCTGACCCCTTTTCACCTGGAAAGCTTTTCATTTGACGTTCTACAATTTTAATCCCCATTTTTCCGGCTTCCTACGTTCCTTGTGAGAGAATTGTTGCGGTGCAACAAGGGGGTCAAGTGACGTCGATGAGTCTTCCCCAATGATCACGGGATATAAAAATAAGTGGCCAGTAACGAATATGCCTGGCTAATTGCGATAAAAAGTAACGTGGAAATCGGACCCCCCCCCACCCCACAAAGCCTGCGAAACTTTCCGTCTGTTCACGATTGCGCGAAACTCTCGCTTCGCCTCTGATAATACCTAGATTTTCTATGTTCCGCGTAACAGGAGGGCATTTTCTATACCGAGCAATAGCTTTTTCTCCTTTTCATTATTTCGATTCTTTTTTTTTTTTTTTTCGTGGAACCCAGCAATGAAATATGAGAATCGAGCGGGACTCGATGCGCGCTTTGTACCGAAATGCTTTCGTTATGCAACTGGTGTTCGTGTGTTCTCGCGCAGCGCCGATAACTTTGACTATTCGAATGATTTTATAACACTTCTGAACGGCGCAGAAGATGCCTTATTTGCAATTTATTGTTAGCGATCCCCAAAAAGTAGTCATAATATTTGCGAATACAGTGATTTCTCGATAAATGTCCCTGATGACATATATCGAGAAAATTCACTGTACCCTCTTAATACTCGATGCGCCCGGTCGCAAAACGAGAGGCGGTCAAGTTGAAATCGCATAATCACGTCGCGGTTGGAGCCAGTCGGGTGTCCCTGATCCAATTGGCGTAAAACCAAATGCCGCCGATTATCACATGGAGTTCTGCGGCTGATCGACGAAAATTACTTACAGTCTGATTGCCTCCGTGCGTCGGTATAGAAAATTTCGTTGACGAGAATTATACCGGGCGGCGTCCGACGAAACAGAAAAAAAAATGGAGTTTCCGCTTAGGCGAATGTCTCGATTCAAAAATCCGCCGGTTAACCGGAAGAGACGGTTGTTACTCTTCGCTCCTATTCTTGCGCAGACCGCAACACGGCCCTCTTGGAACGGCTGGATAGGCAATATCTGTGCATCATCTCGCACCGTGAACGTCTGCAGCCTCGCCGCGTATGCGGTTGCACTAGGTTGCAGTAGGTTGGCCCGCAATCTACGACGGAATGAAAATTCCAAGCTTCCCCGGGACCGACCTTGCGGAGCGCAATGCCGACAATAATGATGTCGATGTTACCATGACTCGGGGAATTCCTTCGATTTCAGTTCTGTTAATTTGTGGCCCGTTTGTGCGCCAGCTTCCTCCTACAGCGACCCCGTTCGTTATCATGCTGCGGCTGACCTGGATAATGTCGTTTTCGGCCCGGCATTCTGGTGTAGATCCTTTGAAAAAATCGATTAAGGTTAATCTGGTAAAGTAGCTTACGTTTCGTGTAATTTTAAAGAGATCGCAACAGAAAGCACCGAAATCCGCTTTCTCAAAATACATGCAACATTAACTGAAAACTGCTTAGTGTACCGTTAGAGTATTTTGTACAACGAGCTACTGTTTCGCACGCAATTGTTTTGCAACCTGTAGCTCGTTTCAAACAGGACACCATGTATAGAGTGGAGCATTAAAAACAGGTCATTGGAATATCGCGCTTCCTGTTGATGACAGAAAAAAATGCATCAGATTAATCTTGCCTGGTCCGCGGGCTTATAATCTGATCTGAGTAATTTTTCGATACAATTGGAGATCGCTGGATTGGAAGTAACGATTGTTTCATTCAGTTGCTGGATTTTAATTTGCAAGGAAAATTAAAAGCAAAAATTGACGAGGACTCAAACACCAAAGAAAAATTCCTACAAATCCTACAGGACACACGTGAAACGTCTGCTCATCGTTTTCCATTAGAGTCCAATATAAACCCGGAAACGATTTATTGATTGAAGAAGTAATTTGAAAGTTCCAGGTCACATTGTATCACGACACGGCTGCCTCCTAGATAAAATAATCGATCAGGAAACCGCTAACGTATACAATGTGACGGATACGTCGGAATGGGGCGTCTTATTGTCCGGTACACGGGGAGAGAAAATTGGAAATTCCTCGGAATAAATGCTGAAATGACCGGGTCACCGTGTTTTCTAGTATTGGCAAGTAATAGGATTTCAAGCCGATTTCACTTGATCCCGTTGCATCGCGGCAGTCGATCGCACTCCCCGATAACCAGACGGCTGTGCCTAGGCCCGAGGAAATTGGTGTAATTCGGTGGAGATCCATTCCCTGACCCCGCGTTATCATCAGTTTCCGGTGAACTCACAGCAGGAATGACAACTCGATAATCCGATATGGATTTCTTCGTGCGTGTTACAACGGGAAATGTTCGCATAAAGAATCACTGCCCTGATCCCCGTTATCGATTTGTCAACGAGTTAGCTCATCTTCAAACAGGTCCGAGATATTTGAGTTGAGCATTTTTTAAAGTCTTGAAAACTGGTGAAAATTAATTCTCCACGTGATCGCCAAGTAAGTTTTGTCATAAAAAGAAAAATAATCAAACCCTCTGTGATTGCGAAGCCAGTTATCAAAGTGCATGATAGTAGGGAAGAAAAAGTCGGTATTGGCATAAATTTCGGAACAACACGGAGATTTTCGAACGAGGTGAACCCCGGATCTCGACCACGTTGTTCCTCGGGGAATGACGTAGGTGCATACTGCGATTTTGCCAGCCCGTATGATCTTGTATCTCATATTTTCTGGATGGTAATGCACAACATGCAAAGCACTTTTTCCAGTTATCCATGCTAAACTTGCGGAATATCAAGTAAAAAGGAGAGGCACGGTAGCAACATTCCGCACACGTTCCCCGGATGTAAAAGGTTTCGGATTCTGTCCCGAACAAATCGCATGCATTCGGTTGATACGATCGAAGATTTCGCACGCGTCATGTTTCTCGGCGAGCTGATATACCAGGATCGAACTGAGAAAGCTTCGCGGAACTCGCAGGCTTTTAGTTTGAACATTGAACTTGCACGAGGTGAATCCTCTGGCTGGCTGGAATAACGAAGCGGTTTACAGAATACTTGGCAAAGCTCGCGACACGGTGATAAGCATGAGAAATTCGTCGGTAATGTGGGAAATCATACTAATACGATGGAAAAATTCTTTCAAATCGCCAGAAAATCTTTTGGGAAATATGCTTTGAACGCAAAATGGGGCTGTGTGTAAAATTTCAGCTCAATCCGGCTGGACCGATTTTCGAAACTTCAATCCAGTAGTTCAGCCGATCAGGAAATATAGTGCGACATAATGTTTTAACTCTGGCATTTTCATCACACGTACCATTAACGATTATCATATCGTTTTCACTGCTACTAAACATGGTAATAAAAGTGTCAGGCGTTATCTTCTGCGATAACTTCCAGAATATCAGTTTTACTATTGCTGAGCTCAGGAAACTGAACTGGCTGTGGGAAGTTAAGGCCTTGCAGGTTGACGACATCGAAAGTCTAACAAAAAACTGGAAAACAATTTTTGATTATTTTTCCCCCTGATACGGGCATTTGTCCCATTGTGCTGTGGTTCAGGAAAATCCAATACCAGAAGAAACGCACACCGGAACGCGAGCGTTTCAGCGAAACTAATCATCACCGAAAGCTCAGTAACGGGTTACAACCAGTTTAATTAGAAGCAAAATCTCGACTACGCGGGAATATCGCGCTCGATACTCCATTAACTAACCTAGATCGTCTTTCCCCGAATGACTTTGAAAATGCCGTCGTTAGCACACCTTCTAACGGAATAACGAGCTAATATTCTCCAACGGCCCCGGCGCGATAGCATCGGATCGTCGTTTGGTTTACGAGGAATTGTCTTTGCTGACGGCGAATGTTCTCCGCGGCGGATTCTCGTCAACTTGAACGGAGATGGATTGCCCGGCCCGGCCCGACCCGACCCGGCGCGGCCCGTCCCGGCGTCGAATCACAACCGGGGAAAATACTCCGGCGAAAATAGAGTAGTCCTCCTCCTCCTCTCGCATCGCCCTAACTCCATGTTTTCGAGCTACTCTTAACGTCCTCCTCGAGGGTATTTACCCCTTGACTACGTTCGATCGAAATGACCCTCACACGCGCGCGTTCACCTTCTTACGTAGCTTCCATCCGAGCCTGATTTCTTTTATTCAGTTTCGGGAGCGAATAGGGTACAATTTTCAGAAAATGGGAACCTTAGCTTGGAAGATTCACTGGAACCCGACACTAGGGACTGTCTGGGGCTAATTCAGACATTTGCCACTGAAAATTTCAATGATTTTCCTCGATGTACAGGGTGTGCAAAAAATGTAGGCACAGGTCCGTCCTTGTTTTCTTTGGATCGTATAGTACTCGTAACTAGGCACAAATGTCTCGAAGGAACCGTGGGTTTCGGGTCAATCGTTTTTCTATCCCCCCCCCCCAGTGGATAAGCGAACTGACTAAGATCGTGTAGATACGTTCGGCTTAGATCAGGACTTTACTGTACTTCTTTCAGAAGATACCAGTCGAACGGTGGGAGACGTGGGTAGGCACTGCTCTAAACTAATGCAGTTAGAGCACAGCGGAATGAACAATAGGCGGCTAATGACGAATTGTTAAATTAGCGACGCGGTTGGTACTGTTGATTGCGCGGAAGTGTCGGTTTAAAGTAATGGGAAAGGTTAATTGTTTCGACGGCTGATTTGGTGATATCTTGTTTCTGCTCGTTAAGCACTTGTGGTGTTTCATTCGCAATTCTCATTTTTCTTACATTTGTTCATTGAATTAATTACCTCTATGGAATTGTTGAGATTGCCCGGTTGCCAGGCACACTGCTAAATATCAATTTCCGTGCGAGGGCGATAGAGAGCTGAAGATGTTTAATTCTCGCCTCCATAATTGCGGAACGAGACAATCCCTTTGTGGGCTGATTGAACGCACACCTCCTCAGGTTCGGTCAAAGCTTAATCCAGTGAGCTTGCACGCACCTCACTCAAACTCAAAGACGGTGACGGATTCCCATTGGGTTGCGTATGTGTTTCGGGAGTACTAGACGGGTAAATAATTGATTGATCTGCTGCAGGGCCTAGCCCCCAAGGCCAAGGTACCACAGTTCTCTGCGGGCAATACCATGCTTCCTGTTTCCTGATGGGTGATGTCGCAGATTCCTCCAAATCTCTATCTTTAACATAATACAATATATTATACAACTATTACGTCTGTTAGATTTATTGATACAAAAATGTTCTACCTGAATTGAAGCCAACAGGAGTGAAATAGAAATTTATTTTCTTTGTTGATATATCTAACAGGTTGAAAATGATATAACAGTGCTTTCAAATCTTTCTGATCCTTTACTGCTTTAAATTGCTTATTTTTGCAATAGAGTCTATCTGCTATATACATACATACGTCTATAGTAATGACATAAAAATGAACATCTGCGTAACTCGTACATAACCTCCATTCGTTTCTGCCGGTGTACATCGTCCCGGCAAAAACACGAATTTCCAGGAGCATCCTGGGTCCGTATACTACACAGAAGTGATCAGCATTTTCCATTCCATTCTTGCCGGAAATAGGTATTTCTTCGGGAAGCACATCGCGAATAGAACACCGGGCGCTTCCGACCGAATATAACTCAGAAGCACTGTTTTCATCCGGCGAAAAAAGGCGTACACGGGGGGCGTATCGGTTTCTTGCCGGTCGAATACCGCGGAGAAATTACAAAAGAAACCGGGGAAATGAATGATTCCGATAATATACGGTTTTCCGCGGGACGACGTGAAACTTTCTCGCCGCCTCCTGTGCTCGCCGTCGAGCAACTTTCCGGCAATGAAAGATGGCCCTGCTCCCAGAAACTGAAGTGATCACGAGACGCCTGGGAAATCACGAAAACAATTCGCACCCTAGAGGGCAAAACAGATCGCCTCCGAAGCGGCGAACGCTTTGTTCCGACCTGTCGTTCCACGATCAGTTGAAACGCGGATTGTCCGCGCTCTCCGAACTGTCTACGAGACACTGATTTCCCCATTAACAAAATGGCGCTGTTCCCCGCTTCCGGAAAGTGTCAAATATGCTAGAGTCAAGTCAGTTATACAGAGCAGCTAAAATGTGCATGGATTCGGAGTTCCCACAATTCCATATTAATAGTTTCCTTCTAGAAAAATGCATAAAGGACATGTGAAGGTCAACTCTGCTTTTTTCTTTAATTAGAATGATATACTTTTCTATCCACTACCTACTTAAGGTGTTTTAAAACGCGAACAGTGACCTAAGGCTCAAGATTATTGAAGGTCAACTGCGATGGAAAATGTTTACTTTGAAGAACTCATTTCCTAACCTCAAAAGATCAACTCTTATATAGGTCCACAATTAATTCTGCAACGGAGGAGTTCAGGTGAAAAAGATTACTCTCCTGATACAGACACGAGGACGAAAATCAGTGTACCGCACGACACCGAATATCGTGAACGAAATCTAATGTTTTTCCTAATGATTGTAGGGTGGCTATCGTCCTTTTCTTTTACAGATCCATTCCGCAACAGTTTCCACACAAGACACAGTTGGAGCAAGGTGTACGTTAAACAGCTCCTATACAATGAACGAACGCGACTAAACGTTCCAACGAATTCTAAAGGATAATCAAATGTTGTCTTTCAATTCGAACCAACCTCACGGCGCATCCCCCACGAAATCAACGAAACGCGCGCCGGAAGCTGCCAAAAGTTCCGACAGGAACGATCGAATGTAATCAAAAATGCTCAAAGCGCGAAACACGAAATCAAACGCGATTGTCGACGAGTTTTTCTAACGTTTCGAAAAATTTACACGAATTTTATTGTCGCCCGCCGAGGGACGGTGTCGTCAGAATCGACTGGGACCTCCGACGTTGGAAGGGGTGTATTTCTAAAGTCGTCGAACCCTAAACGAAGTAACGGGTCAATATTTTAAGGAAGAACCGAACGGATCCCGGTTCAATCCCATTCCCAGAAGCTAGTTCAGTTGCGAGACAAGAAACTGGAATACAAACGAAACTTCGCTTGCAAACGAATCGCATCGACGTATTTACGAACGGGGAGGAAAAAGGGGGAAACAAGCGTCTTCCCCGGCATGCAGTTCGTATCGCATCGGGGCAAGAAAAGCGCGAAGTAAAAACAGTATTATAGACAAGTTAACCTTACAAAATCGCCAATTCTCCGATGTAGATTTACGGTGGAATAAATCAAAGAATATAATCAAACTCTATGCTACGGGAAATTAAAAGCGCGACTGTAAGCTCAAAGATGCCATAAGTCCGGAACACAACGAAGAAATTGTTTGTGCTAATTGAAATTTATGGGAGAAGAAAATTGCAAGAACGTTTGATAAGCGTGACCGAACAGAGACCGAGGTGGGTCGAGGGACACAGTAATCGATGCTTACATGCCTTGCACCGGTATAGAGGAGTCCGCGAGGCGTGAAGACGCGATCCGAAGCGATTGCGTTCGAGCAAGGATCTAGATTTCGAGCGGAGAGTTGTTCGATAAGTCGTCACGGTGTGCGGATTGGGGCGAATTCTCGGCTACATCGGCGGACGACCGTCGGTGGGGGCCGCCAGCATGTCGCAGTCTGGATCGGGTGGTGTGAACGAGAACCAGGAGCAGACGCAGGCAACCGGACAGACGATGGAGAGCCAGCAGCAGACAACGTGTCAGAATGGCCGTGCCGAGCCACCCGCCGACAACGCCAAGCAAGATTTGTCGAACGGCTTCGAGAACCGGACGATCGAGTACGACAGATTCCCGCAGGACAAGTCCGAGCAGAAGCCTCCGACGGGCCAGAACCACGAGCAGAAGCAGCAACAGCAGTGCCAGCAGACCGGACAATACCCGAGCAGAAAGCAATCGGTGGTCGGTGTCCCTGAAGACAGGCATCCGCCAACTGGACAACTGCCCCCTCAACAGTACAATCAGGAGAAGCCGTCGATGGAAAGGACGCAACACGTTTCCCAAACGAGCACGCAAACCCTGCCGGTACAGGCGCAACCGCAATTCATGCCCGACTACGACCAGACACAGTACACGCAGATACGAAGTCAGTTCGAGGTCAGGCCGCAGATATACTCGCAGCAAGCACAGTACGCCGAGAGGGCCGGCTACGTGACCAGAGACGTCACTTATAGAGACCCTGCTTTGTACCAAGGGGGCGCCACGAATCCAGTGTTCACCGGCCAAGGTCAATACGTGACCGTTCAACACGGATCGCAGATCCCGTCGCAGTCGGCCAGCCCCCAACCACCCTACTACTCCGGGGTGGTGGTACCGCAACCTCCGAGCTACCAGTTCGGTACTCAACCTCAGTATTCCTACAGCCAGTATCCTCAAACGGTGATGAACGTCATTCCGTACGCCACTCACGCAAGTATCTACCCTAGCCAGCAGTTTGGCCAACAGTCGCCGAACCCGCAACGATTCTCCCAGGAGCTGGGCCAGTATCAGACCCAGCCGATCATCCAGCCGATCGCTCAGAACGTGGCTCACGGGATCGCGATCACCACAGCCGAACGGCCCAACCGTGGCCCGAAGCCCATGGTGCCGCCGCGAGGCAACTCGAAGATCACCCACGACATTGGCCACAGAAAATCGGCGAGCGTCGACGTGGCCGGGATGCAGAAGCCAAAGTACGATCACGGTCAGAATCCTCAGCAGGAGCAGATCCACCGTAGCGACGGCGCCATCATCGTGCAGAGCGCGCAGATCCTTCAGACGGACGGTCAGGATCGAAGATACTTGACAACCCTGAACAAAACGCCGCGCACCAGACAGGACGGCCTTTACGTCGACGCGAACGGGGATCCACCTGGCCGGGAAAAATTATGCGAAGCCGCAGCCGCGGACTGCAGTCTGTACGTCGGCAGGTCCGAGCACAGGAAATCCATTTCCGTGGACGTAACGTCGAGCTTCCAGCGTCGAAACGACACAATCACCTTTACGTTCCCGGGCGACACGGGCCAGGAGATATTGCTGCCGGGAAGGAAAGCCGGCGGGACTATGGTCGATCCGAAACGAATCGAAGCCAATCAAGTGTACCCGCCTGATCAAAGGCGATTGGATACGAGCTTAAGAGTATCACCGATGGCTTTCGATGCGAGGCAGGAAAATCGGAAGAGCATCGGCCCGGATAGAAAGTCCGAATGGGGTAACGTGAGCCCTAATCAAAGAGCGGCGATGCCGCAAGAAAACAGGCGATCCGATTACTTCGACGAGCACAGACGCTCGCCGATGACCATAGAGGGCAAGAGGATCGAGGACGTCCGGAGGTCGCCGATGCCGTTCATGCCGATCCGAGAGGCATCCGCGGACCGTGCCAGCCAGAAGAGCCCCTCCTTCGTTAACCAGAATTTTGAAAAGACCAGACAGGAGCTGGCGATGTGGGCGGAGCAGAGGCAGCGGCAGGAACACGAGAAGAACATCATCCAGAATCAGCTGATGTCCATCAGCCCGCGTTCTCGTAACCAATCTGAGGAGAGAAGAGACACCAGACCGTTGCACCCGATTGATGATCGCAAGGACACGAGAATGACCCAGTCGGCCTTCCAACCGCTCCCCAACATCAGTCAGAGCACGATCATGGAGCAGCGTCGTCATCTGCGTCACGTGAGCGCGGACCTGACGAAGCACATGGAGCTGTCCAGGAAGGAGTTCGACGATCAGCCAATCAGCGGTTCCGTGGCGAATCTGGTCCCGGCTGTGAGCAGCGTCTCCTCGCAGAGGGCCAGCCCGAATATATGTCATCAGTATCCGGCCCTCAGCGAGGCGAAACTGGACACGAAAACGGTGCTGACCGTGGTGACGGATTTCGGCGAGCCGACCCTCAGCAAACCGATCGATCAGGTGGATCACATAATACACAGCCACCGCAAGAGTTACAACAGCTCCGGCAGCCTGTTGACCCACAGCAAGAGCCAGACGGACAACCTTCAGTCGCAACTCGACACCCAGAACGAGAAACCCGAGCCGGCGCAAACGCAACAGCAACAGAATCAGCATAATCTAGACTTGATTTCCGAAAAGCTGAGCCAGTTCGAGCGCCAACAGAGCGACCTACAGGCGAAGCTGCACTGCCTTCAGAATCAGAATCAAATTCTGGACAAGGTAGCACAGTTCCAGCATCAGCAAAGCGATCTCCAAGCGCGGCTGCATAGTCTTCAGGCGCAGAATCAGTTGTGCGACAAACTACAAAGGTCCACGGACTTCCAGCAGTATCCGATCGGCAACGAGATCCATTCGATTCAATCGAACGCCCTGGCTAACCATCAGGAGCAATCCGATAAGACCGGCTCGACGCAAGCCCAGCACACTCATCATCAGACGTTATTGACCGCTTCCTACTCGCAGAACTCTAATCATCAATCCTGCCAATCGTCTGTCCGCGAGAAGCTATCGCCCAGGCTTCAACACGATACCGGCGACCCGAATTCTATTCAGATACCGAACATGTCACAGATGCCACTGCCGTGTCTACCGCAATTCGAGCGCGCCGACACCTCGCGTACTTCGTTCACGCAGTTCCATCGGCTCCAATGTCAAATCGATGGCCACGAGGGCGTCGCGCTGCCGTCCGCCGTCGCCTCTGTCAGCTTCACCGGCACCCTGAAGAAGGTGCCCCCGGAAAAACCACCGAGAACCTCCCTGATCGTACAGTCCCCGGAGTCCGAGGTAAGAACCCCAAGGATCGTTGCATGCCCTAGTAGCATGACTCTGCTCGCGACCTAACCGTCCATGAAACGACTCAAATCCACGAAAGAAGACTCGCCAGGGTTCGTACGATTTTCAGAACTCGGACATGTCAATTTTCACGACGTTTATGCGACTGGCGGTCCTCGGGAAAAATATTTCACACGTATTTTCTTTTTATTGACCATCATACAGGGGGCGAAAACACAATTTCTTTTTAATATCTCGGGAACTGAAGGGTGTAGAAAATTTTCCGTTCGAATTGCGTGCGAAATAAAATTCTTTTCACGTGTGGATTAAAGTAATTGTTTTTAAATATTTATAGTGTAGAGTAACTGTTGAAAACGTTACAGAACTTTACGATACTTTTTTATATACGCGCTAGGACATTTTTCGCGCGCAGTAGGACGTATTATATGACGTGAAAAACTTTTGAAAAATTGCATTGGTCGGAATTACGGAGAATATACTGAATGTTGTTGTTTACAACTCTTTCGCCTGCATTGAAAATTTGAAAAATACCTTTTGTAGATCCGTATCAATTATATGTACTCTGAAAATTTCATAAAAATTGGTAAGCACGGCACAGGCAGTGGAAATCATGAAAAACTGCAGCTTTCACCATCTTTGAACGTGTGCGGCTGATTGCAGCGTTGCCCGATTTTGATGAAATTTACAGAATACGTATAATTGACACTGATCAATGAAACGTATGATTAAAATTTTCCACATGGACTCGCATAAAAAATTTGTAAAATTCAACTTGCAGTATTTTCTCTGTAATTCCGAGCAAACGCAATTTTTGCAAAATCTTTTTCCACGTTATGCAGTTAACTAATTGTGCTATCTTCTCAAAAAAATCCAAGTCGCATGGTTCAATATTTAAAAATTTACCGTCCTTTTAAAAGTGACGGAATATTAATTCAAATGTGGTAATTTGTCACAAAATAAAAATCACCAGGACCTCGGCTGAGAAATACATTTTACAGACTGTTCGATAAAATGGAGGTTGAGAAAGACTAGCGGATAGAGATCTCCGTTTGCAGTTCTTGCCGCGGCACCGAAGTGGAATGAACTCGTTAGATATCAGACTCGATGTTGTCTCTGAAAACTTCGTTACCACGATCGAACTAGCGAAAGACAGTGAGTGGATTTACCCTCCCCTTCAGCTTGTCGCTCACCCGGTTGTCCACCACACTCTAGTCGTTGTGTTCCACTGGTGGACATATTTGCGAAACCGTACTGCAAAAACCAGGGCCACTCGACTAGTATTTATAAATAAACCACAGTGAATTCTCGATATATGCCTACAGCACTGGTCCTGCCAGTGACGTGTATCGTGCAGGAGACGTACCCGAGTCGTGTTAGTCCGCAGTAGTGGGGATAACTCCGCGACGTTTATCACCTAGGCCTTCGCGACATATATAAAGTAATCAGTGTAATTTGCCGATTTCTCCTACACCAAATGTTCAGATATTTACAATTTGACTTATAAATGACCTCTTTCACCCTGCGTATACTTTAGGGGCGTGAATGCAGTATGTAGAATTAATTGGAAAATAGATAACGAGAGCATAAAAGAGGAGAAAAAGTCAATAGGGTTGTGATATATAATGCTGTAGTCCTTGCTTTGCCAATAAATATAGTTAAAAAAGATCAGATAAAAATAACGGAAATAATGGAGCATCGTAAGGGAATAAAACGCGACCAATACGGCAAAAGACATAAATATCAGAGGAAAACTACTGGAGTATGTAAGAAACAATAAGCCACTAGTCACTATTGAATAATATTACCAACAATGTGAGCGAGGAGACGGTATCTCGTACAATGTTATGATAATATTAAGCGATTTGGTGAATTCAAGAGAAATAAGAAATACGAGGAACGAATTGAAAGCAACAAGACAGGGAAGTACAGACGTACCAGATACAAGAGATGTCAAGTTTTAAAAGAAAATGTGGGGGGGGGAGAGAAGGGCTAGACGAGTGGAACGAAGAAAAAGTTTGCAGAAAACAATTAAAGTATTGGAGGGGGTCGAGAAATACCAGAGTAAGAGAGAAAGAAAAGGTAATATCATTATCAGAGAGCTACGAACGAAAGATAAGGGACGAAATGCAGCCGGGAGACTATTAAAACGGTAAATTGAAAGTGAAAATAAAAATAAACCGTACGCTTTAAATACAAATGAAACATAACGACCGGCTAACAAGAAACAAATTGGCTAATAATTGAGAAAACAAACTGAAAGATAGCGAACCAGTTCCTGAAATAACGAGCCACGGTTTTTCTCATAAATTATAAGTAGTCTGTGGACTTTTATGGAAAATTAAAAGCGTCTCTATTCATTGCGAAACACAGAAGGTAGATTTATTTCTTCTTAATTACGATAACAATTCCTTGTGAAATGAACGATTCAAAACCGAGAAAAATGTTTTAAAAAATCGAAAAGTTTTTTCGGAAAAGAAAGTACCCTAAGAGCGAGCCTATTGTGCACACACCACTCGACAACTAGATTCGATCATTCCATCCAGATAAGTTGGTTCGTGCTATAAATACAGTCGTATTATAAAACTTGTGCACCGGCGACGTTACTCGCTCCGCCCTGCACGTGTTTCGAATAGCAAACCATAGATTTCATGACTATACAATGGGTTCACCTTGCCGGAATATCGCATTGCGGAGGCGTCTCTCAAACCTCGTTTAAGAGCGTATCCTTTCTTACATTTTACATCACTTTTGGAACACGGTTGCGGTGCGTAACACGTGACGCAGAAGAAACGGGCATGATAAAATAAAAATGGCCGGAACGTTCAGCGCTCCACACTTCTGCGAGAGGCAATGTTTACGAACGAAATAAAACATTTAATATTCGAGGCTACAGTGGCCCGGCAAAAGAAGCTTTAAATGTTATTGCATGCGAAACGCCCGATCTTTAACGGTAACGCGAAACGAGCATAACTTCTGAATAAACTTGTTGATCAAAGTACAATGGTTCTTCTAAAATAACGATTATGCAGCGCTATACAAATTTTTATCCTCTTCCTGGTCTATTACTGGATATCTATGGGGTCAGGCATTTGATAAGGGTGCACCATAGTTTTAGAAGAAAATATTTCTTCCGTAGTATAAGCTGAAACGCAACGAAAAAATTCCATTTAACTGGATCTATAAAAGGTTTGCGTTTTTCCACTTGGAATATCAAAATTTTGGGAAGTATAAACCCCGGGGCGGCAGTCATCAAAACGTTTCAGTTTCACAGCGGCGGCGCGGTGAGTGCCCCATATCAGTCACGCAAGTTAATAAAAGTTACATCGACTATTTTTTTATATTCAAGATTTACGGCCGTAATAAAGCCGAAAAACTGTTCTCATCATACAGTGTATTGTTTCCAATGGGAAAATCATAAAAATCACGTATATTTCGAACGATTTCACCCAGAAATGCCCTTCAAACCGATTTTTCTTCATTGCTTACGGCTCCTGGTTATCCCCCACTAAACTCCTGTGGAGTGTAGATGACAAATCACCGAATTAGTCACTCTAATCTCCCCTTCTACCGCACCCGGTCACGTGACGCCAGATCAAGACTTGCTGCCCCACTCTAATTTCCCCTTCTCCGCGCTATTCCCTCACGCGGTCAGTCACGTGACGCGTTGCGTCTCTGTCGCGTATGCTCCGGTACTGGCAGAGTGGGGGCAACCTTTTCCCCTCGATTCGTGCTCCCTCCCCTCATCTAGCAACACTGTCACGCGGTCACTCGAAGCAAGGGAGTAGATTTCTTTTGACCTAGGGAGACTAAGCAGTTGAAAATTCGCAGGAGGCTTTAAGAAAATATTTGTGAAATCTTTCTCGTGTGTTCTGCGGGCAAGACGATGTTATTTTAACTATCGACAGGCATTCAAGACAGACGTTCCGAATCTTTGCCAATATTTTACATGAAAGACGGCACACGGCGCGCGGCGCGGAGCCACGTAGGAAGGCAAATAACCGTCCTCTCTCTGCGCACACGTTGCCGTCGAACCTCCGCTGGCGTCGTTCCGGTAAAATTGAGTTAGCGCTGCGAGTCGCGCGTGTATGAAAAGCTCCGGGAGTTTACTTTCTCCGAAAAGCAAATACACCCCCATCGGGGCCCACGGTGGACAATGGAGAAGTAAAGAGAATTCGCATTTCCGACCGCGGCGCGTTACCCAAACCGCCCGACTCACTGGGAGAATTCTCCGAGGCTCCCTTTGATACAATCCGGTAATGTCCTATTCCTTTTTTTCCGTCATCGACGTAACGATACCATGCGCAAAGAAGCTAAGTGAAACGTATAAGAGACTTAATGGTACAAAAGGGAATATTTTACTGGCCTGCTAACGGTACGTGCGAACGGACCACTGCGAAACGCCCAAACCACCGATTCGAAGAAATTCAATGCCAGCCATTTTCTTCGCTGCCTAAACGTTTCCTTGGCTCTTTTTAATCGCAACTTTACGGTCCCCGAGCTCGTTTGCCAATAAATTTAATTTGTATTATGTATATACAGTACGTGGTCAGCAAACACGATCGTTTGTCGGTAAAAACAATTCTCAACTTTGTAAGTAATGCGAGTAATTAATACAATTTCAGCGTTTGTTAAAACCGTGGTTACGCGGATAATTTAACTTGGTAATTAAACAGACGTAATAATCTTCAATTACATTATACAATAATCTTCTTAAAATCGCTTTGCGTCGAACGTTTCAATTTATTCTGAACTAACGAATGCTCGGTTAATTGCGATGGAAAATCGTCTTACGTAAGTAATTTTCCAGAGCCCCGCGGTAATGGTTCTGACAATGACACAGGTTAGGAGAACGCAAATCCCCGGCCCCGCTTTGTTAGCTCCTTTACGTGTTAGGGGATTCCTGCCAGGCCAAGTATCTAAGCAAACAAGCGCGTTTCATTCTAATGTAATTAATGTCTCGTTCTTTTGACGCTGCTGGGCATGCTTAGCACCGTAAGCGGGCAAATTGTGAAATAAGAGCGAAATAAGTAGTTCTGGTGACACAATTTTCACAGGTATTAATATGCGCGCGTTCGCTCGTCAGAGTAGACGTTTTCACCTAATTTCTGCGCCCGGCTGAACTCGAAAGAAAGTCGATTTGTTCCAGAATAATTCTACAACAAACGCACGTAATATTATATTACCAACATCACCATTATTTTCATTGCGGTTGGAAACGTACAAAGAATTTTGTACGAAATAAACGACTGGGGCCATTTTTATTTTAGAATTTACAGCGGAAGGCACTTGTCGAAAACGTTTATGCGAAAAGTCGCTGCGAAATATTCGAAATGCATTGAAAGCCTGCCACGCAATTCTCCGAAGTTCAGCGAACGTGTAATAAGAAAATCGATTTTCTAAAGTGATCCGGCCCATCAGGGGAACAATTTCACGGCCATCACACTTCGAATAAACTCTCCCAAAGACTGGTCTTGATCTCGTTGACGCATTTTCATTCGCGCGATACGCCGACAGGTCGAGATGTGGAGCCTCCATTATTCTATGCATGAACACCCGTTACGTGAACGTTCTATTATACGAACATCTGTCGTTTGAATGTACTCCATTACACGAACCGTGTATTTCCTATTACGATGCTGCGTGTAAATGTACAGAGTGTCCCGGAGATGTTGTGTATCTACTTGGAAAGGGTGATTCTTAGAATGTGAAAAGTTTAGTGTGACAGTAATTGGATAGGTGACAGTAAATGGATCTTTTACCCTACTCTATCGTCTTATTAGGCCAGTGTCGCCTTTGGCCGCACACTTCGTCTCCTTCGGCTTGACCGTCGCGTATTTCCGGCTTTCCGGTGACGAAAAAGGAGGAGACCAGTCTCGCCGGGGTGAATACATCCATCTCTCGATCGTATCTACCCGGTGTCGATGCTTTGAAAGAGCGAATGGAAAAGGGGACCTATTCCTCCATTTACACGGATCCGTTTTAATCATTCCCGTTGATATCTGTCACTCCCATTGGAGACAGATTTCCAAACTGTAGTGAAAAATATTTCGAAATGACCTTGAACGACCTTGGAAGACGAGAATGCAATAATAAACACAAAGGGACGCGGTGAAAAAACCAAAGTTGACCTTTAGAAGTCCTTGACTCTCTGAAACCATTTTAATCTCCATGAAAACATTTATCGCTGTGAATAATAATAACGTAAATCGAGGTGGTGATGTCTGGCGGTCCACCCTGTATAAAAGTCCATTATACGGTGCAACAGGGAATTTTGAAGCGCACAATAGATGATGTTAATTTGCTTTTGCAGGCGAGTGTCCATTAAATTTCGCAGAGAAAACGTCCCCGAACGAAATAATTGTTTAGGAACTCGTCTCCCATTTAAATTACAGTTCCATTTGAAGTAACTCGATGAAATCAGTTACACGATACGCGAGATGAATGGATTTCTCCGTTAAGTCAGCCACAGTAACTGCATTAAATAGCGTAGAAGTTATAACAGCAAAGACTTGGCGAAAGTTCCTAGCCTTGCGGTTTCAAAATCCCTGTCGGAAGCACCGGAGCTTTCTGGAATATGCCAGACGCAGCGACATAAATTTCGAAAGTAGCGTAACACGGCCAACTGAAATTTTCCATCGTGTTCTTACGCCGAGTTTGTCAAATTACTGCGACCGTTGACGGCCACGAACGTTTCTCGAGCTTATCTGGATTTTACCTAGGGGAAAATTCAAATTTCGACCGCCTCCTAAATTCGACCAGTCTGTAATTATAGTCTTTGTGCCGTTTGGTAACGGCACTGAAACCAAAGACTGCACAATTGTTCAGACTTGCATTAGTTTTTGTTTAATGCACCGATTTGTCTTCTAAATTGAACCTTCTAAATAAAATGTGAAAATCGTACGCAGTGTTAATTAATAATTGAACGTTCCTGTGCAACATCCAATGATCGTGTATATAATTATATTACAAGGTATTACAATGCGTAATCGTATTATGTCGAGAAATATTTAAAGGGAATTTCGTACGATATTTTAGTCGGAACAAAATTATGTACATTTGCTCCGGACAGCAATGTTGATATTTCACGTACAATAAACTATAGCTGCGCTACATGCAGTAACATATAATCATATTACATGCGTAGATAATCCATATTTCGATACATGTCTCACATTCGACAGCCTCATTCACGAACTATGAATGATTACCAATCGATCGATCGCAGGTGACGCACTTGTGTTTAATACAGGAATTTCGTGTCTGTACCGAAGCATGCACCAACAAATATTTGAAATTATTTACCCTATTGCAAAATACGATTTCAATCGACATATCGAGCTTATGGCAAGCTGGAAGTTAAAATACGGTTTAACATTTGGACTCTCGTAGTTGTTAATAAAGTTGATGTTTCTTAAAGGGTGCAAGGAAACTTTTTTAACGTACTGTATGTTCAGAGCACCTTGTTATTTTCGCGAAACTTGAGTGAAACTAGCATCTCTTCGAATTATGCTTGTAAATTAATATTAATGGTTTCTTGCCGCATCCACTATCACGCTAGCCTGTGCACGTCAGTTTCTGAGGGTAATTAGAATGATGTGCAAAGCTAAATTAATTCTCCTATAAATTTCTGTAATAAAGTTTCGAGTTTGCATGTTTTCTCGTCGTCCCTTGGACAGGTTAAAAATGATATTATTAAAAACTGTATGAAGAACCAATATACACGCTGTTTTACGAATTTGAACCATTTTTACATTTTCTGTCATATAGACGCTCTCACGCTAGAATGCGAATCTGAAAAATGTTTTTCTTTCTTCCCATTCAGTGTTTGAAAGTTTTATTTCTAAAAAAGTCAAGCTTTCAAAATGTTTTCGCACTTTCGTTGTAAAAACAATAAAATTTGTTCGAACCAACTCTGTCAACTTTTCGAAATATGTATTGGGTAGTTCGATACAAACTTTAACAATTTTAATAAATTGCAAACAAAACATATGAATGTCCTTACATTGTCTTAACGTTTTTAATCTGCAATCGGTGGAGATATAAAACATTAATTTTCCGGAGGAAAAAAGCCATCGGAGCGCAATCTCCATTTTTGAGTCGGAACGGGGTTCGTTGCCGGGTGCCTTGGGGAGCATGAAGACGAAACAAAAAGTTTCCAGGATTTTTCTGACTGAAAAAAAAAAAATGAAAACTGTCGACGGGGCGAGGTCGAAAACTATTCGTCCTGCGTTCCACAAAAGTCCCGGGTAACAATGGGCTTCTAGCTAGGCTGGATATCTTTGATAGTGGATGGACCGTGTGTTTGCATGTCCCACTAAAAATCGTGTCACACGAAACGGCGAGCAACGACGAACTAATCAGATTTGGCACCGTCCTGTATGGCTTCTATAACTGCAGATAAAACAGCCGGTTGAATTTGTGGTCGGCCCGCGCAAAAACGAGAATAATAACCGTACGAGAAGGTACGGCCGGGCTTAAATCGCGAAACCGCTGCCGCAATCACGTAAAATGACATACCGGCGTCAGCTCCGAATCTTCTCGGATCCTCTTCAAACACGGACCCCTGAATTCTGTCAACAATTGCGCAATTTAATTCCGCTCGACCTTATGGAATTCGCGCGCGTTTCTCGAAAAAACTTTATGCACCTATTTCGCAGATCCTAAGAAATATCAAAAATCATAGAATTCGACGATCGGGCGTTTAATTGTTCGATTATTATGGCAAACCTCAGAGCACAAACATTTTACAGCTTTACTCGTTACGCGTAGAGTCTAGATATTTCGTAATCTAAATCAATTTTAGATGAATAAACTCATTACTACGTAATCGTTTCACTCTCTTTCCCTTCTTACCGAGTTCCTCGCCGAACGAAATCGTGGATCGATCAGTCGGCCCAGAGCGCAATCATGTAGATCAACATTTAATTTGGAATACACTCAGATTCTATTTCAACGAAGTTTCCGGTATCGGGCTGCAACTCGGGGAATCTATACCCTTCGAAGACTTCGTAATCTTCCAATTAATCTTGGTTACTTTACACGGCGCAACAGACGGAAAGACATCCCCCGACGACTGGTAAGCATCGAAACTCTAAATGGAATTATTCGAGAAAATCCTTGCATTCGATTTACACATTTAATCGCTTGATCTGACCAGTTATACAGGACTATCTAAATATTTCTGGTATTTCATATTTTATGGACAAAGTGCTCACGACACAGCCGATAACCGGCGTCCGAATAGAATTCTTCGAGACAATGTAGAAAATCTCATTTTCCCCGCGACTGATACAATTATCCCAGGCATCGGCTAAAAAGTTTACGAGCTGCATCGAGCGCAAAACGGTATCGCGGATATCGTAAAATAAGAGGCGGAGGAATCAAAGGTAGCCGAAAAACGTTTTTCCCGCGGGATCCAAGCGTTTCCTTTTGCGGAACGAGCTGCCATTTTAACACGTACAGGACAGAACGAACGACACGGAGAAACGGTCAATCACCCGCCATATTTCCATTGAATAGCCGTCCACGGTCCTCGCGAACACCGGTTCTGCCCGACCGGAAGATATTAATTGAGTTTTCATTATCAGTCGAATAAAAACATCATCGGGCCAGCGTTTCGCGCGAACGTCGATACATCACGCAACAGTTTTTCGTTTTCGGATGTCGCGGTGACTTTTCACCGGCGCATCCGGCACAGCAAAATAAGAAAAATATTCGATACGAACCGGAGCTTAAAAACTGATATAAATTTAGGTTCCCGAAACGTTTAAAAATGACTAGTTTAATTAACTGTTGGGCACTGTGTGAAACGAAGCGCATGTTTATTTGAGTTAGTTAACCATTGTCACAACATTTTTTTCGAGTCGTCAAAAATCTTATTGGAAAACATGTTTTTAATTCAAAACGAGGCTGTGCGCAAAATTTGAGCTCGATTCGACTGGGCCGATTTTCGGAACTTTAGTCCGAAAGAGAGTTCTAGATAGAAAAGATGATTTGTAACTGTAACAGAAAACGTGCAAACCATTCGAGAATTTGTAATTCATGAGCATAATGCACCTACGACATAATCCGTGCTCTGCCAGTAACTTCCAAACTCCGCGAAGACAATGCTCCCAGAAAGCTTTTAATGGAACGATCGCGTTGGCGAGCGAGATTAATACGAAAAGTTAAATGAAATTTCAGTAAAAGAAATTAAAAAACAAAGAAAAACAACATGGAGAAACCAGGTTCCGGATGAAGCCGGAATTTATCGAAGAAGGAAATGACGACATCATATTTTCGAAGCACAATCCACACTTAATCTCGTTATAAGTTGACGCCCCCCCCCCCCGCGACCGTGGACCGATAAATTCACGGGAATCGCTCGTATAAGCGTTGAAACTTGTTCGGAGCCGGGACTCGGGACGAAGAAGTTTTACTAGAAGAAAACAAAACGAACCGGGGCGGACAAGCTATCGAATTTTCGCAGCAGCAGCCGCGTCTCTTTTTCGCCGGGGGCTCGTCTTTTAAGTGGTCGCCTTTACCTTTTGGACGCGACCCGGATTGCGACGATTAAACGACCGATGAGCAAAGGAGGGTGGAGGGGGGGCAGGAGAGGTCGGCGGGGAAAAAAGAAAAGAAGAGCCGAAGAAGAAGGTGCAGGGCGAAAGAAAAATGGCGACCGATGAGCAAAACAGCCGAAGAATCGAGGAACTTGCGAACCTGACCGGTGCGCAATTATCGAAACTGGGTCGAGCCACTCTCGAATATTACCGTTTGGCTGAGCACCGAGACAACTCGATAGAAAACTTCTAGCGATTACAAATACAGCGACAACGGGCAGCCATCGTTGCCAAATTCGAGGGCGCGCCGCCGCGCAAGAAACACCGAAGTTTGATTAAACTTCCGCGGTAGTTTATATCTCGCTCACCGCTATAGGAAATATAATGCATTCCGGTTTCTTTTTTACTAGGACTTCTTCTGCCCTCGAGCGCCGTCACATTTACCTAGATCATTTGCAGTTTACACTTTTTATTTCACATTAAGCATCTCCGACCATGACATTACATTTGTTTTGTCTCCGACATTCGTTTGTCACCCTGGCCTTGGCAACATATATAGAAAAAACGCTGTAATTTGTAAATCGTAAATATCGCATATTATTTACGAAATAACACTGCAAATATCTGCCGAATATTTTATTACATTTCCCGCTAATTTATCGCAAGTTAGTGTTGTTACTCTCAAGCGCTATTTCAATATTCATTATCCGGGAAATTGAGGAGTATCAAACATTTTATGTTTCCGTAACAAAAGTGTTAACCGAAAATGTTACCAGGTCGCGAAGACTCCGCAATTGCATCGAGCGGTTTGCACGGTTGTTTCGCGATTATTCGCGCCAACGTATACATAGAGAAGGTCCGGTGTTACTCGCACTATATTTGACCGGGCGAGTAATTGGGCTAATTACCGAACGCAATTAACCGGAATTAATCGAGATAAACCGTTCGATTATCACCGTCGCGCCGTTTTCATTGTTTCTCAATCTAGTTCTGATTGTTGATTTTATGCCACTACGAAACGTACCAATCTGTCTAGCAATCTTTATCGGGGCAAGCTTCCGTCCTGCTACAATCGATATTCCCTGCATTGATTGTGCCGGGTGCAATTGAAATTCAAATTCGATGGCACGAAATCACGTCTTCGGTCTTCCGAGGCTTAAACAGAATTCTTTCTTGTTTCTTTTTACATCGAACCCGGAAATAGCCGCCATTACGATTACGTGTCGAACAAATAGTGGAAAAGAAAAGTTTGGAATATTCGGAAACTCGGTGGGGTAAAGTAACCTAATTAAAGACCTCCCCTAACGCGAGACCCCTGCTTATCCCGGACACAAATCGTGAATGTACTGTAGCTCTGTCCCCTAACTAAGAATTAGTTGCTCTGTCCGCACGTTGGCGTTGAAAGTTTTCCAAGTTAGGTTAGAAATAATTTCCACAATGGTTAGAGTACTATTAATTGCATAGATATTGTTGCACGGTGGATGCAATAAATTTTTTGGAAGCAGTGTTGCGATTACTTACACGGCGTCGGAAACAAGTTCTCGAACGGCAGTTTTCTGTGGTCGTCGGTTAACGCTGCCGGCTCCACTTGGCTGCGATTGGTCAATTAAGATTTACGTGTTTCGAGCAATGACGGCCCGACACGACGATACTGCACGGTTCGACAGTTTTCCTGAATTTATCGTTTTGCCGTTTGTTCCCATAGGTGGCGGGCCTGCACGGAACGACGCGCGTCGCGTCGCGTCGCGTCGCCTTTCTCTGGCGGATTTATTCGCTATCGAGACAACATTCGGAACGCCACAAAAGACGAAACGGCAATACATTTTTGAACGCGCATACGCGACAAATTTTTTTCTGCTCTCACACTTGCCGCTTGACGCATCGCCCACCGCAGTTATACGATAGGTTTTTCAAATTTATGATTCTCTTTGTTAACCGCGTAGAACGCTTTCAAGAGCCCTGCTCTTAGTATCCATCCATCTAGTGGAATTAGAATGTGTAATTTTAAATAATTTTTTCGTGAAGTTCACAATACTCGTCATTAATTTGCTCCCACGAACTATTCCACTGTAGACTGACTTCAGCAGAATATTCTGTATCCGACAACCTTTGCAACCGCCATACCATAACCAGGTGTACCTGGATTATTAAAGAAACGAAGACGTTCGCTACACGGCCGTTCCCGCCGGTAACTTTTCTACGCAGCTCGTTCAAAGAATAATTATTCCCGGAGCCATTCCGCGGGACGGGATAAACAAAAGTTTCCTGGCAGTCGTGTCGCATAATTAACAGAAACCCCGAAGTCGGTCCTAATTAACGTCGCAAAATGTGTTAATTAATTTCGCTGACCGTGTTATTCTGAATTGTTGTTGCAGAGCAACAGGAGCCAGCCAGCCATCGGACTGAAAGAGATGCCGAAGGTGCGGGTAAGTTTTTCCACGAGCATACTCCGTACTCGCTATACGTATACTGTATTCGCAATACTGGCCGTGTACTTGCGTACAAGTACTATCGCCATTTTTAAACTGTTCCCTCGAAAACGTGTAGATATCATGTTTTCAGAAAATTTAAACTCTGTTTTGTGAAGTGCTGGGACTATTTTTATTTATTCCAGGGATTCTTGGAATTAATTGAAGGTGGGAACTTTATGAAAATGTGGTGGACTATCTTTCGTGTACTGTTTCTGGAATGAGCATACAGAAACATAAACAAGTAGGACCGACAGTGACAAAGATAAAGAATATGACGTCCTTGTGAACATGTCCTTGAACTCTCGGCTCTAACGAATACGTTGCCGAGACTCTACAACAGAATATGCAAACTTTCTGAAAATATAGTTGAGACATTTTTGCAATCTCCCAGGGGAAACTATGGGCCATTTGGTATTTAAAATATGACTTGTATCCGCGAGCTGCGCTGTACGCCCTCCCGCTACGTTCTCCCCCGGCAGTTTTTGCGGCACAAAGACCCGAATTCAAATAGGGTGTCCGCGGCGACGATCCCGCTCCAAACTAGTTAGCAAGAGCTCGTTAGAAGCCCCCGATCGATGCCCACGACCGAGTTTCCCCGTACTTTTAGCCAAACAACTTTTCAACTGAACCCCCTTGCCTCGCCTTGCCTCGCCTTGCCTCGCCTAGGCCTCGTCTCGCCTCGCCGGCTTGCGCTTCTGCTTCTTCGGCCTCCTCGAGGCAAGTTGAGACATGCGAATGCACCACCATCTCTCTCTCTCTCTCTGCCTCCCTCTTGTTCGATATATGTCTTCAACGAGCAGCGAGCCACGAAATCGCTCAAGAAGGGGGCTGCGAGGGGGAGCGTATAATTTTACGACTTTAGTTTCCGCGGTAGCCCGGTTGGCTCCCCCGTCTTTGTCAGCGTCTATTTGCCTACAAAAGTAATCGGCGAGAACTACGTCATCATCTGGGTGCTTGCCCGTAATTTATGGTCGCCGCGGAATCGCTGATCGTCGACCGCCATCGATGCTGGAATTGAATATTAACTGCCCGCAGTTGTGTTTTCGTTCCCCGGGCGATGAGATATGTTCGCCTGAACTGGACACCATTTGCCTGATGGATGTTAGGGTCTTTCGCCAACCTACTCCATCGTCGCGGCTACACCACGCGACAAAATGATACATAATCTCAACGGTTTCCTGGGGCGGGCGGAGTTAACCGGGTTTAAAGGGTCGAGGACTTATAGGGGACATGTCCGAATTTTTCAGAATTTTCAATTGGAGAGCTTAAGAGAAATTACGGAGAAACCTGAGTTTTTCGTCACCCCATTACCTTTGTTAAGTCAATAATGTTACGCCTCATAATTTTGTTGCGGGGTGTAGGTGTCTTATTGTTAGCTACAGTGATTTCTCTATATACGTCGTCAAGGCCTGGGCGATAAATGTCGCGGAATTATCCCCACTACCGCGAGGTATACCTTGAGTGAGAGGCCCCGAAGCTCGAGAGGTCCCTGTACTAGGCAACAATGCCCACATTTTTCGATCGACGAACCCACGGAAACGGTCGTGCGATTTCTTTCCCCGTAGAAATCAGCGAGTCGCGTTCGCTGATAACGCGACAGGCTCCGCGAGGCTTCGTAATGTAAAATTCTGTTTGTGTTGAGCGACAGCTGGCAAGAGTACGCCGTGAATGCATACGGGCGAACAAAGCCACTAAATGACATACTCGCCCCCGCGATCTAACTCCGCGCACGTAACGCGGGACGCTTGGTTTTAATCCCCACTGGGCCTACTTTTTTTTTTATTCCACGAAACAGACACGAACGGAGGGGAACAAAAGGCGAAGCGCTGGGTATCTCTCTGTCCCTTTCTCTCTCTCTCTGTCATCGGAAAAATTGCCGGTAAAACGGACTGATCCAAGGCAAGTCGGCGAACCTAGCAGTAGCCGTTTGACGTTACCTAACCGGGAGTGCACGCGCGTGACGTCGCTGTTTGAAATAACTTATTTCACTCGGCGGGGGATTATGTTGTACTGGGTGTCATGTAACCGGTGGCACGGGTGGTGATTTCGCGTCAGGAAATAAATCAAGACTACGAGGCTCGGACAAATATGATCCTGGCTTACTGGCAAAGTTTATATTTGAACGGAGATTTTCTAAAAATTACTTATTTTTCGTTGTGCTTTAAAAATAAATGTAATTAATATAGGTACAGTAATTGGGTCTCGGTACTGTCAGCACTAGGTTAGTCACGTGGCGTTGCGATAGGAACGGAACGCGTCACGTGACCTAGTCGTGAGCATGGAGGAACAGCGGAAGGGGAAATGCAAGTGGGGGCACAAGTCTTGATCCGGGCGACTATGGCTGCGACAATAAGCTGCATCTCGATGGGAAATCGTCGTCGCCTGGTACTTCTAAAAATGATTCGCGTTTATCGTCGACACTGTGCATAGGGATTAACCTAGATAAGTTTCCTTGGTTCGCGCATGAAGGACTCGTCGCGTCGGGATCAGGTTCGAATTGTTATTCCGTTTCGTTTCGGGCCGCGCGTTTCCAGCGTTCGTGCAAATGAAACACGAGAGTTCCGGGAACGGGAACGACGGAAACGCGGAATAGTAACGTCTGCGAAACGACGTGAAATCGCGCGGTGCAATTTCGTGAGATTGCTTGCCGAGGCGACTCGTCCGGAGGACCATCCTCGTGGAAAAGAGCTTCTTGGAGGCGGGAGGATGCTCGTATTTTTTTCTCTCTCCCTCCCCCCTTGCCCGTTTTCGCGAAAAGGAAATGCGACCTTCCTTTGGGGAAGGAAATGCGCGCAGCCAGTTCCATGATAGTCTGTCAGATACAATCTGGATCGTTTTCAGCTTGAGACCCCGGCTGGTACGCGTCACTCATAACACACACCATTCTCTCTCGAATCACGGGAACAGCGAATATCTCGAATTTAACGTTCCGTTCAAGGCAATGTAAAAATCTCGAAAATCCCGGACAGGGGGAACGTGAAAATTTCAACAAATTCGCGTACCATCGCCCGCGGATTTATGCTGCCTGGCACTTAATGGCGGAAAAATTAAGCTCGTCCGTCGAGCGCACTCGTGACATTAAACATTTATTATGTACCACGGCCGATTCCTTTGATGTGTTTTAATGTGCTAAATGTACCGAAAATGTACATCAAAAAATTGTTCCATTTCTCTGTTTCCCCCGGTACTTTTACGAACTTTTTTTTTTCATGTACTCTACGCACGCAGTTTTAATGCATGCTTGACGCTATTTTTATGCGCTCCGCGCGCATACCTTCTTTTTGTTTTATAGATCGACGCAAAAGCACTTTTTAAATAAATTAAATTAACATGTAAACTAACTTGTGGAGGACAATGTTTTTTCCGAGTTTTTTCTACAAACATTTTGATTTTCGACATGAATTTTTCATTTCGTTGGCAAAGGCAACTGTGTGTCCAGCGTACCACCATTTTTCACTCTTAATTTATATTAAATTTCTCGGAAAGAGAAGTGTGCGTTCGAAATCCTTGAAATTTCAAATATATCACCAGACCGATTGGAAAAGTTATTAAAATGTTATAAACATTGCTTGTCGCTAAACTGCAAACTACTCAGTCAGTGTCATAAATGACCTGCACGTTTTAGAACAGGATAATAACCGCCATTTTACACCTATCTGAGCTTCGCCATCTCCGGAGCAGACCGATGAACATTGAAGCGTCTGTGAATGATAACTACTATGAACTCTACACTGATTTACGCTTCGGGGGTTGCACTAACCTCCTGTGAAGTGCACGTAACACGAGAAACAGACATCTACGGTAGTATTGCGGATCATAGAAATTTCTAATACCCATTTATATGCTAATAACACCCGGCTGCCATCTCACGATAGAAGTTGCCATTAGGAGATTCTGGTGTTTGATCATACCGAAATTGGCATTGAAAATAACTCGCTCAATATTACTCCACAAAAAAATGTCTTAAAAATTATTTTCTCACAGGTTAGAATGATTAAAATTAGAATTATTAATTGTCTTATTGTGTTATTTCGGAAATAAGAAAAAAGTTGTTCGTTCTCCGTTAATTTTGTGAGTATTGAATTGTTCCTTTTAACGTGGGATAATAGAGTCGAAGAAAATTAAATGATTCATTCAACGGTCCGGAAACAGTTTCGTCAAAAGAATCGATCGAGATTAAGTTTCATGAAATATGCAGCGGCAATTCTCGAAATAACGATCCGCTCGAACTGCACCTAATCTTCTCCACCAATGACCATCAGCGCAATTAAACACTGGTGCTCCCACGTTGCTGGAGCAAAATGACGTTATCCGCTCGATTCTACGTCGTCTACCACCACCTTAGGGATAACCACCCAATGCGAGAACACCGTACACCCTGGAGTGTCCACGACTGATCCAGACACCTCGCGCTCACGTCCCGGAGAACCAAATTAGATCTCCTTCTGTCATTGATAATACATTTCAAATTAAAAGTGCAATTTTCTCTCTACCCCAGACACGCGGGGACGTCTGAATAATTAGGGACAGCGCGGCGGCCGCGTACGCTGATTAAAAATTTCTAGGAAAAGCAACGAGCGCAGAGAGAGAGAGAGAGAGAGAGAGCGAGAGAGAAAAAGAGAGAGAGAGAAAGAGAGAGTGCAGCTCCTCATTAAAGTTTCATCGGGCCCGTATCAATGGGCGCGAAATCATAATTCGGTCGCCGGTCGACGAGCGAGTGCACTTAACGTTCGCGAAACGAGGCACTGCGGTCTACCGTACATTTCTAGGCGGTGTAATGAATTGGTCCGCTGCTAATTACAATTACAATAGCTACGGGACCATCTCGCAACCCCGTCGAGTGTCGGTGTAACGGCATCTCCGTCCTGGCTGGCTCCACCCTCCCCGCAAAACCCCCTCAACCCCCTCAACCCCCGGTAGCCCCGTATCCTCGTCTTTATCCAGCACGTCGAGATCACGGTCTCCTTTCCCGAATGCTCCCACAAATGTTCCTCCCTTTCGCGCACACACATACGTACGTCCCGACACCCACGCTGCACCCGAGCTGCACTCATAGATATGCAAATCCTTGGGAATGAAACGCGGAACCTAAACCCAGCTTCAGAAATAAATGAGTATCCAGGTGAATCACGGAATCGCGCGCCTATTGGCTCTACACAGGTTCGATTTACATGTTGACTTCCATGCCCTATTTTAATCTCTCCGTGCAATCATCTGCCGCCGTGTTCGTTGTTCGAAGAAATGATTCGAATAAAGATTATTCGGTTTCCAAACGGTCCGGCAGATCTAGATAAAACCGCGCGCGCAACGGACATTTCCATTTCACGCGTGTTTTACGTACCTTTGGTAAAAAAAATGTTGTTTTTTCGGGAAATTGTGTTTTCTGGCATGTACGATCCTCCTGGATTTGTAGCCGCGAAAACCGCGAACGGTATCGCATAGCAGTTGGGGTAATGACCTTGAAACACGTTGCCAAGGTCATCATTCCAAACAACCTTTTTCTCATATACGCCGCTCGACCTTAATTTTCTTAGTGACCTTGGGGTTTCCCAAGGGAAAATAACAGAAACAAACATTTTTATGGTCACCTTGTCCTTGAGACGTTTGACGTATCTCTAGTTGACTCACAGACACAAAATCGAGTGTGCTGCTGTCTCCATACTCATCGCACGCAGCTAATAGGCGAAATCATGAACAGCGTCAAACCGCACACACCGCAAACCGGCGTACGTTCGGTCAACGATTGGAACATAACGCGTGTTATAAATAAGAGTCCCGATAAAACGATACGAGGTTCGCAAGAGGCGCATAAATTCGAGCATTCTCCGGCATCGCGTCTTCGTAAACCTACTATTCGCGAACTCGGTCCCCTAAAATTTCACTGCGAGGCCAATCTATCAACCGGAAACTGTCCGCCCTGTTTTCTGAACACGTGGCCCGATCGGAATAGCATCCCCGATCGGCACCGGGAAAACGGGAAGGGAGCGAGAAATTCTTTCCTTCACGGCGAAAGTTCGCACACGTGATTACGGCCGAGTCACCGTTTTATATTCCGTTCGCCGCGGCTACGCTCGGTCTCGCTTTCCGTCGAGTGAAACTCGATCTCGAATTTCGCGCAACAATGGGCTTCCTTCTTTCGATAAACTGGCCCCCGGAAGCGAGCACGTTCCATCTCGGATTTCTTTCGCGGCGTTATCGTCCGAAGTAGTTTCCAATTGGCGACAGGGGGGTAGAAAGGGACGAGGAGTCGAAGGGGATAGCAGTTGCTGATTTTTTTATTTTGGAAAGCGACTTTTCAGATCGATTTAAATTGCAAGATGGAAAATCGATTCAGGAAGGGAACACCTTCTGAAGAAAATTTAAACTTTTTTGCCAATAATCGTGGTAGAGGAACTTTTCGCTGAAGTATATATTCTAGCTATGTGCCATCGTTTTTTAAAAGATTCATGGAAAATATTGAATTTTGCTGCGTTCGCATGAGACTGCCCGCTTAAAGGTGCCGGAAGCGACGGGTGGAATGTTGCCACGAAGGCGGAAGGGCGGAGGGCCTGTTGCTCGAGCTTTGTTTTCGACGGACAAATAAACGCGACCCTCGCTTGATACCGTCACCGCGAATCGACGTTCCGCTAGTTTCCAACCCCCTCGTTCAATGGCCCCCCTGGTGGCCTCTCTCCAACCCCCTAACCACCCCCGTGCCAGACCCGTCTGCCCTATGCCCGAACGAAAGGTTCGTACCTCGTGCCAAGTCTCATCGTCTGCCTCCGGAAAAACGGGCCATGAAGAAAAGATTCCAATTTTCCCATATTTCGCGGTGCTCTTTCCTCCAGACTAATGAAAACTCGTGGCCTTATTTGATGATAAATGCTGTAAGGGTATGTGTGCCCGACTTCCGACCGGCGAATCCGGTTCGAAGGCCTGTGTTCCTGTCTGCTCTCTCTCTCTCTCCCTCTTTCTCTCTTCGTCGAGCTGAAACGTCGGGCCACGGAGAATGTGCCCGCTATTGATTGCGTGGAAAGTTGTACAGGGTTTTTATTAAAACATAATCTGGGTATTCCGAGGGCGCAGAGATTTTGCGATGAAAGTATTGCGATAGAATTAGAATATCCTTCTTTTGGTGCACACAATAGTCCTTATCTCTCGACTTTCGATTTTTCTCGGTCTCACCTCCCCAAATTGTGAGGCTTGCTGAGGAAACGTGTGCTGAATATGGATTGTTGAGATTCTTCCGATTAAAACGAGTCCAAACATGACGCAAATACTTTTATTGGCCACGTGCACAGCAGTCATACGTCTGACCTTGACTTTGTTTACACGAACCTAATCCAATGTAGGTCGTGTTTAGATTCACTGGCACCCCGTGTACTCCATGTATCAGGTGTGCGCGAGACGAAACAAAGGGATTGGAATAGCGTTCCTGGATCAGCGAATCGAATTCCGGTAACTGAATATCTTCGCGCCTAAACGAAAGCTCGTTCCGCGCGCAATAAGCTCGGGGTATCGATGCTGGTGGACCCAGTGCTAGGACAACTCTTAGCCAGATAAATCCGTTTAGAATGCAAAACAACGCTCTTACTTCTGCTCGGCGATCGGGCCACGGTGGCTGTCGTTCGAAAGGGATTAAATATTGTCCTCTCGGCGAGGATCCGGGGGTTCTTTTGTCTGATATCGCGGGGCCGTTGATAGGGCGAGGCATTTCTCCGTTCTCCGTGGGACGTCGCGACGCGCCTTTTGTTTTCCTCGGTGCCCGATCCCAAACGTCTTCGTTCTCGCCTTTCATGCCTCCGTACCACTCTTTACCGCCTCCCCTTTTCTCGGCCGCTTTTACTTACCACTTTCCATCTTTACCTCGTTGCGACTTCCCGCGGCACTTTTCCTCTTTTCGACGGGCGAGCGAGAGGAAAAACCGGCAGGAAGCTCGCCGCAAGAAAGCTCGTGTGATGCCAGTCTAGCGGCCATGCTTTCTTCCGGCACAGCCTTCAGAGACAACCGACGCTCGCCAGTTTTCGTTTGACCGATAACCAGCGCTGAAAGCCTCCCGCGTCACTCCTCCCGCTCGATTCATCACTTTTTTCTGCGAGCATCGATGTCAAACGGCTCGTCTACATCCTACCGAGTTCCTGTATTTTTCTGCTTTTCTTTTTTATTTTCTTCCTTAACCCCCACACCCCATCTTCAGCCTTTGTCTCGATCCCCAGCGTCACGATTATGATGAATCACCGCGTCCGGTGTGCACCAATCTCTCCCTAACTGTCCTATCCTATCGTCCGCCGATTGACAGTTATAGCATAGATGCTAGATTCTTTGTAGTGAAATTTTACAGTGGTGGGGGGATACAATTTCGACGATTACGGAAGAGACCTTCGCGACAGTTACGCAAAATTAAGATCGGCCCTCAACGAAGCGGGGTCTAGGAATTATTCAATTACGGTTACGGTCACTAATTCGCTCCCGAATGAGAAACACACGAGAGAATGGTTTTGTAATTAGAGCAGTGAAATTTTTAGCATCCTCGGGCACGGAGAGCCGTTGCTCTGGAATAACTTACCCGAGAAACATAAACCGCCGTTAGAATTGCTTTCGTAATTGCAATTTTTGCGGTTCATCCGAGAAACAGGGTGGTTTATTGTCTAGGATCTGCTAGATAGTTTCGCAAAACTGTTTTGGTGCCGTTTAATTGTATTTTCTTCGTTCTAACGCTCCCTCGTTATCTTGTCGGAAGCCTCTTGGCACAGTCTTTAAACCGCACAACAGTTCTACGTCTTCTTTTAATGGGAATTTTTATTACTGTACGTTCGTTTATCTTTCAGTCTTGTATCTGCAATTTTTTATTTCTTCAGATCATTATGACGCAGCAGCCTCCTTGTAAAATATTAAATATGATATAAATGAACTCGGATCCATTTAGTCCGTGAAGTAAAATAGAATTGAAACCGAATTGCACCAGTGCATTTTGTAAAGAATAAATGCAATTTCTCGACAACGTCGCCTATAGAATTCACATAATCTTCTGACTCTCCTTGTCACGGCACACCGAACGTATCGCTTTTCTTTTCTTTCCCATCCCCGCCATTGAATTCCGAGCACGTGCCAGAGAACTCGCGTATTCGTGAAACTCGAGCTTAGGTATCTAGTTAAGGTTGTCGAGGCGAGCAAGAACGCTAATTTCTTCGTGCATACTATTTCCCGAGTCGATCCCCCTACAGCATCTCCTTACAATAAAGCAAATTGAATTTGCAGTAGGCCATTCGATAGCTTATTCAAAGAAAATACTCTGTGTCAATTTTCTACCCTGTATGTCGACGTAGGGGGTAGTAATTGGGTGACAAAGAAAATCAGGTATTTTCGTGATTTCTCCTGTTCTCTTCAATAGAAAATTCAAAAAAAAATCAGGCATATTAAAACTATTAGAATGCACATTTATGAATTTTTTCAGAATTTTTGGCCTCGAAATTGAATTTAAAAAAATAAAAAAAGTGTAGAGCTTACGAAACACTAAGTTCATATTTTCACAGTTTTGTAGTTAATACATAATTTTTTCAGATTTTTCAAAGTGGGGTCACATAGTTGAAAAAATAAAAAACAGGTCGTTTTCGAGCGCCCTGTGTCAGAAATCGATATAACCTCCAAGGTTAACCCGATTTCTGCCAGAGGGCGTTCCGGTCCTAAATAATCTAGAGGAGTAGTTTGCAGTTTTTGCAACATTCAAAATTTCCATCACGAGTCCAACTCGATATTTTTGAAAATGCACAAGGTAAACGAAGCTTTTAATATCGCAACAAAACAAAGAAAGAGCGATAAAAAAAGTGAACTGGGTTTGTATTAAATTATGCAACAGAGCAGGTTGAACGAAACTGCAGGGCTGCTGGACTTAATCTAGTTTCGTTCGTGCAAAGGTTCTTCGCAGGAGATTGGAATCATACGGCTGATTATTGTTCTTCGCTTCCAATGGAAAATGCAGTAGGTACCGATAGGAGGCGTTTCGTATCGACACGTTGCAATGGCGCGTGCAAATTTTTATTATGCGAACTAGAGGAATTGTAGATGGCTCGTGACGATATAGCCGTACACCTAACCGAATTGTTTCATGTTCGGCTGGTGAATGTCCCCCGATAGACGAGTAACGGCGAAAAGATCCGACAGTCGCGTGGAAAAACGATCTCGCAGCCATTCCTGGGAATAGAGTTTCTCAAGAAGAATGGCGAGTCGCCTTTAATGGTACCGCACTATTTCGTAGCGTTCTTTCACGTTTTGTTGTTCTTTCTTGCAAGCACTTAAAGGAATAAATTCGTCTAAATTGTTCAGAGATTTTTGTCGAAATTATTTAAATAAATTGGGGAATTCCCTTTTTAAAGAAATTAAATATCTTTTTATCTGATAAAGGAAGAAATTGAATGGAAACCTATGTATTATACCGTATGTACTTTTTGCGTACATGTAACGCAGACCCTTATCCGAGGTTCCCATTCAATTGAAGAAGAACATTTCTCCAGGAACATCCTTTTCACATTTAACAAGCAAGGTCATCAGGTTATCATCATAACTTTTCTAATACGATCCTCTCGATTCCTTGTATTTGGCGAGCAATGCACAAATCTGAATTAGGGTTGTTACAGTAGAGTCAATCCACCACAGGAACTCATTCGCAGTCTGCCAGGGGAAACTTCTGCTATGAAGTTTTAACCATAGATCGGCGACGGAATACCAGACGCGGAATTCTGAATAATACAGGATTCAAGACAAACAACTGAGATCTTCGGAGTTCAGCAATCACCGGGATCCCCGTCCTTCACCGTCCGCTGCTCATACTTAATTCTCGATCGCGCGTCGCATTCAATGCATCACGGGCATTCCGTTGTCCCGCCTCCGTTTACTACCATTTTGCGAACATTGCATTCACGATAATACCTCTAGGTATGCGTGCAGTAGACCGATCGGGACGGTAAGGTAGGTTTCCTAAACACTTCACCAAGAAATGCTATTAGAGTCTACAGGTTTATTGTACAGGGCGTTTCGAAATGTCGCGACCACTATGACGCGATTCTGCACCCCTGGATCAGTGGAGAATTGCTAACGGGAAATGCGCGCCGAATTGTTCTACGATCGTTTAAAAAAAAACCTCCGATTTATGACTCGAGTAGGCCACAGGACGAAAGCGGTGGGGCATGATCTCAATCATGGCCTTTCCCGTGCAGGGGTTCGTGATTTCTTTCTCGCCCGGGTCCCCTTTCTTTCCGTCGCCCCTGTGCGCTGGTTCCGTTTTCTTTTTATTTCGTCGGGGCAACCCAGTGATTAGTCGAAGTAGCGAGCACCAGCGCGCCGTGCACAGGAATGGAAAGTTATGGACGCGGAAAGAGTGCGGGGTTGCCGGTGGGGTTGGGTGATGAACTCTGAGAGAGGAACACAAACACAAAAGAAGCGGTGCACGGTACCCGCGTCCTGCCCCCGGCGTCCATCCTCTTTGTTTCACGGTCGAGCCGTTAGGCAAACGGAAATAAAGAAAAGTCGAAATGAATATCGTAAGGAAACGGACGGGCAAACACAGTTCAGGATAGCGAGAGGTCGCGGACTGCGCTGTGGACATAAGCTTTCAATTTTTGAAACGGCGGACCAGTCGCATTCACCAACTGGATTCGCCATCGACAGAATCTTTTTCGAGGTGGAACACTTTTCCGAGGTTGTTTCTTATTTACCACTTTATCGACCGGTATTAATCTGCTTACCGACGTTTACCGACCGGTACCCTATTAATCGGCTCTTTGTGCTCAACGCTTACCGACCGGTAGCAGAGTAGTTCAAACCGTCACCGGTCGGTAAAGAGTTGAAAATGAACTACTGTTCCGATTATTAATTCCGATCCCACTTAAATCGTTCTACTGGCAAAATATCCTCGAAAAAACAACGTCCATCATCCCAAGGGTGCTTGTAAAGTGAACATTTTTCCGAAACATATTCTCGTATCGCATAAAGCAATTGAGTACGCCAGATGCGGAGAACCGTGCAGGGCGCAGCCATTTGCAATAGATCGCGAAACGCCACGTAGCGAACAATGAGGAAGAAACATCACGGGTCGAGTGACGGAACCCACAGATGCACCGAAATATCGACACGACGAATTGGGGTTCTTCTGGTTGAGCGAAAGACGTCTCTCCGCGCGGCTTGCAACGTCCCCAGAGCTTGCATACACACGGGTGCATCCCTCCCCTCTCCGTATCATCGAATAAGACGCGAACAGACGCGTCGTCCGTATTTCACGTCGAATAAACGCCCGCGTCAACCTGCCGCAACGAGTTATTTGCAGAGCTTATAAATCTTCCCCATTGTATTGCCCTGCGTCCCGAAGAGTGCGTTCAACAAGGGGCGTTCGCGTATCCGTCTTGATCCGCTCGCGACACGCGTTCCCACAGCCTTTGATGTTGATTGACTATATATGATTCGATTCCCGTTAATTCCTTGATGTTCGCCGGCTCCGGCGGCTAGGCATTCGATTAACGCGGAATTGTAACGAATCCTTCGGGACGTAGGGTCACCCGCCTGGTAACATATTCTTTTCATTCTCTGGGGTGGATTAATCATATCAGCAACGTGTTTCGATAGCTAACGGCATTGTTACTCTAATCATATTAAATGTCTGCCGGCAATAATGCCGGAATTCAATGCCGGAGTTCAATGCTGGAGCTCAATGAGCAATAATACACGTTTCTCGCAATTACCTGAATTAGATGTTGAAATTTCGACCGAAGCGAAACTGTGGCCGCCCCGTCCCTCACTCCCCTAAATTCACCACTGTTTATTCTGCTTTCAGTTCAAAGCTAAGTGTTGCCAGAACTATTGTTTGTAAATTCTACATTTCGAGTCGCACATTCAGGGGGACAAATAACAGTTTTTAAATATATTTTTCGACACCACATGTTATTTAGTTGACACCGTGGTTTCCTTCCATGGTTGAATTTGTCTTTCTAGTGAATATACTTTAGACATGTTTCATTATTTACGAATATATTGCGTATATTTAAAAGAATTTACGAGTTGACGTTAGATTTAATCGCTAGAACAATAAACCGTCGTTGGAACCCGGCGACCAAGTGCTTAACACACCACCGGGAACAATTCGAAATTTCAAAGCAGTTCCGAAGACACTCGACGCGTTTCGCGAAGCATTATGTCGCTCTTTAGGTACACTTTGAAGCAACTTCTTTCTCTGATTGTTTCTAAACCTCCGTTTAAGCAGTGCTTTCGGCTGAAGCGCTCGCGAGACTCTCCCCGGCACTGAAAAGACCAAAGTAAGAAAATTGTCACCAAGAGGATTCTTTTCGTTTCAAGTATAATTACGAGGAAATGGGCACGTACCTGCCGAAAGGAGTCCGTCGAGGTCAACGCAAACCGAAGTGGAAAGTGCGACAACCGAATAGAGTCGACGGCCCCTCGACTTTTCTGCTTAACAAAATTGACAATGGCCACGCAGCTTAACAGATATAATTACTCCCGGGGACGTTAATGAAGAGAGAAAGCAGCCAGGAGTTGAATATCCCGGTTGTACTAAGTGAAATTTCACGTTGGAGAATCGTCGATGAGTAATAGACTCGAGTTACTGTAAACATTCGTTAGTCTGTTAAGTCTACGGCACTCAAGTAGCAGCAAACTGGCCTGGCAGCTGTCTATGCAATTAGAGAAACAGTGCAACCATAGCTGAAAATTATACTGTCCAGCTATGTACCGCTTGCTTGCGCATGCATAGCAACCTGTCTGCCGTTCGTCAGATTGCACATTTTCCCGGAAAGTACGCAGCAATGTGCATTATTTCGTCCCGTTTTCAACAAACGGTCCCAGTTTATTTCACTTGGTGTCCTACACACGGTGTCTCAAAAATGTTGCACCTCCTTCAAATGGGTGATTCCCGGGGTCGTTTGAAGTAACTTTTTCCCGGAACACCCTGTATACAGTGAGGAGCAAAAATGAATTTTTACGCAATGTTTGCATATAGAATACAAAAAAAAAAAAATACATAGCATCACACACAATATTTTAGTTTTCCAGAGAGCTGGATCAACAAATTCGGGGTTACGTAAATATTTACATTAACTATCCTATTCCGCAACAACAAATATCTCACCTGGACCGACGAACCACATCATTCAGAAGTTTCGTTAATGTTTTCCACGCTGATGTGTTGCCCTACCCGCGGCTGTACTGTGTTCAGCTATTAGCCCATTGTTTCGGGGAAATTTCACTTGTGTTCTCATAAATTATACATGTAATGTACAGCTGCGTGGCGCGTGTCCTAAAAGTTAATTAAAACGCATGACACAAATAAACGTAACCATGAACGATATCTCTCGCGCGCACGGAGGACGCATGATACATTTTTAACCAGCCCGTCGCATCGCGAAATTGCGCGTACCATGATTTCGATCAAAGGCTGCATACGTTAGCACTAATTTTGTTCCGGCAAACATTGCAATTAAATCATCTGTTCCGTTACAGCTCGTTTCAAGTAGAATAAATTCATGCATGCGCGACGCGCGGCGAACTTACGAACATAATGGCCGCGTTTACGGTGAATCGCCGTACGGGGATCGCGTTTTATGCATGTTGTTTACCAACTCGAAAAAAAGGGACACAGATACGTGCGAAAGATACGGACGGTTCCCAGCAACGAATGCCCATAATAATTAAAAATTGCCGCATGCATATGCCGCGCGAGCAGTAATTACGAGTTCAAGCACGCCTGTTGCTTAATTAGTAATTATATTACGACTTCTGTGCTTCGTTCACGAAATCCTTCTTCCACCCGCAGTCTTCTATCGGGTGTGAATTTGGCATTGGTCTGCCAGGAATCTGTTCAGTGTTGCCGCGCCCTGATTGGTCCGAGGTTATCGTTAATAACTCCTCAACAAAGCCGCGAATGACATTTTCGTAAAGGAAAAAGTTACTTGAAACGACCTCGGGTATCATCCCATTGAAAAAAGTATGAAAATTTCTTGGTACAATGCTACGTTACCCAAGCAAACACTGTACTAATTAAGGGTTAAACAGCCGCCGGTAAGCGACGCGTTAGCCAAACGTGGGTTTGTTCCGAGCATTTCGAAATAGTCGCGCAAAATCGGCCTCGATAATTAGTTTTCGGCCAACGTTTCAACTAACGGTGATTAATTATAGGGAAATAGAAGCAAACGGATTAGCAAACGATACACCCGTTAGATTTATGCACGCCCAGTACCAAGGCTTGTTTACACTTTGGCGGAGAGTTAAGAGCTTCAGCCAGGCACTGGGGTGCCGAGTAATCGACTTTCCTGACCCAGAAAGTCAAAAGGGCTTCGTTTACTTGACGTCTCCCTCTTTTTCTCCCTTTCCCTCTTTCAGTTCGTCCACCACCACCACCACCACCACCATCCCCGTTTGATTCTTACACCCTGTCCACCCTCCTTTTCTCCTCTGTCTCTCGCTTTCGCCATTGTCTTTTTCCTCTCCTCCGGCGACTCTCCGGTCCCTCCGTCCTCTTTTCCGGCTTTCCCGGCCATAACTGTTTCACTCGGTTTTCCAGCCAGGCTACCGGTCTGTCGAACCACCCCCCGCCCGGTTTTCACGTTCGAGTGTCTTTTTCTCCGTGAGAGTCGGGTCGTGGCGGTTTGAATTCGGGTCGTGGCGGTTTGCGACGGGTCGAGCCGAGTCGAGCCGAGTCGAGTCGAGTCTGAACTCGGTTCCCCGTCGGAGAGATACGATCGTATAGTTAAAATCGGGCACTGACCGAAAATTTCAATATTCCGGCTCTTTCACCGACGAGAGGACCTGGAAGAAGCCAAGGGATATCGACAGTTTCTAGTAGAAGCGCAGACGAGGTCGGGAGCAAAGAAACCGGGAGAGGATCGGGCCACGGACCCGTGGAACGGGCTGGAGAAGGACGCGAACCAGTCCAAGAGAGAGTGAGAGAGAGAGGAAGAGGAAAAGCTCGAGGAACGCTTTTTGTGGGGCAATACGGGTTTCTGGATCAGGAATCGGGATGATGCATTTGAAAGCGTTTCCAACTCGCCTATAAGTTCCCGGGTAAATATCTGAGGACCTTGATTCTTATTGCAGCCGGATATTGTAAGCGTTCGCGCTGCTATCTGAGCCTTCGTTTGGAAGATTGTCAGAACGCAGACGATATCGAGGATTCTCGAACGGTTTCAAATCGAGACGAGTGTCGATATTTGCCCCAGCTAGCCACCAAAAGACGGGGCAACCTATTCATTTTGGAAATTTTAAAAAATACTCTTTATAGATTTGTATGAATGGCTCTGCACTCCAAATGAACCGTTTTGTAGACCATACCTTTTTCCAAATTAACTCTTCTGACCCTATTTAGCAGTAGGGAACGATAAAACTGTTGACTAATAAGGTCTCTTAAATTGCGTATTTTCAAGGATAATTGTATAATTATACCCGACGCTCGTCGAATCAATTACAGATCATTTGAGGCAGAATTTATTAAGTGCAAGGATCAATGAAAGAACGACGACAGTTCTTTGAAGATCATTTTCCCGAGTGTCCTCCAATGTTATTAAAAGCCCGTGCCGCCAATGTAGCGACCGATTTCTCACAACCTCGTTCTTTCTGCTTTGTACTTTATAATGGAAAGGGAATTGCACTTCCCGTTTGGTTCGCCCGGTAAACTATTCCTGATAATACTCGAGCATTCTTTAGGACCTGAAACGGGTAATAAGAAAACTTGAAAAGTGATTCCGCCGTCATACAACACCAGTAGTCGTATAATTATTTTGTATTCTACTTCAGAATATCGTGTAGACTACGTTTACTTGTTCCTAAACTTTAACGAAGTTAATTTCACCGCCTAGTTAAACAAGAACTTCAAACTAGCGATAAGATTGCTGCAAACCGGCATTAGGCAATGCAATTACATATGTGTTGACATGTGTGTAAAGCAGTACAGGTACCAGCCTCAGTAAATAAATGGATGAAATAGGAGGGTGAACAGTCTATCTCATTTATTCAAGAGGCAAATTAACCCACATGCGCCACTCAGAAATAGTTGCACAAAAGATACTTTATCGGTTCTTGTTTCATATTTAAAATCAGAGTCGTTAGTGGGGGAACAAGTCTTGATCTGGCGACCGTGGACACAGCCACGGGCAAGTGACTCAGCGGAGTGGGGGTAGGCACAGCTGAACCTGACCACGTAACTGTGACCAATAAATGCAGCCGTACCCGCAGGGGCGTGGCTTCGAGCCCACTGTTCCGGGGAAAGAGAATCGCTGCCCGTATAAGCTTTCAATCAACAAATTATCACTTAAAATACCAAGTTTTTACGTGTCGGTTGGATAATTTTTGCGTAATCCTAGTTCAAAGTGAAAATTGTTGCTATCGACCCAGTTCTCCCCTATTATGACGGAGGGAGAAAAAATTACCCGTTGAAGGACGAGAATGGGAAGAGGATATAGAAGCTGAAATGAGGTTAACAGAAATGATGGCGGTGAAGCTGAAGAAGAAAGAAGAAAAACAAGAAGAGAGCAGCGCTTATATAAAAGTTGGAAGAAAACACAGAAGCTGTCGGTGGCGGCTGAAGGAGGCGCGATGATGGCTAGACTTGGTGGTGGTATTAAGTGCTCTTTTACAGAGCACAGACGTCTAGGACGATGATGAAAGCGCTCCTTTATTACTTTCTCGCCGTAGGTGCGATTTGAATTTCAAGCGAATGACGGTCTACCAACTTGATTTCACGTAAACGGAAAAATGAATGATGTGTTTTGTTACCAGATGCGATATTCTTAAACACCGTACCACCCGTAAATACTGGAAATTCTTATTGATCACTTACGCCGCAAGGGATATATGGTCTCATCCTCGTCGTAAGTAAAAGCAAACGTGAGTTACTTGTCTGGTATAGTTGGAGTTACCATAGTCACGAGACCAAAGCTTAAATCGAGTTTGCTCGGGGTATCGAATTTCTACAGAAGTGCACTCCCTGGTGTGCAGCTTGAGATCGAAAGACTTACTAAGACAATATCGCTTCAGTTGGTGATCCACAGTACGTATCGCATAAATTTAGTTGAGGCCAACAACAGGTATACCATATACCGACGTTTTGCTATCCCAAATGTATGTCAACGACGGGAAAAAAAGTTTAAAGCGGGTAAAGCTGCCAACGAGTTTTTCTTTACAATTACCTGTAAAAAAAATTTTTAAAACTCGTCAATTTGACAAAATTATTATAAACAATGTCCAACTCCGTTATTTCTCGCCACCCTATATGTACACCCAATACATGACCCAAGTATTATGACAATTTACATTAAGGTGGCACGGGTGTTTCGGAATGTTGCACGTGAAATTGAATGTCTAATTCAGTAAATGTTCCGTCGGCATTGTTTTCGTCGCAGACGATGATTGCGTACGGATGCTGGAACTTCCGTGTCCTTAAACTAATGATCATTCTGTCTACTAGAGAATGTGCATAGGAAATTCTCGGAAACTTGAAGGCGCATACGTAATTTAGTTCGAACTTCTTGTTCTTGATTTTAATTAGCGAACCGACAATTAAGCGAAGTTTGCCCCTTAATCGATAGCCGGAGTTACTCGGAGTCTTATCAGACTTGATATTCATGAAGGAGCGATGCAATCGCAGAGATGTTCGGTCAAGTACTGCCACCTTGCGAGGGGAAACGACATCTATTCTGTTCTAACGTCCGTTGCTAAACCAGGCAACTTCCATACCGACTAATGGTTTTCTTTCTCCGTAGTTAAAGTAGGAAATCTTCTTCGTATAGTCTAATAGTTCTAACTTTCGCCGTAGAGGGAGCGGCACTTTTAAACTTTATCGATAACTTTTGCAACGAATATTAGACTGTAAAAAAATGTTCCTATTTCAGAGATGATCCAAAGCTCTCTCTCAATAAAAAAAAAAATTGAGTCTAATTGTAAACTTACGAATTTTTTCTATTTCAACAGTAAAAGCAATTAATTTCTTGCAATGTAAACATATACATTTTCATAACAGTACCATAATATACAGTAATTTACATACTTTTTTGTACAAAACCTGTCGCAGTTAATTTGTGCAAGTTACAATCGTTAATAATTAATAACAATTGCAATCGTTAATAAATCAATCGCATTAAACATCGTCCGACTCTTAAATAAAGAATAGTACGATAAAAAATGCAACATTTAATGAATGTTTTATGGTTCTAAAAGGAGCAGGAAAAGTGGTTAATTTGAATTACAAATGTAACTGCAGCGCGAACAGAAATGTTCAACGAGATGTAACGCGCTGCAAAAAGAAAAGGAAAACATTGCTCAGCGGAGAAAGGAAATCTGAGTTTCCCATAGAAAAAAAAAAAAAACGTACCGCTGTGCATTCTTGTATAAACTGTTTATAATTGAGGACTATAACACTGCTTAATCATTCTTTATCTATGTAACGTACTCGTTTGCGAGCTATTCGCATAATCTCGAACCGAATGTGCCCGCTGATTACAATTATCTAAGATCTATTATGCGCATGCATTTGAATTTCTTTCGCTGTACTCGTTCTCCTTCACAAGGTAAACACATTTACAAGACTTTTATTATCACAGATGTTCTCGTTACTACTGTTGTTTTTGTGTGTATACCACATCGTTGAGTATGTTGTTGCGGTGCTGTCAAACGCGCTTTTCTCGAAATTAAATTGTCTTTTCTCGAAAAACTAATTTATCCTTGTCGGCCACAGTTTACACACTTTTTTATACAATTCCTTACGGATTGAACCTTAATCTGTATTTGTTTTTTTTTTTTTTTGCTGGGGCAAAGAAATTTATTCCATTATATTCCATAAATGAGTTTTTATAATTTCGACAATTGTGGGATATAAAACCGGTCATTTGACCGTGGTGAGTTTAGCGTTAACAAAGTCCAGGGACTTTTGAGGGTCAGAGTGTTTGATGTGTACAGTTGCGAGCGCTGAGTAGAGACCGTGTACTGGTGCAGGTACGGGTACGGGTACGGGTACGGGTACGGGAAGGGGTACGGGTACTGGTGCGGGTACGAGGGACCAGGTAGAACGGATACCCGTGAACTGTGCACGCGCGTGGGTAGGGGTAGCATGGCGCGTGGAGCTGCGCCGGCTTACGGCTGTCACTTGTCAGTCTGCCGCGGACGCTCGTTTGGCGTGGGTCGTGCGTTTCGTTCCGTTCGGTTTGGTGTCTGATGTTTCGGTCGTTTCTGTGCCGCGAGTGATTGTCCGTTGAAAATAAAGATTAATGTGATCGCCGAGGAGCATTACGGAAGACGCGTTACCGCGTCTCGCCGCGGTGCTCACACGACACGACCAGTGTCCGTCGTCTCGATCGAGTCCCCGTCGCGTCTCTCTTCCCTTCGAGTTCCCGCGTTTTTCGAATTCGCAGATATCTTGCTATATTCCCTCTCGTTTGTCCAGGCTCGCCTTACCTTACCGTTCAGGCGAGCATACCTAACCGGCCGCGCGCAACCTTTACCTCAAGCTGTGCTTGGTGAAAAATTGTGTTTTATCGTTCGGTGAAACTTGTTTGTGTTCTCTTGTGCCATTGGATTACCGCGAAGCTACCAGTCCTCTTTGGCAGGCCGCGGGACAGACACAGTTCTAACAAGTGAGTACGATTGCGTTGTTTACGCGTTTTATTTGGAGTGCCGGTAATTACTAGGTTGCTGCACCTGAAATGTCGGGCTCGTTCGTTCAACCTGCCCGGAACCGATCCAATGATATTGTGCTCGCGGATAATCGAGATTTTATGCGGTTTCCGCGATTAGCGCTGCCAATCGATACGCTGTCCTGCGAACGTTCGATTCAGAACGTATTTCTCCAGAACTCGGATTTGTAAACACCGAATTTCTCGACGCTTTGCCGCCAATTTTTGTACTATTTTTTTCTGGTCAATTTTCAAATCAGTGTGGTCAATTTATTCCATTCTTTTATCATGTTAGTTTTGAGTTATTTATTGGAGCAATATGGGAGGCATAGACATTTTGGGTGCACAATCTTGTAACAAGAGAAACTCCATGGTTCCAAAACAGTAGCTAAAGCAGAATTTGCTACACCGATTTGTGCAAAATTGTGTATCATTCTGCTCCAACTTTTCCTAGTATGATAGTTTACTACTAGGAATCGAATGACACACAATTCTGAAAAAATCGGCGGATTCTGCGCGGTTACCGAAGCAGCAATAAATAAAACAAAGGGAAAATTGCATTTCCGAGGTTGAACGTTCGATGGCTAGGGAAACACGGAAGCCATTTTTGGTGAGAGAACGTGGACGGCGCCGGCCGGAACATTAAATCTCCCGAAAAGCGGTATTTGGTGGGGGACAACGAAAACAGGTGTCTCGTTTCTGTCGCAACGTAATCGCAGGCTCGACGAAAACGTTTCAGCTGAGCGTATTGTGTAATGTAAGGTGTTGTCGCGTGCAATGACCGTGGGATCAGTGACAAATCGCGAATTCACGCGAAATTCCCATATACGAACAATGCGGCCGTGATCCTCGCGCATCCTTCGCGAACGATGTCTCAGTTAACGCGTTTTCCTTTGAACATTGTTGGTTAATTACGAACGACCATTGTCTAGCGCGTCATTTTATCTTTTCTTTTTCGGCACCGAGCGCATTTCAGTGATGAGATATTAATTAGTAATTTCTGTTGCGCTAACGAAGCCCGTTCGTACGTTTCTTTACAGCGTGGATTAACGAGTCATGTTAACAATCATGTCAACAATAAAAAAAAATTAACGATTTTCTTTTTAACAATCACCCCGCCACGGTCAATTGTTTTTTCTCACCCTCGGCGTGAAAGTGATTTCGAAGCGGATGGGACTGTTGAAATAATTGTCGGTTGTATCATCGATACATTTAATTATGTTTACCGTAAGCCGCGGCCATGCTCGATCGAATAACGCGAAATTCGGAAAATTTTAGTATTCCAGTGATTACCGATGCCACGCGATTTTCGCATTTCAGAATAACATTATGTAAATCGTTTCCGGTGCTCTCAATGAACATTTATTTGAGCGGAACCACGGCGGACGGTCGAATAAAGTTTGAATTTGAACGAAATGATGAATACACGATAGACTCGGGATTATTCGTTTAAATTCTGCGATGCGAATTACCGACGGCGAATTTATTTCGAATGTATCCGTGGTGCAGGTTCATCCGCTGAACTGTAAACGGAGTAAAGGCATTTAATAGTGCCTCGGTTTAATCGACGAATTCACACATAATATATCGCATTATCTCGTTGTTGAGTTTGGAATTTCGTAAATCTGTAATGGCGTTTTAATGCTCGCACGCTTCTCAAACATAGCACCGCGAAAAATTCACTCTTTATTTCGACCAACCGCGTTTCACCCATAATCTCACGTGTTGTGCAAACACACCTGGATCTCTTTTTGTACGATATTTTTAACACAGTTTTACACGTATTTGCTCGGTGGTTTTGTTCCAGCAAAACGAAATTCGTTATACAGGGTGTCACATGTAAATGCAACTCCGAGAATATTTAATTTAATTTTGACGAAGTAAAAAATTGTTTAAAAATAGTTTAAAGGTTTAAAAATAACAAGAATGTGCTAGCCAAATTTGTAGTCTTTTCTAATTTTTTAAAAGTTACATATACCCAGAGAAATAAATTTGTTGCATAATTTCTGATGGATGTATCCTTAGAATCTTAATAATTGCAAATTAGAAATATTAGAACTCGTCATTCGAAACCTAGTGTTGGTGTCCTTTTTAGGTTTTTTTTAGTTTTTACCGCGGTTTTCCTCCTACGACGTGAATCATTAGCGAGACCTCGACTACCGCAAAGTACAAATTTGTCTGTATTTATTATCGATAAATCAGCGGAGGAAACGTGTGTGGGTCGACGGCGAAACCGTGACGCTCGTAACTCGACGCGAACGTTGAAGCTGCGGGCGAAGCGTTTGGTATATTCGAAAAAACGAAAACCGATGGTCTGTTTCACCAAGGCAGGACAGGGACGTTCAGACGCCTGTCGATGGGAACGGGCATCTAGTCGTTCCAATTATTTCAATTATGGCGCCATCACGCCGATTCGAGCTCACAATGGATTTTTTAATGGCCATTGTTTCGGATTGGTCTTGCGTGGAACGAGATCGGCAGCTCGCAATTACTGTTCAAGGCATTCACTCTCTGTTTACCCCATAACTCGCCAGCCGAAGAATTTTCATTTCACAACGGCTGTCCAAAACTGATGTTGATGGCCTCGCAGATTGCAAATTCCCTCCAGTCTCTGATTTCAGCTATTTGTTTTAGAGTTTTCCTCCTTCGGAGAATCGAATCGAACACATTTTCCGTGGAAATGAATACACTTTTTCGAAAATACATACACTTGGCAGATTAATTGTGGAAATAGTAGAAAATAATGTGTTTAATGAAATGAAAAATTCAAAGCAAGAACGGTCAATTAATTCTTCTACGCTCACTATTCGTGGGGATAATTCCGCGACATTTATCGTCAAGGTCTTGGCGACATATTTAGAGAAATCACTTGCTTCAATAGCTGTTACACGAGAATCCCAGCCGAAGAGCGTTCCAGCGGAGAAGATGTAACAATGCGATTGTCACGTCAGGGTCGGTTGCCGTTTCGCTCAATTAGAATTCGAAAAGTTGCACGAGTCGCTGGCTCGAGCCGCTGCACTTTCAAGTTCATCGCTCGAGATCCCAGCGATCTCTGGTCGCCTCGCGACAGTCGTACATTTTTCTAACCCAGTTTCCTTGGCAAACGTTGTGTCTCGTGGAACGCTCGTATCGATACTAACCGACACTGGTTGCGCACCTGTTGTTCGAGGCTCGCGCGAGCTGGCTTGTTCGCGAGTCGATTGCTTTCCGTCGACGACCTTACGCGAAATTACACGGTGCTCACCTTTGCGGGTGATCGTGCACGTATATTTGCCGGCTGATGGGACCAAGTCCAATATGTGTTCACGATGATCAGGTAATTTAATACCGAAGCTCCGGTTTCGCAGAGTCAATTAATAGAGACAAGTGATTAATTTCTGCTACGCTCTTGATGCCCGTGTCGCTCGAAATTCGAAGCCGGTAGTGATTAGTAGACTGCGGAAGAAAAACTGTCTTCATCAATTGCAAGACACGGGAACAACATGCCATCGGCTCTGTGGCGTCAGCCGCCCTCTGATTGGTCCGTGATTTAACTCCCCAACATGGTCGAGGCGAAAATTTTCGCTAAAAAATCATTTCAAATGACCTAAGGCCCTTTTCAAGGTTCTCCGACATTTTTGGGTCACTCTGTACACTAGTACAGTGATATCTCTGTATATGTCGCCAAGGCCTGGAAGATAAACGTCGCGGAATGATCTCAAACATGGGAAAGTTTCGGTCTGCCAATATTTTCTGGAGTCACTGTACCCGGTCAGGTGTCGATACTCTTTGTAATGCAGTCGGTCCCAGTCTAGTCTCGGACCTCCTTGATATTCTTGGTGCGCGGGCCGAACGAGGGAGGGACGGAGTCCATCGCGTATGAACGCCGAGATGACCCAAATGCGACGAGACGAGAACGGCCGTGACGAGAGCAATATAATTTGATTCGTCGGTTGGCAAGTGTAACGATGAAATTATTGAAATTTTCGAGCAATTAAGGACAATTCGGACGAATCCGGCTGGACGAGTAATGTCGATTCGGAAGAATGTAGTGTGCGCACCAACGCGGACCGTGATTGATGGGGAATAAACGAAGCTGCCCACGCTTTTGGACCGCGGCCGAGTGTTAGCGAAAATTATTATTTAATCCCGGCGTTCTTTCCAATTATCTCGTGCAATTTTTGTTTAGAGTTACAGTTCCTGAGTATCTTAAACAAAAATTAACGTGGGTTAGCAAAAGTAGTAGCTTTGAGCTTTGACATGAGGCTAGTTTCATTTTTCTGTTCAGAATCGTCAGATTAAGACTTGTGTCCCCACTCTATGACGCTACTTTCCCACGGTTGGGGCCCCTCAAACGCTAGCTTCCCCCACCACGCTCTTTTCCATCTAACGCGCACCTCCGTCGCGTTATTGGTCCCTCGCGTCTCCATTGCCCCGCCCCCAGGGTAACGACGCCTACTGGAAGGGGAGCCCTATGGTGGGGATGGCTTAGCTTCGATTAGGCCAAACGCAGTGTCGCCTAATCAAGCCTTGCGTCCCCACTCGAACTACCCCTTCTACGACCCCACTACGAAACGCTTGGAGAAATTGGAATTTGTTTCGAAAAATGCCTCAAATTGTACAAAGACACAATTCCAAGCTTGCTCTTGGCTTCTCGGAAGCGACCCCACTGCACGTGACCGAGAATTTCAATTACCCTCGCGAGTATTAAACATGTTCCGAACCAGTCGCAATTTCTTATAACGGCGGTCGTGTTGTATACAGAGTTCTGTTTACATTGGTACAGGTTATTGCTCCGGCGGTACACATAATGTTCCCGGGGCCATTACTGGTCGATAAAACGAGAATTTGGCATACGTTGAAAGCACACTGTGTCTTCGTTCTCGTGTTGCTCCGGCGGGCAACTGTCGTTCGCACAGTCGTCAGTCCAGAGATTTCGTTTGATCGTCGAAAAGCCGGCTAATTAAAGAGCGCCGGAACCTTTCATTATTACAACCAGCGCCGGCGGTAGTTCATTAAAATTCAAAATAATTTCGCCGTTAAACGCGTTTCGAACGTCCGTTTTACGAGCTTCGTATCGGCGATAATTAAAACACGAGATTTTCACCGAACCAGTAAACTTGACCGTTTGGGACCGACGAGTCAGGCCCGCGCGGTTTCGCACGTTCTCTTTCGGACTTCGCAAAATTAGTCGGGTTGCGCTCGCACGAAATGCGGGTCACGCGACGCACAGTTACCTTGCAACCAAGCCAGAATATCATTCGCGAAAAACAACAATTTCGTGACGGCTACGTCGCGGTAACTTTGTTAACGCGCATTATTTACCGGCGACTATTTTACAATTTCTGACGGTCCTGGCGGCCATGCCCGAGGACTTTTTAATAGATCTTTCGACGGTAATAAGAATCGCGAAGCAACAAATCATCCCTAGTAACTTGAAGGAAAATTTTTAAACTCCCTTTTAATAATACATTTAAATAATGCTTTTTTCGTGTTGCGATGGAAACGAGCACCTGTCAACGGCAATGTATTTTATAATATTAATAACTATTTTATTATTTGCAGAACGTTCATGATGTAAGATCTGTAATGGTTTTTACAACGTTGCATGTTTATTTATTGCTGCTTGTATCTTTAGGATGTACTTGTCGATAATTTTCAGTTTGTGCTTATTTATAGGAACCTTCGTTCGAATATCGATAAATGGACGTGTAACGAGCAATTAATAAGAATTTCAATCTGTATGTTACTATTTTCGAGCGCGACATTTCGCAACGTTTAATTTGCGAACAATTTAATCGTGTCCACGTGCTTAAATTTTAAATGCCGCCGAGCTATGACGGCGACGTAACCGAGCACGATTACAATTTGTAACGGTGCATTTACTGGCAAGATTATCTTACAAGTTTGATAAATTGCTTAATGCAATGAATTTTCTGCAACGTAGTACACGATCAACTCGACGGTTGCGTAACCGCGATGAAACGGGTTCCCTGATACAGCAAAGTAAACGTTTCTCTACATTATAATAATAATGTTGTCAACTTGTGCAAGAAATTCGAACGACTTCGCTGTCTGTCTCGAACCCCGCTGAAAATGCAACAGATGCAAACGAGATATCGACGAGAACTTGTTTATCGAGAGAGGATTTTTAAGTTTAAATCGAAACTGATTTCAATTAGCCACGTAGCTTATCGTGATTAACATCCGAAGTGGCCGTTACATTCTCGCCGCAAAATAGAATTAGTTTCTTGATCGTGTAAAATGAGAAACGAGACGGAGATTAATTACCGACCGATCTGATATCGATTCGAGCATAGTCATAATGACTGTTATTGTCGTGGACACGGTCTGCAGTGAGGAAATAATAAACTAGATCCGAATGGGTCGTGTAAGACTCGTTGCGCGAGATCGCTTTCTTGTTCGTTCTGTTAAGAAAGTCAATAAAACCGCCGGCCGGGACTCGGACGTTTTCAGTATTGCGAGACACTTATAAATCATCTCGGGGTGCGCCAGTGAAATGCAAATTACCGTGGCGCAGAGACCCGTGGATTCACTTGTGAATATCAAGTATCGCGCGGATCGGTCGTGTATAATCGCTCGTCGAACGCCAAGATCATGCTTAGCAGTTTCCGCGAAAGGGAGGCGGCTGCCTATAAATCATCCTGCTTCCTTCGATACTTTCCCCGATACCATAAATTTCTATGAAACGTCCCGGTTGCGCATTGTCCCGTCGTATTTCTATACACGCGAACGCGCTCCCGTTTCAATTACCTCTCTCCTAGCTCTGTTCGTTGAAACAGAAGCCCTAACGAGAATGCAATTGAAATTCACACTCGCCGCGGAATCAAGTAGCCGGCAATTAAATCGCCAAAGTTACATTCATACCCGGCCGAAGAAAGATACGTTGCGATCTCGACCGCAACCAGTTTGCCGTACACGAAATCCTCGAGCACTTCTTCAAGGCTCGCTCTAGACTATAGATCAGTGACGTTTGCCTCGCTCGAGGCGAAACCGTTCCCCCACCCCGGCGCCCAGCGTCCCCTTCCAGCGAGCGCCGTTGCCATGGAGAAAGGACGCGCTCGGAAACGAAGCGTATTGCTTCGGCGGGCCAACAAAGACGCGAGGCTCACGCTTCATGAACCTTCATGGTTGGTGGGGGAAATTTGGAGGGCCCGAACCGTGACCAGCACTCGACGCAGAATTTGGTAACTACATACCTCGAAGAGATTCTTCCTACAAAGTTTAGCCCTTAGCACCGTAGAGTGGAGACCCCAATTTCTCAAAATGCGTTGCTAGGCATTTCTTCTCTGGTCACAGAAACTGCTCTGGGGCATTTGGAATTTAAAAAAAGAAATGCAAAAGAGGAAGAAAAATATTTTTCTGAGCCCGGAAGGGTTGCACGTCCCCTTGAGCCTTTTTCTTGGCAATAGGAAAGCGAGCGAAAGAGGGAAAGCAAAAGGAGAGCAACGATGGAAAGTGATAGCTCGGAGGTTGCAGGGAGGTGTAATGTAAAGATTCTATTTCTGGAGCCGGTTATTCTCTCGTGTGTACAACTTGTAGCCGCGATACACGCGGACAGGATCGTGCAACGTTCGCGCGTTTCCTCTTGAGACGATCTGGCTGAGCGAAGTCGGAGGGATCGGCAACCTCTGGCGTGTACACGGGGCGAGATTAAATTATTTATACCGTCCACTTTGGCGGGCCGGACCGCTTCAAGCAGCGCTCCGATATTCGATTATTATCGATTACGTGCTATTAACCGGTACCCGTTTCGACTTCTTTGGGCCGTTGCCCGCGTTAAATCCCCAGCCACTTTCTCTCTCGTTTCTTTTTCTTTTTTTTTTTCTTTCCCGAACACGAATCGCAACTGTTATACTTCCTTCCTCGGGCTCGCTCTGTGTTCGCAATCAGCAACGCGAACACGAAACTTGTGATTCGACGTGTCCGGTTCCTGTTTCCTCAATTTGTTGCTCATTTGTTACGATTTTACATTTCTCACACGCTTTTTTCTTTCGGATTCCGGTTGAGAATATTTGTTCTACCACTCGAGAAACTGCCATTTCACATGTCTCAGAAATTAAATTTTTTTACGAGATGATGGAACCGAATTTTATTATTGGATTAGTCGTCCTGATAATTTTTTCTTTTCAATTTCGGTTTGATTGGCTGAACACGCAGCCCCGACTCTGTGGGATTTTTTGAGAATTGCGACCGGGCAATCAGCGCGTCCATATTTTTCTCTTTCGCGCGAGCTCGTTTCACTTTTATTGTATTCCGCTATTTTGCTACGGAAAGTGCGGACGCCGGTTTCGTTAGATCAAAGGTATTTGTAAATTGTTTTCCGCATTACGGTCAATAATTGATTACATCGGCGTTGGTCGGTTCATTCGATTTCGTTCCGCGGAGCTTCGCAAGCGACAGAATTAATTGGTTCCCTTGAAATGAAACTGCGTTGAATGGCTCTGCTGACAAGCGCCGGGAAATGAAACTCGGTCGGTATAACGCGGTACTAATAATTCAATTTACCGAGTACTCCGAAATAAAATATACAATTCGCTCGAGATTGATTAATAGTTATTAATGAAGTACGAAGCTTACGAATACTGAAACCGAGCGGTCGCAAATTACCATTAATTCGATTCGAATTTCGAGGAATTAAAGTTTCGTGCTGTCCTAGCTTAAATAAAAGTCACTGGGTGTCTTTATCTTACGATACAATGATGTACAGGGTGTCAGAAAAATACTGACCTCAGGAATCACACTTTTCAAGGAGGTAAAAAATTCTATTACGATACAGAAATATATGAAATATTTCAAATATTTTACCTACTATACAGGATGGTCCACTAAAAAGTAGTTAATAATAAAGAAATGAAAGGTAGTGCAAGGGATTAAGAGCGAACATGTTCAGTAGATTCTGTTGAAAATCTTGATCCGCTGGCTCGGTGTTATAGTGCAAGGGGTTAAAAAATTCGTATCTAGGTGAGAGAGTCGGGGTGAAAACGGCACGATGTCGGTGAATTCTGGCGCGGAGTCGGCTGTACGCGCGCGCGAGCGTGCCTGTATATGTGTGTGTACACCCGGTTATCGAAGATGTAGTCTCAGACGGATCCCACGCGTCTAAATGCACGAGCTCCTTTCATCTAGCGTCCGTTCGTTTGTCCCTGTGCGGTTTGCGGCGTGTACTCGCGCGTAACGTGTCTCGTACGTATTACCGACGGTATACGCTTAAAGCGTTGCTCGTGCAAACGGCCTTTTAATGCATGTTCGAGCCAGGCACAGACCCAGTAGTGAGCGTAGGAAGGCTGCCGGGTTGGGATCGGAAACGCGCCGTGGTAGATGAAATACCGATAGCGAGAAAAACCGGGGGAACGAAGATTGACAGGAAATATCTCGCCCCGTAGAACCTGAAATGAGACGCTTGCTAGTTTCTATTTTTAAATCTGCCGGATTTATTGCGCTATAAACCGTTTCCTATGGCGAACAACCATTCTTTCACAATTACATCTCCCTCTCCATATTTTCCAGTACACATTTTTGTGCCAACTTGATCAATTGTTTCATTCGTAACCTTAGATTTGCGAACTGTCCGATCTGGAACATGTTCACGGCCCCCACCACTTGCCACTTTTCGCCCCGCCCCCTTCTCTCATACTGCTTAGGAACATGGTGGGGGGTCTCAGGAGTGGGAAGAGGCTCGCGAGCCACCAGTTGCCCGCGACTGTGTTATGTGGCGGAGTTAGGGAGGAAAGGGCTTTAGGGGTTATAGCCCAAAGCGACAAAATCCAGTGTTTTTTTTTTTATAATTATACAGTATGGTAAGATTAGTTTCAAAGATCTAATAAATATGCGATGGGTAAGATCGGTAAGGGGGATGCAATTCATTTGATGATTAGGTAATGCTGGGATCGGTGGGACACCGCAAGTGTCCTGAAAATTCCGGTAGCAGAGACGCGTCTCCATCGCAGACCGGATTTCATTTCAGAGCGACATATATGCACGCGTATTAGGAGAACAGCGTGCGAACACGCCCTTAGCCTTGTCGCCCGGTGACTCTCATGCGACTTCCGTGCGTGAATAAGCGACCGCCTTCTTGCTCGAGAACTATGCCAACTGCCAACTATTATGTAACGCGACGCGTCTTCTTCCCCCGTTTCTCCCACTGCATTCGTGCATTCTGCTTCCCAGTTCTCTGTGCTCGTGTTACCACGACCGCGTGCACCTCCGACGTGACATACCAGATAGAATTCCCCGACAGGTGTCTAAATACGGTTCTCATTAAAACTTGGTCGGATCGACGGAAATGCACATTTTTATTTCCGAGTTGGTTCCGATATTACTCGAACCCTCTCAAAGGGTCGCGTTAACGGGGTTCTACGGAGTCACTCGTTTAACTGTGCCATCGACATTTACCCCGGCAATTGCTATCCCTGGCGAAAATTACTCAATCAAATAAATCAAGCACACTGTTTACTCGATTTACGTCCAAAATATGGTTCTAGCCAGAGACATATTCTTCTTGAGAGAAACTTCTTTATTTTTCATTATTTTTTTATGGGACTTTCACAGACACATTCCTGGTATTTTTCCAATGAAAATGATACCAAATACGTTATAATTCCGATGATATTTACTTGTGTAATAACGATTGTTTAATTCTATCTCTCCTATATAGGTTTCTAGCTCCGCCCCACACGCTCCCCACCACACTCCATAGGAACGTGGTGGGGAGGACCCAGGAGTAGGGAGGGAAGTCTGCGGCTCGCGAGCCACCAGTCGCCCAGGCCTGAGGTAGGGGAAGGTATTGGACAAGTTCAAAAATAAGTGATTTTTGCGAGTTTTCAACAAGGCAATAGAGGTTGCTAATCAAACAAATGGAAAATAGTATTCTCTGTTCGCAAAGCGAGTTCGCACGTGGATGATACAAGATCTCGTTTCACAGATTTGTTTATTTAACATCGCGTCGGCTTGGCGACCGCTTTAGGCTACAATTGTCCACACTGACCGCTTTCAGGCGTTGTTCCCCTTTCACAAACATCTGAGGCAACATATGTTGAGGCATATGTTTATTTAAAGATGTTTAAGTGGGTCGCACGTGTCTTAGTGGTTTGTAGAATCCGTACGCATCGTGGAGTATTATGGTACTCTGCAGTTATAGTGCACTTTATTACGTTCGGCGTGTTGCTTCAGCAATTCGAGAAACTGGAGCATAATATTTCACTATGAAAACTCGAAAACATAATTTTAATAAAGAAATACGATTGTGCTCTGTCGCGCATGTGTCACAACATCACGTGACTAATCCGGTAAAGTGGGGGTAACTGTATTCCCCTCGATTCGTGCTCTCCCTCTTCTTATCTGGACAATGTGCAAACGTGTTCGGCACTGTGTTAGAAAAGAGTGTCAATTACTCTAATAAAGAGTCATTTGTACTAACAACAACACGGTACGTTTACACTTACCTTTCAAAAGCGGTACGAAATCTCTGTCCCTCGAGTAAGTAGACACGACGCCGCATGAATGGGTGCTTCGAGGCATAGTTATGCATTTACATATGCATAAGGACTACTTTTATGTACACGTGCTCAACCTTATTTCGTTCATACGGTTTTCGCCTGCATAACAAAGACGCATCGTGACGCACACGTTACACGCCAATTGTTCTCATTCGACGGTTCGCGACGGCGGCGTCGAATTAGCTGCAAATTAAACGATCGGGCTATTCAGACCGCCTGATTCCCTGCCGAAGTTTATTTTGGCGATACGCGACGGCTCACAAGTTTGCACACCCACGGTGCTCAATACATAAATGGAAGTCGCGCGGCATTGTCTCGAGGTCGACACTCTTCGCCGGAGCAATACACCGAGTGTAACAAATATTTGCACTCGAGTAACGTCTACATGTCGCTCGCGTAAACGTCGATCATTATCGCGGCACGATAATGATTTTTGAATTCCAGGAAACGTTATCAGAGACCGCAGGTTTTATACTTTTATGGTCTAACGAGATCCACGGTGATTAAAGGAGTAAGCAGTCGTGCTCGGTTAGAAGGCCGAAAAATGTTACTATTTTCAAAATATTGATTTTAGAAACAAAATAATATATATGTCACTGAGCCCCGTACCCTGGTCAAGAAGTAATTTCACAAAATATTCTCGCGTAGTTTCCATCCGTTTTCATTTTGCAAAAAGTAGTCCAAAACTGGAATTTTAGCGATCGGAAATCACTTAGAGTCGAATGTCGAATATCTCGGGCGGTAATCGACTTTGCGCGACGATGTTCGTGAAAAGTCACGCGAGAAAGACCGGCGGGATTAAAAAGAAGAAAATGGCGATGAGACGCGCGAAACGTGATTTGTCGGTCGGTTACACCAACTGTCGATGAGTCAGAGATACGACCTCTCGATTCCTCTAAATTACAGGACATAAATTGTTCGCTCGGTCGAGAATTATCTGCTCGGAGAGACCGGGATCTTATCTCGCTAACGCCGAAGATTTATCTCGCTAGAATTTCTGAGGAAACTGCGATATTTCTCGATTCTCGCAGTTTCCAAGAGCGCGCGTCTCTTTTGCGGTGGGGACAACGAACAGTAGAATTGTTTAAACGCGACAAGTCCCATGTGTTTACTATCGTTTCGCACCGTTTCCTCTGAAATGGTACTTTTTGTTATTACCTCTTTTAATACCGCGAACTTGGTGAATTTTTCTAGTGATAAAATTAACAGTACCCGAAACGAATTACACAGCAATTTAAACAGTTTAAATAATCGTCATATTTCCGTTTTCAATATCCCGTACATTTTTGTTTTTATAATTTCATAGCAGAACGCGTTTTTTAATTATTTTGTATCTCTGCGGCGAAACCGCTAGATTGAAACTGTTTTAATTTCCTGGTTCATAATGGTTGCCTTTTGAGGGTGCCTCATTCATACTGGCCGCGCGCATAAAACTTCGAAAAACCAGGGGCGCTTTCATGCTCGCTATCGCGAATCTTTTGAACAAGCTCTGGGGAGAATATTTCGAAGCTGAAAATAATTTCCCCGCGGACACTGGGAAATATTAAAATGCTATTCAACTGCTGACACGATTAACTCGAATCATGGGGGCATGGTTACGAGGAGATGTTTCGCAAAATGCTAATACGTGGAAAGCTTCCTAATTCTGTAAGGATAATTATGTAAATACAACCGTAAGCTGCTTAACGTACACAATCGCGAGGGTCTACGACCTCTGCCAAATTTGGAACGTTTCGAACCGAGGAACAAGACGTTACGTATTTATTGACATTAATTCATCTCTGTTACTAAGCAAATTAGGCAAAATGACATTAATAATTAAGGGTACAGGCGATATGAAAAATTCAAGATAATTTACGTAAAGGCGGCCTTTTATTTTTGGTTCGGACGTTATCGAAAACGCGTAAGAAATTTACTTGTTCGATAGCCCTCGGTCGAAGGCGTCCTTTTTATTCGGCGTTCAACTGGTCCGCCGCCAAGACCCAAAAACCAGTTCATTGTCAAGGACCACCGGTGCCGCCATTCTCTTTTTCTCTCCCCCCCCTTTGACGGTAGAATATCGTCACTCCTACGCGTAAAGGAACAAACGGTAGTCGTGATTCTTTTCAGCGTTTGCAGATCCGCTCGTGCACGTGGAGTATCGACCGTAACTGCACGCCTACTTCTACCTTCTCCCTCCCCCCACTCTCTCTAGATATCGCGGAGATTGTTTACCGTTGGGCATTGTTCCCCGATTCTTACGGAAATACCCTTCGAAGCGATTAATTCCTCGTTTAAGAACCTGGATCCGGGGGCAAATGAATATTACCATCGAATATTCGACCCGCCGCAGACCCGGCAACAGTCTGGTCCCTTCCGAGACCCAACTACTGTGGGCTGCCTATAATAATTATTTTTAAAGCACAGCGAATGAACTATATCGATTGGCACACTAAAAAGTACGTGGTTCCCTAGGAAAAATCGAGATTGACCTTCATTTGCCCTTCACGCCTGCACCCAAAAAGAAAACCATTACCATAGAATTATATTCGCCTCGAAACCGTATAATTTTTGTTGGGAATATTTCTAGATACGACTAATAATTTCCGAAATATTCGACCACTGGGAATGGAACACCCTGTAGTTTTGAGACGTCTTATAGTGTGCTAGCAGAGTGTAAGTCGCGTGTTTAATTGAAACGTGCGCGAGTTTCCCCCGGACGACGATCATTGTAATGAAAAACACTTTTGAAATGATCAAAACTGTGACCTGGGAGCGTTTTCGAGGGCGGCGCGTCTATTCAACGCGATTTCCCCGACGGAGATTTCCCGGGTGAAATGAAAAGCTCGCGGGGCGATTCAACGGTGGACGTTCAGTTTGCTGACCCGTTGGTAGAACAAGCGGAGATCGGTTCTTCTGCTTGAAGCGCAACCGGAGGTCTCCCCGGTTGCATCTAACGGCTTTTGTAGGGACGTTCACAATGCACGACGTTCCTCCGCGTTGCTCACCTTCGCCTCGGACGGTTTACATATGAGCATAGATATTGCTCTATAGTATCTAGGTTGGCCCGGCATTGTCACGTATGTGGACTACGGCACAATAACTTTGGCGGCGCAGGGAACAAAAACGTGCTCCAGAAACGGAGAGATAATGTCTTCAACGCGGCGCGCCGGCGAGCGGGGAAACGAAAATGCGCTCGGACCGTCAGATAAGCATTTCCATTCATGCTCCCTCGAAATCAGGGGTTTCTGATATTCCCGTTCGCTGAAACGAATTATTTGATCCTTCACGAAATATTTTTCTGTCGCGTTTTTCGCCGAGATAAATAAAGAACGCGCGAGGCCCGGTAATTGAGACCCTCGCCCTATTTGTAAATAGATAAGAATGTTTCATTGTGAAAGCCACTACTCGGTAAACCGGTGCCATTGGTACACTGTTACAGTTCTCGGAATAAACGTGAAAAGAATAAGACTTAATCGGAAAGCGGCACGTACGCCAGATAAGCCCAATCGACTCGTAAATTTTATTAGTCGCCCCGTGTTATTCCTTTGAACCATACAGCTCGAATTAAGCAACGTTTTATGACGAGCACGTGATTAAATTAACTCCCCGCATTCCGACACGCGCTACGATAAAATTGTTAAAGGTGCAAGCACAGCAGACTTCGTTTATGCCTGGTTCTACATTCTGCGAAATGAAACATTTTCTATTCGGCTCTCGGAACTGCAATAATTAATTCCAATGACTTTTCTGTAAAGTATATCTATAGAAAGAGGAAATAATTATTTTTGTCTTTTATTTTTAAGTAAAACATGTGTAGATTTAGAGGATGAGTAAAACTTGAGAGAAAATCTATAGTCTATTCACCGCAGTGCTATCGCTATCGTTTGTCTAATGTAGCGCCGTGTTTCTCGCCGGAAGATCGACGGCGAAGGGGAAAATCTCGATCGCTGTGGCGAAGGTTTTCGCGATACACCTGAAAAAGAACTTCTCGAACGGAAAAGACGATACATACATAGTAATACGACCGCAACACGTTCCCTTTGTTGCCGATCTTGCGTCGAATGGCTCCTGCCTCTCCATTCTGTCAGACTTGTACACTTTCATCTCCTCTCCTTCTCCTCCTCCTCTGGCTCCCCCCCATCCCCCCTGCCCTTTATACCTGGTTGCACTCGAGATACATTGTGAGGGCCAAGTATACGGCGTCCTCTCCGAGAAGGACGAAAGAAATGCTTTCCATTATGTAGAGGAACGAGCGTGTGCGTTGCAGTGTTCGATCGACAGGTAAAGGTAGGTCTCGCTCAGGGACACGGGCCGAAGTGCACACACACACATGTACCTACACGCGATCCACCTCGGGCTGGCGCACCCAGGAAGTGTTTTTATCCGGTCCCTCTGTATCCCCAGAGCCGATGATTCCGTGTAAAGATGGAAACGCGAACTTATCTCGATTTTATCGCGCGCGCACGAACAAACAGTTGTTCGACGGAGCGGCCCTACACAACAGCCACGCGGTGACTTTGCAGCAGCAATTGTTCTTGCAATTGTTCCGAGCAGATGGATACATCTAAATTTTTATTTACGAAACCTCTATACCATCGCGTTGCTTTCGTTTTTCTAATTAAAACGACACCAAACGCGATACAGTTACGATCACAATTACTCGTACTCCTCTACCGTAAATGTCAACTCTGAAACTGTCATCGTACCTATATCGTGTTGGGTGTCATTTCAATCGGAGAAACGAGACGATCGCGAAAAAGCAGAAATTTTCAATTTTTGGATTTAAAAGACCGGAGCTGGTAAGAGTCTCCTGAAGCTTGCGGCAGAATATGAAGAATGTATCTTCCAGAACGGTCGCTGGTCAGACGCGACAGTTACAAGGAGAGAGTATGTACTGTAATCGCGTGTACAAGTGCGTTCAAAACGGACACGCTGTGCACGCGATTCGCACAATCACGGGGTTAAACGCAAACCTCGAGTCGCCTGAAGTGACAACGGCAATAAGGACAATCCACAAATCAGCGTGTAAAGCGATAATGGTATCGACGGGGAACGAAGAACCGGATACGGGTGGGTGCAATAGAAAGTAACGAGGTGCAACGTTTACACGTAAAGCCGGATCGGAGCGGCGCGGCGCGGAGCGGAGCGGAGCGGTTGCGAGCGGATCAAAACTCGTGTATATCGCGTGCGTCTCGCGTCGAAGGAGCAACGACGACGGGAGTGTCGGAAAGAAGGGAAAAGAGGCGGAAAGGGAAAAAGGAACCCGTGAAAATGACGGGGTGGAGTGACCTATCGTCCCACTTCCACGCGCGATCTACGATCGGTGGTGGTGGTCGTCGTCTAGTCGAGTAAACTGGTTCGATCGTTCGATCCGAGAACCAGTTTGCGATGGGCCTGGACGATCCGTCTTGTTCACCTGCACGCAGACACGGCTGCCCGCGTACGGACACGCTCGTTAGCACGCGCGTGTGTACACACGATATCCCAGATTCGAGATCCGATTATTCGCCCGTGATAGACGGAGATCGGGAGGAAAGAGAGCGAGAGAGAGAGAGAGAGAGAGAGAGCAGGATCGAGCCCCGCAGTTTAAACCGGTAGTTCCCCGGGTCGTTTGCTTCGGTGTACGCGTAACGCGACGCCAGACAGTCGGTCGACAAGACGAAAACATTGCGCGCCCAACAGCCGAAGCACGAGGAAATCGACGATCCCCGTGATCGAGAGAGAGAAAACTCGGGATCGTCCAACCAGTTATTTCCGTCGAGCAAATATTATTCGAGACAACTAGCATTACCGTCCCGCCGATCTAAAGTTACTCATTTACCAGCGAGAAATTATTTTTGTTGCGCCCTGCTGGTGGCCCGCTCGTCTCTGCGAACGTCGATATATTTTATAGTTGTATAGTTTTACCGGGCCACTTCACCGGTTTTCGCTATGCCATTCGGGATCCTTCAAACGTTCCTCGCTGCAGTCGAGGGTAGGTCGAGGTCACGCTGCAACGTGCGCTCAAAAATGCCGATTTCCACGCAAATCCGCTCGCTCTGAATCGGAGTGGCTGTACCGTTACCAGCAATTCAGATATTTCTCAACGAAAACACGAATATTTTGAACAAAAAGTTGCCACTTCGCGAAATGGAAATATTTCAACATTTTTATTTTATCATTGCAATGATTAAATTACTTCGATTCCGGGGACGATTGTTCGGCAGTCGGCCTGTTAACGATAATGGCAAATTCGGTGATCGTATTTGATTATTGACGTACAAATGAAAATGTTTGTCGATAATATCTGTCCGTTCGTTCGTAACAATTTGATCGGCCACTTTGTCCAGACATCGATCGACAACGAAAAACCGTCAGTACGAAGAGAAAAATCAACGGAAAACACCGAAACAAGCTTCCATCTCCGTTTAAAACGAGCATAATGGACCGAAGTTCGGGATTCAATTGTTGGAGTGCGCGTCGCGAGCGTATTCACCGTCCCCTATCGATCGACCCTGTGAAAGGGAGAATAAAATACACAGAACGAAGTAACGAAAATTTGAATGTAGGCGCTGGTTCCCCGGAAATAGCTCGAGGCAACCCGGTAGCCGGAAGGCTTCCTCAAGTGCGCTCTCTATTCGCGCGTTTCCCCGGGCGCATTTTCATTCCTTCGCCATTAGCCGGCGCTTACTATTCGTTTTCGACCCAATTATAACTCCGTTCGACCCCCCACACCCCACCCCTCGCAAGTTCCGTACGCCGATGATAACTTCCTCTCGAAGTGAGATTAGAGTGTCTCCTCGATTATCCGCAAATGAATCTGTACCGGAGCGGAGGTAACGCTCGTCCTACGTAACGTTCGTTCGAACGTGCTTCAACAACAATCGGCCGACCATCAGCCTATGCGGATTCCCTTGCACGGGTCGAACTTGAAATGAGTTTACCCGATGCGCCATTTGGTGGAGGTTTAGAGAATTTTTCTTCGTCACAAGGAAATCTAAATAACAGGGGTTAATTGTTAACGAGGTGGGAAGCTTTCCTTGCAGAAATGTGCCGCCTCACTCGACTTAACCTTGGGGTGTTCCGCGTCACTCGGTCCTGTGTCCCTGTTCCTCTTCCGTTATCTCTCTCTCTCTCTCTCTCTCTCTTTCTCTACCTCCGCCCTTAACAACCCCCATCAACCGCATCCCTTTGAAATTCCCGTAGGAGAGATGACTCATCTTCACGATCGATTATCCCTGCGCCGGGAACCTGGTCACAGTACTGCAGTCTGGATGTTATCTCGCGAAAATACGGGAAACGCGTTTACAAGGCAATAAGCAGATTTGTGGCAGCTTGGAAAAAATTATTTGACTCTAGGATAGACAGCAGAATCGCTGCCCTACACGATCTAAGTCACAGCGCGGACCCGAGGATTGGACTTGGATGAAAACTATACAAGAGTTAACTTTAAAAGAGTTGATATCTCGTCTTATATCGAGAGAAAGCTGTACTCCATTCGAAATGTAATGATCAGGAGCAAGTTGAGTTGGAGCAATTTCGGTTTCCGCAGCGCTCGGTACGTGTGCTCCTGAAGACCACGAGAAGCCAACGCGAAGCCACGAGCTTGTTTTCACTGAGCGATGAACCGCCGGATGTGACGTCAGAGCTCGCGCGGAAAATCATGGAGAGCGTTTCCTCGATGCCAAGGCTTCTTGAGGGTTTGCCGAGCGAAGAGAGCTCGCACAAAAGCACAGAGAGAAGAGCAGAGCGAAGGGACGAATGTGAGATCGATACGAGAGAGTAGACGAGAGTATGTATAGCGATTCCCGTCGTTTTGCTGAACCTCGCGCGGTCTTAACAATTCTTTGGGCTCTTAAACAGTTACCGCGAATTTATTTACAATTTTCCCGTGGAACTGTATTTGGGTTAAAGAAGAGATTAATTCGATTAAAAGAGCTTCGTAATATTCGAAACACCGAAGGAAAAATCGGAAGATTCTTTGTTCGTCGAGCGAAAAAACGTTGGAACGTTCCTACGACGGAACTTCTATTTCTTGCATGCCAGAGAGACGAGAGCCATTTCCTCTTGGTATCCAAATCGCAGGCGATCAAAGACAAGCAGGATATTGGACGTCTCTGCCGTCGAGACGGCTCGGTAACACCTAGAATATTACCGAAACTATCCAAATCCGATATCCTACGTATAGAATGTCGTGACAGAATTGTCACTCATCGAACATCGGCACTTCGAACTGTCGTCCGATTAGATTCCCTCTAAGTTCACAGTAATAGACATAAGAATATAATTTAAAACTGTCCTTGACCGGTTTCTTCAAGGTAAAATTTTTTATTCTTGCATCGTGATCTACTCATCGAGATGATAAAAAATCTCAAAGGAACTTTAGGCCTCGAGTGAACCGTTCTCTCGTAAAACGATTTTAATGTTTCCTGAAATATTTCATTCACCCACAGTGTGTCCCCAAAATGTATACTTTGCATTTGTTCGTTGCGGTTTCGACGCGAGAATATACGTAGCCTAGAATTTTGACAAATTCGCTGGGGACGGTGGGTGTAGCGTGAGCTTTTGATAAATGATGGAATTTCGAGCGAATAATGGAATCAACGTATAAATTGCGTGTGACTAATACACGGCTCGTTCGGTCACAATTCAAGGCGGAGCGGCGTGGAATATTGCACTGATTATGATTAACATCGATACCGCGCTGTTAAACATATATGCGTGACAGACGCGATTTATACTTCTATTATGCGAAATCATTCACATGCTGCCGTTATAAATCTTCCCGGGAATCATGGGACTGGATTTTGGAGAATAAATCGCTTCAAATAACTCAGTGCTCGATGCAATTTCATAAACGTCAAATGTTATTTCGGTGTGCACGATTTCGACTGGTGTAATGCATCAAAAAGTGGTGGGTTTGTTTGGAAATTTTTACGGGTTATAGTTACGGGTTAAACTTTAACTTGGGGGACCACAAATTTTGGACTTTTTTTATACAACCCCCTAGATTTTGACTAGAAAATTCCAACAATCCAAGTTTTAGCGATAGGGATTCACTGGTTCGAAAGTTATGCGTGTTTAAAGTTGAGCGATTTCAAGCGTTTTTGGCAGGTAACGGCGCGTAGGATAGTCGCCTCGAACGTCTTCAGCTTGCGAGTCGTAATTAAGTGAATAACCTTCGTTACTCGCTGGGGAAGGAGTTATGATCGAAACACAGCTGAAACCGGTAGCGTAATCGTCGTCAACAGCACGCCATTAACGAATCGAAAAGAACGTTTCGATCGGCGCGGCGCGGCGTGGCGGGCCACGAGCTGCAACGCCGATTAAATTGCAGGCCCGACAAATGGGCAAACGTTTCGGGATCATTAGACAAACGTGTTCGGGGACGTTATTAATGTTGACGTCGGTGCGTCGTAGAATAACTCGTCTGTCTCGTTCATCGAGGATCGTGCCTCCTCGTTTTTCCGCCGTGAAAAACGTTCCCAAGTGTGGTTCAAACTATCGATCCCAGTGTCCCGTTCCAATTTCTCATGGTACACTGTTCCGCGATCTGCATCATGGCGACCGATCAATCTTGCTTAACGTAACCGATGGCTCCAACTATTAGCTAATATTGTAAAAGCAATTTTTTTTTTACTTCTCCATATATGTCAGCAACACGGGTCCTGGCAGCGACATGTATCGTGCAAGAGACACTCCTCGGCGTCCGAGAGTAGTGGGGATAATTCCGCGACCTTTATCATCGAGGCCTCGGTGACATATACAGAGAAATCACTGTATTTGTTATTTTGAACTCGTATTTCTTCCATTACTAAAGGATGCTCCATACTGCAGTGTCCGTGTGACGAAATTGGTTAACCGATTGAAGTAAAACGTCGATTATGTTTCAACATCGACTACATTCCGTCCCGTTGAGAGTGCAGTGGCATCTATTACGAGCTATCGACTTTCCGTCAATGAAATCGCCGTAATTAGAAGAGAATTTCGTGAGTAATCAGAGCCAATCGAACCGCGGCTCGGTCTTAATTACGCTCGTAACTGTGCCTCTTCGATGGCTCTCGTCCGTGGGCTGCCGCGGCTTTCCTCCCTTTCTTTCCCCGTGAAAAGAAAGCGCTCGTTAAAGCATCCGCGGAACACTTGGAGTATGAATCCCGTGGAAGGGAAGGGAAGGGAAGGGAGAAAGAAAGAAGATGGGAGGGGCGGGAGGGGAATAGAGACCCGCACTCTCGAGTCCTTGCGAGAGTCACACGAAAGAGAACCGCACGATGGAAAGAGGCGTCGGGATGAATAGCGTCGTTTCCCCCCGGGATTATGTTCGTGTCCTACTCCAGAATTCGGGGGTGGAGGGGGGTGGGGAGGCAATCGAGTCCCGGTGAAGAATGTTCTCCGGCGAATATTAAAACCTACCTCGGGTATTTGTGCGGCCGATGTCTTCGATCATGTCTTGTTCGGATGCCTTCTGGCAAGCGTCGCTCGTACGGAAACGCGAAACAAAGCGTAACCTAAAAACCCATGGAAGAAAGAGCCCCGGACATTGTTCGCGGTGCACGACACGGATTTTGCATAGACGTGTACTGGGTGTCGCAAAATTACATCTCGCAAGTATCATAGCTCTGGATCGGTGGAGATCCGTTGGAAAAGTGGGCCCGGAAAATTGCCTCCGATCCTTTTTCCCAAGGTCAAACTTTTTTTTCAAATGTTCGATCTCACTACGAAGCGCGAAGCTGAAGAAGATAATTCGTGTCCGATTTGGAAACGGAATTTTTCCACGAGCGTTCGCTGATAATAATCAAAATCAGATACCTGCCGTTGGTTCCGTTCACCCAAAGCTACGTGACCCACCAACGAGCGTCTGTTGGGCTGGTTCTGAAGAGATTCATGAATTATGTAGACAGATCTGCGTGTAGGAGGAGCCTCTACACGCCGGTCGCACTATCTACAGCCGAACGGTTCTGGACTGTCGGCAGAATGTTGTTTACCGGGCATGGATTTGATGGATGAATCTGCGCCGCTCGAAAGGGGGATGACACTCTATCCACTTTATCAACCCCGTATAGTCGTCATGTCGTTCTCATTCACCGAGCTTTTCGTATTATTCGCGACCGGGCACGGTTATTTCCTCACGTGGAGGATTCCTCCTCGAAGAGGACCATTAAGGACGATCAAATCACTTTTCTTGATAGATCGAATCGACCGAAAATGGGGAAAAAGAACATGGCATCCACGTTTCGTCGCTTCTGCACTCTTTGAACGCAGAACTTCACCTTCTGGGACCAAAAATTTTGCACTTTTTTTCATACAATCCGGTAGATTTTCACGAGGAAACTCCCAAAATATAAGTTTTAAATCGCGGAGTTCACTCGTTCAGAAATTATTCACAATGTTACTTCGTCACAATGTTAAGCTCGTCAGTTTCATTCTGCCATAAACGTTGAGATAACGGAAGCAGATTCATTTAAAATTAGTTGAAGCTGTTTTTGTACTCGCCACCGACGCACGACGTTCTTGTTAAGGGGACTGTTTAATGCCATCGGTTACAATAAAAATACAATGCCGCGCGTGTGCAGGTCCAACAAAAATATAAGCTTGCGCTTTTTCCCTCTTCCAATAATCATAAAACGATATTACCGGTAAACCTCGTACAACACGGAAATTTAGCTCTGATAAAACTTTTCGCAACGTCGAGCAGTGTTATACGACATGCGCAATAAAAAGCCTGCGCAAACGTACGTCGCTCGTGCGTCGTAACATAAAAACGTTCTGTATAATATTTTCTGTAAACTCGCACGGAAAATATTGTACGATACAACTAACGCAGCAGGGATTGAAAATGTTTTGCTGAAAATCATTAGAAGGATCCATTCTCTAGCACCTCTGCTATAACTGTCGCGCGACAGACCCGACGATGCGACAGTTACAGGAAATACTGTTGCACGTGATTTTTTTTTTGAGTGACAGTAAACGTACCCAGACGCGTGCGCAGGGCCCTGTAAAGGAAATCCCACTTTCGCGTAACGTCAGAAAACGCCGGTTTACAAGACGGCTGAACGAACGTCGGACTCAGCCGAGCGAAAGGCGATATCTTGTAACCGGTGGCAGATTCAGGGTCGCAAAAACTGCAAGCTCGTGACACGAGCTAGGGCGCGTGAACTCGTCTTCACGCATCACGGTGCGTACCCTCTGCGTACGCTGCTCACGCATACTGGCACGCATGATTCAGGCCGATGCGATGGGGCATAAAAAGGTTACGCCACGGGAACACGTGGCGTCGTTGGTCACTTTTTACGCTTCCGCGTAGGAAGTGTCAGATCTGTTACAGAAACATGTGGGCCCATATGCAGCCGAAAATTCACTGATTTTTGCCGGGGCAGTCTATAATCTTCTTACTCGAGGAACACGTCAAATAAACCCGTGGACACGTCCACCAATTTACATCTTCATCAATCTCTGTAAACCAGGCGCGTAGGTGTACATCATTCAAAGAGGTTTACCATAATCTTCGGTAACAGACGCCCATTATTGCCTTTATCGATTACCTTATGATACCTCGAGCCACCCTGTGCGTTCCCACACACAACACGCGGCTCTCGTCGATATCCGTTGTTAACGTCCCCGACGCAAAATCAATATGTTCCAATTTTAATGTTTAACGATTAACTTCGATTTTACCTGTCGAATGACATTGCTCTATTCCGATACGTGACTGTTGTGTCGTCTGAGTGCTCAGCAATGTAGTATGGGTGAGAGTGGCCAGATTAAGTCTTGCCCCCCACTTTACCTTCCCCTTCCACCACGCGTGCGCCAAGGCCCTGTCACGTGACGCGCTTCGTCACTGTCGCGCATGTGTCACTCGGAATTGCAAAGCTCAGCCTGTAATACTAATTTAAAAAGCCTGAAAATATCGCGAACATTCTTCAGAAATGGCGGACATCAGTCGCTCGCGTCATAACTCTTGTGCGATACAAATTCTATGAACGATGCGCTCGCGTTCTATCAGCGACTATTGACTACACGCGTATTCAGTGATATCGAATGGTCCCAGGTGCCCGTTGCGATCGTGAATAGAGTAGAATCGAAAGACCATTCCCTAGAAGGGTGTATCCCAGAGCGCAACAGGGCCGATTCGTATTCCAAGTATCGAAAACTGCCGGTTGCTTCGTGCATTTTCCTTGGCCTCTTCTGGTGCTCGCGTCGATTGCGCCGCCTTTTCCGTTTCCCCTCCCCTTTCCTGTTATTTCGCAGGACACCGTTTCGCTCGAAATATGCGTCGCATATACGACGGCATAACAGCGGAAACGGGACAACGCGACGCAAACAGAAACGGCAGAGCGACGAAGAAGTCGAGGTGGAAGCTGAGAATTTCAATTTCCATCCTTGAACAGGCGAGCCTGGTTCCTTCGGCTCTTTCCCTCCGCATTCTTCTGCAACTCTCGATGCACTCTTGTAAGATCCGAGCGTGTTTCTCCGTCGAGCAAACATCGTCTTTAATTTCCGAGCGATATGCTGCTTTTAAACGTCGATTTTGCAACCAAAAATTCTGAAATAATTCACTGTCGTGTGTGCCACTAGGTAGAATGTTCGTGAATTTCTTCGTAATTTTTTATTGAGCAAAGTGGGAGAAAAATAGAATAATTCGATAAGCCGTTTTCGCCCTGTAACTACCCTTGTGGTAGGGGTAGCCACTTGGAACTTGTCACAGAGGGGTTTCTTTGGGAGCCCTATCGAACGGCGTGGCCAAAAATTAATTTATTTAGGGGGCACTTTTGACCATCCCATGCTCTTTGGGGGTGTCGATATACTGTTTTCTACTGTATACAATTTTTAAAAGGAAGAGACCGTCCATTTGGCAGCCCCAAATCACCAAAAGTACCAAAAATTTTTGCATAACTTCTCCTCTCTGAAGTTTTTAATTTGAATTGTTATTTTTTGGACGCAAAAGTTTCAAATTGCGCATAACACCGTACGCGAATTTATATTAAAAGGTAATGGACGGGAGAGACGAGCGACATGGGGTCGGAAGACTACACGAGTGCCTTTATCGTCCTCATTTTGAAGCTCAATCACAAAGTGGCTGCTGGCGTCGTGGCCGCTTTTTTGCGTCCGGTGAAGCGATTTCCCCGGCGAAATTTTTCGAACAGAGGCAGCTTTTACGAAGCTGCAAGCTCAATGGATAATATGCTGCGCGACGCGAGGGCTGCTGCGCGCCCTTCTTCTTAAGTAGAGAAGGGTTCACGACCCTGTGATGACATATACGTGAGAACGCGCCTACTCTACAGCCCTCGGCCCAGGAATGTCTTTCCTTTCCACTCTCTTTTCTCCCCGGGATGAGTCACCCCGTGGAAAGCCCACGGAAACGGTCTCGAGAGCAATTCTGCGGCAATGAGACGAAAAACCGGACGACAAGGGCGGCGAGCAGGTTTTCCTTGCGCTTATATGGTCCATTTGTGTGGATGTTTTCCTCGATTTAGATCGGACACCCTGTTGAAAATTCGAAACCAACGAGAAAGTTTAATATATTTACGTTTCTATTGTAAAATCCAGTTCTTGGATGTCCGATTGATACTAAAAGTTAGCGTGCCAATAATTTTCTGACATTCCCCCTTCGCTTCGACTTCCAGAAACATTTATTACACGTGGTACGACCTAATAATCGCAGACCAAGGAAAATAATGGTAGGTATCCGATAATTGAAACACGGATGGCTATAACAGCCGAGCTACAACCGGCCCGATCAACTTCCTTAATTAGGACCATCTGACCCAGCAGTTTGGAAAGCTATTGGCCGGAACAGGAAGGTGCAGGGGGGCCAATATTATTCAGAGACAGATCAATACTTATAGCGTTCCAAAAACTTCTATCCGAACTGCGGTAGGTACTGACACAGACCCGGGCTATATCGAGGATCGCCACGTCAAAAGAATGCCGCGAACGTAAACGATAATAAAATAATATAACGATAATATCAGATTCAATAATTTTGGGTCTTGCCTATTCAAACGTAGTACTAGTGGATCGTTGAGGTTCTTCCGATTAAAACGAGTCCAAACACGAAGTGAATCGGTCTACTTTTGCAGACGTCATATATAGCAGTCATACTTATGTCCTTAATGTTGTTTGAATTACGTCTACAAAACTGGTCCGATTTACGTCGTGTTTGGACTCGTTTTAACCGGAAAAACCTCGACAAACCACTGGCACTACGTTTGAGAAGGTAGAATAAAAATGAAATTTTGTCTTATAACACATATGTCTAAGAATGACAGCTAATCAATATTTTAGGCGCCCGAGCCACGCAAAATTCGGCCACTTTTTATCGTCCTTTGAGCGCGACGGGTTTAGTAAAATTTTAAGAGATCACTACTGTATTTCTCCTCAGGCTGGAATTTCGATTCGACCTAGTTCCGATCGGTGTAGGCGTGCTGGCCGCGTGTCCTCGAGCACGCTCGGATCGCAATTGCGAATACCCGAGAATCGTGACTGCGAATACGACGAGCCGCGGCTATTCGAGGTTCCTCCAGCGACGGATGATGAGTCGTTTGGTGAGTCATGGTTGCGTTAGGGACGACCCGAAGAACTTCAGGGTGACCGTTAACCAGGATCGCAGCAGTCTGCGGCCGAAAATCAACATGTTGCTTCGACCACTCTGTCTCGCGTTCTCATAGACCGCAAGAGGAAACCGCCTAGGCGTCGAAGCTGCTTCGCGTCGAGTTCAGAGGAACTGATCGATTGATACCGAATTAATAATGGAGGCTGGATATGCGTGGAGCCATCGGACATCAATCCCGCGGCGTTTAATCTCGCTCCGAGGAGAATTGATGGTCTTCTTTCAATTAGCCGCCGCTGAGCAGGCCGGGCAATTTTTAAATTGCCGCGCGACTTATCTTCATTGACTCCTGACGATTCGAAGCTGTTGCCTAATTCCGCGGTGTACGTAGAGGAATCACGTGGTTCGGATAATCAATTACGAAGTCATAGAACCGACGGTAAACAAAAACTTGTTCGCATAAGCGAGGCGCGAATAAACGAACTTCTGCTGCAGCTTTATTGATAGGTGTGCAGCGAGGCGTAACGCCCGCGGATAGAAATGCATTTCTATGAAATGAATCGACGCAGCCTATACCATTGAAAACGCGTAGACAAGTACAAACGAAGCTAGAGTACGAGAGAGAGAGAGAGAGAGAGAGAGAGAGAGAGAGAGAGAGAGAGACAGGTCCTCGGAACGAGAGCAGCGAAGAAAGTCGTGAATGTTAGCAGCCATATTTATTACGCTAACGACCCGTTCCCCGTCACGTTACATCGAACAACAATTACTCAACTTCATGTATTCCCATTTATGATACGACAATACGTGCGCCGGCGCAGGTAGCAAGATATTAGTTCGTCCGATGCGAGTCGTTTGTTTCAATCTAATTACTGTGACGTACCTTTTGCATTACCAGATGTTCCCTGCTGCGGGTTGTAACTCATTATTACGTGCCATTAAATTCCCGAGAAAAACGGGACAGCTGTTGCAATTAATCTAGATTTTATATAAAATATTTCAGCGTTTTCAACAGGGAAAATCGCACATCTATACACACGCATAACCTTTGAACTACTGATCTCCTGGGATTAAAGCTTGGATTTTCGAAAATTTCTCGTCAAAATCGACAGGATTGCATAAGAGAAAGGTAAAAAATTTCTGGTTTCCTAAAGTAAAGTTTAGCCCTACTTGGAATCTACACAAAAATTTAACGTGTAATTTTTAAGTAGGATTTGTTTCGCCGAGGTTGCGAATTTTTTCGTTCGGGTCATGAGATGTCAGGCTAAAAAGATCCTAAATGACGATCCCCAGCGCGAATTCGTTTAATCAACGTGATTGCACTTATGTCACCGACGAATTTGGTTCTCCCCCGTTGGGACAACGGTGTCCTCCTCCTTCCTTCCTATTCTCGTTGACGTGGACACGATTTATGGGGCGCGATCATAAAAGATGTTCATAGCGGAATGACGCTGCGAACGGAAGCTCATGGAAATGTGCCGTCGTAAAAGTCCACTTAATACGCCCGCGCGGGATCGGACCCAGAAAATTTCCCGTCGAACTATTGCCCGGTTGTCGGTTTTATTGGCTTTGCTGGCCACGTAAACTTTCAGTTATCTTCGAGCCCCAGGAAACGGAGTCGCGCAACCATGATTTTACGGTGCTCCCAGCGCGGCGTCTCGCGGATAATTTCCTTATGTTCACGGCTTGTTGATGTTACAATTAACACGGGAATAATACCAACACTCCCCCGACCACTCGGAAGTCCTTGTACCTGCAGCCGTCCGATACCGAACTTCGTAATTGAATAATAAAAAGCTCCGCTCGGTTCGTTGAACCCGGTCTAACGCCGAACGCAGGGAATTGTAACAGTGCCAAATCGTCCGTGATATCGAACTTCCTAGAAACCAACCGTTACCAGCCCGTTAGGAAGTTCGGCAAAAGGTTAACGTCCAGCGACTCCGTAACCCCTCGGATCTGCATCGAATTCGAAGACATCCGTTTCACCGGGTCCTGGCCGCTGCTTCCGCGGCAGAAGTCACGTCGGGAATTTCTGGGATTTCCAAAAGTCCCCGTTGTCGAGAGCGGCTTTGATCAACGCTATCTCTTAGCGGTCGTCTTTGTCAACGTTGTTGCCCGGTGGACCGGAACGCTACCGTTTCAACCCTTAACGAACCCTATTGTCGGAAACAACGAAAATATAACTGCGGTTTCATCGAACTTAACGCTTGGCTTACTTTCGCGCCGAAAGGGACTATTTTATACGCAGAAACGAAGTATCCCCGAGGAATAAATATCGTCTGGTAAAAAATACTTGATTTTCCGCCACAGCGAATATTCGACCAGAATTTTCGTTTGATTTCATTCGCCGTTGCGCGCGGAACAACACGAGCGAGAGCTAAGCAATTCGGAGGTAAAAAAATCTGCTTTGAGACCTCTTTTTCAGCAAATGGTAATTAACGTTTATGGTTATATTACGTTTCACGGCGGTGTCGAGCAGAGAGACAGGACGCAGCAAGTGAAATCCCCTTTGTGACCGAAAGCCCAATATTGCTGAGCTTAATCACGCTTAAATACGCTCGCTCGTCACAGCCATCGCGCAGCAGCCCACACTCCTCTTCTCTGGTGCTCGCAGCAACGCGGCCTGATCGAAATGCAGCCATAGAGAACGATATCCTATCGATTTTTCGCCATCGAAACGATACCGCGGCTGTTATTATCATTATTAACCAGTCTATTAGCAATTTCTATTATCTCGTACGCGCTTAGTATTTCCGCGTGTTCGCGTTGCACGGTCCATTCTCCCTGCTGTTGATAGATTGAAAATAATGACAGCGATAGTGCGGCTGATCTTTGGTTGTTTTAGCGCCAGTTATAAAATAATTAGCGAATTATCATCGTCCCGCTTAATTAATTGTTGCGTTCGGGATTAGCTCGATTACAGGTTTGCGTGTCGTTTCGAAAAATTAACGAAAGTGAAATTGAAAGTTACTTCAGGTGGCAATTTTTGCTCACTCGCCCTGTGTTCTGTTTGTCATGAATTTTCGATAGTTGAACGTCCTAGCAAAATATTGTGCACAAAGTACACCTTTTCAGTCTGATTACAGGTATTCTAGGATGTGCTTTCAGGTTTAATTTCGGTAGGTCTGCGAGAGTCCTGCGATTACAGTGTTGCAGGGCGTGAAGGGTTGCAGGGTGAGATGACTTAACGAAGAGCCCTTCTTTGCGTAGGTGCTCGAGAAGGAGTCGAGAGGAATCCTTGAGTGCGAGGGACGGGGCAAACTAGCATGAGGCAAGGGATTTTTAAAGAGTACGGAGGAGCTGCGTAAAGGTTTTCACAAGTACTCCATCCCGATGCAAGTTCGATTTTTCGTGCATTTCATTCAAAGATTTTTCAATATAGAAACATAAAAAAAAAAGGAAGAATTTTTGCACGGCTCCTCTGGCATGCCATCGACGCAAAAAATGTTTGCCATAAAGATCCGGTAGTCTAATAATTATAGAAGCACAAAGTCGTTCGTCAAACGTGAAACACGTAACTATAGGTTGCACCGGTATTTCGTTTATACAATATCACGTACCGCACAACAAAGGAACTGATCCATACGTTTCAACAAAACGATTCGCAATATCAAACGCATTCTTCGGCGCAAAACCTCAAACAGATACCGCGTTCACCATTTTTCTTTCCGCGAATATTGAATTGCGTATAAAGGGGTGCCTTGCCAATCCTCTCGCTGTCTATAAACATTCATAGACAGCGCGTGTGTGCGGTCGTTTGGTAAATCGCTTTCTACCACCACGACCGCAAAAGCGGTCAGGCTCAAACCGTCGTTTCTAAAATCCATTCGGCGAGCCCACAGTGATCAATACAACTCTCCCGGCAAGACTTGTTGTTAATCAATTCCCGCGCGATGTTTTATAATGTTTCCATCAATTTCGTTTCGGTTGTTTTGTCAATCTGGATGTGGGACAGTTAAATAAATTGTTTCATTATCGACGAATGTACCGTTCTCGTGTTTAATATTCTTTGGAGAAAGTTTTTCTAATAACTGGTCTGTGCGTACACTCGCAGCCTTTCAATTTTTTAATGAAAACCTCCGTTATGCGTAATAACGAGTAATTTAACCCGTGAGTAGTAGTGAAAAAGTTGAAGCAGTGAAAATTGGGGCACAGAAATTTTGTTGGAGTCGTGAGAGACGCCAGGGTTAAAATTGGAATAAACTTTAACTTAGGGGACCACAAATTTTGGACTCTTTTTTTATAGAATCCTGTAGATTTTGACGAGAAAATGATAAACATCCAAGTTTTAACTTTAGGGATTCACTGGAAATGATCTCAGGAATGAGTCCTTTAAAGGGAGTATAAATTTTTGGGTGTATAGCTGACAAAATGTTGGTCGTTGCGATACAGCTAGGTAAATAGGTACTCACCGATAAGGTTAGTTCGTCGAATCAGGACCAAAGATAACACTAGGGATTTCTTCCGGCGTAAATGTCCTCTTGCATGTAAATTCTTAGCAGAACGTCAATAATGCAACGGTGGTTGCATATTTCCCGAAGCATCTTCACAAGCGATTAATCGTTCCCCGACTGTTGTCAAGAGGCCCTCGATGGTTGCAACTCCATGAAAAACACTTTCGTTCGTTTCACGATTCTGTAAATCGTGAAGAGGGTAGCTCCTTTGACTCGATTTGGTTCAATCTGGTCTCTTCATCTCTCTATATAATTCTTGGTCGTTTCTCCATCCCTTTCACCGCGCCATCCTGTTCCCTTTCCACTCGGAAGGGCCGTCCTTTTGTGCGTGCGGAATTAGTTTCCTCTTACCAGGCTGGCTGGTAGCCATTTCGTCCTCTTCCTCTTCCTCTTCCCGATTTATTCGTTGCCACCGTCCTCCGTCGCGTCATCGTCTACGATGTAGACTTCGCGTTATTTGCAGGGCCGAGGGGAAAAGTTCGAGAAAGCTTTGAACGCGCCCCCTCGACTCTGGTCAGACCGTGAAACTACGAAAAACCGAACTGCGAACCCGGTCCCTTCCTTGATTGTTCTCCTCGAACTTAATGAGCGTAAACTCTCTCGTATTTACATCCGCTAATAGCCTGATTGAGCTGTGCGATCTTCATCAGAGCCTTCGGTCCCTTATCCCGATAAGACCTCACCACACCTCGTATACCTTCTTCTTGATCGCATCGCTTCTTCCATAGTTCGTGGCACCTCTTCCGAAATCTGACTGAAAAATACCAAATACGGATCTCAGTGTGTATCGGTACAGCTATCAAAGGTCAATCGAGATGATAAGAGTATGAATGGAACTCGATATTCCTGGAAATTAATTGATGGATTGTTTGATGGAATTAATGATCGTTAACGGTACCGAATTAATTATTGAAATGAAGATATTTGGCAAGCCAACAACATTTTTGGATGAGGAAGAAACGTGAGAACATTATGCTAAAATTATACGGGATGTATGCGTATATTCGATACGTATTAAATATAGATTCATGGCATTGCGCACAATTATTATTATTATGAAATTTCGCGATGTCTCTTTGTTTAATTTATGCTGTAATGTACGCTTTTGTTAAAAAATATTACGTTACTTGAACGAAGATGACTGGTTCAGAAACGCAATTGGATTTTAATTTATAAATAATATAACTAGAGCCAGGATTTTCCACAAACAGGGATTTTTGTTTATAAATTAATATACTTCTTCGAAAATTGATTTTGACCCGTCCCCGGATGAACCATTTTTAAATTTAAAACCTAATTCTAAGGTGTGCGTAAAAAAGTGCAGCGTGGTTCGTAATTGACCCGATTTAACTTGCAGCGTCACTGTTGCATGATGGGCTGCTTAAACAAGTTAACATTACGCTCGAAAAAAAAATCTGTATTGAATCATAATTTGTTTATCGCGGTGTATCGGATGAATAATTCCCTCGCTTCAGTATTATTTACCTTGATAAATACAATGCTCTGTTAATACGTCCAAATCGATTAATTACTTATTTATATCACTTTACTTTAGTATTCGTTAATATTTACAAACATAAATATTTATTCGACGCTGCTTTCACCGCGAGTTGCGTTCGCTGAACGAATATTCGCTCGTTTTATCGCGGCTGCGATGTCCGTAATTTATTATCGGATTAGTTTATAAAAGTCAGAAGTTTGCCGGCTCTCGAGGAATTTCTATTCTCCCTTACAATTAGTTGCGGAAAAAACTTGAACGAATATGGAATCGTTTCCAAGCGCACTCTACCGTTGGAACTTCTCTTATTTACCACTCGTATTCTCCCGGAAAATTTTGCAGACCAAGCTGTTTCTACATCTCACCAGCTGTTAGTGAAACCCCATTTAATTATACTTCCGCCGCGATATGGGGGTACCTTCTTTCCAGCCACTGTAAATCAAATAAAAAATTCCCGATTCGAATCTGTTCTGTTGCTTAATTAAAATTTTCTCCAACGTGTTGTGAAAGTTAGCTTCTGCGAATCAAATCAGAATTAAACTGGAGATCGCTAAACTATCAGATCACCACTAAATTCAATAATTCACGTAGTTAATTCAATAAATTTAAGATTTAAACGCTAAACGTACGATATGTTCTACAACAAATCACATAAACAAATTCGAGTCCTGCATACGATTTATTTTATCCTATTCTCAATGGGGCGAAGCACTCAACACGATTTGATACTTCAACTAGCCCATATTAAGACCATAGTCCGTATTAAGACCCTAGGCCATATTTAGACCATCTCCTCTACCGCTGAATTATGTGCATCCGAACTGGAACACGTCTGTCTAGCCTGCAATGACGTGTTAGAATCAGTTAATTAGCCTCGCGAAAAAGCATTTACATTAAGATGGATACGAAATTTATGATACAATATGGCCATTCAAATTGCGTAGTGAATACGCCGTCCGTTGTTTATTTATTATATTGTATGTTTATCTGCCTGGAGAAGACCTGATTCGCGCATACGCGATTCCTGCGGGATCGATACTCCTGTTACTCCAGGCTCGTCACAACTGGAGGCGCGAGATTCCCGAGAAAATTGAAAACCGAGGAAACCCCTGCGAACGGGCATTTGTTCCCACAAACGAAGCAAATACGGGACAATTACAGATTCTTCTAAACAATCGCGAATTTTTTCGAATTTCTGAACAAAAATGTTCAGCCGAAATTAAAAACCTTGACTAAGAGGCCATGCTCGGTTGGCTCTCCGAAAGATGGCGTTCAGGAATTTTTTCGGAGGAAATTCCGACCGACAGCCTCTCGTTCAAAAGTGGTTTTTCTAAACGCGTTTCAGGGACTGTAGTCTCTTGCATTACACGCGGTGAAAATCGATTCGACCGAACGGACTTATTCCCGACGCTGTGATCTATCGAGATATCAAAGCGGACATTATAAATTCGAGAGCCAACCGAACGCAAAACAGATCGCGGACACGTGGAAAAATAAATAAGAAACGTTATCGAATACTGCGAACTTTTTTCTGAAATTGGTTCGCTGCGGTGGGCTCTGGGCTGTGAGAATAATGCCCAGTTTGTTCAGATTACATAGAGGAGCCGTAAACTCTGTGCAAAAGAAGCGTTCTCCGCTAAGGGGCGCACTTCCATTCTTGTTTTCACACTTGGCAATCGCTCTTCCCATTCATCTCGCTATTTACCGATGCAGGCGCCATTCGTTCGCTCGACGGCGTGCGTTTTAAAAATATCTTAACGCTAACCGATTGACGGGGACTACATTTCGAAACAGAATTAGCTGAAACCGACTTCGAGTCACTTTAAAAATGAGTACAATTAATATAGGCACAGTAAAACGGTATCTGACAAGTTACGTCCACAAAAAAGAAAATTCTAATCTGGATGAGTTTAGTGATGCAGTGTAAATTGCGGTTGTTTTGACAAAACCGACTGGCAGCGTTCGTGAATACGATGTTTCGGCCGCTTGACAGTCGACTACGGACATACATACAACTTAATCGTGGTACATAGAGACGTACGGAACGGGAGGCGTGAGTCGAATTCGAATTAGCGATCGGCGCTTGCGATGCAGTCTGGTTCGTTTGGAAGACCGAAGTCGAGATTGCTACGAGGTTTGCGCCCCGTCAGCTTCACCGTTCCCAACGTAGGACACGCACACGTCGCTTTGCATCGTAACCGTGGAGCGCAATCATTCGCGCAAATTGATCCGTGTACGAGATAAATACCAATCGACATATGGGACTCGCTCCGTGAAAATGCAAATGCCCAAGGATACTCGCGAATATGGTAATCACGCGTAGTAGACGCGCAGCGACGGCAGAAATAAACACATCGAATGAACGTAGGAAACTACTTATCAAGAACCTACTATTGGAGAACATCCTTATTCGAAGTTGTAGAAATGAACTATAGGAAAAGAAAAATATATAATTCTGATAATTTATATATAACATTCTGTTTGATATTATTGTATTTTCTGGTAAGCAAATGTCGCAGAGATGCTCGTACGTTATGTTTCGAACGAGCTCTACGGATTCAACAATTGCGAGAGCACCGTCGCGTGAGTAAATTGAGTCACGTATAGGATAAGGTGGAACTATATTATATGAAGTCGATGGTGCGGCGGGGCAGCGAAGTGTCTCCTTTTCTTAGATACGATTGTTCGAATTGCACGAAAACTGCAACTTCCGAAGACAACATTCGATTTTCTTTGGAATGTTACATCAGAACGATAGTCTAACCTCGTTGACAACAGCTCCTATCGGTTCATCGAATATGCGGCACCGGTCCCGTCAAAATGAAAGTCAACACCCGCGATTCACTTTAGGATCCGCATGCATGCGTAAATTTGGTAAACCAATTTCAAAGCGAAATTCAAATTCAGCCCGGGATAGGCGAAAATAGATGAAAATCGAACACAGTTTGCGGGACGCATCGTATTTTATATTCGATTATATTCTCTAATATTCGAAAATTAGAAACGTTTATGTACGTTCAAAATCACAAGCAACTGTGAAGCTTCTTTTTAAATTGAAACATTTTTAATTGCTGACAATTTACATTACCTACACGTTCTTCTTCTTCTCCTCGTACTTAATTCCCACGGTACAAAATATCCTTTTGGAAGCAATTTCGCTGCGAAGCAGCCTTAAGCTTCGGTGTCATGAATGTCATGCGCAGAAGTTGAAGAATACGCGGTATCTGAGCATGCGCGTAGACCAGCCAGTATAGTGACGTTCGTGAAAAGAACGACCGGCTTGTGAACGGGCGTCCTAACCTGTACAGTTTTCCTTACAACAGTATCGCATTATTTGTGTTGCTTTTTAGTCAAGTATGCTGCGATGGACAGAGGAATCAGTGATCGCGCTTATAGAATTTTATAAGGAAAAACATTGCTTGTGGGATCCAGAATGTGACCAAAAGAATATTACAGGAGTTCGAACCGCTGCCTGGACTTGGATAGTAAGAAAGTTAATTAAAATGTATAAACAGAAAGTGACGGCTATGGAATGTAAGCAGAAATTGAAATATCTTTTGCAAAAGTTGCGGAAAGAGAGAATGAAAATTCGTAATGCACCAGGTAAGTTAGGCTGAAGTTCACTTGCCTTGGAACTCTGGAAATTGTGTTCTTTTTTAGTCACGATGTTGTAGAAAAATATTAGTGTGTTAAGTACAGAGATTGTCTACTATGTCGATAACAGTTTGCCATGAACAATTCATACTATGTATACACACACACACAAAGGATTTATCCTTGTTAGGGTCGGGTTATATTATGACCACGAACACAAATTATACCTTCGAGGTACCCTTGTGCTCCCTCGTAAACTCACTCATACTATGTATACGTACAATGTACATTGATTTTGCGATAGCAGGTATATGCATCGATGTACCGAGAACATCAATAGTACCTAATTTCTGAAGATGTAAGTACACGTAATTATATTACATTTATTTATTTACATATAGGGTGAGCCATGTTTAAAGTGCCAAACTTTTTGTCAGAATATTCTATGGGTCTAAACAAGAAAGAAGTGTTCAGTTGTTTAACGCTTTATTAAAAAGTTCTAAACAAAAATACAGAATTCAAAGGATATTTAAGTACACGTAGTTATATGCGGGTTGTCTTTACTATCTGCAACCATTAAATAAATTTCCCCAACGCTGTATTTCATTGACACGTTTAGATCATTGACAATCGTTTCACCGAGAATTTTTCCATCGACCCAGACCTAACCCAGTAATATAGATTATTCCTGTTTCTGCATGTATTGTACAGGAAGCCATTAATACAAACTTTTTTTATCCATGCTCTCAGTGAGCAAATATTCTTGGTGGAAACAGATATTAAATTTTTTCCATTAAAATCATTTAATGTATATGTTATATATCTCTTTTCTTAATATTCATTGTGCTTTAAAAATAAGTTTAATTTATATAGGCACAGTAATTGGGTCCCGTCCCCTATACCTTTTTTGCACACATACTGATTTCAATGAAATTTTCTGCATGTATATAACTTACACCTACAAAAGAAATATAACATAATAAAAGAAACTCCAGTTTAGGCTCTAATGTTCTGAGGTGTATTTTTATAGCATCCCCATTTTGTCCGCTTCGCCACTAAAGTTTATAAAATCGTTTTAGATTGTTAAAATTTGTTGATGTAAATATCCGAAATATTAAATCATTTTGTTTTCGCGAGAATTGTGTTTAAATTCGTGATGACGGAAACGGAATGGTGTTTCTCTTCAGCAAACCGTCGCGATTTTCCCCCAGTCTGCCATTCTGTCCGCAAATCCGCTCTCACGACGCACTGGCTGCGCTTAAGAACACTCGTCCCGACACACATACTTACTTACCCCTGGAGCACCGACGCTGCAGAGGTGCATTCCTCAAACCCTCGTTCCTCGACAACCACCGTCACACTTGACACGTGAAAAAAAAAACGCTCCCTTATACAGTATTCATACTTTTTGAAAACACGACGTGGTTGTTCGTCGACTACACGGACGCACGTGTAAAGAATATATTGTAAATAAAATGTGGCGCGGTTTTGGCCGCTGTTCGATTAGAATTTTTAGTTCAGTCGACTGACGCTTACGATTAAAAAATTAATCGGCGATTGACTTAATCGACAGCTGAAATTAACCCTCCAACGGCGGATCCCTGGTCTATTCTGACTCAGAGCATCAAAATCACCAGTTACAAAATTTCTCTTGTGTAGAATATTACAAAAAAAAAATGATTTATCCTACAATCACAGATATAAAGTGTTACTCGTACACCCTGCATTTTTAATATTTTTCTTTCGACGTTGACGTAAAAAATGTACACAACTGTCGTGCCTAAAAAATCACTCAGTTTTCATCGAGCAAGTGTGATCATAAAGTTCTTGTGGATCTGTAACATTTATTATAATTTCTTTAAGGCGAGGGTGCTAAATCTGATTGGCCTTTTTATTATCCATTATCCTTTCTCGAGAACACAGCTTATCCATTGATAGCGAGAACCGGTTTGGTAAGTATGTACATTGGTTGTTTGAGTGATACACGATATCCAACAATCAAATTAATACCGAGTAACAGTTATTAAACTTATCGATTAATGCATAAATACGCCGCGGTTCTTGCTTAAAATATCAATACACTCCACAGAATGCAACTAAAATCACATTTTGTTCGTTTTGCATAATGTTACGAATTGGCTTAAATTAAAAAGTTTAAAGATTGAACAAGTTTTTTAACTGAAATAAACTTGGTGCACTAGCGTTAATTGGTACACTATATTCATAGACTACGACTTGTTCGAGAAGGAAGCCGAAAAGGATCAAAGGATTCACGAGATCAGTTATAAATGAGGCGTCAGTCGATGCAAATGTGAATAGTATTACTGCGACACCGATAATCGCGACCAAAAAAGTCGCAAAAAGGTCAAGAAAAAGTTATGTCACTCCAGCGGAGAGGAGAACCCTAAGATGCAGGAAAAGCATGGAACAAAATACGACTGACAATGGGACGCAGAACGTTGCGACTCCAGTCGAAAGCACAGAGACACCGGCAATTAAACAAACCGCAAAAAGACCGAAAATTGTGAACGTGAACATTATCCACAAACCAACTCCAAAAATCCATCGCAATCAAACGATTCCAGCTAGCACCGCGTTGAACTTATGTGAAACCCCCGCGCAAGACGAGTGCCAAAGTTTCGGCACGTTTGTGATAAATAAAATGAGAAATTACTCGTCTTGCGCGCGCAGTGCTGTTGAACACGCGATCAGCGACATACTTTTCAACGCTGACATGGGCTACTACGATCGCCTTAATTCATCATCCGCCGTCACGACGCAGACGGAGACGATACAGGAGATTGTTGAAGAGTGTCCAGAGACAATAGAGTTGTGCCACGCGGTTAAAACTGAAGAAATTATTGACCTGGATGACGATTGCATACAGGCCTGAGATTTTTCAATCGAGTTCATGTTCAACAAGACTTTTCCGATTGAAAAATCCAGACCAAGTACTATGCGAAAGTCGGTGTAACATGTGTAGATATTTTTGGACGAGAATTGGGAGGCGGAGCGGAAATATCGTTAGTTTAACCGTGAAATGTTAAGTCAATACTTATTTTAGCATATCCCACGGTGTTTGCTTGAATGTCACCATGACATTGTTTCGGTCACCATATAATATGTTCGTTTATTACTGCTTCTTAAATATACCAATAACTAGACGATTCTGTTGATCAGCTTAATATCTACGAAAAAAAGGAAGACGTAACCCGGATCAAGCGAGAGAGTGAGAACAGAAGAAAGATTTTTTAGAAATTTAGAAAGAAAAAATGTACGCCGCGCTTGTACAAAACTTTAGTGCTACGCATTTATAAAGCAGAGAACACGATAACTGTAGAAATCTGCTGCACAGTCACCTACCCATTGCACGAAATATTGATGTTTAACCGTTTAAACGTATACTAATTTAAGTATGAAAAAGAGTATTGTACATATAAGTATATACCAAAACAGAGAAATAAAACACGTTTTAATATTTTCTTTATATGTTGCAAGTTTTATCACTGCACCATTTTTGTTCATGGAAATATTTTCCAGATTAAAGATGTGTACAATTATGGACACATTTGTTTTGTTTGGTCGGTGGAAATATAAACGTTAAATATTTTACACAGAAAACCATGGGTATCCTCTTCCGAAATGACCTTGCAACAACCTATCAGAGAGTTTTTTGGTTGTATATAGACCCGCAGTGTAATAATTACCGTATACATGGGACCGGTTCGCGATAGCAGTTTACTTCGGCCGTAAATATTCCCCTTGTGTATTACGTGTATCAATTGCGATATGCGAAATGGGGAAGAATGGACGGGAATCGAACGTGTTTCGATTCCCCGTGTACGGCGTCGCCTCGGTGTGCATGTGCGCACAGTATGTCGTTGTTCTCTCGCGAAATTGGAACGTTTCACCGCGGCGAGGCCATTGCAATTTTCATCGATACGATCTGACCATCGACCGTGAAGCCGGGCCCGTTTCCTGTCCGGAATCGTCGAACCGATTTCGACCGGTCGCCGGTCGCCGGTCGCCGTCGGTCGTCGGTCGTCGAGGCACGTGCTACCGCCATTTTCCCCCTCTCTTCTGGCGGGGCTACCTTCACTATTTCCTCCGTTTTTTCTCCCCTCCCCTAACCCCGGTTCCCTCGCATACGTATACGGTATTATTCCCGGTATTTTTCAATCTTTCGCATCTTCCTCGTTCGCCTCGGCCGACCCGTTCCACGGGGCTCTCCGACGTTTATTATCGCTGTTTTCATCATCCCAGTTGATTTAGCGAGACACTTCGTCCGTAAACTCCGCCATTCTTCCGTAATCAACGGACTGATCCCTTATTTAGGCGTATTGTTCCACGGTTGAAATACTCGGGCTCGACTTAATGATGCTTTGTGATTGATAAGCAACTGCAGGCTACCCGTAAATTGTTTAAAAGGAATATTTGTAAAAGTCACTCGGACTTTTTAATTTGTCGCATAATTAAAGTTCGACATCATCAGTTCGTGTGCGTTTGGTATTGCTAGGCATACAGGGTGTTCCAAAAATGGTGTACTTCCTAGAAAGAGATAATTTCTGTGATTGACGAAGGACCCTGTAATTGCAGATATTATTTGCATTCTTCTCTTTCTGGTTTTGCGTGCGGCAATGACGTTGTTATGACCGTTATTATTATCATAAAAAGAGTTGGCGCAGACAATATTGCGTTTAATTACAATTTTCTGCAGGTGAGTGGATATTCGTTGATTCGCAGACAGGGGCGTGCACCAAGAAGATAGGTCTGTGGCCCAGAGTATCACGTGCTTTCCCCGTCAGAATAGGCGGACCGTTATTCTTTTTAATTATTCGCTGCCCACTCGCGAACATGAAAGGATCCTCGAGGATTCGCGATGCAATTAGGAAAGCTCACCGCCGGTTGGCTGTAATTAAAATTATTTGCTCCTTACGCCGTTGAATCTGAAGCTGAAACCAAGCCGGAATTTCTCTCTTCCGGTTTTGTGCTTCGCCGTCTTTTTATTTGTTTCGTTTTCCCTTTCTCGACGGATCCGGAGAGAGAGAGAGAGAGAGAGAGAGAGAGAGAGAGAGAGAGAAAAGGAAAACAGACAATCTCGTTAGGAAAGATAAATAATGAACCGGGCCCCGTACCCTCGATAAGGGTGAAATGTGAGTTCTATCCGACTATAGCGCGTGATTCAATTTGGCGGACGGTAATTGCGCGCGATTTATCTGCTCGGTTGGTTATGCGTGGACAGTTCAATTGCGCTGGCAGACTGCGAGCATGCAACCGTCATCGAGTACCGCTGACACGCGTTCACCTAAGTCAACGAAATTACGTGCTGTTTTCGGGCAGACTTCATTTCGGGGCCAACACTGTTTGGAAGCCTGCTAAGAAACGTCTCTGGAATACGTATTAAAAAAAAACAACTTGTTTTCATCTATAAATTCACCTGCTAAATATAAAAAAAACACGGTCGGTTTATTCGTTGAAAGATGCACATTCTGTAGTAATGAACTCGAATATCGGTCAACGAGCATATCCATATCGTATCGCTCGTCGGAGCATAATCTGAAATGTAATTAACATTCCCGGTTTTCATTTGCGGCGGGTATTCACCGGCGGAGATGTATTTTCTTATAAATGTACAGCAGCCACCGGAGTTTGTTTAATAAATGGAATTAATAACGTTGCACGCGAAAGGAAGCAAGGATGCGGAAGATTATCTGAATGCGAGATGCAATTACACTTTTATGGATCACACATGGGGTCTAATTCATGAAATTGGTGTCGCAGGTTCCAGTGGAACAATCTCAATCATGGAAAACAAGCTCAAATGTTTTTAATTCTTCGAAATTTGCTACAACGATATGCAACAAAATTCAAATAATATACGATTGTCAATAAAATAGATTACAGAGCACAGCTACGATTGCAACAACGGTGAGGACCACGGCAATGACAGCGACCATAACATGGCCACGACCACAACAGCGACAAGGGCGAAGACCACAACAACAACGACCATGACCTCAGTGATCAGGCTCATAACGATCACAACAGACAACAACAACAATCTCGAGACGCGATCGTAGGAAGTCTGATGAGGGAAAAGCACCTCTAGCTGCTCGTTGAACGAATGCAAGGCAATCGAGCAAGAAGTTAATCAAGCTGTCGACTTCGCACGGCCACGGCCTGCCGCCCATGGCCAGGCGAGGAGGCGAGGGAGAAAGTGAATTCATTAATTTCGTTGCGTACACGCGAATCACCGAGTTCCGGCAACAACTACGTAATAGACGTCACAGTCCATTTTGACGCCGCTGCGCTGCGCTGCCGAAGGTCGGCCTCGTTTCCTTTTTACTGACGAGACCAGTTCGTCGATTAACTGGACGGTTGGCACTTGCATACACGGTGGACCGAGATTCGTGACACTGACCTGAAAAGGGACGAACCGATGAAGCGACGGAAAGCGTTTTACAAAAGATACGTAGCCGCTTAGAGCGGTCAAAAGGTTAAACAGAAATTCGTTTCATTATTTCGGGACGTCGAGGAGTCGCTGTCCCACATTTGTATCGGAGAATTTCGAGCAGCTTTTATGCTGCAGCAGCTGGCCCGTCCCCCCGTTTCACGAACACACCCCTCGAAGGGGGTCGATGGGGTTGAGTCTCCGGGCCCCTATCCGATGGCCGGGGGATTAAAATGGAGCAGCACGGTTGATGCGCATGCATTATGCAGTTAAACGGAACGTAAATACAACCCCCCGGACGGGTTTTGACCACCCGACGGGATTCGTTCGCGCGCTCGTAACTATAAATATAGTCGACGACACGCAGGACTTCCGACGGGAAAAAGGACGAGAAGGACGGGCCGCGATTGTGCGGAAAGTAGGTTCGTCAAAGCCGAGCGAGCCATATTTGGCCGGGATCGTCGATCTTCCTCCAGCTTGTCAAGCTTCTTCTAGCTCGTACTCGGTCGTCCGCGGCGACCCACGAACGTTTTGCTATTTTTCTTGCCGTTTTATGGGCACAGATCGACCGTTTAATAATCCCATGGCGGACGAGTTTCCAGAGGCGCGGCCTGACGACATCGGTTACACACTGTTCTTTGACCGGACAGAAAAAATTTTGCACAACTACTAGGACTTCACGCAACGGTAACAGATTTTACAAGGAGGAACGCGAACGATAAATGTTTCGTCCGGTTATAACCCTTTACAGCCATGAAATTTCAAATCGATACTCGGGAGGATCTGGGTTCATCGAACCCATCCCCACGGAAGCTGCAGCACAAACAGCGGCCAGGAACCCCCAAAATATTCACCCTTGCAGAATCACGGACACACGCCGGTATCACGGTGTGCTCTTGTCCATGGGGAAGCACCCTCTCGGAGTCGCGGGACACCAGACGAAACCAAGTCCCCTTTAGCGGGAGCCGGATTATACAAGAGAGGACATTCATCGACGTAAGAGCGAAATTTCATCCGAGCTCTCCCCCGCCTACAATTGCGCCGCCGATTCGCCCGCAAATTGGTTTATCGTGTTCCCGGTGACGCGCGATCGAATGGAAACAAAATGTCCGCCGCTTCGGGGAAAAAGAGTTGCTCGAGTGCTCCTCTTATCGGCCGATCGATCAATCATTCGCGAGCCTGGCAATCGACAACGACTTGTAGTCACGTGACGCTTCGAGTAAGCAAAAACTTAAACGATTCACGATCGTCCCGTGATCTGCCACTGATTAATGGGACTCTGTCCTTGAAAATCCCGTCAAATACAGGATAAACAACCAGACGAGTTTTCCAATTCTCTGAATGACGTTTTGTGAACAGCTTACATCGAGTTGCGTAAATTTGTCTTTTATCTCGTCTTATTAATACGGTTAGCAAATTTTAATTACGCAATTAGGAATTCTAAATCGCTCCCAATTCGTCTGCAAAAAGTTTCGATCGTCGGTTGAATCGAGCACCGTTTAACACCGAATATCCGGGGAGCGTAGCAGTCGATATCGGAAAGACAAGTCGGAGAGAGAGTCTCCCATTCCGTTTCCGCGAGTGTAATTGCTGTTTCGAGATAACGCGTTGCCCTATTGCTGCCTGGAATTCCAGCGGGTTCATTTGCGAACCGTTTACAACAGAGAAACACGCCGACACGTACGCGAAGACCGACCACGGTCATATAAATAAAGAACGGGGCGAATGTAATTACGAAATTACTTTACGCTCCGGGACATTGTTCCAGGAAAGTTTTTTCACCGGGAATTCACCGCCATTTGCACCGAGTCTTGAAAGGTAACACTTTCATTCGGAGCCGTATAAGGAGGGAGCGTCAATTGTCGGACTTTAATCGTAATTAGATCTTGCGAGGTGATGGTTTAACGGGTTCCTAATCGCGCGTTTGAATTCTAAGCTTTCTATTTCGAACGGATATGCAGTTACAGTGTTTACACGATACATGTCCAAAAGGGTCTGGCCATGGACATGTATCGGCCAGGAGATGCTTTTCTTTTACCCACGCGAGCTTACACCGGTGGTCTCTTAAGGTCAAGGTCGTGGGCATAATTCCGCGACGTTTATCATCGAGGCCTCGGCGACATGTATAGAGAATTATGTTGAAGTAAATTTGGGAGCAGAGAGGAAGGTAAGAAGCTTAAGAGCAGTTATTAGTACTTCTACGATAAATATTATTTTTGTCGAGCTCGCTCCTAAAATTATATAATGTAATAATGTGTCCGAAAAACTCGTTGAAATCGAAGTGGTAAGATTGAAATCGTTCGGTTGCCGAGATCAGTTTCTTACGGTTGTTCTTGATTATCTTAACTGGCTGAAATGCATTACATCCCGTAAGACGATTGCTTAAACGCGTTTCCCCGACGGCTCGCCTGCCGTCTTGTTCTTGACACGAATTAGTTAACACATTTTGCAGCGGTCACAAGAGCCGGCTCATTTTTCACTCTGCGCAAGTCTCCACAATTATTCCGGCGTGACATGCTGCTCGATTACAGTGCCACAATATCAATACACGGTCTGAGTCACATTGCATTCTCGCCTGTGTCACCAAGATACACAATCTTATCTGCTGGATAAAGTTTCTTGCTCGAATGGTCTTCGTAATCCTTTGTCATAGCTTATCTCTAAAATGTTTTGACTTCTCTTTTCGTTATTGCTCCTGACACAATTTATTTTTACAAACTTCTGTTTACAATTATCATGGATCAAATGTGTCCTTCTTTGTAAACTCTGAACTCTACTGTGGCAAAGAATCTATGGCTAAAGTTCACCTTGGCAACCCAGAAATTTTTAACCGTTTTTCATACAATCCTGTAGATTTTGGCGAGAAAATGCCAAAAATCCAAGTTTCGATGTTAGGAATTTACTGAAGTAACAAGACAGAAAGTAACGCAATTAGTCGTCCGACACTCGAAGATGAAGATGTTCATCACCGAGTCCCCCCGGAAGTTTCTCTGGAAGACGGAGCGGAGGTGAATCCGAGGAGGCTGTTATTTCGGGGTGCAGGACGTTAAACGCCATGCATTTCAAAGATGGTTTCATTAGACGGGACCGTGCGAGAATCGAAAGTTTAAAAAAGTTGTAGGTGTAGACTTAAGCTGTAGCGAATTAACGTGCAAACGAGGGTGCGCGCGCGCGCGAGCTGGTGCCGTGCGCATCGGAAACCTGGCGATCGGTCCTCGTTAACATTGCAAATTCCTTACGGCGCGGCCACTTTTTACGAAGCTATTTTATTTCACTCTGCAATGCAAATTCCGGCCCGGCCACCCTCCCGATATACACCCCTCCCTCGCTCGCGAATCTCCCGTAAGGAAACTTAAGGCTGGATATCTTTTTGCACCCGTACCTTTCTTTGTCATTGCACTTCGGTGCAATTTATTGCTTCTCTTAATAATTGCAACAAGCTGAAAGTAATAGAGCAGTCTATTAAAAAGGGGCAAACGGCAGTAAATCTCTGTTCTATAAGCAACGAATCACCGGAAACTGGGAGTAACATTAATTTTCGCGATTCTACGGCAATAATCAGACTTTTATGTAATCTGGGTGGAACAGAAAAAGTAAACCAGGGTATCAGAAGAAGAACAGTAATACGAGGAAATATCGCTGCGCGCGTCATTATGACCTGACGGAAGAGCGCTAATTGCTGGGTAGCAGCGTTACTAATTCGCGTGTTTCGATAAATGACTCAATTAAAACTGTAAACGTAAGCGCACGGACTTTATCGGCGCGCGAAACTCCTGGAGCTCGAAGACAGTGCATCCGTACCTGGAAACTAATTGTCTGGCGATATTTAATTAGGCACACGCGAAGCAATTACGACCGGGAATGGAACGCAATTGCGTAGTTTTACGGTGAGCCGAACGATTCGCGTTTTGTCCCTTCGAGTGTCGAGGACAGCTTATTTGCGCTTTCGAATAAATTTAACAGATATTCCGATGAAAATTCGCGAGAGATCGCGTCAGATAAAGAAAGCGCCGGTCCCGATTGTGTGCAAATTGCACGCCAACGGCTGTCATGCCGAGCAACACGCGTCTCGCGAGATGTCTCGCACCGCAGAATTTGAAAATTTGTAAAAAATTTGTCAGCTGATCCGACGAGCAATCTTTCTTCTGGAGCGCTTGCGAAAATCCTCTCCGGAATTCTTATTTTCAATTCCAAGACTGGATTTATTCAGCTTCCCCGCAATTTTGGCAACAGTATATGCTTGAAGAAAGGAATTTATTTAACAATTTCGTGTGGAAGCGTCTTCGTAATATCATTAATTATAAACTGATTACCGTGAAACTAGCATTAAATCCGACACCGATGACTGTTGAACAACAAAGACGAATGGAGGTTAATTGTCGGTCACATCGAACGGAAGCAATTAAAATGAAAAGGAAAGCCGTTATTCATGACTCGGCAACAAAAAGGCACATCATCGATTCGACTTTTACTTCTCGGTTTCACGTGGGGCCCGTTGAAAGTGCAACAAAGGAGCGAACATTGTATTAAATTCGCTCGTCTTTCGAGCGCTCGCTTCCTGGTCATTTAGCCGCAATATTTATTATCTGGGTTACTAATTAAAGCGTGCGGATCCGCGCAACTGGGGTCCCCGGTTTTCGCTTCCGCTGTCTTCCTGTCTGTCCTCAGCCCCGTGTTCCTCTGCCTCGAACCGGACACGTGATAATAAAATAGACTCGGGTCTCTTCATTTTGCTTATTATTTATTCCGGTCCGAGGAGATGCGGATCGCATGCCAGTGAATCGCGGCTCGTGAGAACCGCGTGGGTCTTCGCTCTGACATGTAGAAAGGGGAAAAGTTAACAGTCCGAGAAGGATCCAAGGTGCGTCTACCGTCGGGCATTAATTAAACTACGTGCTCACTAATTGCACCAGACTTCGAGCTACTCCTGATCGATTCGCGATAGGATCCGTCGTAACAAGATGTAATGGCCACAGTTTCGCGACGCTCTAAAATGTCTGAAATGGTTCCGTTCGTAGTTGGAGGAGTAGCGGTCATATGTAGGTCACCACTTTTTATCGCAAGCTGTTTGTCAACAAATTTCGAAGGTATGTTTCGCGGACACTTTGGGAACCCCTGTTGGGTTCGAAATGAACTCGGCAACGGTACGAGCACGTCCAAACATTCGTGTTCGGTTGGCAGCCGTGAAGGCAACGCGATTAGGACTAACGAAACTCAATGGATGTCGCCCGAACTCGGAAAGACGCAAATTGTTTCAAACAACTTGACTTCCCTATTCCCCCGGGCGCACCCCCTCCCCGCGCAAATACCGCGCTCGCGACACTTCGTTTCGTGCCCTTAATTAGCACGCCGGAAATTAATTAGCCCTTCCGCCGCGGCGCAGCTAGACGCACTTTTCACCAGCGACTTTTGCGCCAGTTCCTCGTATCTTTTTCCTGATCCGTGTTTTACTGCTGTGGCTACCTTGTTACCGGCAAAAATGGAATAACCGGTGCATCATGGGATCGTAACTTTTGCCGTGGCGATTCGAAGGTGCGATTAATCGTCTGGTGTAATTTCATTAATCGGTTGAAACGAAGGGGTTTAATGTTTTCTTGCGAAACCGCAATACATTCTTCGCACGAAGCACCGGTGATGCTGTTAAGCCGGAGAGAATTTCCGCACACAAAAGACGATAGACTCTATAAAATGCAGACAGTGTATTACTATAAATAATACTGTACCTCGCTGTGCCCCGTCCACCATTACGTAAATCACGACGGTAAATTCTTTGCATCATCGGCCCGCGATGTTCTTAACCCCATTCGCGGCCGAGGTCAGAGGCAAAGATCTTGATTTATCTTGCAGAAATCTTCTCGGTTGTGATGGAAATGCGTCGCGTCTATTACCGCGTCGGGCCATGAATAATGCAATGCCGCGTGAAGCAGAAGCTGCGCATGTATTCGATTCTCAAAGGGAGATTCGACAATGCGTGTGCTGCAGTTATTAAACGCTAGACACTGTGAATTAAAAGTTGCATCGCTTCTTTCTAGCGCTTCGAAAGAAACGAGTACAAATATTTTCTGGACAATGTCAAATAATTGTTTCCTCTCTCGTATCGGTGCAAAATAATATTTGAAATATTTATTTAATTTCATCAGCATATGACAGAGTTGTAGCTACGGGCAAGTGACTCAATGAGGGTAGACACAGCCACGTAGCTGTGACAATGCGTGTGACAGATACATGCAGCTTGCCCGCGGGGGCGTGGCTTTGTGCCCGCCGTTCTGTTTACGCCCAGGGCAAGAAAATCTCGCTGCCCGAACTAACAACAATCCTGCTATTTTGTGAGTTCTAAAACAAATTCTAGATAAAAATGTACGAAATCTTGCATAAAATTATTTATGTATATTATTAATTTCTTAATGAGGGGAACGAAACGACTTTCCGACTTTCTAAATGTTCCCATTACCAATGCGGATTAGACATTTTCGGCGAGCAAAAATTCACATGTAACTAATGAAAATCTAGATAATATTCATCGCTCCGCTTCCCGCGGGCAAAAAGAAACCCGGAAAAAACGGCTTGCTCGACAAGCGTGACAATGTATGATACTACGCCCGTGTCTCGGGCCCGTAACTATGCGACCGCCGCGCATAGTGGTGTTTCACTGAATCATCCTCCACGCTTTGATACTTAGAACCAGTCATTAACGCGTTTTCATATCGTTACACACCCGACCGCTTCATCTGATACGCGAAGTGCCGTTTAAATCGATATCAGGCACGAACTGTGAAACACGAACGATCCTTTTGTCGGTCTTCGGGATCACGCGCACTGACGTAATCATCATTATGAACCGGTGAAATCGCGGCTTATAGTCTAGCACTTCCGTAATTTGCAACGAAAAACCTTGGCGGGTTCGATAGAGATCATTTTCCCTCGGTATGCTCGTTTCTTTCTTTTTTCTTTTAGATCCGTTGAAGAGGTAGCTATAATCTGTGTTGTTAAACTTTTCCTTGGGGGACCGCAAATGTTGGACTTTTTTTCTATAATCCCATAGATTTTGACGAGGATTTGTCACAAATCCATGTTTTAACGCTAGAAATTTACTGGTTCGAGAATTATGATTGTTTTACTGCATCTATGAGAGATCAATGGCTGTCATTGTGGCAGCAGAGTTACAAAAAAAGTGATCTTGATTATGCGCTCGAGCACCGATGCTTAATGCAGATGCGTTACATCTCTGGTTCCGCGCAGGATGTGTTAGGTTAGGTCAGATGGCTCCGATACGGAGATACACGTGTGCAGGTGTTCCATGGATATTACCTGACTGTTCACGAATCCGACCAGCAGTTCTTGACTCATCACGCGATCCTCGTGAGTTCGTTGCGAATCATTTTAAACGCATTTGTTCTGATTACGGCTGCTCACAGCTGCACGGTTCGCTAATTCCAGCTTCTTCTCATTAAAGCTCTTTTCGCTTGTCTGAACGAAACGTGACAAATGTTAATTAAACTTGAGAAATATTTCTACGGACTAGTTTCACTAATTGTGAGATCTCGATTTCTTCAACGATTCTTTTTTTGTTTAGATTAGAATTAGTTGAAAAATACTGTAAATCGTATTAAGGACAGCAATTGATTGGAAGTTTCCGGAGACAAGTATTCCGCAATCTGTATCGTTATGTTTTCTTTTCCGCTGTGGCTTCATTTGCAATTCAGTATGCAGCTGATTCCACGGCGTCCCCTTCGAACGCTTTTTAGCGTGACTTGTCTTTCACCGGATCGGGCAGGTGCAAATTATTACATTAGTATTCCCCGAACTATCGTCCTACCGCTGCGACGTTGTCTCGACGGTGTCTAGCAATTTAATTTCATAATGTGAGCATACTCTCGCCGAAAACCCGCGATTAAACGTTGACGACGAACCACGTCGTTGCATTTGACTAATTAACGGCGCATCAAATATTTTCGGAACGGTTGTCCGTGGCGATTGAATCGATGCACCTAAAATTAGTATATGAAATTTAATATAGAAGAGAGATTGAAAGAAATTTAGAATGATATGTGACTTTCGACCAGCTGGAAGCCCAGTATGGAATAAATTTTTCCCGGAATCTATCGGAATAAATTATTATCCGAATAAAATTTGATTCGTGACTCTTATTAAATTTTGCCCGGTGGGCCAGAGCTCGAGAAAAAATGAAAGTCCGTCGTATGAAACCGCAGCGACGTCCATATCGATTTCGAACAAGGTTCCAATAAATCAGCGATGAGTTTCGCGCACCACCAACATACCATACGTTCCCAGGCATGGACGATCACGAGATCCAGTCGACGGTGGAGTCGATCCTCGGGCCCGGGGTGAAGGTGGTCGATTGCGAAAAGAAGTCCAGCGTGAGAGAGGAGGAAGTCTTGCTGATAAACGGCGTGCCGATTCCTCTCGAGGGTCCGGATGGCGTTGCCATACGCGAGGCCATGATAACCGGCCAGGTGCCACCTTGCGATCTGCTCAATCAGATCCTCGTTAAGGCGGGAATCCTCAGGTATCGTCGTGGATAGTCCTCGCTTAGACCTAATAGCGAACACATGGTTCTGTAACAACTGTATCTCTTCTTTGCTGATATTATCCTCGGTCATTTTCAAAATATCTTTCTTTTTTTTTTTATTTTCCCGTTAAAGAAACGTTGCAATCTTTCGCTTCGTTTAGCGACCGGTTCCAAGGAAGATCCCCGCAGCGGCGGGGATACAATTTGGACAGTTACGGTAGAGACCCTCGCGACAGTTACGCAGAGAATTGAATCGTAGTGCAAGGGGTTAGAAAAGGTTGAGGTTGAGCGTTTGAGGACACATCCACGACGATACTTGCTAACTAGGAATAATTGCGAAGGGCTCCGGTACGGCTCGAGACATCCTTGAGCGTAAAATCGTCCATCGTGACGAAAGAGGAGGTCACCGTGGCACGGGGCGGAAAGGTCGTCGACGAGAGGAGCCGCGAGACCAAGGAAAACAATTACTACGCCTCGTCGACCAGCGAAATATGGGAGCCGGTGGGAATCGTCCACCGTCCTAGAAACATCAAACCGTTCGACAGCTCGGACGAGTCCAGGCCGAACTCGAACGCCAGCTCGGACCAAGGCTACACCACCAACACCAGCAGCAATCACGTGTTACGCGAACATGGCGGCGGGTCCTCCGCGGCGGGCTGTCCGATTTGCGAGGATAACGATCCCGATTGCGCGCGTAGGTGTCTAGGAGGACTCGCAGGATTGGGGACCAAGACGCCCGTGCAGACAGCCAACTCCGCGGTAAGCTATTTCCCTTTTTGTTTGTCGCAGGTGTTTGTGTTGCAAACAACGGAAGCTGCTCCCGGGTAAGTAATCCGGGTTTTTGATAAATTATCAGCCAAAAGCGACGAAAAAAGTCGGGGGCAAAATTAAGTGGGTTGAAAACTTTTGCAAAATTAGATCAGACTTTAGTTTTTTGTTTTTTTTTAGATGTCGGAATATGTGAAAATAGGAACACCGTAGCCGAAAGCGATGGTGGTTGGAAATTTCCTGATGACAAGTTCGATAGATGTCGCGCACCCTCTATCGGCAGAGGTTTTCTTCGGCATCTCTGCTTCTACGTATTCCGTCGTCTCTTTCACTGGTTTCACACTAAGTTCAGCCTGTTTGTACAAGCCGTATACTAATATAGCCGACAGGCCTCGGCTGTCCTTCTGCATTCTATGGGAGCGAATAGCGCGAGATAGGGAACCGCTTTGGCGAAACGAGTTGCCGCGTAAGTTTGCCATATAAGCTGCTTTGTCGGCTGCTTCGCACGGAAAGTTATCACCCTTGCTCGCTGACTTTAGGTCACTCCGGATCCCGGAGACGATCGCAGCACACCTTTCCTTGCCTAGTGTGTGTACACATAATGACTCTCGCACGGATGAGTAGGCGACTCGAAGATCAATATGTTATTATCGGACGATTGCATAACGTTGAAGGAACTCTCCTGATAAAAGAAATCAAAGAGATTTAATTCGAGTAACTCGTTATATAATTCGTCAACAATTCACGGAACATTGGGAACGCCAGAGGATTTTTTGCATATGAAATAAATGGAACGCGTAATGCAATATTTCAACGAAGTACCAACGCAAACGAACCGAAAGTTGTTCCAGTCAGACGATTGAGTTAGCCAGCAGAGGCCGTCCGTGCCGAGAAAATCAATCAATTAAAATATTCCGTCGTGATCGATTAATTGCCGTGCAGGTTTGTCGGTTCGCTTCTACCCAATCAACGCGACGGGAGAAAAAAGGAAATATTTCTGCGAGTATTTCAGATTTCCGCGCGAGAACCAGTGCTTAGCTCATTATTCAACATGTCAGACACGTAACGTGTACACTCGGACACGAGAGTACAATCGACAGATTGTCTCGTTTCCTTGCGATCGCACTAACAAGCATAATTATTCTGACAAACGAATCTCCGAGTAATCTGTTTGCCTGTCATCGACTAGCTTCTGTGCGAGAAATTAATTTGTTATACTTTGTTAAATGGAAATGTCGGGACATTACACGCGTACGAGCAGTTTCCCTAGCGTCGTAAATTTACCGTTCAAATGACATTTTCGATTTTCTTGCTGCGATAAGATTTTTATCGCGCAACTCGAACCAAGCAAATCTCGCAAGGGAACCGCGAATTTATTGTTGCGTTCTCGAGGGGAAAATTCACGATAAGAAAGTTAAGGAAATTATATTATTTACATTCAGGCGCGCGTGCGGCGTATGAAACTTTTACGCCCGTAAACTTTCCTTTCCGCGGCGTCCACGGAAAGGTACACTCGCCGGGAACTCTTGCAGATACATTGCAGTGAACTTTCGTAGTCCGGAAATTCCTTTTCGCGCGGTGCAAATTGAAAAATTGCGCCGGCCGGCGTTCTGTAATCTCGCGAGCGCATTATGCCATCGCGTCGCAATTTCGTAAAATTTACAACTTCCATCGGCACCTGCGGAGTTCCCGCTACTATTCTACGCTTAGCAATCTTGCGATTACTAAATATTTCCAACAGAAATTTTCTCGCTTTCAGAGTACGAGTATAGCCATTCCGCGACGTTGATTGATACCAACCGCAGCAGGCCTGTGCTCGGTGATTTCAATGCTCTCGGTAAGGCACAGTGACCGCGTGAAACGTCTTTTAAAAATCAATTACGAATCAAAAGGTTCCGACGGCAATCTGTCGCAACTTGTTCCACCAAATTATTGAAAATCTTCGTGATCAGATATTCCAAATAAGATAAGTCCCCCATGTGCATTGTTCCATCGCGATGGAACGCATCGTCAGGAAATCTTTACCCACGTATGCCGCGTTGTACGCACGAGGACACACTTCCATGCACCTGTAATCGGATGGCAGCACGTAGGACGTAATATATCGGGCCGATGATAATGATACATCCAGGAATTCCCTGCCACGCCCCATTCATTAGCATAGAATTAGTTCCTTCCTGGTTTGTTTCTTTACCGTTTTCTTAGAGACATTAGACACGTTATCGAATAGAATCGAATACGATCCGTCTAAAAAGCTTGCCCCACTATAGCAGTCTATTCGAACCGTTTTATATGCATCGTTCAATTTTATTTTACAGATTATTACGCGTATAGATAAAGTATTGCTTGATTCCGTATCATTAATTTTGTCAACTAGTTGTTTTACAATAAGTTATCTATAGTCGGTAAGTTACCATCGCCGACATCAGATTTGCTACTATCCAGTGTTGGTAAGTAGATCTCCATGATTCTACCGATGATAAAGAAGAAATTTAAGTTAGCGACGGCGGTGTAGATAAGGAAGGTAACTTTTCGTCTTTGCCGGTAATATAGAAATGGTGTTTATCATAGGTTGCACAGACTTATCAGCCGTGGGTAAAACACGATGTACCTGTAAATACGATGTTGATAGTTTCCTACATAATATTTTGACACTCTGACCATTCTTCTCCGACAATTTTTAAATTCATGAATTATTTTAAGTCTTGTGTGGTATTATTTTTATCGGTGAAACCGGTATCGGTAGATTGTTAAAGTCATCGTGGAAAGCACGAATCAGAATGAAAGGAATTTTTCTCTGGTGCGGATGGAAACGTTTGAATTTCGCGTGATATTGCGCTATACGATCGTGCTGGTCGTGAAGGGTCTTCTATTGTTCCGCGAGTCGACTGGTGCCTCGAAGCTGGTGCATGGCATATAATTACGCCTCGTTCACTGCCGCGGCCGTGGAACAATAACTCGGTTTTCCCGGATGAAAAGACGAGCTGTCCGAAGAATGGCAATTCTTCCGTGAAAGGAAATTGATCTTTTTATAGAATTCTTTTATCGACGGATTACACATTCGGAAGCAATTCAATCGCATACCGCTTAATTTCAAATGGAGAAGAGATAATGGGAAAATATGATCGTCGCACAGAAATTCTAGTCGGTGTTTTAAATATACCCGGTGGCAGACTATGCAGTAGTATCTCCGTAAATTTTATTCTTCACACAGAAGACAAACTTTTTTCTCTGATTTCAATTTTTCCAGTTTCGAGGAAGCCTCGCTATATTTAGTAATTTTCTTTCTAAAAATGTGTTTATCTGGCAAAAATGTTTTCCAGCATCTACTTCTGCCTTACATTTCCCTGCATATCTTGCAGAAGCACGTCGTCGCTTGTACTCGAGAGCCGCGCCTTGTAGACGGTATCGCAACACACGAATTCTAAAATGACTAGTACATGACAGCCCTCAAAACGTGATCAGCCTGCGCGGCCATCTTAAATGGGATTACTTCCTTTTCCTGAACACCGTACGTTCACCTCAACCCTGCACCTTGATGTTTCTCGCGCACATTTCTGCGATACACTCGCTCGCTATCGATCTCCCTGCATAAATATTCCGGAATACGTAAGTATTCGTTTTATTTTTCGAAACCTATCCGTCAGTTTATGGTTTACGATGCGAACCTGATCTGATCCGACTGTCATGCTTTGATACCCTGCCGGAAGAAAGGATCTTTTGTGGAACGTATAATACCTGTCCGTCCGAGAGACAGTGATAAATATTTCGTTTCATTTGTTGTCTAGAATTATTTATCGAGTCTTTTCGCTCGAAAAAGAAAATTATACTTTTGGACATTTAAAAAAAAATTGTTTATATTTGAAACATTTTATTTTACGATTTTAATTTTAAATATACGACCGCTTGGAATTTGGTGTTTAATCTGCGGATAGGCGGTAAATCAGGCGACAGAAAGTTAGCAAAGTGTTCGGGGCTAAGATATTTCTGGAGGACGATAAGTAATTAAGGAAGGTTCGGTAGTCAAGGTTCTAAACTTTGGTAGAGCAACATAAGGAAGGTTCATAAGCAAGCTATCACCCTTGATCCCTTCTTCGAGTCTTGAAACTCTATACAACGTGTCCCGCGAGGTAGCTAACAAACTTTTCCATCATGTTCTCCAGGTCATTATGAACCAAAAATGCACTATAGACTCTGATCCCTATCTATCAACTATGCTACAAGTAAATTAGATTGGCCCGGTACAAGGAGACCGTAATTTTATATTTTAATAAGTTGCAAGCCTATTTATAAAATGTATAAAAATGGCACTCTCTTGCCGACTTATGCCGTGGATTGTCGGGGCTAGTGAAAAGAGGAAATCCCACGCGACTTGAGCGCGTATTAGATCAATTGTCGGCTATAAATTCGCGTGAAGGGTATAAAAACTGGCGGGCATTGTCGATCGAAGGGTATCGAGCAAACTGCATGAAAAATTTTCTCCCAAACGGTGAAGGAAATCACCGATCGTCGGGTTTACGATGTCGATTACACTCCGGCAGGGCAGGCCGGATTTTCACGTGGTTCTGCGGACAGCGGGGAAGGGCGCGGGGGGTGTCGGGGCGGAAAAGGGGTAGGGGGTGGGGGGGCGGGCGGGAAATGGGAATCAGAAAACCGATCGATAAATCCAATTAAATTTCGTAACGCGTCCGGCCGGGGAAGCAGAGCGGGCAACAGTAACGGCCGTCTGACACCCACCAAATTGCATTTTATGTGCGACCGAAGGACGCCCCTGATGCGTTCATCGGGAGCCATCTTGGTGCCATGCCGCTGCGAGCCGGCTATGCTCTCTGCACGGGCTGTTTGTTTTTGCAATTTGTCGGTTAGGTGTGCTTTGATAATTTCGGTTACGTATGCGCATTTTTTCCACCGCGGAACGCGGCACCGTGATTCCGGGGATCATTTGCGCGGAGCTTAGCTTAATTGGCAATTTATTTAACACTTCGAGCCATCCGATCGGGGCTGGATACATTTCGGATAAAATGTGTCGGAAACAGTAATTGAAATGCTTTTGTTGAAATAAGTTACAGCCTCGGTCGAAGTAAAATGTAAAGCGAACAACTATTTTCGCGAAGTGCGTGAGAGTTAATTAAGAACGAACGACCGAGTTTGTTTATTAACTTAACAAGATAAAAAGAAACTGCTCTGTGCACGGTGATTGTGCGCTTCCTCCGTATCAGAATTCTAACAAAAGCTGCAAGAAATTGTTTATCCCGGAGTAATTTATCTTTTATGCGACCATTTTGCCGCGTTATTCTGCAAGAAAGAAGCTTAAGCGTGCTTTGTCGGCTTATAGTAAAACAGGAATGGCGGCGGTGTAACCGTGTGCCATTCATTCGGTCGAATACATGGAATTGTATATCTGTTTGGCGAACCACCGACTTCATGGGGAATTGTTGCAACAGATTGTGGCTTCCTAAAACAGTTCCAAGGGTTTCCGAAATAAATCGTGTATCATAACGTACCGGTACGCGCGCAACACCAAGCTACAACACGAATTGGATTATTGCAGTCGCGGAAACTATCTTGTTTGCTGAAAACAACCCTGTAAAGTACGAGAGACGTCCCCTCTTTACGTTTAAATAAACGTAGCACGAACTCCCTCAACCGTGAAATTAATTTTCCCGGTGCTCCCGCGATAAAATAATCGTCGTTTTCTTTTCATCGCTTTTAAGTTGCACAATTTCCTAGAATGTTTCAATTCAACTCCAAGGTTTAAAATAATAGCACCGGATGAAAAGTCCGCGCGTCGCTAACAATTTTTTCAGGCTTCGTCAAATGTGAAAACATTTTTGAATAGGTACGCGACCGGTTAATCGAAATATGGAACAATTGCAATAGCCTTAAAGAAATAGTGGAGTGGAGAGCAAGAACGCGACAGGATTTATTTTGATTAAACTTTACCCCAGGGAACCAGAAATTTTTAACTTTTTTTTTTAGTCCTGTAGATTTTGGTGAGAAATTCAGTTGAAAAATCAGCATATGCAGTGAGATAATATAAGATAATTGCGGCACGAAATCGGTAATGCGGTTAACAAAAATTTACCGTGTCATTGATAATTAAAAAAACAACTCGCTCGCAGATATTTTTCGTTGCTCAATTCCGTACATTGTACAACAAAAAAAAAAGGAAGAGGGGCGAGGGGGATGCAAATCGAGAACGCAGAAGCTGTGCACGAGGTGTCGATCGTAATTGGATTCGTGATTGCCTCCAACGCGTTGATAACTTTTTCACCAGCAGCCAGCCGATTATTCTCGATATCGTCGGTATTGCGTTCGAATTCGGCTGAATGAAGATACAACAACGGTAATCTGATCGTTGTTGCAGTTTACGTTAATCGTTAGGCGCCTCCCACAATTAAAATGCAGGTATAATAGAATAACTTATCGGAGCAGATGAAATTTCCGCCATAAATGCTGTATTTTCACGTTTTTTTCACGACCTTCCATTGTTTCGTACGATAAAACTTGGCGCATAGTAATTGCGAGGATGGTCGCGAAACAAACGGTTATCGCGGACACGTTAATTTGCTGCTCGCAATGATCTAAATGTGCTTTTGCCATTTTAGCCGCCTTTCTCGTGCGAGTATTCGTAATTATTGTAAAATGAACTATCGATTGCAGTTACGGTACTCGAATAATTATTCATGCCGAAGAGATTAATTCTGACGATTGTAATTAGGATTAATCGGCACCGTGGGTAGACAAATTAAGTGTACTACGGTGTATAAACGTAGAAATGAAAAGAAAAATGATTTGAAAATTTTCTGCGTATATTGTAAACAAAAAACTATTTCACGTTTCGGATTAATATCGAAAAGTACGTTTCCAAGAAGAAGAAGAAGAGGGTAGCGTCGGGATATAAATCATTGAAATTGTACCAGGTCCGTTCCAGCGCCCGCGTTCTTACAGATTTTCAACGGATTTCAATTTGCATCTGAATACTTATGGAAGACGTAAATGACACAACTTCGCTTTGCGGAGATGGCACTTTGTTCGAAACTGAACGAAACTCCTCAGTTTCGGGATTAACATATTCATGGCTGCGTCGAGAAATATTTGACGCACGAACTACAACTGTTTTATTAAGTTTTCTATTCGCTCGCTCATCTTATTACCAGGGCCGTGCTCGTGAACTTTTAAATAGGTGCACCCATGCCTTTTGCCTTTTGCCGTGCAGAATCAACAAAATATTCGTTTCGTAAAAGCATTAGAATGATTGGCCTAGTGGATTTTCGCAGCGTCGGCAGTTTATTTCGAATAAAAAAAAAAAGAAAAACAAGCCAGAAAGTCAGCGATCCGCAACTTTAAAATTCTCTAGTCTAGACACGCCTACAAAACATGTGTTGGCTCGTGTAGGATCGATTGATCCGGCTGCTGGACAATAATAAATCGTCGAGCATCGGCTCCCGAGCTAGTCGCGAATACGTTTCACCCTCGATCGAGGCCCGTAGGTAAGCTTGTCCGCCGCTGTTTCCCCGATGCTCGCCTAGATTCCATTTCCACCGAACTATTAATACGCGTTTCCGCGTCCAGTAGTCTGTGCTAGGAAGCAGAAATCATGCTCGGAGAGCCAGTGGTCTCGCGAACCTCCCGCCGGACGAGGCATGCCTTTACCACGCGAAATGCTCTTTTTTCCAAACTTCCGGACCAGTCGTGTTCGATCGGGATCGTTGACTTTGACCGTCGTCGCGTGCTCAAAATAGAGAGAGAGAGCTATTATCGGCCGTCAGCCAGTGTCGATTCCTCGTCATCGAACCAACCGGCGCGCCACGTTCAATGTTTGTCGAGCGGAAAAGTGATTCGGTATTGTCCCCTCACCCTCCCCTCCACTACTACCACCACCACCACCCCTGTGAACTTTTTCAAGAAGTTTGTCGGCAGTGAGTGAGACTATCGTTTACATCGTTGACCGACGAGTGCGAGCCTCGGTGTTTCGTTCCATGAAACGTGAACTCGACGACGCCCTTCCCCGTTGGAGGGCTCGCCGAGAAGTGCTTTCCATTTCCCCGGTGTTAAGCGACTGCATAGTTTGGTTTTCTTCGGAGCGAGACAACGCCCTTCGCGACGATAACAATATGTCGACGAGTTCTCTATTATTTACCTCTCCGAGGGACGTTTATACACATCTCGGAAACGTTTATCCAGTTGGGCTGGGATATGTTCACCGTAAATATAAACCTTCCTTCCAGCGATCAACTTCGAAATTTGTGTTATCATCCGCTAGGTCTGTTTTCGCTTCAATCTCGCTCAAAGTAAATATTTACGCGAACCGGAACCTCGACTTCAAGGACTTTTTAATGCGTTCTCAAGGTCACCGCTCTGAGCTCGACCGAGGTTTAATCGAATACCGTTGTGGATGAAATTTTTCTTCGAATATTGCGATTAGCCGGAATTGCGGAGAAAATATTAAAAAGTCATTTCCTTTTGTCGGGTAACGTCGATTTTCCCGTGAAAGGGAGAGGGAAACACTTGGAGGAGGGCAAAGTCGGTTGAAAAACAAAAGAGCCAAGAGCCATGCTCGTTTCTAAAGGTTGTAAATGATCGAGTGTATGGGGTCACTTACGATAAGTGACCGCCATAAATCTCTTTCTCGAAAGCCAACGGGAATCGTCTGCTTCCTTTTCCTTCCCGCGGTGGTTCGACGGCTCCTCCTGTTTCCTGGTCGAACGCTTTGCCGGCAAATAGCTGCACGGAAGCAGATTTATCGATTTACTGCTGCTGGACAACAGGGATCCATGTAGCTATTTGTTGAAGATGAAAGTTTCCTTCCGGTAAAGAGGATCCTCGTCGAGTATCCCGGGCTCTCCTTCGAGGCCCTGTCCCGCGGACCGTCTCGTCTCCGAGAACTGAATTTAAATTGATTTTTCTCCAAGTTTATATAATTCCCGAACTCTTTCGAAATTTTAAATTGCCGCGCGCAACTTCGCCGCTTTATCTTTCCGCGACAGTTGCTGTTGCGTTAAACTCCGCAGGAAACTTTCCTTGATTAAAGTGACCGTACGTTTCTGTACCGATTTAAATATTGGTTTCATTCTACGCGCTCGCTCTCCAATTCTGAACACCGTTTTATATATTTTTATTAGGAATTCGAATTGAATTCGATTTAAATAATTCCACCAGTTATTTTCGAAGAAATATTCCCGTCTTACACTTTAGCTTCTACAACGGAAAAGTTAACATTAAAAATTTACCTTTATAAACTTGAAGAAATTTGAAATTTCAAAATTTAATAGCGGCGAATGCATATTGATTGCACGTCTCAATTTACCGGAATAATTCCGATTTCAACCCCTTAAAATTTATCCGTGAAAAGTGTGAATTTGAATAAACCGTCGCGGTCGAGTTATTAACTTTTTGTTTTCGTTGCATTAATATTAAAATTGTCATTTCGTTTGTACAGAAAATGAGTCCACATAATTAATGGTGTGATCGTTTGGAACCGTTTAAAGACGGGAGTGCGACGCCTTCCATTATCGAGGAAGAAATTAAGCGTATTCTATTGTAATATGCAGAGCGTTTTATAGAATTTGTGATTGCAATGTTCGAGATGGTGTAATAATATGGAAGAGGAAAAGTCCAGCGAGGAAACTTTGCCGACAGTTTATGGAATCATGATTGCGTTTCTCACTTGCGTGGTCGGCTACATTTTGTGGGTAAGCCCGTCGCAATTATCTATACGAGATTCTACCAGTGATTCTAGATTAGATTAACGTTACGATCGTTTTATATTTATCTGTTCCACAACGGACGAAAGTTTGAAAACGAATAAATCAAAAAATATTCGGATGAAAATATGTAATAATTCCACTAAAAAGTGTTGTTATTTTACGCGAAACGATTTCTGTTATTTTGCATCGGCCGTTGGTTGCTCGGCGGAATACAATTTCTTCGATGGAGGAGAAACAACCCGAAATCGATAATTATTTCGGCGTTTGAAGTCAAAGCGGCATTCGGCGCGTCCACTTAAGAGCCTGGTCCGTGTCTCTTGTTTGCCAGGGCCACTCAATACCGTCGGCATTGTTTGCGATAATCGTCGCTCGCATTCGCGGCATCAACCATAATCCGCAGACTCGGCGAACGTTGGCGCAGGGACTCTGTTCTGGTTAAATTATGGCCGTGTAATTAAGATGCGAGTGGATTGTTTCATCTGGACCGACCGACCGGTTGGGGTTAACTTATGTTCGAACGGTCCGTAATATTCGACCGTTCCGACTCCGAGAGAGATCGTGACGTTTCCGCAATCGATAATTTTCTGCGGGTGTATTGCGTCGTAGTGGTCTACGAAATATAGTATTTGGATCACAGAAGTCGCCGAGTACCGGAGTGCGCATGACAGAGACGGAACGCGTCAGGTGATTGGGGCGGGGCGAAAGCGTAGGGGAACAGCGCGGTGGAAAGGGAAGTTAGAGTGGGGGACCAAGTCTTACTCTGGCGACATTGGTTCACACAACAGAACCGTGTCCTGTATACTTCGGACGTTAGAGACGTTGGTATACTTTACACACCTCTAGGTTAAGGCTTGAATGCTCTCTGCCCTAGATTAGGGGTTTCTCGGATGGTAGTCCTGCTTGGCAATCGAATGTGTCTCGGAACGCGTCAGGAACGGTCGTTGCGTTCAGTCCGAGAGGCGTTAACGAAATTGGCAGTTTAATACTTTGTGTTCGACACCGGTGGACTTATCGACAGTTTCGTCATGCTCGGGACAAACCGTTTATACCTACACGGTGAATAAAGGACAAAGCCGTGATCATCCGTCGACGAGAGCCACGAGTAGGGGCAAGTTCTTCCTCTCGATCTCGGTCCAATCGGGCCGACGCGACGCAGCGCGACGCGACGAGAGAGCGGATCGAAGGAATGAATTGTTCGGTTAACGATCGTCGGTCGTTGGATCCCCGGGAGGACAGGGAAACTCCATTCGATCCGGGCCACGAGAGTGCGTTCACCACTCGACGCGGACCGCGGTCGCGTTTACGCGTTTACGCGTAGCCCCTCGTTACACCCGGTCGGCAATCAGACTATGGCTGTGGTCGAGTCAGGTGAGCGAAGGGAGGGAACAGAAAAAAAAAAACAGCTGGGGAAAAAGAGCCGGTAGAAACAGGTGGGAGGGTAGAGGGCCGCGGGGAGGGGATAAAGTGCAGATTGCACGTCGGGAAAAGCAGTCGCGCATCAAAGAGCGATTAACCCCCCACCCGTCGTCGGTGCAAAAGGAAATCCGTCGTTTCGGCGAGTCGCGAAACGGGGAAAGGGAGATCGTTCTATATTTCCTTTTTTTTCCTCCACTCCACTCCGTCTTTTATTTTGTTTCGATCGGCTCGTCGATCCCATCGCCGCAGGATCCCTCGATCGCGATTGAAAACTGACGAAGTATTCTGGCGTTGTTGCATCACCGATATTGTTTCATCGTCCCGGCAGGAATTCCGCGTGAATCGCACGATCGCCGCGGAAATTGGCGCTCGTTGAACGGCCGTGTGAAATTGTCGAGTGGGTGTTGATTATATGGAACTCGGTGAAACTTGGCATGCATTTTTTTCCTTTTGTCAGTCTCGCACCGATACACCCGAACCGTATTATGTTACACTCCTTTCACAGTCCTTTTCTATCTTTTTTCAATATATGTCCCTGTAACCGTATTTGAATTCATACGATTCTCTACAACTTACGATAGTGTTCAACGACGGTGTCGTAAACACGTGAAATGTTCCGGAGCGTAAATCCAGGGCAAGAGTAAATTTTGTTTTCCATGTTATTTAAGCCATTGGGTGGGCAACGATGCAACCACTCTATCAGATTACGATATTATGCGTGATGGCACAGTCGTTAGCGGAACTACGTTGCGACGCGTTAGCAGGGGCTCGACGAAGAGATCGGTTGCCAGCAGGAAGCTACAGATGTTCGCATCTAATTAGGTAAAATCAGCATGATCCGCAATGAAGCATGTTGTTTTATCCGTGCATTAATTAGCTCGCTGAAGCCGGATGCTCTGGGTTCAACTCGGCATACAAATTCCGAGGGTCCGTATTAACCCGTGGCAGTGTTTCTGTTGTAATTTTATTTATTATGTAATTTTAAAATTTATTCGAGATTTTGCTTATGGGGCACGACCGAAGCAACCACAGCCTAATTAATGTCAAGTATCAGAAAATTTAATCGCGGCCTTGCAACCCGTTCTACATCTCCGCCGCAACTATTATTCGAAACGTTTGCGAGCCGACCAGCTGCAATTAATTTCGAGCCGAGGAGCAGCGAAACCGAGATAATTTCGAGGTAGTCGGTTAGCAGCAGGTAGCTAAGTTCGAAGACAGTGGCAAGCGTCGGTCTGCCACCCCGAGAAATAGCTAACCGTGTTCCTCAAGGCGGCGGAATCACCGCGACATAGAGACTCGAACGGACGCGTCAGGAGGTTATACGTGATGTCCCCGGCCATTATCGTAATGACATAATGACGTGATATTATGGGGTACATTATGGGCATCGATCGTTTGCTGTCTGTAATTAGAGGCGAATGCAATCCTACACGTAGAGTTAGAATATGATTATTATCACCAGTTCGCGGTGTTATAGTGTAACTGAGCGCGCGCGCGCGCCACCACGCGATATAATAGATCGTACCTGCGTGCGTTAATGCAGTAATAGTCACAGGTGGGAGAGTTCGAAATCCATTTACGCAGCTAGATAAGCCGACGAGAAATAGGCAAACCTTGATCTTCACCCCTCTGGGTGAGTCACGGTGTGACAATAACTTTGTCCACCTTGACTACGTTATTCCAAATAATTAGTCTGCCGATCTCTACGCAAAATAAACAATATTTTTAAATCAGGTTGTCGCAATCCTGTATCTCGACGCGTGGAAAATAAAGGGTGAGACGGCTGCGTTCCCGGGTATCTAGGACAATATATCCGCGAGAAGAGTTTTCCCGAGGATCCGAGCGCCGCGTGATATCGCGCCCCTGCGTTCGAACTTCGGCTGCGATCTCCAAGTAGTTTTATTTATACCGGTAAACGGCATAAAGCTGCGATCCGTTCGATGTCTTCCGCCATCGCTGACGTATCCGTTTCCCCCAGCTCCCTTCGCCTCGCGTTCCTCGCGAATAATACAGCCAACCATCCTGGAACTTCTGTTTACTTGACGGAATATCCTGGAATTTCCGATTCCGTGGCCCCTGGCGATGCTTGGCCCGTGTTCCCCCTTCTTACGTTTGAAAATTGGAAGAAACTTTCGTTGCAATCGTTGCTATCTTGCTGCAAAATGAACCCTTGACTGGATACGTGGGGTTCCATAGATCCCAGCCAACTACAGTGATTTCTCTATATATGTCGCCAAGGCCTGGATGGTAAACTTCGCGGAGTTATCCCCACCACCGGGGAGTGTACCCTGTGTACCCTGTGAGGGACCCCGAAGCTTGGGAGGACCCGAACCCCGAGAACTGTAAACATAATTTGGGAAAAGTTGCATCTCCATTCGAGTTGTCGAAGAATTTTTGCACGGACGCTAATTATTCTGTACGATCGATTAGTTGCACGGTTTGTATCTTGTTTCCAGGAACGGGAAATTATTTATGCGCAAAAAGCTCGGTTTGTTCTTTCCCTGGTCGTCTGTCGACGGTCAAATAAGGTTTACATGCGTGTAAGCGACATGCCAATTTAGAATTCATTCCGTGTGCCGTGATGTCGACCACGGTCGACCAAATCCAGCTGCGAAGTCGACATCCGATCGATTCGCGCCGTTCCGCTCGCACGCTTTCAAATACAGCAGTGTTAATCGCCTTTGCCGAACCGTGACTAGTTTCACCATTTTTCCATTGATACGACAAAAAATCTTCGAGCAAACGGCAATGCGCCGATTCAAAACGATCGCGAGCATATATACCGGTGGCAGTTCTCCGGAATGGGCTTCGAATCAACTCGGGTTCCAACTCGGCGTATAAACTATGGGCGGTACTGCAAAACCTGTCATCCGATTTCGATGATTTTTTTATATGTTATAAATCACGGCATTTCGAACAACTTTCTCCCGCGCGTACTAGCGGCGGTTTCGCTCAGTTTCCGAGATATTCGCGAAAAACTGTCGCGAATATAGAAGAATAGATAGAATATTACATACCTTTCCAAATTGTTATAAATTGTTGAGCAATCACGGGCGGTTTTGAGTTTTTCGCTTTCTTCGAGATTTTTCTTCCGAAAAAAAGAAAAAACCAGGCCGCTTCGCATCGGCTTGATTCATTTTCCTCGGCGCATTGTTTTTGCCTTGTACTTGGCAAGCAGTTCACGCCTGCGGTGTTTCCCGTCCGCAGTCTTTGTCAGTAAAATGTCGTTTCCTGCTGCGGGCACGAGCAATTAACCAATTTACATGTCGAAGCAGCTAATGACTCCACGAGCGGCGGGCTCTCTAATACGAGTCGTTTCGTCCCTTTATTATTTTGGCTGGGAGTCTTAGGTGACGTTGCGTGCTTTGCTTCAATTTTCAACGAGAGGACCACGACGTTCAACGAAATTACAGACACTTTTGCTTCGTGCCGTGTTAACGGGTCGTAAACCGGGCAACTTTTAACCGAAAGCTGCCCGACCACGGCGAACGAAATAGCTCCGAAAGAAAAAATCGTTTCCGTTCAAAATCACTTTCTCACTTTTTCGGCTTCGCTTCACCTTGGCAACCCAGAAATCTTTAACTCTTTCCAACCCTGTAGATTTTAACGAGAAAATGCCAAATATCCAAGTTTCAATGTTAGGAATCCTCTGTTTCAAGAGCGATTTAAATTATCATAATAAAAGCCAAGGCTTAAAAAATGTGGCAAAGGATGCATTAAAAGAGTGTACAACGTTTAGCTTCGAATCTTGAATACATCAAGTGCTTGGCATTTAATTAAACATCGATCCGTTGGGCTTTAATGTTCGCTTCGACGAGTATGCTCGATTACTATAACGGACACATAAACTGGAATCTCGCAATACGGTCTATTTTCGGTGAAATATCGCCGCTCGTAAACCGAAAATGGCGCGGAAGTCTGTGAGAATCTTACGGCGTCCTTATGCAAAGCTGCACCGTGTATTATGTGTGCATTTACGATGACTGCGAGAGCTGGAATAGGAAAGAAATCTGCCTCCGCAAAAGGAACGATACTTCTGTCACAGAATATTGGTTCCCCTGATACGAAGGTTACTTCAAAACAAGTAGAACATGGCGTTCCTATCGTGTGTCAAGAGACTTCGATACACGGGTCTATTTGAAATATTGAACTTGCATATGGCTTTTGCAGTGCATGGAAAACAAAAACCGATACGAAGTCGCCCAGTTTCATAACTCGACTGCGGATTTCATGCATTTATAATAAAACTGAATAAACGGTTCAAAAAAACAGTGAGAAACATTAGAGGATAGCGACCAGCGTAGTTCATGTTACGATGGTTTACCGTACTTCGGCATAATCGAACGATTAAGTAGTCGAGGCTCGGTTGCTAGGCTACTTGCATTTTAAAGCACAAAGTCGCAGAGAGCGGCGATGGACGAGAAGCTGTGCCGGCGGCGTTATCGCTTTAATAATTAATAGACAGCGTGGCAAACAATGTAGGAAACGCGTCTGCCCGAAATATCGGCGTCGACGCCAAAACCTCGTCACGATCGCCGCGACAATGGACATCCGTCCGGCTCATGGAGATTTATCACGTCGTTCCCCGACGAGCATTGGGTTGGAGGATCAAACGAGCCACGAAATATGGGTTTGGCGTTCGGGAAGCTCTGCGAAATTCGACACGATGGAAATCACGGGAGACGGACGATCCTCCTAAACAAAATATTAAGTCATTATACAAAACGAATCGCCTTTCTATGTTTCTACGAAAAAAGAACGATAGATGCTTAACTTCCTTTCGCAAGAAGGAAGTCGAAGTCAGACGGTAAGGTAGAAAACGTTTTATCGGTATGGTAGAAAATGACAATTAAGTGGTAAAACTTTTTTCTTCGACTCGCCAAAAATCCTTTCGGGAAACGCGTTTTTATTGCAAAACGAGGCTACGCGCAAAATTTGGTTTCAATCCGACTCGACCGATTTTCGGAACTTTAGGGGATAATTGTCTGGAGCGGTTTTAATCTATAGTATCATTTTTGCTAGCATTTCCAACGGTTTCTCAGACATTCGGATCGATTCGAATGGACCACCCTGTATGGAAAAAGTCTTGGCGCACATATTCAATCCCGTCGTCCCTCCTCGAGGAAGCCACCCTCTCATTCTCTGACAGTGTCACGATTCACGACACGCTCGTATAATCGTAAGGTGGGCGAGTCGAACGAGATGGGTTACGAGCCGCGAACGAAAGACACGTTTCTTAATAGATAGGGGGATCGGCGTCGTGATTCTTTACGACATCACCGCGAGAGCTGCGAAGGGTTGGGATCTCCCGGCGCTGCTCGGCGCGACCCCTGAACCGAACGAAGGGATGATGCCTATACATTCACCATGGAATTCGAAATTCTGAGTGCTGTTCGCGAGTAAATACCGTCGCCCGAGTTTCTCCATTATATGGGTTTAAAACGATTTTTCTCCCGTTTCCGCCCTCTCTCCACGGCAACCCCTCCAGCCCCTCCAACCCCTCCCGGACCACCCCCTTTTCTACCGTTGCTTTCGCTAAATCGACCGCTTCGAGCGAAAACGTGTTCATCGAACGCGCGTGGGTTTTCGCTCCCCGAAACCGAGTCTTTGTGGGCAGAGTAGACAGTCTTTTGATGGAATTTTCGGGAATCGAAATTCGGTTGCGGATTCGCTGAATCGAAACTAGGATGGGAAAGCCTCCGCGGAAAAAATGCCGTAGAATCGGTTTAAATAAATTGCACCAATACATTGGGCTAACGTACCGTTATATTCAGAGATTGACAAATAAACCATAGTAGTTCTGTTTCAAAAATTGTCGAACCTCCCCAGCAATCAACGTAGGAAGATCCCCTAAATACTTTTGACGAAGACATATCTCACTGAAACTATGTATGTCGTGTGCAGCCAGCATTGGAGCTAGTCGGGAAAAAAAAGAGGAACCGCGTACGCCTGGGACAAATTTTGAACGTTTCCGTCGGATTTATTGCCGTGTCCAGGGATTCCCACTTTAGAGACGATTCTTTTCGCGGCTTATCCTGACAGGACAACGTTTTATTTTCAACAGGGTTTTTCCTTGACGGTCGTCTCCGTACAAACCTTCGCTACGGTTCTCATTGTTGCAAGCGAGGAACGACCGGTTCGTAAAAAGGACAAAGAAATGGAGACTACACGTCAGAAATGCAGAACGCTGCGTTCTCGCGCTTGTTGCCTCCGAAAAGGCTATAATTAAGGCGATAAAGGTGGATCTGCTGTGACTCTGGCTGCGTGAAAGGTTACACTGCACAATTTGAATTGCAAAAGTAGGAAGGTTATGTGTGGCAAGTCAAGACCTTTCAAACGATAACGGTGGCAGAAAAATTAAGGGGTGGTTCTGCGAGACGATATAAGAGGAACATGAAGAATAAAAAAATTGCGATTTCAGCTTCAGTTGTTGGTTATTGTCAATTATAAATCCGCCTAAAACCCGGCAACCCGGCCAGCAGAGTTGTTTACGTCATAAGAACGCGCGACACTTGTGTTGGTCGGGTTGCCGCATTTTAGGCGGATTTTAAATTGCTAATAACTAAGAAATTGGGCCGAAATCACATTCTTTTCACTCTTCATTTTCGTCTTATATTGTCATGGAGAACCATCCTATGCATCTTATCTCACCTGTACAGTGGTTTTATTTTAGCAAATTCAATTATCATATTATTAAAATTATTAAAATAATAACCTGTAGTAGCTGAATACAGTGGTAACGGAATGCACATTCGACAAGGAGCATCAATGGAAAGTATCGAAAATTTGTTTATCTTTCTGCCGGAAGGAACACGAGTTCTAAAGATTTATTGCTCTGCCATGAAAGCGGATTTTTACGGAAGCGCGATACATTTTTCCTCACTAAAATGAAATACTTTCGATGCTTCGTTTTATTCATGGCGAGGCGACGGTTGCACTAATAATATTATTTTATTCTTTCATCGTAAATACTACGCAATTGAATTTTTGTAGTTCAAAAGCGCAATCAAACTTTTTTCCAAACGAATCGATTCACTTAGAATTGTTTCGTAATTCGTTTTCAATGTAATTTTACTTTCCAATGTGATTCGACAATTTCGTTTCTTAATATATTCAGTTATTGGAGTTACTGGAGGTAACATGTCATTATTGTATTATCGATAAAATAGTTGGTCTCGTTGTTGTCGTAGAATGAAAGCTTCGAGCTTGTTTTGAAACGGTACATTCGAAAATGAAAACAACCGGGTATTTGTGTGAAAGTAGAAGTTCCAGCAGACCGGGAGTATTTAATAAACAAATGGAGAGTGTTGACACACTTCTCCGACTCTGCTTAAAAACAAAATGAAACTGCTGCGAGGAAATGTGGAACAGATTGGAAATCTCAAAGTTGCTCGAGCAAAACTTGAAGAGTTTCTTCATTACCAAATAAATTCTCAGGAATCAACCAATGACTAAAGTCAATTAGTCAGTACTAGACAGCAGTTTTTTATGCATTCTAAAAACTGCGAGGATGGGATTAATTTTTTAGCATTCTCGAGCGGAAGGGCATCTTCGACGCAATTGTTCGCCGGCAGTTTGCAACGTAATGAGGTTCGCTCTAGGAACGCCTACGAAATCGGTCGCTAACTGTGTTGGAATCATCGTTATTCTTGAGACTCCCGTTGTTCCGAGAGTCCTGACGGTTCCTGCAGAAATTCTGGTGGCGAACCACTCGCGACAATGGACGAACGTTTGTCTGCGGATACTTTCCAGTTCCCTCGTTTTTCTTTTCTTCCTCGTTTTTTTTTTTTATTTTTCGCTTATTTTCCCGTCATCCTCTTTCGCATCCTCCCCCCTCTCATTCCTTCATCTCTCCCTCTCTCTCTCTCTCTCACTCCTCGAAGACCTCATTCTCTCTGCGTCGTCGTAGGATCGACGTTCTGCATGTTTCCTCAAGGAATTTTTAGAGGCGGATTCTTCGCGCTCGTGTCCCATGAATCGTCTACGAATTTTTCACTCCCTTCGACCTCGTTCCTGTAACCCGGCGGATGGATTTTTCACGCTAACGTTTCGCCGTTCGATACAGAAATTTCTATGTTGCATTGTACGGTGCAGTGTGTCTAAGCTTCACCTTATTTTATTTTACTTTAACAATGTCCATCCATTTCTCGTAGTTATTACCTATGTGCTTTGCGGAGTTGATCGGCTTAACTACTGAGAAATTCAATTGTACAGTCCCGAATGTTATCGGCTTAGATATCGGAAGACCGCTGCGAACAGGTTGCTGCTGTTTGTCTCATTCCCTATCGGTAAAAGCATATTTTATCCGCATAAAGCTGATAATTTTCTCTCTTTGACCTTCAATATAATTTTGGAAAACTTTGCTGCAAACATCGAGATTTTTTAACTCGCCGCTGTTTCATTGAAAGATTTCGTTTCACCTATTGTTCTCCGGCCTGCGAATGTTTTCGTTCGCTTTGTGCTTCCGCTATCTTTAATATCGGAATTTCATTTTTCCCCCCGGCTCTTCTTTATGGCGTGCGCGTTAATCCTGGTATTTCGTTTCTTTTAATTACACCGGCTTCCTGATACTGCGCATTTGTCGAATTTGTTCGTTCGTGCGCCTTCCATTTTATGTCTCGCGAACTTTCCCGAATAACATTTCAAACGGCAGAGCGAGAAAGAATAATTAACAGAAGAAACTTTCGGCGATATAAAAGTGAGTTACCGTTGGAACTGCAAATAACTGGACTCGCGCTGTTAAGTCGAGCTTTGTCTTCCGCGAGTTCGGTGGTGGAACTTTTATTAGACGGTATTTCATTTTGATTAACGATTTTCGGGTCGATTTAAACGCCACCGAGATGTCGCCTTCGTCATCCCCCTCCCTCCTCCCGCAGGTACTCGAGCAATTCGTAAATAAGGTGGACATCAGTTACTTTATTCTCAAAGGGATTTCTTAATCGGCCTCTCGAGAGGATCCTGCGTCGGGAACACGGAATAATTTAACGACCACAAGGACTCGAACCTAGCCGTGGATATCCGTTTCAAGGTACCGCTTAAACGATCTATAACGTGGTGCGAAATCATTCTCCGATAGTCAGTGGAAGTACCAATTTAATTTAAATTTTTCTCGAGTCGCCAAAAATCCTTTCGGGAAACGTGTTTTTGATGCAAAACGAACCTATTTACCAAATTTCAGCTGAATCGGATTGGACCGATTTTCGGAACTTTAGCCTTCGATTTGATTAATTTTTCTAATCAAGTTCGGAAAACAGAACGATGCATATTTCTCTCATTTCTCGCATGTTGGGCAGCGATCGAAAAACGAACCGAGGAAGAAAACGCGCATGTAAGAGGAAAGTTATTGAAGAAATTTCAGCGAGTAAGCTGACCGAACGGCCTCACCCTTTTCCTCGTCGGCTTTTCGAATCAGGGACGCGATTGTTGACCGATCCGCCGAAGTGGATAAAGATAAGGAAGAAACGATTCAGTGCGGATTCCGTGTTGCGGATGTTCCGCAGCAGGGTTCCACTTGTTTTTCTCGTCCGCGGCGTTCCACCTGACTGTTACGTCATGAATTACAGTTGGCTAACTGCTATCAAAATCCTGGTCTGATATCGCGATGAAATCGGTGAAAACTTCGTCCCATCACAGAGGTCGAATTTTTACGAGAAATAATCTGTCATTCGAGCTAATGTTTCGCCAAGATATTTTGATTAGGATGATGTTATAAAAATTGAGGTCACACGAAATTTCTATAAATTTTCTGGAGCATTCGGATACTTGTGCACGGGAGTGTACGTTCCTCTTTACCGTTGAACATTCTTTTATACTCCCGAAGGGTTTTCACCATTATGTTTATAAGCGCTGTGAGAGGGGTTTAGGAGGAATGCCTCTTCCCTGAATTCTAGGTAATTGATAGGATCATGTATTGGTTCGAGGAGCCTCCATTTACTGCGTCTTTTATTCGGTTTCCCTCCATCCGATCATGTTCTCAAATCCAGCTACATTATCCATATTGATAACAATTATCTTGAGTGAGTTTTTGTGCTCTGGAGACGCTTGTATCGATTCCTCCTGGGGATAGTAGCTAGCAATTACCTCATGGGCTTTTTAGAACGACAATAGAAAGACTCTTTCTTTGCGAAAAATGCTTCAGACCGTCTCGCGTACGCTGTTCAGGTTTGAACAAAATTTTATCGATTATATCACAGCTTCGTTAACGCTAAAATTCCTGCACAACGTAGCGTGTAATTTTACTGTAAAATTTATTTTTGTCCAATCTCCAATAGAATAAAGATACACGACTGTGCCTATATTAATTATACGTTTTTTTATTTTGCACAAAAATCCGCAGTCTAGTCATCACATGTGCAGCGTAGAACATTCGTTGTAATAGTTTTGAGCGTGTTGCAATCACGTGTATTTATGGCGTCGACCTACATATCGCGAAGACCATTTAAACGAAGAATAAATAACGCTAAGCGTGTCGCAGAGATTTAATTAATTTTCATGATTGCTATAACGTGTGTGCCATAACTGTAAACTCGATCCATCGCACAGAATACAGAACATCCACCGCGGCCATATTTATCTTCCGGAAATGCAATATTGATTCAGCGGAATGAACTACAATTGTTTGTCCCGTATTCTGTTTTCGATTTACGGTATTTTTTGCAATAGAGCTTGACCGGTACGAAAACTACTCGCAACTGTCAACTGTTTTTATCTCTTTGCCATTTATTAAACACGTATTCGATAAATTGCCAAAGATGTGGGTCAACTAGCTAATTTAGAACGTGGAAAAAATTGAATCAATTTTTAGTTGATAAATGCGATCAACCCTCGGTCTAGTTTCAACGATAGACGGTTGTTTGTCTTCGATTAAATACTTTTTTTTCCAGAGGTGTTTACAATTCATGGAACGCCGAGCGCGTTAACTTTTTATGGGAGCATCAGTTCCTGAAAACACTAACCACGTGTCATCGTTTATTGCTGTTGCTGTCACTTTTACTTGTTTACCACCGCGCGCGGACGTTGTAAAGTTGGGCCTTTGACCCTTTCCCTTCTTTATCGTCGCGTAAAACGGAAATCCTGTCGACGCATTTAATCGGCCCACGTAAGACGCAGTATTCCAGTATTTGTCCCGGCGCTGTTTAATTCGAAGGTATCGCGGCGTTCAAGAATTTCGCCGATTGGAATTGTTATCTCCGAAATAAAAGAACGTTTAATGGATCGGATCCGTTTCCCGGTTGATCGAAACGCTTCGAACAGCAGTGTCGTCTAAATAGAACTCGTTTAGTTCGTGCTCTCCTCGGTCGCCGAATTATAGACCGGTCCGAAGAGGTACTTACAGGTTATCGCGACCATTTCCGCGGCCACTGGATTGATTCTCTTTCCGGATTCTCTGAGTTGAGTTAAAAGCACTGTGCTATCATCGTATCGTTATCGTGAACGAAGACGGCTGACGTTTATGGACGCGTAGCATTGCTCTTCAGTCGTTACGCTCTTATTCGACTGGTTCGACGGTGCAGAACGTCTGCCCGTGCGGGCAGCAATTTTCTTGCTCTGCAATTTTTTCGAATAGTCTAGTTTTTTAAAGAGCTGGACTCCTGAATGTCAGGGCCATTTAATGGCCTGACTACAGCCGCCGGACTACCTACATAGATGGCATTCCGTAGATTTACGAGGCGACAGCTTTTACAGCAGCATTTCGGGGATTCGTAGTTTTACGCGTAACATCCGGACGATTTCACGCGGGGAAATCATGTCTCTACTTCGAAACGACAGCTTGTCGATCGGTGTCAAAAAGCCACGGTCAGAAAAGCTAAAAGCTAGCCAATGTAATTGCCATATTTTAATGACCAAGAAGTTTTCCAGTTCTGTTTAAGAGATTTTGGTTACGCTTGAAAACTTTTTAATAAAATTTACAAACAAAATATACTTTCTTCTGTTACAGCCTACCATTTTCGGCACCGTGACAACAGAACCCAGCTTAAACCCAAAGGAAGGCAACAGTCGAAGGGTGAGTAGTGGAAAATTAATATAAATCAAGTTTGTACATTTTTTAAATATGGTAGAGCATTCTGGAATTAGAGATGCAAAGTTCTTGGTGAACCCCGTGTTTTACCAAAGTTCCAGCTCGGATTTTGCATAAAATACACTGGCTTGTTTCTTGAAAGTAAGAAGTTTAATGTTTAAGGGAGAGAGCGTGTAGCTAATGATCCATTTTTTCGGGGAAGATACAGCGCGGGTGCACGGAAATTTTGGTTTTACCCACGGTACGTGTCCCGGGGGACTCTTCCCCGAGTCTTAATGAGTAAAAATTGCTGCTAAGTCGGTGTTCTCCTCTACCCTGAAATGCTCGAAGATAGAGCGTTCAAGCGGTCTAATTAAAAGTAACTGCGGTACCAAGCAAGTCGTTCAGCCCTAAAACCCTTGCCGCGGAGGGACTTTAACCTGCAAAGTCGCGAAGACCGTGTCCGCTTTACGCCTTGCATAAATTCCTCATAATTGTGAAATCATGCAGAATATTGCAGTCCCCAGAGCTCTGCGCCGCTCTAAAAAACGAAATGCTCATTTCCGCGAGAAACTTTTCATCATTTGAATGCACTTTCGGACACTCGAAGCCAAATAGAAGCTCCGGCAGGCAGACTGTCGCTAATAAAGTAATTCGGAAATTATTGCTACATACTCGATTACTTGATAGAAAATTTAATGGCAACCCATTAATAGGCTACCGGTCGGTAAGCGTCGGTATAATGATTCTAATATAATAATAGTTTAATACAATCGTTATAAAGAATCGGTACGTATCTATAACAGTTGGTACAAACACTGTGTTTACCTACCTCGTCCACTGTTATCACTGACCACTTATCTGTTGGCCATCGCGGATTCTTACCGAGGTAAGTATTGGTTCAATTTGCGAAGACATATAGACACATCAAACGGGAATACGCGATCGCAACAGCATGGTATTACGAGGCTAGTATTTTCGTTTTTTCTTCTTCCGCTGCGATTGTAAACCTCGTTGTCTTATTCCTTGGTCCGCAAACACGGGAAAATGAAAATATTATGTTTCATTGCTTCGTTCCAGATCGATGTTTTTCAATCTATTGTTTCAATTTACTCGAAAGCGATCGTTTCACCTACGGAATACTTGTTTTTTTTTTTTTTTTTTTTTAGAGGAAGATGGATACGATGCCAACAATTTTTATTTTTATCTCCGACATAAAGCAACGAACGAAATGAAATGTTTGCGTTAATTTTGCTTCCGAACGCGTATTTCTCTGAAACGTAATGGCGGAACCGTTTGGAAAGAAACTGGACCGCGAACGCAAGGCGAAAACGCGATAGCTCGCATACATGCATAGATTTCGATGGTCTCGTAGTTCCATTGTATGAGAGAAAATATTCTGCGGTATGTTTCAGCCATTTCAGAAAAAAACAGACCCCGCTCGGCGGATCGAGAATGTTTCGGAGACGCGTCGTGTCGTTTCACCGTGCGAGATCACATAAATACAAACAAACCGAAGTGAAAATTCATCGTAAACGTTCCGTGTCGGCTGGATAAAAGTTCAGCTGATCGAATAAATTCATGAATCTTAGATGCTGGCTGGGGAAACGGGCGGCGGGTCCCCGAAACGTATCACAATCTCCGTGGCTCGACACGGTCGGACTCGAATCGATTCCAATGAATATTTAATTCATGATGCCCGATAAACGCCATGCTTCCAGGTGGTTGATGTTTCCTGGGATGTCGAAATTTTTTTGCTCGTATAAAGTGTAATAGAGAAGGGGGCTGCGAAATGGGAACGTTAAGGAAAAGTTCCTTCCAGACGTTATATTGGATTCACGCACAAGTTTCAAGCTTGATAAACATTTCTGCTTCAAACGCAAGCTCAAATCTTGCATATAGCCACATTTTGCATTTAAAACATGTCTCCCAAAAGAATTTTTGGCGACTCGAAAAAAAGTTTTGTATCCTATTGGTATGGATTTCTACCTTACCGACATAAAGTTTTCTATCTTACCGGCATAACGCTCGGATTAGTTTCTGAACCCGTGCTTCGCGCGGGTTGGGTCGCCAAGAATCCTTTCCGGAAACATTTTCAATGCAAAATGAGGCGAAATTTGAGCTCAATCCGACTTGGCCGATTTTCGGAACTTCAGCCTAGAAAAAATATAAAAACATATTACATTCGTGAAGCGAAGAAGTAGAGCTAGGGGAAGCGATCGAACGACTTCCGAAAGGGATGAAGCGTAAATACGCGTGACGCGGCCCACGTAATGGATGTTAGCGTTTCGGAATGAGCGGCGGATCGTTTTGGATTTACATGTTCGCACAGCGTGATTACGTCCGCGGGACGACAACACGCCGCGCAGCAGATTTTGCCACGATACGTTTACCGAAATGGAAGAGCAAGCACTCTGCCGCTTGCACGGTCATTGCCGTGTACCGGGGATTAATACGCGAGCCGCGAGAGTAATTTTCGTTGGATTCGCTAAACGTATCGCCGATTGAATAGAATTCCCGATCGACGCGAGCCACCCCACCGGCTGAAAAAGTTACGCTCTGTCAAGAGCATTTTTTTTTTATTCCCATATCATGCACCTCTGCGCCAACAGGAAGCAAAATGTTCCTATTAGAGAGTAGATTGCTTTTTTCCTAGTGGATAGTTTTTTCCCCGGTATCTTCTAACCGTTGCGCGCCTTTGTGACGTAAGCAACCTCTATTGGCAGGGTTGCCGCGTTTCAGGCTGATTTCTAATCGATAGTAACTAGAAAATGAAGCCGAAATCGCGATTTTTTTATTCTTCATTTTCCTCTTATATTGTCTCGGAGAACCAATCCCTTAAATTTTCTCCCATCTGTGGTCGAACGCCCTGTATAATAAAACCAAGTTTAGTCACTATAATTGCTCGGCACTTCTAGTAACGAATCTCGGAATCTTTAATTTTATAGTTCTAGAGCAGAGCTGGGCACGTTCACGAAAAGTTGGTGGGGGAAGCAAGCGTTCGAGGGGCCCACGTGTGACGTGTAGCACTCTAATGGCGTGAATAAATTGCAAAGATTCATAATTTAGGCGCACGAGGTAGGAGACCCACAGACCTGGCAGTTCAAACTGATAATGAGCGGCCCTCGAGCTGCAATGGACCAAATGATCCAAGTTTAGGGGAATAGTTGGTAGAGGAACTTCAGGATCTCCTGATCGCGCACTAGTTCAATCCCAATGACGCGATTCTTGGATAGGTCCGATTTGACACTTCGTGACCCGAATTTATTAATTCTTAACTTGTGAATTCAAGTCAATTTGCAGCTTTTTTGTGCTAAACAAAATAGGTTTCGCAATTTTTCTATGCTTCGATAAGCAACAAACGATTTGCATAGTTTTTCTTTTCTGCTACAGCTTATCGAAAATTCTTTTTCAATATTGATGTAATCCCGTTCCCGTGCCTTTAACGTTAAAATCGCGTATAATATGGAAAAATCAACACGATATCCGGTGAATGATTTTCACGTTGCATTTATCAGGCTAAATATTGCTGGAGGCACGAAATGGGAGCATAGCCAGGTTGATTATAAGCACGACGTCGCTTTATTTTTCCGTTGTGCTTCCGTTCGCTAAATATCGAATTGCCTATCGCAGATTCAATTTAGTTTAGGTGCACTTTTGACCTGCTTACCCGGCGGCGGCTACGCCCTTCGCTGTTCTTTCAACTTCTCCACCTTATCGTTGCAACGGAGGATGGTTCGGCATCTCGTATTCGTCGTAAGATAATCCCAAAGCCGAGACGAGTTGCGCTTTCAATCGGAACTGCGCAAACTGTTTTCCGGGGTGTAGCCGAAAATGAAACAAAGTTCGCGTTACATACACATCGAGAAAACGAACGAGGACCGGGAACGCATGGGGGGTTGGGGCGGGGGTATCGAGGTCTAAATTCAGTTTTAATCGACGATCAAATTACAATTCCGCCGCAATTCCCGATTCATCTGCAGAAACAGAGTTTCAACAAATCCGTTGATACCGGCGGATCATTTCGAGAAAACCGTCATCGACGCGAACGCCCGTCAATCCAATTCACCGCGAGGCTCTTACTGCGGCAAAAACTCGATCCACCTCTCATTCACGATCCATGAGCGGATCGACGAGAGCCAATAGGACGGCCTGAATCCTTAATAACGACTCCTGCCACTAATAACCGCAAAAGCACGAAATTCTCGTCCAACGAGGTTGACCCAGAATCAGTAACAGGTTGGTAAACACCGGGAATATGGGCAAACAGTATGAATCAGTTTTTGGCCAGCTATCGGCGGAATCGATGCTTTGCACGATCCCTGCCATCGCGTCTATGTCTATATCCTGTGTGTGTACATGTGTGTGCGTGTGTGTTTGTGTGCGACTCCGAGCTCAGAAAATTAGAGTCAGAGTTTCGGTTCATCCTAACGAAGCAACTTGTAGAGAATTCTGCTTGCCATACGTCGGTACTTCCCGTGCATACGAAACTTGGTGTTCAATGACGATGCGAATTATGGCTGAAGAACTTCTACAGCCGCGGACTATTATTATACCCTTCCCGGTAATTCTGCTGCAATTTATTTACAGAAAATTATGCCTATACAGGGTGGCTCGAATATCTTTGAAATTATTCGTTAAAAAATATGGACTAGTTAATTAGGACGACCTATTCGGACAGATAAAAGCTCCAGTACTTCTCCGAGGGTAACACTCCATTACGAACAAATGTTCTCCGACATCGAAAACACGCGTTATTTATTGCACGACCACTTCGAAAGGTGTCCGTGTGCTCCACTTTCGCTTCCGCCGTGCGATCCACACTTAAGTGGTTAATCATGGGCAATCTGGGCACAATCCTGGTTGCATACGCCCCAGTGTAGGATGGCAGGATGCCGGGAACCGGGCTTCAGATTGTGTCGCAGTCAACGCGTCAATCAAATATGATATCATCATTGCCAGTGGCCGCTTAGGTAGTGACAAGAAAGCACCTCCATTAACGTACTCCCGGTTTGAATAAGTACTGTGGCCTGCCGATCATTAGGGAATTCAGACCCACGGTGAAACCACTCTGTGATAACGCTGGATATTGGGAGTGAACGAAAATGGGTCACGCACTTTAAAAATGTCTCAATTCTTTAAATATAGGAAACTTTGAGAAATCAATATGCACAACTATGTGATTTCTCTGTATATGTCGCCAGGACCTGGATGATAAATGTCGCGGATTTAATAGTCAACAACGCGGGTCTTGCCAGCGTCATGTATCATCAAGGACACACACTCGAGTTATGTTTACACTTCTCGGCGTCCGAGGCCTCTCATACCCCGTGGTAGTGGGGATAATTCCGCGACATTTATCATCCAGGTCTTGGCGACATGTACAGAGAAATCACACTGAAGGGAGAAAAGCAAAGTATTAGAACCCGTTTGGACGACCAGGGCAAGGGGTTGAAAGAGAAACGAGGGCAAAAGGGGATGAGAAGAGATGGATGGAAACCTAAAGCATCCCCACACGGTTTCACATTCACCATGTGCAATATTCGTACTACGGCCTCTTCATATATTGCATCGTTGATTGCGATCATTTACGGATGACCAGGCGGTCGTTCATCTTCATTTCTGTTCTCCGAAGGTATGCTTTAAGCATTAATTGGAATGCGCTTTCCCAATTACCACCTCCTCTCGATTTCCTTCCAATTTTGCTTTGATAAATTATACGGGCGTTATTAAATTTTAATTGATTTCGGGAGCCCGTTACAATTTCAAACTGCGATGCTGACAGTCCGCCGCTCTCCTGTGATTAAAATTTAAAAGTAGAGAAAATGGTATGGAAATAAGTGGATCATAATTCAATTTGTGTCGCAACGTCGAATAAATCGTCGTGAAAAATTCTCCACAGTCGATCACGCTTTCGACTAGTATTTCATGTCGCTAGAAGTCTGTCTAACGAGCACTGTATCGATCTTTAAAAATAAATGTAATTAATATAGGCACGGTAATTGGGTCGCTTACCGTTAAAATCGGCGTGTTACGCTCAAGTGTCGCTCCTCGAGGATTATTTCCAGAAGATTCGGTTGTTTTTCGAAGGGGTGAATCCGATTCCAATAGACTGTTGTATCGAGGTGTTCATCTGTCTGCTTTGAGAAACGGTGTTTCCCGGCGGGGCGAGTAATTACAAATAACCGGGCTCGTCGCAGCAACGGCCGAGACTCGACGCATGGTCGTGTGATAAATCGACTCGCGGTACGACGTCACACGGCGTTCTCTGTTCACGTGCAACGTTTCTACGTTCATCACCGATTGCGCGTATGATTGTGCCGTTCGTGCGCCACTTGCACGGAACAGTACAACTAGTCGACAGTCATTTTTTAAAAATCCTCCCCGCTCGACGCCCAAGCGATCGATCGATGCAGCTGGCCAAAAAATTTGCAGCGGTTGCCATTAGTTGGCGCTGCTTCGCGATCGGACCAGAAGCGCCATCCGCTATTTTTCTATATCTAAATTATGTCTAGTCATAAATGAAGACGAATTTGAATTTTGCCCGAGATCAATACTTTCCCGCAATAAAATGTCGTCCAACAACGGACCCAGCTTGACTTTCCTCGAGTAAAAGTAAAATATTCATGGACCTCCATATTCGACGGAAGTGAGAGTTCACGAAAGATTCTATGAGACACGTAGAAACGCCGGTTGAACTGCGATCGATAAGTAGCCTTTGGCGCGACAAAACATTTTGATGGAGGAGTTACTTCGCAAACGGAACTTTCGCACTGATTCCCCCCATCCCGTTCAAAAATATATTTCCCGAATTCCTCCTCGCTGGAAAGCGCCGGGCGGTAGTGCCTTTTCTGTCTGCCCAATCGAAGTTTTTACAGCTGTGCGAGTTTTACGACTGTGGTTGTTCCCGATCACCTGGCCGAACACCCGTACAGATCGGGCATGAACTGTCGATCCTTCGTTTGCACCGCGATCCCGGTGAATCGTGATCGCTCTCGCAGAAGTATAATAAACTTGAAGGAGGACGTGGGAATGACGAGTAAGGCTGCAGTTCCAGACTATGCGTCGTTCAAGGAAACGAAAAATATGTATGTATGTTCCATGAGGTTGTAAAAGAAGATTCACGGACCAGAGAGTACCAGATTTGTTTTACGCTATGATTTATATTTTCAGATAAGAAAGGGCAGTTGGAACGTATTTTTTATGTGCCTCTTCGCGAAAACAGGAATACGCAAACTTTATGCGAAAAGAAATTGCTCAAAATACGTCTATAAAAAAGATTATAAAATAAAATTGGCAATCTTAGGTAATTTCCAAAAGGCTACTATCTGGAATAGAATTATTATTCGGGATCGTTAAATCCTCTCGTGTTATGATTCTAATTCTTACGTATGTTGGGTTAGGCATACAGTCGTGCCTAACTGGCGGCTGGACAAAACCCGCGTGCCCGGCATTGATAAGCGGCGTGAAATTTTCTGCGCAACTGGACGAACGAATTTCATTGTCCGATCTGGTGTGTTCGAATTTGATCATCGTCCGGCCGGTAACCGAGTTTGCGCGCGATTCGCAGTTGAATTAACGGCAACAAAACCGCGGACGTATCGGTGACAAAGGTTGCCGGCCGGCTCGTCGTTCGCGGACTTGTTTGTTTCGTTTCGCGAATCGACGTTCCGCTCGCGGAACTTCCGCCTGCGGATTGGACGCGCGCGGCCCGGCCGCCGCAAAGACCCGCGGCCCTTACGATGTGGCAACATCGCACCGACTGCACCGTCGCCGCTCGTCCAGGCAATTTGTCACGTCCGCCGACGCGACGGCTCGCTACCAGTTCGTTTGATGACCTTTAGATTAATTACCTGTGCCACCGATGCGCACGTGAGCGGGTGTCGCGTTTCTAATGCGCGTGCTTGATCATCGGACCACTCGCAATTGCGGAGGCGCACGCTGGGCTTCGATTTGTTACATTATCAGAGCATTAGACACTCTGTTCTAGTTCGAGCAATGACACTTTACTTTCGAGCCACTGTTTGCAAAATTTTTTCTTGGTTTTGATAGATTTTTTCTGTAACAATTTCGATTCTCTTCAACGGTAACCCCAAGGTAAATAACCCAATACGAGTATGAGAAAAAAAAGTACGCTGATGATCGCCATGATTTGAACCGGTTTGTTTATCCGTTGTAAGGCTTCAATAGCCTAGGCTTAAATCTTGTTTAGAGTGTTTCTGGCTATGGTCGGCAGCAAAATGCGTCTACCGAACAGTCGTCGTAATTTGCATCTACCCAACAGTCGTCGGTCACGGCTGCGTGAATCACTATAATCATCTTCATATTAGCTTGATGCAGATGACAACCCGAAGCAGATGCGATACCTGTAATATTGTGAACACCGGGATGAGTAGCATCTTGCTCGTTTATCATCTTTAGATTGATACACCCTGAATTCAGCGTGCACCATGTCCGAGAGATATTGCTACCTCTGAATGGGGTGACAAATTATGAACAGCATTAATTGTTCTATGCTCTAATTCAGCGCAATTTCGGGAATTATAACAATCAGACCGCTGGGAGTGATAATTCTCTATTTCCGATTTTAAATTCAACGTTTCGCTTCAATATTCCAGGGGAATAATCGGTACCGTTTATTATATTTTCTATGGAACTGGTATTAAAAATTGTTTTAAATATACAGGTTGTCTACTAAATCCCTTAGTTTAGATTTGCTCAAGTTTCGATGTCCTTCTGTAGGAATTAACGACGGACTTTGCCCTTGAAGCTCGGCCATTCCTAGTAGATCAGAACGATGATATTACGATTCGGGAATTGTGTACACTGTCTTCGCGCAGAAGTTCCGTCTGAGATACCTACAGATATATATGTGTATATTTATATATATATATATATATTAATCATACCAACGGCGATATCTGCTATCATAGTGACTGCTCCGTGCCGGAATTGGAGTTTCACGACAAACTTGCCCCGCAGTCTACCGATTATTGCCCGAAGGCTTTACGTAATAGCAATAATAACAGTAACTATGCTGACGTCGGTAACAATAAGAGATGATAGGGGATGTTTGTCAAGGAAGATAAACGTACGGAAAATCTGATAGTTGCTTCACGTTTTCTGTTTGTTACACCGACACGGTTACCGGGTTCGCGCCGAGCCAAATTATTTGTTGGAAACTGTCCAAAAACGGGAGAATCTAAAGGGATCTAAAATTGCGCAACTGAAAGGAACATGTTCGGCCAACGATACAATATAACGTACGGATTACATTGTTTATTTTCCACTGACCGGCTATGATTCGTTTATGAATAATGAGCGAATGAATATTCAACGGCTGGTGGTTCATTACCGATTAAAAATTTTATTACGTCGGCCGTGCCTCGCTGCTCGTTTTATAGAACAATTTCTGACTTTTGGTAATTAAACTATCCTCTGTGGAAAACCAAAAGCCAACGGATCTCGCGCGTTCATTGCAATCTTAATGCTCTGTCTACATAATTAAATATTTAAAAACTCGTTGGAAGGGGACAGCACTTGAAACAAAAATTCGAGGGAGCACGAATTGGGGGGAAAAGCTACCCTCTCTCTGCCAGTACTGGAGTACGCACGACAGAGGTAGAAGGGGGAATTAGAGTGGGGGAGCAAGTCTTGATCTGGCGACACTGGGCCCATGCCCAGTCTCCCACCATACGACTGGTGTCCTATCGCACGCGGAACAGATGTGGATGGATCATGGTAGGGACTTGCTCGGCGAGCAGGCGAAGAGGACTAGCAGCTACATCTGTTGCGCGAGCCATCGTTAGGCAGGTCTGCTCTACCGGATGATGATATTTTCAAATTCCGGTGCTGGATGTTTTCCAGTGCTCTTCAGGCATAAAGCTTCCTCCGAGCCTAATTTGCTGTCCAGTCGACCCTGCCAAAACGCTGCCCGAGACTGTGCTTCTTTCGGTTGCGATCAAAGCAACTAGTTGGTACCTACGAGCCGAAATGATCGACATTGGTGCGTCGAGCAGAGATAGAGGACGTTGGAAACCATTTGGAAACCGCGACTTAAAAAGGTTTCACGGTCGTTTAGCGCGCTGGTTAAGCAAACAATCGCGGTATCGCGTTCTATTCTGACAGAGCGGAAAATCGTTTCGCGTCGGCAGACTTGGTCTGCCGGCCGTTTCAGAGGAAATTGGATCGAGCGATTTGCATGGACATAAAATATTAACCTGGCGGTCTGTTAAGAGGCGAATTAAGTCACGTATACACCGGTCGAGATAACGGACACGCGAAAAACTGCGAAACTTTTCGGAGCTCTAACGGCGGCTTGTTAACGAGACGCGCCGCGGTCTCTTCTGCCTGAAAGTGGCCCGCAATCTGGCCTGGCGGAAAAGTTGCGAGCGTTTTTCTTTCTGCCTAGTTTCCTTGGAAATCACGCTCCTTAAAAGAATTGAATTCGAAGAGCAAATATGTCTAAACATTTAATCAAAGGAATCTTGTTATCATTGACCACGAAATTCTTCGGTGGACCACACCGCATGTGAGTTTTGAAAATATTTGCAGTGGAAATAACGCAATTTGTCTAGAATAATTGATGGCCCACTCTACTCACTGATATATTGTGTTTGATTAATATACTCTCTCTAATCTAGTTCGCTCCAGATCTGTCCGTCAAAATATCGACCTCTCAATATCCCATCCATCTATGCTAGGATAATTCCGATTACCCTTTTTTTCAGCAATAAATGCAATCTCGTTTCTCCATTATTTTTTCAAATAACGCTTGCGAATATCCACCGATAAACTCGGGACAATAAAATTCCGAAAAATTATCCAGAAATTTCTATCGTCGCCGTGATTGTCCGTCCCAATTACGGAACTGCTTCCTGCAGGGGGTTTTTACTGCTTCCATTTTCCGAGAACGAGTTGGCCGGTTTTAATGAGAAAAATATAAAAATCTTTCTTCGATAATGGAAGACTTCTACGCTAGGAAATAGGGATTTCACATATAATTGAATTTGATTGCACAAGCATGGAACTCATATTTTCACAAATATTATTCCCTTGAGTTTTTTCGCGAAAACACATTTTACAAACCAAAGTACATTACATGCAGCTTCCATTTTCTGTATTATATAAAAAAAGTGTGCTCTCAACCTTCAGTTTAAAGGGCTTTCAGACTTTTATTGTCCGCTGCGAAATGTAGCCTGTTTCCTTATTTTTTACAGCTGCAACAATTTCAGTCTTCGCAACGAAACCGTATTAATATTTTTAGTCAACACTGTACATTAGGAAAAATAAGCCAGACACTTTCTGAGGGTCACGCTCGAACGACACACCCTGAAGAAAATTTCCTGATTAGAAAATGGAAAGAGGGGAAATCCATTTGCAGTAGAAAAATATCAACCCAAGGACCTGAAGAGATGGCAAAGGTATACGGAACGGTGTCGTTAGTTGCTGAAATGTATACATTGGGGCCGATCGACGGAAAGGAAAGCAGTAGAAAACGAAAGAATGTCGCACAAAGCGAGTCGCGTACCGTGTAACTCGAGCAATTGTGTATTTATTTGAACGGTTTCCCCGAGATTAGACGGTTTAAAAGGATTAAATTAGATTGTGTTTAACCAGTGGCCGGGAGAGAGGCCCGCGCCACGCCGCTGGAAACGGTCCAGTGAATTTTCGGTTTCCAAGTTGAAATTTACTCGCGCGCCCGCGCCGCGCCGTTGCCAGCGGTTCGAAGTGCAAGCATTTGCGATGTTCGGCCATTGAGCCATCATCGAAGATTTCGCACCGTGAACTTGGCCCCTTTCACGGGAAACCGGCAATCGATAATCTATCTATTAATCCGATCGCGCGTGAACTGCCGCATCACAGGCTATGGAGCTTGTTCTTGATCAAATCTTTATTATAAACCCCGAGGCACGTTTCCGTTTGTTGACTCTGCTGCGGCCCAGGAAAAACCTTACGAGATAAGGAACAGTGGAAAATTGAAAAATTTTCATGAATTTTTGTTGAAGCACGTTACAAATCGTTATACAATGTTTGAATAATTTTATAATTAACACGGTAACATTAATTGGACTTATCGCTTCAGACGACCGTTATAAAACTTTATAAAATTCCGATACCGTTTTTCATTCGGCACACACATTTGCACCGTTTATCTGATATGTACTAACTTGCGGGGTATTCGGTGCTTTGCGCGCCGATATATCAGTCTTACGGTAAAAAATTTGTTAGATATGCGTGAACGAACCGGCAGATCCGTGGATCGCATATACAAACCGTAATTTATTATTGCTGCAGTCGGTTCATTTAACTTTTTCGCCCAGTTCGGTTAAATCAAAAGCGAATGGAAAGACCGAGTCAATAATTTACATGCAAACAGGGTAAAGGACCCAATTATTGCGGGGGTACTAATTAGTGTGACCATATTAATTATACATATTTCTAAAGCATAACTGATTCAGGTCAATTTCATAAATTCAATTTCAATTAGCACCTCGCGCTAATTTCGCGCAAACCCAGCGCTCGTCAAAGAAAAATACAGCAGCCTAAAGCAACCGAGCAAGAAGTTTTTGCGTCTTCTCGAACGACATCAGGGCGTCATTCCACCGAACAGAAGTTTTGGAATTCGCGAAAGTTTCGCAAAGCGTGAGAACGAACGGCAAAGAGACGAACGCGGGTTTCCAGTTCATTATTAACTCTCCTCGGAACAAAGTGACTGAACTCTGTTGATCTGGAATACTGGACTTCTCGAAAAACGAAGCGAACACGAATTTTCCTTTTTCTTTGCGTCGCAAGTTTCCTCGCGAGCGATCTCGTTTCCTCCTTGGACAGACACGGGGACGTCAATTTGTCCAAAAACCTGGAGAATTTCCGCGACGTTCATATCATCCAGGTCTTGGCGACATATATAGGAGAGGATGGCTGTATTTAGTTTCAAGAGTAGGTTTCTCAGACATTATTTGCTCGAAATCAATTCCTTTATAGAACTATTCTGGAAGGGCGTGTCTTCCTAGAGGGATGGGAACGTGTCGGTCGCAATTAAGATTCTTTTCGTCACTGAATACTCCTTTCGGCTCCGGAAATGTGAACCGATTAGCCCCAGGTTTCTGCAGAAACGATCGTTTCAATATTAATCGGAGCCGTCTGGCTGTCTGTTCTCCGGTTTCCCTGTTCCCCGAAATTCCCAGTCTGCCGACGACGACGACGTTCCGGGACTCGGCGTCGAATCCGCTCTTCCATTTACCCGCTTATTTATTCATTGTTCTGCGCTTATACGCGAGGCAACTGCAAAAAAGCGAGATAGGGAAGCCAAAAGAGAGAGAGAGAGAGAGAGAGAGAGAGAGAGAGAGTGCCAGGAAAAGAGGATCCAGCTCAAAAAACACACCTGCGGAGCTGCAGACACACACTTGGCCACCATTCTCGACCAACACAGAGTCGGGCGAGATTAACCTGCTTTCAGACGCCATCAAATATTTATCGATCCGGTGTGTCACCGGTGGCGCGTTTCGCCTGCTCTGGAACTTCTTTCTCCCCAGATTCCAGCTTTTTTATCGGACTGTTACGAGCCTGGGACCGAGGGCAGCGCACGTGCCAGTCGAGGTTTCAGGTTTACACAGGAAAATGGTATTTAATTTGTTAGTAGGTGCGCGGACGAACCCGATTCTAGACCGGTGTATATTCCCCTCGAAATGCTTCCCCCTCTACCATCAGATCCAGCTCGATTCCCCGCGTAGCGGGAACAATGTGAAGTCACGTATCCCCTCGTGCCATGTATCTCGCGCAGAGAGTCGCGAGAAAGCAATCTGACGGTGGTGGGGGATGCTTACTATGACGTAGACGCAGCGTCGCCAGCTTAAGCCTTGCCTCCCACTTCTACCACGCCATTTCATGGCCCGGTCGCGTGACGCGTTTCCTCACAATGTCACATGACTAATGACAGAGAGAGAGAGAGAGAGGGGGTGAACTCCCCTGAATTTCCCCGGTCTGGCGACTGGATTTTTGAGACTTTTGTCAGCAACGGAGTCGGTTCAAGGCGTTTCCGAGGAAAGAGATTAGAGGAAATTGTAATCGAAATGAACGAAGAGGAAATTCTCGGTTGGTAACTGGACCTGCGGAGGACACGAGAGAGGAGTGGCCAGAAGGAGCTAGAAAAGCGCGTTTGCTTGGCTCGTCGGTTTTGTAACTCGGAATGATACATGGGTGGCTATTGGGAGAATGCAAATTGAAAACCAATATCTATCCCGACCATTGTGGAAGTTTCGAGACAGAGGAACAAGTCGATATCCATTCTTTCGGCGAACGCGCACAGAGGGCACCGGGACTCCTTCGACTATTTTATCCCCGTGTTCCCGTGTCCCCGTGATCCTTTCTTCTTCTACACGCGGTTCCCGCGTTCCTAGAAATAAGTCTTCCTTCTTTTCCCGCCGGGACGTTCGGTTTCCGGTGATGCTTGATGAAACTTGCCGGAGATACGGATGATAAATGACCGAATGGCCCTGACGCTGATCCTTTAAGTCTGGGAGAATTTTTTGAGATTTTGCATGTTTGTCGGAGAGACGCGGCGGCTATCAATTACACTGTTCGACAAGCTCGGACTTTTTTCCCAATTTGTTACTTTGACTAAACGTCGCCGATAGATCTTTATGAGCGGAAGATAAAATTCGGGGACCCCGTCTCTCCTGCTCGCTTATAGTTTTCGGGGCGAATCGTAAATGAGAAATGTGGGAACAGTTTTGAGTTTTCTTCGGGAACGGTCTTCTCATGAATCGCACATGAGGGTTACAAAAATTCGCAGATTCGTATTCAGCTTGGGAAAATCTGTTGGAAAAACGTTTGCTCAAAGTTTCAGAATTTTTGGAATCTTGTTAGAAGATTACACGCAAAACGGCGTTTCGTTTATTAAAAGCCGCAAGTGCGGAGAACAGAGTCACTTGGAATCTTTATGCTCGGACACGGTTTTCTTTTCAAGAAGAAGTATCTATTCCGCGTTTTCTTTGCTTTTATTATATGCTCCGGGCTTCCCTTTCTTGGCGAATGTCTTTCTTTTTCCCATTCAGCAGATTGCATTAAGAAAAGACGCCGGTCGAATTGTTGGATTCCGAGGAACACTCTGGATCAATGGCGCTGCCTCATGGATCTTGAATTTTACGCTCCGAATAAGTTTTTCGTTGATTCCGTTTTCACATAAATTTCCACGCGACAGCTTGACTTTCGAAGAATCGATGCGTTCATTTCTCGATGGTGCCGGTACCATTGTAGAAGAATTCGCACACACGCACACGTGTACGTAATTTCCGTGGACTTTCACGATTAGGGGCAGCCGCAACACAATGATTAATCGTCCGGCAGATCGCAATTATTCGGAATGAGAGATTATTGCGATAAATTGTCGGAAATTAGAATCGCGTAAAAATTACAGCGCAGAATAGAGAACTCGCGTCCGCTGAAAGTGGATTAAAAAATTAAACGTTGAAAAATTCGAGCGGCGTGCCGCGCGACGAATGTTCGACGCGGAGAAACTTTGAGAACGTCAGACACGATTAACAACCCGAGAACGTAATTTCACTAAAAGCTGGAATAACGAGGCGCTGGATCGTGCTACGACGATCATCAAATTTTACGTCGTTCCCGACACGTACGACGACGGTGTTCTCAATTTTCGTTGTAATTAGTTGCGGCGCGACGCCTATCTCGACCGTGTAACTCGATACGCGAAATCGATCAATGAAATTTCGCCGTGTAAATCGTTCGTCTCGCTTTTCACGGCTTCCTCGGAGTCGAAATTCCTTGATCCGTGTATTTATTAGAAAAGTTCGTTCGCCACGGTATTGCAATTAAGCATTATTGCATTACGCAGCTCCGCTAACTCCAATTTCTGTTCCATTCGCCTACATGTGTTTTCAATCTATGGTACCATTTCATCGTACCTCTCGTTCTAATGAACGAAACTCGACTTTATGGTAAAAGATTATGATTTTGTTTAGATAGAAACAAAGTCCCGGATGTAAAAATTTTATTCTACATTTTAAATATATTTTTTCACGTATAATTAACGCTTGTTCGGCTGTACCGGCAGTTACACGACAAGCCGGGCAGAATTTCTAAATTCTTTGGATATTTTCCGAACGACTGAACAAATTGTTATCAACGCCAGAATTCTGCGCGTCGAAACGCGGCAGGAACGTGTTACGGACGACCTAGTATCGGGAAAAATATGCGTTTAATCCTCCCGCAACCCGCAGCAACACATTTCCTGTGGACATCGAGACAACAGGTTAAATTGCAAACCGTAAAGTCGCCGACGCTTTAACTGCGTTGTTTACACCGCTACGTTTTACTAAGGATTCCCGAAATTGGGTGTGCGGAAGGTGTCGTAAACTTGACGGAATAGGGTCGGGTCACATCGACGGTGTATTTGTTTATCTCTCAGTTTTGCGGACCCGACCTTAGGAATCGCGTTCCCGCAGCTCGTATTAAAGTAAGTGGCTAAAACTTCCTCGAACTAACTGGCTCTTCTCTGCCGTTGCTCCCGTGTTCTCTTTCTCTCTCTCTCTCTCTCTCTCTCTCTCTCTCTCTCTCTCTCTCTGTCGTTCTTTCATTTGCTACCTTCCCACCCCACCCCACCACCGCCCCCAAGTCATTCGAATCCCCCTTATTGCTCTTTACGCGTATTCCCCACTTTCTAAAACAGCAGGAAAGTTGCTAGAGTTCCGGGGAACAAAGCAACGACTAACGACACTCTCGTTGCCGGATAAGGAAATTCAGATACTTAAAATACTCAACGCTGATTTAATAACGCGGCCGAAAAACTCGGTGCAAGTTCGCAACGATGTAGTACACGAAAAGTACTGGACTATACGACTTGAATTTTTTTTTGGCTGGGGTACCAAAAATCGGACCGAGCACGAATTTCGCACATAGTTTCGTTTTACATTGGGAACGTGTTTCCCAAAAGGATTTTTGGCAACTCGGAAAAAAATTTTCATCGTATAGGTGTGGACTTTTACCTTACCGATATATCACTTTCTACCTTGCCGGCATAACGCTTGGATTAAGTGCCGTTTCTGAACCTGTAGGTTCTTTGCATTATCGGTTTGGTAAAAAAAAAACATGTTGACGTAGGTACAAGATGTTTCTGGGCTAAAAAAATCCTTTTGGGAAACATTTGATTTTACAGTTTTTCGCAAGGATTATTACAGAAAATATGATTTTTTATGCGATCTCCGTTAGCCCGAAATAGCGACCGTGTTCTGATAATGGCTAGCCGGAAGCACAACATCTTGATCCGTATACTTAGTGCTCACGAGTAGAACCAGCAACTTGAAAGTCCACTGGTAAAACACTTGCCGCAAAGACGAGGCTTTCAGCATCGAAGACGGTAAAGCTCTCTCCTTGTCCGAGTCCAGGGGGCCTCACGGAGCATCTTCTTTTGCGATAAGAGCTTTCCCTGGTGTTACTCTCTGTCGGGTGTCCTCCTTTCCCTCCCTCTCTCTCTCTTTCTCTTTCTCGGTTATCACGTGACGCATCGTGGTAGACACGAATAGGTGGCGGAAAGAGCGAATGGAGTCTGCCTTCGCGAGGGCAGCCTAATTACCCTTAATGAATGTGCCGCTTTAATTGAAAATGCCTCCTACGTAAGCACGACTTTTAGCTTCGGATCGAAGGTCTTCCTGACTTGCAAAAACCCGGCCGTTGGGCAAAAATGGGGCAAAAGGCGAATGAAGAATTAGGTAGGTCTAGGGTAGGTCTAGGGATCTAGAGATTTTTGCAGTAATTATTGACCCCTTCGCCGTCGATCGATTCGCGACGATCTAAAGTTGAGTCCCGATAATAATATTGGCAACGTTAACGTCCACAATGGGCAGGACGCTCGTGTCAGCCAGACCATTGTCCAACGGTTCTCGATCGCAGACATCGGTGCGGCGCGACGTGGGGATCGACGACGACGTGATCGTCGTGGTCGTCGGCCGTCTGACTGTTCTGAATCGAACAAAGAGTTGAAATCGAATAGCGAAACGATCCTTGGTTCATACATCCGGTCGACCAGAAGACGGGGGGCCGTCGCGGCATTCAACCGAAAGACAATCGGTCGGCTGAATCGTCTGAGGTTAGGATGAACACTAGCCGAGGCCACAGACTCTCAAGCTCTCGATCGATCGCCGTAAATCGTATCTAAACCTCGTTTTCCTCATCTTCGAAAGGGATGACCAACAAGATGTTTTTCATCCCTCCGATGACGTTCCGCTTGCTCACTCTTCCCGATGAAATCTCCACGATCATCATGAATCTCAAGTATTAACCCCCGCAAAACGGACAATTTTCACTTTTACATATTTTTATCAAATTTTAATTTTAATCGTAGCATGTCTGAAAGAAATTCAGTTCAGGGAGTTTTTGTATTGAAATTCTTAATGTTCGAAAGGAGGTTCGTTCGATCCAGGTTGAAAGTAATATTCGAGATATAATGTCCTCATTACCGGCAGCAGGCTGTCTAGGCGGGTCCGTCGACGAAATTTTAATTGAGACCGACTGCCGACTGAATCCTGTTCCCGAAGCTGAACTTCCTGCTACGTCGTTCCCTTAAGATGAAGTTTCCATTAGCCCGCCGAGTGGAAGGATCGGACTTATAGCCGAGAGGATATCTTCCCGACAACGCGAGGGTAGCCGGGGAACGATTTAAGCAAAGAAGAATATATACTCGAATGTCTGTCGATATTGGGTAAAAGTATCCGAAGAGGGGAACGGGCGAGCGCAAGCGTGGGAAGTTGTCCGACAATTCCGATGGTACGGCGTAATTAAAACCTGGTAATAGATCCGGAAAGGACGTACGTTCTCCCTTTCGCGTTTTCACCAGTCCCTTGCCGAGTCTTCCTATTTTAGTAGACGCCGTTGCTTCGCGCAGAACCGCAAGCCTCGGCAACGAATTCTACGCCGCCCCGGCAACTCAAGGCACCCAACTGATCCCGAGAAATAATCTCGTCCCGGGGAGGATGAATAACTTCGTCCACTTTATCAACAACCACGGCAAGTTTTGCGCCGGTTCATGACAGTTCGTAATATTCGCCCGGTTTCCGCCCTTGCTCTCTCCTAGCTTGTTCCGCGGTTACCGGCAAATTTTTGTAACGTAAATACGTTTGCTGCGGTTGAAGCGCAATTACGAATTTCGCTACTTCACTACCACACCTTCAGACCCCTGGCACACTGTGATTTCGCCGGGGCGCGCGTGCAAGAAGCGACAATGATGCGTCTTTCACGGTTCTACTCTCGCTGCTTTAATCGCCGCGAATCTGGACTGCCATTATCGTTTCTTGTTCATCCGATGCTCGCGAATATCATTCCTCCCCATTTCGTTTCACAGTGTAGATCCGTTTGACTGCGAAAGGCGTATACAGTAATTTCTCTGTATACGTCGCTGAGGCCTGGGTGATAAACGTCGCGAAATTATCCCCACTACTATACCCCGCGAGGGGCTACGGGGCTCGAGGATTTTCAGTCTAATTTTGTGCTTATTAAAACATGTAGTATTGCAACACTCTATGCACGATAGAATATTTGCACCAACAATTTCTTTGGCAGGTGCTTCGTACGAACATTGTTCAGCGTGTATCTGGACAGTGGGTATAACACATTTTATTGGAGACAGTTTATTTCAATTACGTCGGCACAAACGATGAAAAGTATTGAAAGCGATTCGCAGAACGCGAGAACGAGCCAGACTAATAAAACATAGTAGGAAAAATCTCGGAACGGTCGATACAGTTTTTTTCATATGAAATTTTTGTAACTTTTATTCGAATCTGTTGCTTTGACTAGTTTGCCACCGTATTACACCCGTGACAATTTAAACAAGTCGATGTGTTGCAGGAATAAAAGATTTGACTTTAATTCCATTGCAACGTATCAACGCGTTAATCTTCTTTTCAAATTCCGTCGCGCTCGTTCAAACGATGCACCAACAACCGGCACTTTTTTATTTATTTATTTTTCTGGTCAGGCGTTAATTATTTTTCTGTACATCTCCAGGGACGAAATAATGATAATATAAAAGTTATTTTAAATACCGCGTAGTTGATGAGAATTATTTTACGTCGTGTTATTAAAATTAAACCATTACCACTCACCCATTGAAATAAATACCATGTTCGCTGTGATTATTTTTCTACCACCGCTTAGGGCTGAAGAAGATACTAATTTTTCATTCTGGGTTAGTGGGCTCCGGTAGTTGGGGCGTTAATAAAGACAGGAAAATTAGTAGGTAGGTCAGTGGGCCTGCGATACAAGTCGGAGGAAATAATTTAAAAAATTGTTTGCACACCGTCGGGGCGGATTCGCGGCAGCCATAAGTCGCGACGCAGTACCTAATCCAGGCTGATCTCGGTGAAGTAAACTCGTTTCAGGGTCTTGAAACTTAGTTCGTTCCAGCGAAAGTTCGCCCGAAGTTTCTCAATACTTCGTGCATACCCAGTTTTTGCCCTTTCCGGGGCGCGCCCCCGTCGTGGTTCCAGTAATTCCTCGGAACTTGGATTGTCTGCGAAAATTTTGATTACTCGCTGACGTCCATCGTCTGCGCAGAGAGAGAGAGAGAGAGAGAGAGAGAGAGAGAGCCGTCGTCGAAAGCCTACGGACCGTTGAAAAATCTTGGCTTTCCAGCTTCGTCGAGGCAGCCATCGCGTCGCGCGAAACCGATAAAGATAACCTCGAATGCCCCGCGCGATCAGAAATGTAATTCCATTTTGGATAAACTGTAAGTGCTCCGTCCACTTTTGAAAACGTTGCGCGGGCCCGTTTCGTCGCGCTCCCGGCTCAAGGTATTGTTATTTGCTCGAGGCTGTTTAGGAAATTGACAATAACCGCGTTATCCGTGTACGTGTCTCGCACTCGTACAACTGAAAGTGTCTCGCTGAACAGTACGAGAAGAGATTGCGCCATATGCAAAGAATAATGCGTAAACAACGCATTACCCCACCGGAATGTTTGCTCGTGCCCCGTTTCTGACCGGCATACAACATTTCTTCGCCCTTACTGTACATACTTCCACTTAAATCTTTTGTTGGACCGTGGATTTTATACATTTGCATATTGCTTAGAATCGGCTGAAAAATTTTGTATTTTGTAACCTCTTTGGCGCAACGTTTCTCTGTTTTAATGTAAATTGGGTTCGGCAGTTCCGTGGTACAAAACGGTAAGCCATCGCGAAAGTCCGAGCTCGCCCTGTTCCACGGCAAATATTTCCATGGCGGATGAAAGGGTTGTCACGAATGAGAAACACTCGAGAAATAATTTTCCGCGGCTCGCGGCGTGTTGTTCAAAGAAATATTTCGATGTTGATTCCGATGGGAGCACTTATCCCGGTAATTTCGAGCGGCCGACAAGGACAGGGTCCCGAGGAACTCGAAACGGACCATTTTCCTGGTCGACAATCCTGCAAAGTCACCGGGCGATGTCATTTCACGAGGTGGCTCTCCCGTTCGTGCGAAAACACCTCTGATATACTCGACGGACGACGAGTTTTCGAGTCACCCCTGCCCTCTCCCTCTCCCCACCCCTTCCCGGATAAAATGCTGACGTTGTTTCGACGGAGATGTACTCGCGCGAACAATGTACCGGCACGCATGTTGAATTTTAAGGGATTCTGACCTCCGTGCAGGTGGTGCGATGTAATGGAGAAGGCGTACACCACCGTTCACAGGTATCTCGACGCTTACATTTTATCCGTGAGGTATGAAATATGTTCGGTGGTGGGGCAAGCGTGGGCGTGTTAGCGAAGGTCAGTTTTAAACGATTATTAAACTACGGTCTCCATGGGAAGTTAATCAATTTATTTTAAATCAAAGTTTAATTTATAGAGAAATGGTAACCGAGTCTGCAACTCCAGTAAATTAAAATGAAATTGAAAAAGTTGAAACGAATCCCCTTGTGTTATTTACTTGTAGATAAATCACTGTTACGTTATCGTTATATAAAATACAAGCGCCTCTAAATACATTGATATATTAGTATTATTTATTGATATATATTGGATGGGGGGAGATTAATAATGCTTTTGAAAAAGGGGAGAGAGCTGGCAGAAGACTCGAAAGAGTTGGAGCGAAAGATAGTATTTGACACGTGTCAAGAGAGGGAGGATTTTCCACGTGGAACGTAATACCACGCCGGTGTTATATCTCGAATTCTCATCGTGGGCCTCCTGCGAGGAACGATATTTAAGTTATGAATATTTGCCGACGCACGATATGAGGTTTGTGCTTTTCAAGCCCCTAAGTATAGAAACGGGTGCGCGAAAGGGAGGGGGTGGAGGGCATAGTTACATCTTCCGGAACGCACAAACATCTTATCTGTCGCGCCATAGAAGATCCGCTCTGCGGGAAAATTGTGTTTGACCGTTTCATAAGTTTCTGCTTGTATCTCTTTTCGACGCGAAACGTCTTTTATTAAAATGAAACGCGTGCTCTCGCTTTTGTTGAAATCCCTCCCGCACAAGATAAACATTGTGAATTAATCTATTCGATATTTGTAATTTATAACCGTGTAGCATTTTCATTAGCAAACACGAATCTTCGTCTCCAATGCGTAAAACGATTATTTTGCCATTTAGAGTGGACTAGAAAATATTTGCTCGGAAAGCGGAGCGACGAGTCGGTCTTTTCACAGATTCCGGCTGCGTTCCCGGCGAAGCAATAATACGTATCGTCTATATTTATGAATCTTGAAGTTATCTTCGCCGAGTCCGCGAGCTGGAAAATTCAGATGTACCTTCGAAAGTGGATCGAACGGGCGCGGGCGGTTAATTAAAACTTTTCTCGAGAATTTCTTCGGATTACTAGCACCCTATCCCGGCCGTTTCGATTCCGATAGTAGCGATTCGACGTTATTAAACCGCGCGTCGATCCGCGGAACTGGAACTTTGAAAATCCAACTTCGATTGTTTAGCGGGGACGCGATAAACTTCGCTCTTTAGAATCTTCGAATATCAACGTATTGTCGGGAGATTGACGAAACAACGAAAACGTTCCAGACGAGCAAAGTTAATTATTTATTCGACGGAAAGTCTAAACCGAGAAATAAGGCGTTAATCGACTGTGCCCGTTCGATCGGCAATCCTTGTTAATAAAATAATCGCGGGTAGTCATCTCGAAGGCGAAAAAAAGTAACGGGCACAGACCGAAGTTGAACAACGAGGCACGCGGAATTTTTCGCGTTTTTCCGTAACGTTGCCTCGTTATTTTTCGCCGCGTCGGAACAACAAACCCTGACTCCACTTGCGAGCGGGGCCAGACGCTTTGTTTCTGCGCGCGCTTCTTCTGTTTATATAAAATCGATTTAAGCGCTGCTCGTTATAAATTTCCTCGTTAGGGAACCGCCACAGCACACGCACCGGTTTATATTTAATCATTCTTTTATAGAGTACGCAATTTTTCGATTTCGCTTCTTCCTCGGCCAAAAACGCCGCGCCCTTTTGTCGAGCGTGTTCGACAGGCAGATACACGCTTTTGAATAAACGCGATCGCAATTACATCGTGTCATGCTGATAATGTTATTTTCAGCTATCGTGCTACGCAGACGTTCACAGAAAAACCTCGGCGGCTTATGAATGTAAATTAATAATATGTAAATTCTGATTTAGCATTTCCGTTGTTAAACGTCTGAATAGCTAAAGTATGTAGTGTATACGAAATTTGCATATTGGTCGTTGACGATTATGCATTCCGACGAGCTGAACGCATTTGTCAAGCTGATTCTATGGACATTTTTGCATCTTCCTTTTCACTGTAACCGAAGAAGCCGTATCTATTCGCTGTATTTTAGTACGTAATGATCTTTTATGAAAATTGTCCCCACAAAAATATTAGATCTTAACCTAAGGATTTTGTCACAGGAATCATTTCCAGAATAGGCAAGTTTTAAAAATTCGATTTTTTCGTTTGAAAATGGAACTCTCCTGGGAAATCCAAGATAAAACGGTCAAGAGTGTCACGTCTTGAAATTTCCGAGTTCCCTATCGCGTAGTTGACGGGGTATATTCGACTCGCCGTCTTCCACATTGTTTAAACGAGTTCTCGTCGTAGCGAATTCTCCCTTAAAGGCTGCACACTCTACAGTGTATATTGAAATTTCCGCATTGTTGAGTGACGTCTTTCAAGACTCGATTAAACGCCGCCGTCCCAGGGACCTTCGAAATAATGGAGAATCTCAGACGTTACCTTTCAGACCTGTCACGTCGTTGGATAAATATGTAGAAATCCGGACTAGGCACAAAGAAGCGGAGAGCAAGAATCTGAAGCGGGAAAGAGCGAGAAAGAAAAGAAACCGATACAAAGGAGAGTCTGGAATAAAGAGAGAGAGAGAGAGAGAGAGAGAGAATATTCGGAAAATGACTAGGGTGATTATCGCGACCGATTCTTCGGGCTTAATTCTTTGCGAGGGTTCGTCATAATCCTTTCAGCCCTAAAAAGTTCTTCGGCCTTTCCTCCAGCCTCTTCCCTTGTCCTGTGGAAACAAGGCGACGCGCGACGCGACGCGACGCGACGCGACCGCCGCGAATGAAAAAGCAGCCCTTTAATGGGCTTCTCTCCCTTAGCTTTGCACCCTTTCTTGTCCTCTATTCACCTTCGGACACCCTCGGTTCCCGCATCTTCGCGACTTAATCGTTCGTCACTCGTTTGTTTTGAACGTTCTGCACGCGCAGACATTCATGGGGATTCTTTTCTCACGGGAAACTGTGAAGTTCGCAATGCAGAGTCGTCTGGAAAGCGACCTTTTGTGGCCAAAATTGAAACCACTTTTCACATCGCTTTTGTTCGCTACGAAAATATAGTCGCCCAACCTAACCTCCCCAGCCGTTTCTGCAAAATAGGTGGACTAAACGAACAGTCTCGGTTCACGTAAAAACTTATTTATACTATATTTCAAGTAATATCTGGTTTAACATATTGGGTCTCGTTTTTAAATATCTCTGAGTAGCTCCACTCGATTAATTTCCTGCTTCGTTGCGCTTAAAGAGCTAACAAATCCGATTGCGCAATTTCAGTACTTTTCCATGGATGTCGCAAGTTTCTGATACGATATATAATTTTTCAGCGAATTCTTTATGCTTACGACGGAGCTCCGGGAAAAAATTGCTCCATCCTGCGGAAATTTAATTAATTACGAGACTTCATTCCTTTTGCTTCGGATCCTTCACATGTTATTCATTCAAGTTTAAACTCCTTTGAGCAGCCGCTCTGCGGCACAACCAGTCTTCTTTCGGTCGGTTCAGCTTGTAAACCTAAGACGTCAGAGAAATTTCTTTTTACCATTTAGTTTTTCCACGCCAAAAAAATCCTCGGTCGAAACCGCTTCTCTTTTTTTCCTCTTTCTGCCCCGGCTGAAGAACCCTTTTCCCCATTACTACGCACAACGTTTCTTTGAATGGAACGTATGAACACGAAATACCTGGTTACTTTGTAATATTAGTGTTACAGTTAGCGATTAGTTTTCTCACCGATTTAAAGAGCACTCGTATTTAAGAAGCCGTTTTCGGAAATAGCAATTTAAACTTTCTTTTTAGAAACTTTCTTTTATTGAAAAATCTAGTGATAAGTTTCAAGTGTCAAGTTTTTTCGAGAAAGAATAAGGCTGTCGCGAAAACCTCTTTTACTTGCAGCAGAATAGAGCATCAAAGAGACACATCCATCTCCCTTCCGCTTTGTGTCAAACGTTTGTCGTTGGCACGCACCGTCGAAAATTTGTATCCGAGTTTCAGTTCCCCAGAAATTCTTCGAAACGCGATCCAAGGTTCGATTCGGAATACCGTTTGACACAAAAGAGAGCTCTGGTCATCCCGTCGAACGCGGATTTTCCCGGAATATTCGTTTGATATAGCGGCTTCCTCCGCGGGTCCATTAGATGAACAAATATATCTCAGTGTTTCGCGACGAGAACGATGGCATGCCCTCTCTTGTCAATCCTTTTTTCACGGCCGGCCGAAAAACTGTTGACCACGCGACCGCCTCTGTCACCGTTCAGCTTCCCGCCGCCTGTCGGACAAAAGTTTCTCCGCGCGGCTAACAAGATGTCAGATAACAAATGCTAAAATATTTATACCGGGGGCGCGTTGAAACGAAAGTGGAGGGAAGTGACCAAATAATGGAACGCTATAGACACGTAATATGGAACAGGGCTATTCTTTACAATCATGCAGATGCGTATTTTGGCAACCCACTGCGGTAGAAACACCTACACGATTCACGTCGCTGGCCAGACCCGTGTTGTTGACATGCATCGCGGAAAAATACATTTTTGTATCCTCGTCGCCTACTGTTTCCAAGTTTCTTGGAAATAATCCACCGAACGTAAAGTAGATTTTGTTAGACGAGTAAATTTCCTTGAACGAAAGTAGCGAGGGTCGAGTTGGGAGGGGACACGTGACAGTTGGATATCCGGGCTGGGCGTAACACGTTCGCGGTCCTCCTTCAAGCACCCGCGGTAATCTTGTGTCCCGTTAAACGCCGGATGGAATTAAAACGAGCGGGTACGTGGCGGAGGTACAAATGAAAGCGTCCCGGGGCTCGCTTTATCCGGTTTTTTCTCGCAGCTCCCGGCGGTCTTGTATTGCGGAATGTAATCATAAGAGAGACCCACGAAAATTGAGCACAATACGCGCCGCAAGCGGAAGGTAAACGCGCTTAAAATCTCGGGGAAAAAGGGGTCTGTGTTTAAAGAACCACTGGAAACCGTCTTCTCTGTCTTAAGCGGCCAGAACAGAGGTATTTTTAGGTGGTAAGTGTAATTATGAATGTGTAACTTGCCAAGAGAGAAGCTTTGGCCAGCGTTGCGTGATTCTATTAATCAGAAAGTGAGAACGTTTCACCGATAAAGTAAAGTCTGACGAGGTGCTTGTTTCAACGAGAAAGATTCTGCTCTAATCAAATTAAAACCAATCGAATTAAGAACTGAAGCATCTTCTAATACCTGTTACCATGTACCGTGTGCCACAGAAAAAACATTGATATGTTTTAGTTAAACTTTATCTCGGGAAACTAGAAATTTTCAACTTTTTTCAATGTAGTCCTGTAGACTTTGACGAGGAAATTTTGAATATCCAAGTTTCGATCGTAGGAGATCGCTAGTTCAAAAGTTATGTGCATAGAAACACTCGTTAAAAATATCTGATATATTTCCGTTCGAAGCCGAGGTACTCTCACGTTTATTACTTGTTGCAACGTTGTATCGCGCAAGGGTTCACCGTAAAAGAATCGTTTCCAGTCGCTTTACATTCAACGATAATTATCGTCAAGTCGAGTCCACAAGAATCGCAAATCATCAGCGTAGGAAATTAAAACTGCTGTCGCGTAAAGTTAAAGGTATAATCAAATACAAGTTCCTCGCGAAACAACACTAAACGCGGTGACTACATAGGTACGTACATACATCGAGTTCGCGATAATTCTGCCGAAGAAGAGGATCGTTAGGGCCGCTCGTTACAATTTCCATGAAACGAAATAAACCGGCCGCGACGATAAAGCGAACGACGTCGTGTTATCCTCTCTCGCCTATCGTGTTCCCTAGCCGGCGTGTTCGATTCCTTCTAATTAGAGTCCAATTCGACGAGAGCAACGAGGTCGTTTTGCGGGGAAAATTTTCCCCGTTGCGGCCGAATTTCCTTTTAATTCCCGTCCCCGGAATCATCCGACGGTTTCCGTGCCCACGCTTACGCCCACGCCTGGACCCGGTGCCAGAAACTACGGCTTGCCTCCGCCGCAATTTGTCTTCCCTGTTCGCCCCTTTTTTTCCCCTATTTCGTGGCCGGCCGCTCCTCCCCTGCTACGGGGGATCCTCTCGTTAAGTGACTTTCGGTTTAGTCTTCATTTCGCTCTAAACGCGAGCCGCTCGAGGGGAACGTCGGACAATTCCTCTTTTCGCAGAATCGTAATCGACTATTAACGGTCTTCGCCGATTCCGTAATTTTGTTAATTTCAGACGATCCCGAGACGCGTACACTCACGTTCCTGTCTAGCACAGGCCGGAATATGTGATGCGGCGACACCGCATACAGTCTACTGGCCCAATTTGGCCAGATCAAGGCTCGTTCCCCCTTCCACCGCGTTACTCTCCTCCGGTACTGGCAGAGAGGGGGTAACCTTTTCTCCTCGATTCGTGCTCCCTCCCCTCGTCTGGCGACACTGGCTCCACAAATTTTTGCAAATAGAATCGCCTCGGATAGAACACACGGAACTAATTTTGTGCTAATAACGGTTAAGCCGTGCGTGTACCACTTAGCGATCTGCATTTGAAAGGTGACCTTGAGTTAATTCGTACAGCGGAGGTTCCGTTCTACCGAAAATCACAGTTTCCAGGAATTTCGTAGGTCCGGAGAACCTGTAAACTAGGGGAGCGACAGCATCGTCGAGTCAGATGTTCGCGACTTGCCATAAATTTGTCTTCGCGTCGATATCGGGGGCCGGTATTATCGAAGCGGTTCCGGTCACGTGACCCACGGTATACATATCCGCGTGTGTCACCCCGTTCGTTTCGACTCCGGTGTTCGTTTTTGTCCGGCCATGAAGCGGCGAAACAGACGCATCAGCGTTCCTGCCAGACGAGTCCCGGAGCCGGAATGGTGTCAGGACCGATATCGATTTCATTTTCCTGGTCGCTTTATTTTCGTAGCGATAAATTCGCGATAGCCACGCGGCCCGACGAATCCCCTCAAGACTCTCTCGCACGTCCGTTCATTAATCTCGATCGTGTGTCACGTTCCGCTTATATAGACATACCCATCGAGCGTATAAGTGAATTCGCCTGAAACCCGGGCGACGATGTATCGGCCCCGGCACGATAACCATTATCGATGTTCCGTCAAAACGGCCGAACGAGGAAATTAAAAATGTAACCTATCCACGTCCGGTGTAATGGCACTTGACGGCCCCCGAGGCCATCGGCCATTTTTCAACCGATCCCCAAGACCCACCTGAAAACCGTACAGCCGTTACCCAAACGCGATAAAAGAAGATTCGTCTGACCGGAAGGACGACGCCCGCCCCTGAAAATTGATAAATCAGAAGGCACCGGTGAATGCACCCTCGCCGAATAACCGTTCGAGCACCGGGACGATACATGTCGCTGGCAAGTCCCGTGTTGTTGACGCGTATCGAGCACGTCGGCTCCAATTAGTGGGTTTGGCCAATCTTGAAGTTTAAATGGCTCAAAAGTTGGCCATTCTAATACTGTTTTTGATAACGAGACAATGCCAAGAGGGAGGGCAAAAAAAAAGAAAAAAAGAAAGGGAAGAACGGCGAAACGAATGAAAAGAACGGGAACAATTCGAGCGGTTCCCTGAAAAGCGGGGGTCAGGCATCGGCGCGTGCAAATTATCCGGTGGAACGAAGTATATCTGGCCAGACCGAGATAAAAGGGCTCCGATACAACAACGGCGGGACACTTGCTACTTTTTCCTGTACGCGCGTCCGTTCCAAAAAGCCACGACCGGTCACAATGAGTCGAGTGTTGTCGCAGTTGCTACGCCAGCAATAAACGGTACATCAACCGTAGCCGAGTACGCCAGATAACAAGCTCTATTGCAACGAAAGGGGAGCCTGGTTCCTAGCTGCGATGTACCGACACATGGACGACCACACGGACAGCCACGTACGTACACGCGACCGCATGCAAACAGACTCACCGCTGATATATTCTTGCGCGAGAGTGTGCGTTTGTGTGGGTGTGCCGCGGATGTATAAACGCTTACGGAACCGACCGTGCCGACAGATCTGGAATCCGGAATGTCCAAGGGTGTATTGTTGATCGTGGACAACGATCGGAAATGAACCGATCATCCGGGGCCACGGCGAATCTGTCGTTTCGACCTGACGTACCGTATCTCTCACAGAAATCCAGCTCCACTTCCGATCCATAATTTGTTCGTTATAATTCGGATCGAGTATAGTTTCCCAGACGGCCCCGTAAAAAAATAATGAAAAATAAACGAGTTTTAGTACTATGTTGACACTCTTCGGAGTAATTTGTACTCCTACAGTAGTTAGGTACCTTGCTCGCTTCTCCCGATAATTGTCCCTGGCCAGACCCGAGTTTCGGACAATTATCGAGTAGACGACTAGATCATCTTCTAGCATTGGACAGGTTTGCTATCCGTTTTCTAGCATCCGATCTCCATTCCGTTGTTCTCCGATACTCGCTCGATAACTTCGGAACAACGCCGGGGTTAGTAAACGCGGGGCTGGATAAAAGAAGTTCGATTGAAGATTTCCCGAACATTCTTATCTCTCGTGCAGCGCCTCCACTCTCCGGCTACAAGGAAATAATAAATAAAAGTTTGAGCGAAAACTTTGGTTTTAAAATGATATTAGTCGGCGAGTATCGGACCCGAGGTGCTGAACTCGGTTCCGATGCGCGGGTGCAAAGTAATGATAAACTTCCAAACAAGTCTGCGCACCCGTTGTCTGCAAACCCTCTCTTCTCCTTTTTATTCCCCCTTTCTTTTCCCGTTCGGTCTTCTGCCGACAACTTTCGCGCCTCTCTCCGGATCACATGTTCCCAAGAATCCGACCACTTTACCGTTCCTCGCGGGACTTTTTCGATTTCCCTCGCCGAAAAGATTGCCGGCTCATTCGTGCCACGCTGATCTTCGTTTCCCGGTGCACACGACTCTTGATTTAGGTTCGTCAGTCTCTTTCCGAATATTATTGACAATTAAAAAATTATAGACAAAAGCCTACCACAACGATCCACCTGAGACAGAACTTTTTTACACACCCTGTACTATAGTTTTGGTTAAACGTTGTGTTTCCTAGTGGTTCCAAATGGCAGAGAAATCGTACGACAAAGTTGAAGTTTCTGCCCATTCTAGTTACTGCGAAGTATACGTATCTTCGCTGAAACTCGTGCATCAAAAGAGCATAAATTTTTCAAAACTTTGGATAGAATACTTTTGCTTCTCGATGCACGTTCGAGATGAAGAACTCTACGAGGTTCATCCGGTGGATATTGCAGCATTCGTGTCGGACAGTGTGATCGAAGAATCCTCTTTCTCAGATTTCATAAGTTTCGATTTGAATGAAGAAACTTTACTTTATACTTCGTAGTTCGGTAGTCTTACGATGTGTGCAGATTCTGTACCGAAAGATCAGGCTGTACCATGTGACCGAGTGTTTTTCAAAAATTCATATCCTATTGCATTAAAAAAAGAATAAATTGAAATTTCTGAAAATCTGTGCCTGTTTGCCAAACGAGTGTAGTTCTTCATCGCCAGCGTTCCTTTTTATTTTACGCTTGTTCCATTGTTTCCCCCCGGTTACCATGTTTTTTCTTTACGCGTTGACAAGTCGAACACATCGCGTTCCTTTTGCTTTTCGATCTTCAAGAATCCCCGAGTATCCATAAGGAATTCTAGCCTTGCAAAATATCGCCGCTACTTTGGGACTTCTCACGTGCAGATGCAATACCATAAATTCCGTTTTATTTTCGTCCGGTTATGGCTCTCATTTTTCCTTTTATTAAATCCTTTTTCCATTCCACCCATTTCCTTAAAGATCGTTTTCTCGTCGGGCTCGTGCAACACCTGGGAAACAATTCCTCTCTTTGGTGGTTTTTAGATCCTCCTTGGCATAAGTCCTAAATTACGTTTCTTCCCTTCTCGCGCACGATCTTGCTTTCAGCGGGTCCATTTCTACACAAGATTTCGATTTCGAGCTTTGGTTTCTCTTTTGCCCGTCGAGATTTTATGTAACTCCATTTTTTCATATCAATCTGATTATTTGTTTGCACTGAAATTTGAGCCGCGTGCCGAAACTGGAGGGTCGCAATTTGTAGACCAGATTCGATGGAAAATTTAAAGCGAATCAAGAACAAGTTACTTGCTGGGATAAAACGTTCCCAAGCAAAGTAAAATACCGCTATGGCTCGTAGGTTATTACCCCATTATATGTTAATTATATACAAATTGATTAATCGAATTGTATTACTTATTGGATAATATAAAGCAACGGAGATTATGACTACACTTTGCTAACGAGTTTAAAATCTCCGATAATCGTTCTTTCGAGGAAGAGCAGAAATAAAGTACGCGTTCAAACTTTCAACTTATTATTCTCTCGCAGACACTTCACTTTCTTGGTGCCTCCGCAAATACATAAATACGGTACTTGATAAAATACATTTCCTTTATCGAGCCTGAAAAGTTTTTTTCTAAAAATTATGTTTCATAAATTCTCGACTGCCAAGCAGGTTTCGATTAACTTTTACAAACTCGCAGACTATAATTCGTGACGTAAAATGAAACGACCAATTAAACCATTCGGTTAATGCTCGAGAATTGTGAAAAAAGAAGTATGAGCAGTTAGTCCCCTTTCTGATACGGAAACTCGTTAGGTAAATAACCGAACGAAAATGGCAACCGACGAAAAGCCTCGCGCGTGTCAGACTTCCAATCATTAGTTATGCGTATTCCGGTAGCTCGTGTGCCGGTTACGCACACAATGTGTAATGAGTAATGTTCCTGGCACTTTGCTAATTGCATCGTGCCGGTAGACGCCGCTGTGGCCCGGACTCATTGTCGGGAAATATTGTTTCACGGAGGAACGACGTCTCGGATGTCTCAGCAGCCCGCGTTCTGTTTTCAGGCTGGTCCCTTCAACGCTTTTCAACGCCTACACCAGAGTGTTATTTTCCCCCTAATTGCGGCAAAAACTGTTCTCCGATTTAAATCACACGTTTTTCACTCCAAATTCACCCTCTTACCAAACGAAATTCACACGAGTCTAGAAACGTTTCGGAAAAACTTTAATTTTCTAATCAATCAGACCGTCGCACCCCTTGATGTTTCGCCGAGGAGCGTAAACATAATTCCTGGACGATACATGACGCTGGCAAGGCCCGTGATGTTGACATATATCGAGAATTGCACGAAACTGAAGTCCTCTTCGATGAAAAATGTTATTCGAATCACCATTTAGCTTAATCAGTGCGCTGTGTTTATGTTGCCGTAGAATTTGCCCGAACTTATTAATGTTCTCATCCAGCAAACTGTTTTCCCGGCAATGAATCGTTAAAAATTAATCCGCCTCAGAAATTTCAGGGCTCCGAAGAAACTTTTAACGAAATAAAGCCCGAGTGCGCATTATGAGCAGCGCGCCGGGCCTGGGAAAAAATTGAGGAATTAATTATTTCACCCGGTGAACTCTTTGCGATCTACTGTGTCGTGCTCCGCGCGCCGCAAGAGTTGACGTATAATCTCCCCAGCGCTGGAATTTAATATTATATTTATTAGCCCAGTATCATTAATCATTTTGTCATCTATCGTGGCGCGCCCCGGACCGACATTCTTTCTCGGTGCTGTCCCTCCCTCCCTTCCACCCCGACATTGTTCGCCGTGATCTCAAATCGGTGTCCATATTGAACATTCCGGATAAAATTGGCCTGCGTCTCCTATTCGCAAAGTAGTGTTGGAATTCTTCTCAGATGACAGCACTGATTAGGATATGGATTGCTAGATACTTAAAAAATTTTATATCAAAATATTTAAAAGCTCAAAAGGGTTTTGTTGTACTATATTAAATTCCATTTTTTCGGGGAACACGAAATAGGGGTAGCTAACGAAGATAATGAATGGCGTGTTATGATAATTAGCATGTTTGGGGGATTAAATGCGATTAAGTCGAAGAAGATTCGAGCTTAGGGTGTTTCGTGATCCGGTTTTCGTTCGATCAGGGACTCCGCGACGACACCCGCCGATCCTGCCCCAGATTTTGCCCCTCTGACGCGCGTGTAATTTTGAATTACGACGCCCCGCGACGTCGCCTCGTCTACGTGACTGTGAAATTACCGTTCATGAATCATGCTATTGGTGCGCCACGATTCACCGGCCGTGTCTCCGCGCTACGCCGATTAGAATCGATCTGATCGATTTGCGGCGGGAACTCGCGGAACTCCTGATAAGTTTTTTATCGCTCGCCGCTCTAAAGTCCAGGACGACATATTTCATCGGCCGAGTTTCGATTTTCTGCAGCCTCCCGTATCATTATTACGTGCTACGCGAATCCGTCGATGCCGCACACTATCGAAAAAGCCAATTTCCAGCATTTCAAAGATCCGTCGAACCGGGTGCACAATTTTTTTCCGAGAAAGACGATAGTTTACGGGTCTTCAAAAATTATCCATTATTTTGAAAAATCCAGCGAACTTGTATTAAAAAGAAAGTCACTTTACTTTCGCCGAAAGAAATGTTTCACTCGACGGAAATAAAGTCTCCCCGCGTCCCGATTTTTGCGGAGTAATCCGTGAAAATGGAAATTAGCGTAAAGATCCGGGGTCCGCTAATTACCTTCGGGAATACGTAAATGTTAACTTTTACTTTAAATTTCAACGTTAGAGGGAACAATCGGATTACCGGCAGGAATATATATATATATTTCTACACGCGCAGGCGCGCCATTGTTGGAAAATTTAGGATTCCGTGGACATCGTGAATGGTCCGACGAAGCGCGAGTTCGTTAGTTAACGTAGGCGGACTGATTTCTAACACATATACGTAGCCACGTATTATTTGTTCGGCAACAAGACCGCAAATACTATGCCGGGATACGGCTAGGCAACAATAAGTAATTGTGCGTCATCATGGCGGATCATGCGAGCGGATAGGGCTAATTGTACCCGGGCCAGTTTTGCAAACGAACTAACAAGTCGGCTGCCCGGCCGGGATCGGAATTGTCGCTCATGAATCATTCTGTCACGACGCTGTAATTCAGTAAATGTGTCCGCGCTTCGATCGGCTCCTTTCTGATGGATTAGCAAAGGGAATTCATAGAGTAGTGACAATTACCACGAAAACTCGGTCAACAGATCCTTTGCGAAATTCCTATCGACATTATTCAACCATACTCTCCACCAACAGTCGGCGTACAGTCAGTCAGAAATACCGTGGCGGATAGAAGAAGATTTTCAATACAAATTTCTTTGAATCAAAAATTAAACTTTCTAATTTTTTGGTTTTTCACGAATCAAACTTTTAGCATCGTATTCGCCTCGTTTTTCCGATCGAAATGACACCAAACACGGTACAATTCCGACCATAATTACTCGCGTAACAAGCGGTCGGAGTTTCAGACTTGACATTTACGGTAGAGATACGAATTCTGTTAATGTGACGTGCGAAACGTTAACCGCTTGTTCCACGCGTAGTTCTCATCGTAATTGTATCGTGTTTGCTGTCATTTCAATCAGAAAATCGAGGCGAATACGATGGTAAAAGTTTCGTTGACGAAAAACCAGAAATAAGAAATTTAAAATAAAGACCGAGACGAGTTTCGCAAAATGAATGTTAAAACTGTCTCGGAGTTCGGTTGCAGTTAAAAAGATCGTCGACCGTAATATAAGTTAACGGAACTTTTAACGTTAAACGGCATGTAAAATGATTACGAGGCGAGGCCGGACCCAACCATTGCGATTTTGCTTCTCTTCTCTAAATCAATTTCGTAATCGTTCTAAAGCAACTTAAAATTCAAAGCGAGTTTAACTTATAATGATAATTATGGCATTTCAACTGTCGGCCAGATTCGCTCCAGGCCACGGGTTCTATGAAACCAAGATTGCATTAGAAACTGCTCTGATAATCTTCCCCGACGAGTGAAGCTGGAAATATATAGCAAATTAAACAAACGGTGATATTATTCTTTTCAAGCTCGGTCTAAATTGTGTAGTTTTTTCACAAAAGTCCGTGATTATTCCCCTCCGTTTGGTTTCTGTTAAATGAGCTTACAATCTCGAATACAGAAAGGTGTTTTCCTCGCATCGAAATTTTGAATTGTTACAATTGAAGTTTCCAGACATTCCAGTGCGAATTCGTGAAAAATGAATCCCGTAATGTGCCGTCGAAAATGTGTTTTCCAAAACGTTGACAGAGTTGATCCAGGGAACCAGCTCATCGTAATTGTTATTCGATCCAGGGAATTTGCTGCGAGTAAATAAAATTCGAAAGTTTCCGAAGTTGGCTCGTACCCGGCCCGAGTCCACCACGTAAACGTGAAGAGGTCCTTAAATCTTGTCGGGCCGCGACATTTCGGTCGATCAGCATTTCAATCGACGTCTTCTGCTCCTGCAGGATCATATCGTCGGCATGTAACGGGTGGAATTTAAATTTAGTGCCGATCGTTGCTCGAATAGAGGTCCTTCTCGTATGTTACCATGAATTCCAGGAGACTACAACGAATCGATGTCTCTATACCGAGGATTATTCTATTGGAAATTCTACTGTACTTGCAACTGCAAAGCATTGGAAATTAATTGTTATCGCACTACATTGTAGAACGTTTTACCGCTGAAATGTATTTTCAAGAGAGCACAGCGGAATTCTAAGAAGCTGTTCGTATTTCTTTCACCTCTTAAAAATGCTACAAATTTCAACGGTTCTTGCGGTTAATCTACGACTTTCGAAAACTTGTTTCGTAGATTAACTACCCAGCAAAGCTCCGCGCAAGAGTGCAACGCCAAAGTAGGACGCTCCCTCCGAAGCACTCTGAAATTGCCTCATTCTGTTCTTCCCCTTGTAATCGTACATCATGGTTCTCATACATCTAGCTCAGTCAAAAAAATTGATATTTCCCAAATATTTTTCTACTCGCTAGAACCACGTTTACAGCCATACAAAAGCAGTAAAACAGCATTTATGCTTTATTGGAGAAAGAGTGTTTGTTCTGGTTTTACAATAATGCAAAATCTCTGTGAAACGCGTCTCTCGTGTTCCAAGGGGTCCTACGGTGTTTGTTCGTGTCGCAAACAGAAGTGCTTTCAGTTATACGACAAACAGAACATTTTACGGAGCTTTTTGTTTTTCGATCGGCCAGCGACAGAGTTGGAGTGACGGAATATTAATTACTTCGCCGAGCGAAACGGACAAAGTAGCGTGCGTAAAAATGAACATTTTCCGAAACGAAAGAGTCGGAGCGGCAGCGGGTTTTGTAAGAAAATTCCGACGATTACGTCGACAGCCGTTAACAAAGTTGAAATTCGTCGGTCGATCATTGTCCAGAGAGCAACAAAATATTTACGAGCAATGAAAACGGAAGTAGTCGATAGGTCTTTCTTCGGGTGCTTGCTCCGGCCGTGAACGAGTTCGAAGCTCTTTCATCGAGCCGCCGCGAGCTTTAAAGTCAAACAGAGATCGCGAACTCGACGGAACTTTTTCCAACCGATAATTCTCCTTTCTTTCAGCCCCCGTGAAATGTACCAATGCCATCGAGTTTGATAACCCATCGAAAGTTAACGGCTCCATATTAATCGATCGCGGCCCGCAAACCCGGCCCGGCACTTGGTGATATTGGGCTTTCTAATTGGTCACGCGAAAGCCGGCAATTGTTCCTTTTGTGGCCCGATTCGCCCGGTTAATTGACGAAAGTTTCACATGGCAGTTCCCGAACACCTCGATAGAGAGTTCCACCGGTAACGAGAACGTGTATCACGATCGTGCGGCCCCTTAATTGTTTCCCTTGGCGGATTCAGCTCTTCGGGGGGGGGGGGGCTAGGGGGCTAGGGGGGTACGAGGAGGGGGTACAGGAGGGAGGGCAATAAGCACCGAGAACCTGCGGATGAGTCGGTGCGGGCCTTTTCTCGTCGCTGCCGCACCGGTTCCGTAGCGTTTCTTTCATAAAAGTAAATGAACTCGTTGCACGTGATCGGACTGAATTATTGCCGGGCCCGGTGAAAAGGTTGATTGAAAGTCTCGGTGGATCAAGCTGACGAGCGGTCGTCTTAATGGCCGATCGGCTGTCGAGCGGGAAGTTATGGAGCTTTTCACAAGAGGAAGCCAATCGCTGCGTCGCTTCCTATTCAATCCCGAGTAGATCCTAATGTGTGCATTAGTAGCGGCGTTCGCGCGACGTGGCATTAATAATTGTACTAAATAGAAAGATACGTTGCACTCGACCGAACCCTTTCGACTATGCTGAAATTTCGAAACGCTAGGCCGGGCAGATGAACCGCTTTCAGATGTTCCATTTTATTCATAGCAGCTGAAATTTGATCCACGTAGAGATAAAAAAAAAAAAGAGCGCTCAACCCTCCGGATTCGTGGACAAATCTGGCATGTCCGAATGAAAGGTGCAGAGGGATTCGCGCGTACCAGAACGTTTGAAGCGCTGATACGTGGCAAAACTCGGTGTGGAAATTTGAAATCGTACCCGTTTCGAAGCCGGGATAATCCGAAGTGGCCACAATACAGCAGTTGATGTATGGTGGGTTGGACAGGGCATTGGTCAACTTGACACGGATATATTGCACGGCCTATATTACTACTTCAGTTTAGACTGCATGTCTGCTTGTCTACTAGCTACGCGCGTGGACTCCGCCACCGACGTACTTTATATTCGCGTGAAACTCTCTCTCTCTCTCTCTCTCTCCCTCTGCCAATCAATAATTCCAAGGTGACAATAGATTGTTGCTTCGCGTTCCCGCAGCTTTCTTCCGCCGCTAACCATTCGACTGGCTGGCCTGAAGCCATAAGCATTTTGCTACGAGATATTCGCAGATTTCAAGGTCTCCTTCATTTCTTTAAATGACTTCTTTAAATCGAGGTGATATTAAGTACTGGATCTCCGACATTTTCCAAAACTGTGGACTGGTGTTTGTCGATGAGGAACAAGCATCGGTCAAGGAAGAAGGGTGAAGGGTACGGGTGGAAGGTGGAAGTTTAAACAGGTAGGAGCCGCGTTTGAGGCTGCGAAACGTGGCGCGGTTGCCGGGCGAGCTGCAGCCTGCAGCCTGCAGCTGCAGGCTGCGTACTTCCTGCAAGAGGTTCACGGGTCCGCCGGGTAATTGGAGACTTTTAACGATCCGAGCCAGCTTTCAAGCTACCACTCTGTATCTGTATCTGTTTTTCGCAGGAGGAACAACGGGCGAAAAAAGACGAGAACGGGTCACACAGTAAACAGAAACGTGGAATTAACGCGAAAGAAAAAAAAAAGAACAGTTTGCTAGCGAAGGGCAGGGCCGGACCTAGAGAATTCGTTGCTTAGCGCATTTGTTTGCAAAGAGTGTGCCCCCTAATTATAGAGTATGGTTGCTATGGGAGTGTGTTTTAGATGCCATCAAATTTTGTTGTACAATCACTGTCAAAACTGTCAACACGGTATGGTGCCTCATATTTCTAGCTCGCCTCGTTATCGCTGCATTTCCACCATGCGTATGGGCGCTCACGGAATAATTAAACTTATGCGTAATAAGCGACGTCATATTGAAAATGACGTATCGATATTCACATTTTTCCTACACATTTTGCTGCTAATTTTATTTCCGCCCTTTTATCCCTCCCCGCGTCTTTCTAATGAAACCCCTATTGTCGCGTTGCAAGAAATTAGACTTTATTCATTTTGATAAATTGCGAATCGATAACTTTCATTAATACGTCGCAAATTGCAGGATTTACCGACAAAAATCTTCAACTACGAAAATCCGATATGAGCTACAAGAGATAAGCCCGCGTTACTTTTCTCAACGAGTTTAATAAATTGTCGTGGACGCAAAGAAGATTACGTTGTTTGTTGTAAAACGATGTATATTGCAATTTCAGTTGAGCGCGCCTCTTCTCAGTTAAATGTAAAGTATAATATTAGGGGAGTACAGTCTCCCGTCGCGAAAGGTTCAGGATTACCGCTGATCCAGTGCTTATGCTGTACATTAAAATTCTTATGAATTTAATGTCCACCCGCTACATTTCTCGTGAACTTCAAATTTATTCTCCCTCTATGCAAATGAAAATTAACGTCCTTCCTCTTAACGCTTTCGCGGAGACAAATTTCCGGCAAATTCTGTGTCATCGCTTCCGCCTGAAAGTACGGGGGAAAAAAAGAAGGAAAAAAAAAAAATACGATTTCGTGAAAACCAGCAGAAGATCATCACGAGTTCGCGCTAACTTTCTGTTAACACTCTTCCACAAAGTTATCTTTCCAGTGGCAATATTTCCCTTTTCTGATAATAAAATCCGATACTTACGCAAGTTGTCACGAAAATTTCAGCGGAATTAAATTCAATTTGCTTTTACCCTCAACTGCAAAGGAGATTTAATACTCTATAAATTCCAATATAAACCCAGTATTTCATAACTTCCGCAAGAAATCGAAATTTCAGAAATTTTTTTAAAATTCGGTTTCGAAGTTAAAAATTATGAAAAAATTCATGGATGTGTATTTTAATAGAGTTAGAATATGCCAGATTTTTTCAGAATTTTCAGCGCACACCTCCGCATAGTCGCCAGATCAAGACTTGTTCCCCCATTATAACTTCCCCTTGTACCGCGCTATTCCCCCACGCTTCCGCCCGGTCAGAATGTCACGTGACTAATCCAGTACGAATAGTGTCAGCGTGTTAAAACGGAGGAAAGAGTTGAAAGTTCCAGTACAATGAAAGAATAATCTGCTTTCCGTGAAAACAACGGTCGACGGTAAAAGCAACAAGCTGACGCCGGTCATTTAACGGTGGGTACTCGTTCGCAAAGGGTTGTTAATACAGTTCCAATTGCTGACTTTCCCCCACCGACTGTTGGGGAAAAAACGTGAAATATAGGGTAGCTATCATCTCCCTTTAAAATCGACGAAGGCGCTTTCCCTTTCCCTCTTTCGGTCTCTATCTTAGCGTCTCCACCCTTGCCGTAAGAAGCGCAGTGCAGCGGTGCACTAAATCACGGGGGTGGTTCTTATTGGCCCTCCTCTTTCTCCAAGCAGCCCCCTTTCTCCGGGAACCCGAGCCTGTGTGCCGCGAGACCTTACAGGAAGAAAAAGGACGACCAGCCGCCAGTCTGGAGGGGTCCAAGGACCTGGTCGTGGAAAGCTTAGACCTGTCCTACCTCAACGTTAAAAACCGTACGCTCGACCCTTGTTCTTCCCTTCTTCCTGCTGCCTTTTCCAGCCTTTTCCTGCCTTTTCCTGCCTTTCCCTGCCGCTTCTCCCAAGTCAGTCGGCGACTTAAGGCGATTTTCGCGGCTGGATTCTTGCCAACAATTCGAGACGGTGCGCCGAGCCGCGGCCGTTACGGTCAACCTTCGATTCCATTCTTACGGTTAATTAAATTTTTACGTCGGTCCTGATATGCGACGGCTCCGCGACAACCGGAAGTTCACACGTCCAGCTAATGGAGGCTGCGTAAAGTGGGCTCAGCTTCCGTCCACTCCCCAGCGTGCGATAGAACTTAACGTCGTTTGTTGCTCGCCTACCCCGCTTATCCTTCAGGTTATGGGCCTGAAACGTTTACGCTGTTCCCCGGTAACCCTCTACACTAACATTTTCCAGCTTCTGTTTCATAATTAGCTTCGTACCTTTCAATTAGCACGTTTTATCAGGTACACCTACTTCTTCCTCTTTCTTTTAACTCTGTCTGTTCCTCTTACAAAAGGGCGTTCCTCGTTACTTCAATGTTGTCAGGATGATTCTCTCTATTGGCCCCATGCCAACCGTAACTCTCTACCGAACTTCAATTTTGGTTTTTGTTCTAAAGTCCGGTTTCTGTCTTTTTCTACTACAGTTCTAAAGTTTTATTTTATCTTTCTAGCCTATGGCAGCAGTAACAAGAGAATGTTGCTAACCGAACGAATTTGTGTTACAACTCGATACATTTAGCAACGCGGCTGCTAATACAATACCAGGCTTTGATAATTTGATCAGGCGGTGCACTTCTAGCGGAAACGAGCTGGCGAGACCGAGATGAATCGATCGATGCTTGTCAGAAATCATTTGCAGCCGCAACTTCCGGTGTTGGGGCTCGAGTCGGACATGCAATCGGCGCGCCGCGGATTAAAGTAATCCGTGGAACGTAAAATTACGATGACGAGGTGACGAGATCGGAGAAAGTTTAATGGGAAATGTCACCCCCAACGGCGCGCTCCGTATAAAAGGCCGCGTCTACGAACCTCGAAACAGTCTGGGCCAAGAGTTAATCCAGCTCGGTGAATGGCCACTATCTTTTCTACCTTCGAGCCTGGCTAAGTCGTCTATGAGTTAAAGGATTTAACGATCCTGCCTATTCGACGCTTTCCGACTTTTTCTCGTTCCTCGAACGATAGGGCGGTCGCTTCCAGGAGTATCGGTTAGGCACAATTATCGGCTAGGAGACACTATTCTTTGATCCGAACGTAAAAAAGTACAGCGAAATTTTTTAGTTTATCGTGGTGTTTACGCCGACAAAGATTTACACACGCACAATTCTACCGGTAGCAATGTTAATCGTGAATGATGACTTTTTACAAATGCAAGTTGTGTACCACAAACTTGGTAGGTACAGATTAAACTTTAATCAAACAAGTTTGCTTTGTATCTTAAGTTCATGCGTCAAGCATTTGCTTCCCTGAACTATTTCTCTGTATCCTCTGAATAATATACGTGCAATTTCGCTTCTAGATGGTTCACGCTCGGGTTTAGAACTGCTCATAATTAATCGAACAACAGAGATATTGCACTTTACTCCACTTTCGAAAGGTATGTAAATACAGCGGTGTGAATATGTTCATCGGAAACGCGAGAAATTTAATTACGACTCTAATGAACCATGGAAGCAACGCGTGTAGCTACGGGGATTTTAGTGGTGAGTTTGCTCGATGACAAGAACAGTACTGATAAACAAAACCGAAGCGATAATACTCTAAAATGTTAAAATAAAATGAAACGGTATTGCCTACAGCACAAAAAATAAATTTATAATTGAAGTAGAGCCCGGCTTCTCGTCCCTTCTTTTGATATACTGCACTATGAATATCTATCGAACTTTTTCATATAAATTCGATTGATTGTCAAAGGCTAGGCTCACATAATCAATTCGTTTTAAATTCTTCTCGCGAGTGCTGACGCCTTCAGCCTGTCTGCAGCGGCTTTGTTTCTGAAAGCAGTTATTGGATATTCTACCCCGATTTCTGATTATCGAGTGGATCGTCGTTTGTTTGTCAGAAGGGATAAAAGCGTCAGTGATCCGTTGTCACGATCAAAGATCGAGTTCATCGAGCTTCCGCTTTCGGTATTGAAAGCTTTTCTCTGGAGGATGGGAACCTAAGAACTTAAGCGTCGAATATTAAATACCGTTTGCCTTGTAGATGATTACTACGGATTTTTTTTTTTATTAAAATTTGTCCCTGCAATTCCATAACGACAAATATGAGAATATGTTGCATTTTGCAAGGCGACGTCTCAGAATAGGTACATAAAATGTCATTTTACTGCAGTCTTTGTAGCTCGACGTACTCTTAATTCGACCGATCCGGGAAGATCGCAAGTACCATCGATACCTAATCCATTCGCGGAGCTTTGTGAACGTTAACAAGGCGTCGACAATGGAACGGAGAACGACTGCAAACACTTGCCGCTTTGTTGGGCGTTTATCCGGCGACAACGAACGAGGAGAACGGTAGGAACGGGGTCGCCAAGAGTCAGAATAATCGAAAGCGACAAATACAATTAATTAAGCTCGATTGCACGTCGCTGCGTTAAGTAACATTGCCTAATGAGAGAAATCATTAGAGCCGGGGAAACAAAGGTGGGACACACTTAGCCTCTCGCTCCGGCGAATTTACGCTCCCTCCCCCATTCTCATCCCCTTTCTCCAACACCCCCAACCCCCGCCGTCTTTCTCCTGGTTTAAGACAGAAGGCATTCATCCTCGTTTAATTGCAGCCCCTCAGCGACTCGAAGAATTTCGCCGCAAGAACCGATAGAATTTCTGACGCGTGTAATTTGCGGAGTAAGCCGAGACCTCGAACGTACCACTCGTAATAATTGTATGAGCAGGAGTGCTATTTACGTTATAATGGTTACGATCGCGATTGGGAATCGAGGGGTTAATACCAGTGAATTCGTTAGCGTGCAATTTCCGGCATAATTTCGCGGAACGCTGCTTTTATAATAAAACCGTTACACGAGATGCCCTATTATATCCATACAAACTTAATAATTTAGCGTATCTTAGGGCTGCGGATTTAACAAATTTTAAAAACATTGATACATTACAGGCAACGTTCTGAAACCTGTAAAGATGCGGAAATAGGTTAAAACCGACGACCTTCCAACAGTCTATCCATCTACCATCATGGCGGCGTACAATAATCCGCCTGAGTAAATCCGATCGCATCAAGAACTTGTAAAATTTCGCGGCGCGATTTAGCGGATTATTTTCGTCGTGAGAATAAGTTTCCAAGCACGGTTTAATATCACCGTAACGTCCCGTTATGATTGATATTGTCATTATTCGAAGCCGCGGGAAAAACTTGGCCGAACATCGGTGGAGGCCGTGCCGTGCCGTGGTTGAACGACTTTTCGAGTACGCGTGCCGAACAGGCGGATCGTAAAAGACTTTTACGTACCTGGCTTTCGAAACGACGACGGGACGTAATCTCCAGGGAGTTCCCGGCGGGCTCGACTTCTATTATGCGAGGGAACCCGTGCGGATTTCAGAATGTCTGCGTAGAATTCGGCAGATCATGGATCCGGACACGGTCCCAACGGAAACGGCTGTTCCTGCCGGAGTTTCCGCGCTGGAGGATGGATTAACGATCATTTTTACGTGGTGCTCCGAGGACAACTGTTTTCCAATGCGTCGCTAGATTGATGCCACGTCACGTTACTTGTAAGACACAGAAACTCTTGGAACCACGAAAGAAATCACTTCGAACTTTGCCACATAACCTGTAGGGGTGTTAGATTTGAAGGTAAATATTTACATTAGAGAAGATGTATCCATGGGGAATTATTGAACAAAATTATTTTTCTAATGTAAATATTTACCTGCAAATCTGACCCACCCCTACTCCGATCACTTTTTGAGATGTTAAAACTTTTTTGCGAATATCTCGGAAACTAAATCTTGACAACATATTTCAAGGTCATCGAAATCGATGAGGAAGCCCCTAATGTAAATAATTACCATTTTATTTTCTATGCTGGCGATATTACCTTTAAATTCGGAATTTGAAGCAGCAATAAAGAATACGCCTTGGAATCTCGAATATATTCGTCGCGGAAAAAATACTACGATCTTATCGGAAATTTTTCGCATTGTTGTGAACGAACGAATAAGTCACCACGTATATTACACTGCTGCGAATCTATCATCGTGAAATATTCGCTACCGTAGCGAATAGTTCGCGTTGGTATGCAGAATTGTATCATTGTTATTTTTCACTGCTGCCTTTATTACTATAAGACCTTTTGAAATATATTTTACAGTGCCTGCGATGCAAAATAACCTTTTGTCATGGATGATATGCACTGGTTTTGATGCGAGCTTAGTATCACGGTATACGAAAACATATTTTCGTATTTCGTTATATTCATAGTTCGCCATTTTGAGTGACTGAAAGTCAGGAATGAAAAATTTGTTTGTTCAAATATCACAGAATCTACCAATCGGAGCAAATATATATATACAAATTGTGGGTTTTTGAAAGTATGTTATAAAAAACAAATTAACCCATATTTTTGTCATGAAAGCAATTTAAAAAAATTAAATTTTTATAAAATGTCTCAGAACTATATCGATAGCCGATATCGACTTGAACGGAATCGGGAAAGTGGGTTTTGAGCGTCGCAAATAAGAATTGATTCCGTAAGGGTCTGAACGGGTACACAAGAGAGCCTTTTGCAGATGACGGGGGAAACGAAGCCGGGAAGAATTTATTCTAATAGGAACAGTAATTGAATTACTCTGGACCTTGGGGGTTCCATAAATTTACCATCGACACACGGCTGGAGCCATCCAGGCACTCCTGGGAAGGCCAATTAAGGGGTTATGGTAACGCGGCTTTATGGACTTAGAGTGGATTCCTACTAGAATACATTAACGATACCGCAATTATTCCGGTTACGTTTGACCCAGAGAAGGAAAGGTCACGATTCCAGAATTGAAATTCGACGGGAAATTATGTTTTGCAGACGGAACAACTACCTTGGCTGGCAGGCCAATGGTACACGAAGAGAATATGAATTTCAATTTGAAGTGGATTAGGGCTGGCTTACCCTATGCACGCGTTTAGTTTCAGTAATATAAGCCACTAAATGGCTTTTCGTAGATTAGCAGCGAAAATAGTGAGCTTTATAGCGTTCTGACGTCATCGTCTTAAGGATGTCTTCTCATTTCTCGAATTCGAGGAATAAAGTCTATTCTTTTGCATTTCTTTAATTAGCTTGAAGTCTGTGGAATATACACGCAAAAAATTACTTAAAAAATTACTGTTTACTATTTAGATATTACTATGATAGTCGTAACTTGAGGTTTAACCTTTGAAGCAAGTAATCGGTACAGTACTTACACAATGCGGTCCACGGTATTGCCCACCTGTATTCAACTGTTGCCATAATGCTAACTGTGAGGTCCATAGCAATCTACTGTGTTTGGTGAACCATAAATGTGCTTTCTGAACCTTGAATTGACTGAGCTTCGATTGAACCTGGTACGTTTGAGAAGCAAGCACATATAACTGGTGTACACGTTATTGTTAATAACAAACGGACTGCGTTGACCCTATGCGCGCAAGGTCCTTATTTCTGTTCCCGACAATTGACCTACAACATTTTCAATCAATTTCCGATCCTGACAACGGACCTAGCACATGTTTATTCATCTACTGTTCCTAACAATTGACCTAGAACATTTTTATTTCATTTCTGGAATTTTTTAGAAATTGATTGCGCGACCAAAAATTCTAAAAAAATTCACAAGCCCGTGTGCTATTGGGTAGAATGTCGACGAATTTTTTCGTAATCTTTTGTTGAGTATAATAGAAGAAATAGAGAATAATTCATTGAACAGTATTTACCCTATAGCTACTCTTGTGGTAAGGGTATCGACTTGAAACTTGTCATAGAGGTTTTTCATGAGGGGCCCTATTTAATGGTATGATTTGGGGTCACATTTGACCCCCCCCCCCCAAAAAAAAAATTAATTTTTAATTCCGGATAAATAATTTCGTCACCCGGAGGTAGAGGTGACGTGGCAGTCAACAGGATTACAGGATTATTAGAAAACTGCCGGTGGATAAATTGTTAACGACGCTGGGCTGGCCGTAAAAAACTTTGATGGAAGAAGTTCTCGCGTTGGCCAAGCTGCCAAGAGGTTCGCTCGTCCGAAACAAACGGATCGACTCGCGAGGCAGCGCCTTCGGCCGGTAACGAGTGTTAGGCGAGTTGATCGAGGGAAGTCCCACATGCAGCCGTGGATATTCGATACAAAATACATCCGGGGCGAAATTACGACGGAAACGCGAACCGTTTGACGGTGTTAGAAGTTTGGTATCCGTGCAACCGATAGGCGCCGGTGTCTGTGTGCGGATGGACTCTCCTCTCTTCGAGTGTGCGGAACGTAGAGTTTACGACACGGTGCTTTTAGCGTCCTCTAACAGTCTGCCAGCAATCACATTAGTCGCCCGGCCCGTCGGTTGCCATATTTAACGGTGGACCAAGTTCCAAAGCGACGGATGTCCGGGTCGTTGGTCCAATCACACGGCCCTCTCTCTAACCACCGGCAGAGACGTTCGAGAGCCCTGCTACATTCTCCACTATCCCCTCTACTTAGGGCTGCCTACAATTCCCCTATCTCTCTCTCTCTCTCTCTCTCTCTCTCTCTCTCTATCTCCCTTTCGACGACCTCCAAACGTCTCTTGGAACTCTACAGCCCTGGCGAGAGTTCCTCTTCTGCTTTTCTTGCGCAAACTTCGGATCCCGGGCTCTTTCGGTTTTAAGCGGAGCACCGGCTCGCAGAAGGATTCGCTGTTGATCTGTGTTTTTTAATCCCTGTCGGAGGAGGCTTTGTTGTGTCCGGCGATGACCCCAAAGACGTGTAGGTAAACTTCGAGCTCGGGCGAGGAGGGAATTTGATGAAGGATCGACGATCCTTGGCCGAGTGTTTGTCTTCTCTAGTTTGGATGAGAGTGTTTGAGTAAGTAGTCCGTGTCCGTCTTGCTGTGGTACTCCATCCGTACTGCCATCTTGGGTTAATCTTGGAGGCTTTTCGACAGAATTTTAGTTTATGCGGATGGACGGATCGCGAAATTATTGTACCGTGTATAGCCCGTGAAATTTTCCGAGAATATTGGATAATCGCCAGTAAATAATTCGTGCTGTTGGCAGAAAATAACGGTGACAAAAAAATTGATTTACCGATTCGGGGGAGAGGATGTGTCAGTCTCGGTGTTATAACAAAAATGGATATAATTTAGTTGGAAGGAAGCGGAGGAAGAAAGTGACATGGGAACTGGGGTTCCGGTTGTACAGGAGGCCGGAAGTGTTCCTCCGGCCTCCGGGCGCGAGCCAGCCGTGGTTTTTCGCACGTACCAACGCAATACGCGGTGTTACATAATGTTGTGGCGAGTCGTCGAGTCGCGACGAGTGCCAGCCTCCATTGTGGATTCTCATCGCGGTCCAAATGTTTGCTCTCTTACTCCTGCTTTCGGGCACTTCAACCAAGGCAAGCTTTCGACCCTTTCTCGGCCCGACACTTCACTCTCATCGCTGGCTGGGCTGCAAAAGAAAGCCGGCGAAAGTACCCGGGCCGAGGCACGTGTTAATTCTCGCACGGTTTACTGTTCATGCGTTGCCACGTTCACCTACTCCACGGACGAGTAGTTCGTTTGGTATACGAGCCTTTGATCCTCTGCGCTCCTCGAACCCGAGCCATCTGCCAATAAAAAGAACACGAAATTAGCCGAAACCTGCTCGTTAGTCGAACGAACACTTTCTGTATTTGCAAATCCATTATTTTTTATTACCAAATTTTTGAAATATGACTATCAGTCTGGAAACCCCAAGTTTTAATACGAGGAATTTACTGGTTCAAGAAACGTTAACCGCATTTTACCCTTCGTTGTTCCTACTAATAAAACTGTTTTTAATTTTTCAAATATTACTTTATCCTGCAGCACTGGACAATGGAAGCGAAAACCGTGCGAGAATGTAGCATGCGTTGCATTTCCTGAAAATGTTTCCTGCCAAAAAATTTCATTGCGAAAACGTAATATAACAGCAAGTTCAATTCGCGTAATTAAAACGCAGTAAACATAACATAAATGTACTATACGGTACACCGAAAATCACGGTACAACTAAATAGCACATCAAAACACACAAAGCACGAGCTCTATCCGTACATGACATATATATTATTTTATATTTGCAAATGTCATTGACAGAGGTATTATTTGTGTGTTTTAATAACCCGATGTAAATTAGCACAAGTAAAACAATCAATATTACCGCAACGTCGATACGCATTTCATTGAAAACGATAAATAATTAGCGAATTCGACGTGACGATCGATATCCAGAAAATCTGGAAAATTATTCTTCTTTCGAGGTAACTTATGCAATTAACAGGAAAATTGGACTTGGTCTGATTGGCTGGCGAGCCTTTCGTACGTGGGGTGGATCGAGTTTCGCGTCTGTGTGGATACGCGGTAGAGTCGTATCGCGGATTGAGAGCGGCGAAACATTGAATCGGCATTAAGACAACCGTTTCATGGAGTTTCAACTACTCGGCAATTCTACCGATGATTAAATCGGGGAACACGGTCGAAGGTGTATCTGATAGATTCCATAGGTCCCTTTTAACAGGCGCAATACCATGCGAAAGCATGGCGGAGCGACGCTGCGACCGGCACCATAAATTCGCAGATAATGATCGCAGTACGTCTGCGTCCATGGGATCTACGGTTCGCTATGGGACCCATAACTTATCCACCACCGTATAGACGGGTCCACGTTGTTCCTGCGCGCAGCCCGATAATGTATACGCGGCAGCTACGTTCTGTATGGAACGAATCCGTGGCGGATTTATGAAACGAATGGGAAATTGGGATCGTTTCCCGGATGTATCGCGGGAGGGGACCCTTCGATCAAATTTCGCGAACCGTTTGAGACGTTCACGCAAGACGTACGCCCCGCTCAATAATTATTTCACCTCGACGCACATTTCCAATTTGATTTACAACCGAAGAATAGAGCAAACAATGTTTTCCATCGTGTAACTCGAATAAATTTTTGGCACAACTAATTAAATCGATCAAGACGCGCCGGGTATTAAATTGAAAAAAGGCAGGACAGGAGGAAGGAGTTTTCCGTGCGGTTATCTTGTATCGAGTTCAAAGGGAATAACGTCGGACGATCTGTAAATGGCATGAACAGGGAGGAGCTGGTTGGCGGATAAAGATCGCGCGTGCATAAAAAATACATACAATACCGCGTTATCTGCTGCTTTCTGGTTAATTAAATTTGTATTTGTTTCGCTCTGGCGACAGGCCAGGATGATCCGGCTGTATCTGCTCGTCGATCCCCGACAAAACCGTAAGTACGGTCGAATGCAAGCTACGCCCGCTCCGCGTCTCCTGGAAGATTTCCCGGCAGAGGGAAAGAGGGAAATCCTTTAATCCCGGCGGAACGTTGTCCTTCCCATGGACCACTTTGTCAACTTACTGCTAGGCAACTTTCGGTGAGCGTGCAGCCACACCTTTCCACGGCAGCGGATATCTTCTTCGATATCGACAGCGCGCAACTTCTGCCAGCTATTAAATATTTACCGGACCAGCGAATCAATCGACGCCATTTTTGTTCGCGTCGCGACGCGGGTGCCGGTTACCTTTGAGCTTGAAAGCGACGCTACGCGTCCGAGTCCCACGAATTTCGATGTGGTAGCTACATTATATTTTCTTAGAAATACCGATACAAGCATTCATTTCAATTCCAGAGAATCATTTCGAAATGCTCGCATCGATACAACGCACGGTATTGAAAGAAGCTATTGTGGTCGTATCCTTTTGTTGCCGAAAACTTTCGGTGGAAGTATCCTTGAAAGTTTTAAACACTATGGAAACTCTTAAACTTGAGATCTCCCAAGAGTGCTCACTCTTTTCCTATTAAAGGTTCAAGCACCTTTCATAAAAGTTTTCACGACAAGAGACTAAATAATTTGCTTCTATGTTTTCCATTTTCTCGTTCTCATTGTTGTTCCCGCGAAATCCCGGTTCCATCGGCCGTGATTCTCCCGAGCGAGATTCCTCGCCGCGAAAACGTATTTCCCGCAAGAATGGACCTCGAGTATCCCATGATGTTTACTGTTTCATTCGTCGGTATCAAGCAAAGTGTTTCATGTACCGCGTACTTCTGAAATACTTCTACATTTTACCACTATGCTCCCGGAGCCCTTCAACGGAGGCGCATTTACCGTAACTATCCGGTGTTTAATCAAATCTGCGAGTATTTTCTAGAGCGTACCAGCACCAACCGCACGCAAATTGCAAAAGTAATTCGCGCGTGGATTTTTCATTTCCGACACTTTCCCGCGAATATCGCATCACTAATATTTTATAGCTCTTTTACAATATGCACGCGATTCATTTTATTAGATTCATTCTGAAAATGTTTCTAGAAGCGTTTCTAACAGTTTTCGACAAGGTACTCCCGTCGAAGCTGTCTCGAGATCAAGAAGAAAGATCGGCAGAAATAGAGCGACAAATAAAGGGAAGATAACCTTTTGTCCTTCGAAAAAGAAGACATGGCGGATGATGAGTTGGGCGGCACCGAAAGTCTCGGTGAACATCGAAAGTTAATTACAGCTTACTATCTCAATCGTCGTGGAGCTTCACGAGCTTTTTCTTCCCGCCTCGTATCGTTAAAGGTTTTATGTCCTCTTTCATTGTCGCCTTGCGGTGGAAAAATCCACGGGAAACGAGAACGAAGCTCACTGTCCTCGTCCTTTCAACCCGAGACAAATTTAGTTCTTTATTGCGTGGGTATAAAACAGCGCGAAAGTGATGAGCGGCGTCTTCAATGGAATCCCAAATGAATCAATTTCTCACGGGAAAAACGCCGCCAAGTGCCGAAACGCGAATTATGAAACTCGTAATGCGTACCATTGTCAATAAAATATATTTATAGTTTCGCGTTAACGGTGGGTAAGCTGTCTGTATACAAGGATTATGCTCCCAAAGTTTCAGACCGTAGCTCTGTTCCCGGTCGAGTTATAGAATTGAAACTTGGTACACATTTTTTTATACCTTGACTCTCTGACGTGACACGAGAAAATTTTTCATTTCTTCCTCGACTATATTATTGAATGGCCTTTTTGATCTATTGCATGATAAAAAATGACGGTAAATTCAAAAAATAAAAGAAAGGTGTAAAGTTTTTACGAGAAGAAATTTGAATGCGTAATACCTCTGATTCGATTACTTTGTTAGTGGCCGACACGAGAGTTTTCAGTATTATACGGGAAAGCAGCTAAGCGCCACGCTCGTATTAATGGTCGCGGAACGCTTAACGCCAGGATCCATGGGAGGTTTTCCGTGTTTAGATTTAATTCTCGCCCTGGCTGCAGGCCAAAAAATCGCGTCCAAAGCGGTCCAACTCTCTAAAACGCAACATTCATTGTACACGCAAACACTGCTACGCCTACGCATTTTGTGTGAAAAGCTTTAAATCATCGTAGAATAAATTGCTTGGAGCTTAGGCTGCGAACGTTTATTCAAATTCGCATTTCAATAATCTGACTTTCGTTTCCCGGAAAATCGACTTTGAACGTTCACCGGGTACAAATTTGAGTTTTTACCAAGTAATTAAGAATACGCAATATCAACTTACGACAAATTTGATCGATACAGAAATTTTCACAAATATTGCTCACTCTGCCAAACATACAAGTATGTCCTACGAATTCAATTTGAAATGATGAACGACTTCTCGCTGTATATGCTGTTTTAATTGATTGAACGCAAAATTGATTCGTTCCTTTAATTGGTCAATAACAATTGATTGGATATGACTTCACGAATAAAAATCGAGAAGAACGTAGCAGTCAAGCTACTAGTTCACCTAGACTTACGAAATAGAATAAAAATATCTCCGAAGGATTTCGGTTGATGACAATAAATCTTTCGGCAGCGTTGCACGAACAACGGCGAGACGGTGCCCTTTATTTTGTGTAGCAAGAATTACAGCAGAATCCGAGGTTTTTTTTTTCAATACAAACCGTGGCCACACGGATCCCACGGCTTTTGTGTCGAGGCTCCTTGGACGGTCGCCAGGCTGGAAATGAAATCTAAGCAGGGTGGAGGGGGGACGGATTTTTGCCCGTCGGAATATTTCCGTGCGGTGCATTAACCGCTTACGTGTCCCCGTCGACGGAGTTCGCCTGCGAGGACTTCCGTTTCCGGTAGGATCGGAAAACCGGCCAGTCCGTCGACGCTCGCGCCGGCATCGTTTCTCGAGAAATATGGAAAAGCTGTTGCTGGCCGTGGTGTTTACGGTTACGAGATGCATCTACGTGACTGAACAACAAGCCTCTGCAATAACGCGCGATGTGGTAGTCGGAACGAATTCTTGGCACGGGGCGGTCCTGTTTCCAGTTTCCTTGTGTTTCGTTAAACATTTTTTAATTTAACGCGTTAAACGTTTGCCACCGGTGGTGCTGTTCGATACGTTCGTGTGCTCGCAAAACGACGGTTTCCGTCGGACACGAGGCACGGTCCTCTCGAACGTGGTTAAACTTCGAACCGATGTTTTGTATCAAAGCAACCGAGTCAGTCATTAAACTCATTGGTACTTGTACAGGGCCAAGGAGCGTTTATTGCACAGTCTATCGACCGTCGCATAACGTCGGTTGTTCGGTAACGGGGGCATCGTGTCAACGACAGATTACACGAACTCGTGCCCGGACGTTTCGTAATTATAATTAAGCGGTAACCAATCGTTATCGCGTTCTTCGACCGATTGCTTTGCCGTATGAAGTACCAAATGCATCGAACACCGCGCCGCCGGTTTAATTAATAACATCGCGTAGTAGACTAGGAATTTCGTCGAATTTATGCCCGAAATTCGCCGCGGTGAAATACTGCCCGCGCTAGCCGCCTCTAGAATAGAAACGCACCGTCGCCCGGATAGTTATAAATTATATACGGCTACCTCTCTAATTAACAGTCGGCACGAACAACGATGTGTGACGCGTTTGACTTTGGTTGCTCACAAACAAATTCAATACTCATTGCGGGAACAATAACAACTTGCGGGCTACAGTGCGCTCGAAACGATCCTCCATTTTTGTCGACATTCTGCCCCCGTGCAGAGAAGCGGATCGCAAATGAACCATTCTCTTGAAAAATAATTTTCTTTTTCGGGAAATTTCGTTCGTGAATTGAAAAAAAAAATGATCGAGAAATTCGTAGGGATCCATAATGGATTAATACAAGGCTAGGCGAGATTCGAGGATCGTTTGCGGGCCATCGCTTTCGATAGCATCGCGAGAAATGATTGCGGAAGCGGGTCATTTAATCCGGTCGATGTCAGGACAACGTTTCGCTATTTAGTAAATCGGAGTTGAGAAGTTTGAATCGGCAACCGCCGCCGCCGCCGTGGGAGGAAGTTAGGGGCGGGTGGCACGGTGCCGGGGGTAGGTGGGGGTAGTTCTTCGAGGAGAATTTCGATTGCGCGTCTTCGCTGGCAACCCATTGCTCCCTCCTGTCGAGGATACTCGAATCTGTGCGTCAGATCCCTGAACCGTCGAGGATCGCCCGATAATATTCCAGTTCTCCGAATTTCTGTTCGCCGCGCGACGGCGCGGGGCGACGCGGAGCGGCGTCGTCCCTGGCGTGGACTCGCCACGGGAGACGTTGAGTTTATGGTGACAATTTCTCTCTCGCGGAATTCAGGCTTCCTACGCTTCGAGAACTTCCCGATGTTTCCTTGATAATTGTTTGAAAGAAGTTCCCGCCGCCGGCGTCGCGCGAGATGACAGTGGGAATTTGCTTGTAAATTAGCGTTCACGGTTCAGCTGAGTTCGGGTTCGCGATTTCGGTGTCTTTGGTTTGGCTCCGCTGTGTCGTTGCATCAACGAAAAATCAAGATCTCTGCCATCTCCATAGATTGCGAATCTTTGCCACTTTAAACAACGATTTGCCAAAGAAGGCAAAATACAAACTTTTAGAAACGAATTTCTGACACGTTATGCTTTGGGAAAATACGATAGAAATTTGCTTACCCCTTCACAGAAGAATACTAGAACAGTCGATACGAAAATTTCGGTAAATGGTCGAAAATGGTGTAATATAACAAAAAGGAGTTAACCATGTAGCGAATTTATTTAGCGAATTTTGGCATTGCCGAGCAGCTGTGTATGCACACGTCTGAAACAAAACATACTACGCTGGTCGTGCAACCTGATGTTTACACAACTCCCGGCGTTTGTAAAAAATATCCAAACTTCGACATCGAATCGAAGTCTCTTTATAAAGGGGTTTCAATGGATATAAAATAATGTAAAAGTTGCGTGAAATTGTATTCCTCGTTTCATTGTGTTCCGTGCACGTTGAAACAATAATCCGTTGAAAGAGTAAATTAAAAACTCATGAAAATTGTTGAACATTACTGTTCCATTCGTTCATGTTTTTTCTAATTACAGGAGAAAAATATAGAGCCTAGTAAATGTAAACATTGCGTGCTCACGGGGGAGGAAATATTGTGAATAAACATTTTTAGCCCGGAGGAGACCGTGCTCGGTGCATGTGTTGGGAAATAATCCCTGGTATACTTATCTTACGTCAGTTTAGGCAACACATATTTGGCAAGATTTCTCGGGGGATACTAGCGCGCGGGAAATGAAGCTTCAACGTTCTTCTTGTGCTGGAAATTGCAAGTATGCAATCAATAATGCATTACCCTCTGCAGCAACGCATCATACTTTACGATCACTGTATTCTTTACCATCGTTTATCTCAATCGCCATAGCTCTGAAGTATTAATAAACTTTTTACGCCCACTTTTATCTTATACTTCCCGTTTATACCCTGCTGCTGCCTTAAACCCAAAATTATTCACAGTCTATTATTTCAGATTACCCTGGTTGACAGAAATGATCGTTAAGAGTTGCTTTTGGCTGTCCAGGCCTGGGCGACGTATACAGATAAATCACTGTATCGAATAGCAACAAATTATTTTACATTTCCAAGTCGGTTCGATAGCAGACCGTAACCTACCGAGTTATTACTTAAAATTGAAAACTTTGCGCTTCAAACTCAAAACGAAAGTCATGGCAGAGAAAACCATCTACTTCGTAAAAATTCGGGATTTTCAATTGTTACGTGACGCGAGCGTGTGGCGCGTACGAAAGAGCCAGGATGCAGAGAGGAAATCATAGGCTGGACACGCCGAGCGTTCGGCTCATGCGTGGTGAGAAATTACGAGGCGTTTCGTACAGCTAGGACGAAAATCCCAGAGCCGGGCTACGATAATTGTCCGGCGATCTGAACCCGCGATTTCCGTGGATATTAACCCAAAGTTAATGCGATTTCGCGGTGGCGCGAACCTGACCAATCGCGTGCCAGCATCGTTGGCTACCCTCGACGTTCGCTAACGGTACCAAAACCATTCTATCGAGAAAAGATTTATGACGCAGGTATCATGGTGTGACGGATTTTTGAGGGTTTTTTTCTACCAAATTTTTAAAAATTCAACAAAAGTCGGTAACACAAGCTTCATTCCATAATATTTAAAAGGGCGCTTGCAAATTTTGTTGCTGAAAAGTAATAATTCGATTTGACTGCAACAAAACATCCACAAACAAACAAATAAATACCTACTACGAAATTCTGTAGTGTAATTGTCCTCATTGTAGCAGCACACCTTGATACCCGAGTAACATCGATCCATGGAAATATTCATTTATTTTTAAGCGGTATTATTGGTTGGGAGGGCTTACTCTAACGACATTACGAGCTCGTGAATCGTGATACATGATACAATGATGGTGAACGGTGCGTTGCATTGGAAATTAATGAAATGCAGTTGTATCGCCGTGTCTGCTGGCGATAGTTGCTTGCTTGGTACACGCTGGATAGGCTGATGAATTTATACAAGAGCCCGAAGCAGACTATTGGTGCACGCGTCCCGAATATACGGGGTGTTCCTCGAAGCTGCACACACCGAGCCATGTAGCGGGGATAATTCCGCGGCGTTTATCATCCAGGCCTTGGCGACATATATTAAGAAACCGCTGTATTTAGATTTTGCTCAGCTTTACGTAATATCATTTCTAATTTCCAATTCGAAACGTAGAATACCGTGGTAATGATTCGCTAAAATGTTGGATGTGCAATCAGAGTGCAACCAGTATAAGTAAAAACTGTGTAGATTTCCCGGAAGTAAGATTGTTCGCGATTATACATTAGAGGCGAAATCCTCGGGATTTTCTTATTGTTCGCTTCGCGCCTTGAGATGCAGCTGCGGCTGGAACACCGTTTCCGGTTCTCCCGTCGACGTTACCATACGTTTGCTCACCTGTTCACACAGCGCGCACACATATGCGCGCCGAGCAGCCATCGAAATTACTGTATCGCATAACACGCGACTGCAGTTTCACCTGGTTCTTTCGTCTCTCTCTCTCTCTCTCTCTCTCTCTCTCTCTCTCTCACTCTCTGTTAGCGCAAATTAATTTACTGCCGGCGTTGTTGAAATCGCGCGCGAATCACCCTATTTTTTTCCCGCGCGTAACTTGCGCTTACTTGTCGTCAATTTCCACCGTTGCTCACGGTCGGATTAAACACACAGAGCGACGCTGAAAGTGCTCACAGGTGCGAGAAATCTTCAGAAGACGGCCGTCAAACTGAACGGGGGAAGTAATTTGAATTTAGTGAACGGGAACGTTTGAAGCGCTTTGATTCGTTGCATTGTCATCCCCCAGCTGCTTGTCCAGAAACTAAGTTTCTATTTCGTTCGTTCGTTTCTCTTTCAGCCGACCTGTACAATACATCTATACTAAATAAAACCTAGTGGGAATTATCTTTCAGTTTTGCTTCGTATAATATTTTTAAATCATTTTAGTCGCGTTCCCTTAAACGCAAGCTCTAACAAATTCTACTCTTCGGAGTAGAATGTATCTCGGCAGTACCGGATCGCGCAATTTCAATTTCGGTACTGGTTACGACCTCGAATGTGATTGCGGTCGACCTTGAGATAGCTCTCATACTAGAAATAATATACGCTGGCGGTCGAAAGTTTGTAATCGCTTTGCGAACTGATGTTAGCCAACAAATTTACTGCGAGGGGTGTAACCGAATCAACAATCGGGCGTTTCCCAGAAGTTATCAATCAATTTGTACAAACGCGGATAATCTCGGCAGTATTCTCGAAGGCTTTCGAACATTTTAAATGTTTATTTAATCACGTATTTAAGTAGCAAAGGTAAAAGGAAATTGTCTGGTAAAAATGTTAGTTATTGCTTTATTTATTCTCTACTCGTCACTGTGCTTATTACTGTTTATTCAAAGTTCAATATTCCGAACTGCGACATAAATTCAGTTCACAATCTTTATGACTGATATTATGAGACAAATGGTCGAATAAAATGTTTCGGTATACGTCTCGGGGAAAACATTTCCTCGACGTCTGATCGAATATTGACCTATACCACTGGTATTGTATGGAGACTAACTTTTCTCGCTGAAATAAAATTTTAATTTCACCAATAAAATTCTAAGTGATAGTTTCTTACTCTTACCAACAATATTTGTCCCGAATAAAAAGTAATTATATAAAATTACATATAAAAATGCAGATTCGCACAAGTTACCGCATCGTTCGTCAGCTGGAATCTAAAACTTGAACTAGCTATTCGGTCCGGAAATTCGAAAAACGTGATTCTCGATAAGGGCTTGCCAGACGTTCCAGACCCGAATGCGAGAACCGGAAGTTCTTTTGTTCGAGAACGAGAACGCATCTGCCGAGACGGCGCACACGTGCACGCATTACATTTCGGCTAATTCACGCTCAGTTAACGTAACGATAGCTCGCAGGCTCTGAACGCATCTCGAAGCGCAGTGATTATTCAACGCGCACTCCCGCGGCAAGCAATTTTGAAACTTGCGACAACTCGCAGTTTGAAAGACGGCGCGCGTATGCACATTTCTCGGGCCCGCTTTCATTTCCAGAGTCAGCTACCTTCCGCCGAAACTTGCCATCTTCGGTTGCCTGATTCGTGATATTTACGTCGGCAACGTAATCGCGTTATTCTTTGCCAACTCCGACAGTGCGTCCTAATAGTTGAAACTTTTCCCTCGACAAGCGTGCACCGCTAAGGCATTAGTAATAAAAGAGTCTCAAAACTATCCCCAAAGAATCTTCTAAACGATACATGTCCCCGGGAGGAATAATAAAATAAAACTCACTTTTGTTTATAGCACCCACGATTTGAAAAGCGGAATAAATTTCCGTTTAGGCGGTGCCGTTGCGAATTATTTGAGAAAAATGTGTTCCTAAGCGAAGATGGCGAGCCCACTCATCAGCATTAATCCACACCTCGGAAGAAACTCTTAAAGACTTCGGGAGTTGCGGAGGATACTTTATGCAGACGACTATGAAACCCGTCTTTCTTTACTGCACTTCGCACAAAGGACAACCATATTGCTGCCAGCGAACATGATTATACAAAAGGGCTCGGAACATGAAAACGAGCAACTTAGAATGAAGTTAACTTTACGCGTGGAAAGTTGTAGTAATGGAATCCGGCTACATTTTCCATTCAGAGCGGGGCGCGGCGCGGTGTATTCTTATTTCTTTAGAAATTTGTTCCCGTGAAATTTTGTTCGTTTGACGCCTTTGCCAGCTCGGCTTGGCGGACTTGCAATAATTTCTTAGCATATGCGCCACCGCGCCCGGAAGCCATTTGATCCTACCGGACAGAAACACGCGACCCATCGCGTTATTATGCGTTTGTTATGTTAATCACTGCGCTGCTGACAGCCTAGATGAAACTACGCTACGCAACTGTTATGCTAACTCCAGGGCTGAGAATGCTCGCAACGCGGCCGCGAACGGGAATCTCGGCCTTGTCGCGCGCCCTACAGAAACTGGCCCTGCTCAAAGATTAAAAACGGGCAATAACAGCCTGATAATTTCCCTCTGAACGACCAGAACCCTGAAAATGGTCTCCATTATTTCCCCGTGTTCTTCATGAAACATTTCTCGAGTATTAAACACGATTACAAGCGCGCCGTTTTTTGCCATTTCCGAGTACCCTTGCGGACAAAAGAAATTTTCAAATTGCAATTTCTCTATAGTAATAACTGGTTGGATGGTTTTTCAAATATCGATAACTGGATTTCGTTGAATGCAGTAGCAGCCATTTTTTGAGCCGATAACCTCGACAAACTCATTATTTGTACGTACTCTCTGCGAGGGAATACTAAACGAGAAAAGAAAGCCCTGAGGAGATTAAGCGACGACAAGAGAACATCATTTCTTTGGATTTGAATTATGCTTTCCTTTGTGGACTGACTATCCGTAGCGGCCGCAAAGCTTCTTATTCTTAATAGCTTTTAGTTTCATGGCTTACGAATCTAATTTCGCGGTATCATAGACCCACCTTTACAATCGGGAGTCCTGAAACAATGAAATTACACACGTTTCTATTTCCATAAATTTTTATCGTACTTTTTGTTTTGTAATAATTCGGTATAATTGTAGACACACTCCAAAGAAATGGGAATGAAAGAAACCAAAGTACCCCCGCATTCGATGCTCAACGCTAATTTTAATTCGAATAGCGAACGCCTTGGCGATTCCAAGGGTTGAATTTAATTTCGTATATCCACAAAAGCGTGGAAACAGTTTTCTAATATGTCCACGGCGTCTGCCATGTGGAAATTCAGCTCCACTTTAATCGTTTTGTGCCCAAAGTGGAGGAAAGATAACCGTAAGCATTTAATATACCGCGAGTTACCTCAAGGCAGGAAATAAATAACTCCGTTTCATCCGCTCGTATTTTCACGTCGGCGAAGGAAATCTCCCTTGAAAATATTCCCTCATATTTACATTCGCTGTTAGATTCTTTACAATCTCGATTTCATGCTCGAACATCTGTACCAGCTTTAACCAGTTCTTGCGGACACGCCGAAACAATGTTTCGACATTCTTAATCGCGATACAATCATTTTTAATCCTCCGCAATCGAAAATGACCCCTTTGACCCCACAGCCTCGCATCATTTGACAGAATTATAGTTTAGCTGCTGTACTAATTTATTCATGTAATTCGTGGAATATTTCAAACATCGTTGCTTCGAACGAACAAAATATTTAAGATTGTTGCACACAATGCGGGTATACGTTCCCTCGACAATGCAGCGGATGAATAACTTTAAATTTCACTATTTATGGAATTTCGTGAGAAATTCAGGTCGCTTCAGAGTTATTCAAACATTTATGCGGAATGCCGAGTGATCCCGACACCTGTCCATTAACCGAAGAAGATTATTCCAGGTAAGATAGATAGATAGCAAAAACCTGTACTCCTGTACACGTACTAAACACGAAAGTGTTTTCTGAGCAGCTGTGCAAACCCCCCGTTCAATAGTGTAAGGCGTAATAAGTAATAGGCGTGACGATTTTGCGTTGCATATTTCGTTACATCTTTTCTCAAATCACCCCCCATCTCTAAAACACTTTCGTGTTAAAAAACGATGGAAAAAACTTTTCCCCAGTGATCTTCATTTTAGTCTAAATACCGTGCCAATAAACATTTCTCCAATTGTAAAATCGCAGAACCGTTCGGATCCCTATTTACGGGGATGATTTCGCATCAATTTACATTTGATATAACGGTTCAATCGACCTTGAGGATTTATCGTGTACGTGTGCATAGCAGAACCATTTAATTTTCGCGTCTGACCATTACCGTTCGTGCCGTTTCTGCTAATATTTATTGATATTGTCAGACGCAATTAATGCTTATAAATTGATAGGAGCGTGGAAAATCGACAAAATGCAAACACCATGCACACATATACCCATCCTCGGATCCTTATGGCGGAGGGTACATCGAAACTTACCGATGAGTTATCGATACGTTATCGATAATCGTTAGGAGGATTGCTGGTCTAGTCCAGACGCGTCGCGTTCCTCGGAATTTCGGTAACTTCCGGTAACAAAAAAGAACTCCGTTGGAAGAAAGATGGGCCTCGCGGCCAAACGGCGGAAGGGGATGAGCGCAAGAGGGAGAGAGAGAGGGAGAGGGAGAGAGGCGTCTAGGACGAGGGGGTAGCGAAAGGGAGGGAAACACAGGGGTAGTTATACGCGCGCAGGAGCGTAACGCAAGCGCGCTGGTCCACAGCCCCGTCGTCGAGGGTGCCACCCCGCCGATCGAGGCCTGCCAGCCGAAAGATGCTCAGTCCTCTCTCGCTCTCCTTCGGAGGGAACCGGAAGTGACCTGTCGTTTGTCCGTACTGGCGGGAAAGTTGATGTCCTGCCGTTCGATCGGATCCGTTCTTCCGACACGCGTTCGAGCACGAGCACGGTGACGGTTTCTCGATCGTTCCTTCGTTCGTGCCCAGTTTCACGATCTACCTTCGAAGTATATTCGTCTTACGTGTGAGATCCTTCAACGACTGTATCGTTTTCGGTGGTGCATCTCGCGGTCAGTGGTGTTTTCTGTGAATCTATGGTTTCGCAATTGGTTCGCCGTGACTGCGCATCAACGTATATCCGGTAGTGTGCACCAGTGATCCTCGAATCGCTCTGACGGATTTCCCTTCGGAGAGGAAGGGCCGACGACGACGACGGCTCTACGACCAGTAGTCTTGGCCCCGGCCGAGATTCGAGAATTAATTACGCGCCGGCACGTTCTAATTCGCCGAGTGCCACGGTAGATCGAGGACGCCGGCAGAAGCATTCTCGAGAGGCTAGCTCTCTCCCTCGATCAGCAGTAGTAGTTCGATTCTTCTTTTTGTTTTGCGCGGGCTAAACAGATCGTTTTCGTCGGATGTCGCCGTGAAATTCAATAATTCCAGCTTCGAACCGGGTCCCGGGTCCCGGGTCCCGGGTCCCGGGTCCCGTGTCCGCGGGCTCCCTGTTCTCGTCTCGGAAAATTGGAAAAATGTGTAGCGATCGGCAGCGAATTGAAAAGTTACCGTTCACGCGTCTTCGCGAGAGAGTAAGTACGAGCGAGATCGATGATAGCAGTTATCGGGGACCGTGGCGACACTGTTCTCGTTTATCTTTCGATTTATTCGACTGTGGATATCGTGTGTTCCAGCGACAGCCGACAGCGCGATCGCTTTCCCAGTAACGCGAGAGTTTACTCCCGCCGCGCGTTCCTCGTGATCCATGTCCCCGTAAAGTGTTGTAATTACGCCCGGAGTAAATTAGTAAGTTGCGGTATTTGAACCACGCACTGGGTTAATTAACCGAGTGGCAGGTTCAGCGAAGTCGGGGACAAAAATCTCGCCGGTCCGCGGGAGAGCAATCTCGCCTCCGCTTCGCGCCGCACCACACCGCACCTCGCCGCGTCAAATTCCTCGAACAAACTTTCAACAGTTTTATTTCGCGCGTGGCATAATTTTTTCGATGAATTTTTTCGAACGCCCTCCGCGAAACTCGTCCTGCCAGCCGGGACTCGCATCCGACGATCTCACCCCGAACCAGCAACTCGAACAAGTACGGTAAAACGTTTCTTATCGGATCGCCGATTATCAAAATATATCCTATTGTCTCGACTTACGTACGTACGGTGCGTGCACACGAGCATCCGAAAATCTCTCCGCGATATTTCGTATGTTTCTGGTGTTCTCCGAACGATGTTGTCCTCGATACAGAAACGTGTGGTGTGTTGTTAAAAGAAAATTTATCGCAGAATGGAGAGTGCTCCAATTTTTAAGTGGAGAGTGTGCAATAAACGCGGCGCGAGAGTATCGTGCTGGTAAATCGCAGATAATTGGCACACGAGATAAAGAACGATCGCTTAATTTAATGGATATCGACACGTTGAATAATAAAAAATATTCAAAAGTGAATATGTGGAGTCTGCTCTTTGTTAGTGCTCGCTGAAATGCAGAAATCAAAGGAGCAACTGTGATACAAATAATTTAAACTGCGTGCGAGTTTATATAATACTGTTCAAAAATAGAAAGTGAATTCAGAGAAATTGTTTATTCTAAAAAATTTGTGCAACCTGGAACGTCCCTTTGAATTATTTTACGGGAAAGAAACATGGCGCAGAAGAGTTATCGCTCGGTCTCCTTATTAGTATGCAGAGAAAGTATAGCGTAACTAGTCCCACGTTTGAAAATGAATCAAAAACTACGAAAATGTTATTTCGGTGGTTTCGAAGAAAATTTCTATGGGGCGCGTGCGGTTTCCACATCGTCTATCGCCGTGTTTGTCGAGGCAATATATCGAAATATTTACAGTTCGGTATTTGTTGTTTTCCACAATTAGCTGAACCGAGCGGCTAATTGCTCGCGCTAAATAAAAGTTCGCGATCGCGCAGCTATTAACGGGGCGCCGGTGCGAGTCGAGCCGGGACAGAAAGAAATGTGGACGGGCGTGTTAGAATTTCCGTGATCGGTTTTGTCGCAAACGAACCTTTCTATGAAACAAAATATATTCCGCAATTTCGATTTATTTCCGCACGAGGAAACGGATGAATATGTACAACCCGCAGCGACTGCACCGCCCGTACAAAGGCCGCAGCGAAAATTGCAGTAAAACTGGAACAGGATTGATGTTACATTGGAAATAAATGCTCGGGCTGAAATAAATATTCCTTTTACGGAAAGCTTATCCGCGGAATGGCTGGTTTCGAAAATTTCATTCGGGGATGCGCAATTTCGCCAGATGTGACTTCTCATTCGCTGACCTATCCGCCGGGCGTCAGCTCTAAAAATGCGCTATTACCGTGAAACCTTAGCGTAAACGAATATTTCAACGGCGTCGATACGCGCGCGTCGATATAATAGATAAAACGCGAACATGGCTGAACGGTTTTCGAAAATTGTTATTTTCCGTTGAAATAAAGCTGTGAAAGTACGTACGAGCGATCACTTTGTGGATTAAAAATGGCTTATCGATACACTGCAGGTTATGTAAATTCATATTTTTGTAGTTTTGGCGAAACTCGGATTAAATTAATTTTCTGGTTAACGATTTGAATGGAAATAATATACTCTTTGGTATAATATATTATACCAAATCTGTGGTATTTTGAACTTTCACGCTTGGAATTACATAATTTGTGTAAAAAATTCAATTTGAAAGTAAAATTTCTTTATCGCCGGTTTTAATAAGCAGAGTATAAAGTTGGTAAGGAGATTAAGTCGAATCAATATTCCGTTGATTTCTCGGTAAAGCTAACCCTCGGTCTCGATCAGGAGTTGCTGGTTTTTTGCGCGGCAGCATCGCATCGTTTCCGTTCTTAGTTCGAGAACTCGATAAACTTTCGCCGATTTAGTTTCGCAACTGGGGGGGAGGGGGCTCCTCATGGTCGTTCTTATCGTCCGAGGGTATTTTTGTTCCGTTGTTTTCTCCGCCCAGTGGGAATTGCGCTTTTTACGATATTTATTATGAGGATTGCTTTCGGTGGACGGACGGAACCTCTTGAAATTTCTAATGAAGTTCTTAACAAACCGTCTGGAATAATTAATCCGGGATTTAATAGGGCGTTGAAATATTCAATCGTAGGAAGACAACGGTTGTTCCGGTAAATTGTACTATCGTGTTGTTTACAGCGTTGCCTGATTTTAAATAATTCCAGACTACGAACGGGAAATTGTGTAATCAAAATCGGATTCCACAGCGATTTGTTCCGGAATCGTCATCATTTGTAACGATGACGTCAGTACACTCGCGTCTTGCCAGCGAATGGTATCTACCGCAGCGTGGCGTAATTAATTAAATTTATTATTGCAAGCTCCGTAATAGTGCGTTGAAATGTTGCGTTAAAAAGTTTCGGTGCATCGCGGCGCATAATTCGCTGCTACAGCCTTTTGTTAATATCGAGTTCGGTCGAACGTATTGTCGACACAGTATCGTTCTCGCGCGAAAGAAACATTACTGAATTTAATTGGAGAAACGTCGCAACGAACTGGTAATCAGCCGCAACTTTGTATTCCCGCGGAACGCGTAAGCTTTAATGAAATGCAGTTAATTAATCTCAGCTGTAACTGTGTCGCCGACGAAAGTAATTGTTATAATCTGTGCACGGAACAGGCAATAATGAATTTCTTCGAGTGTTATATCTCGTCTCGATTAATAGACCGCGGATCGTTAAGCATTCAAATTGTCGTGAAACATTTAGTTTATGAACTAGGGTGAGAGACCCGATTACTGAATTTTTTTTTCTTTTTTTTTGAAAGAAATTTACACGTAGCTTTTCGAGAAACGGTTTAAATTTCATTTTTTATTTATTGGTCGAGTCTTGGTGGAATGGCGTGCGAATAAAATCTGGCGGTTCTGGTTTCACTGTGACGAGTGTATCGTGCTTTCCGCAAGAGCTATTCATCGAGCATTTTTCAGGCGGTTCGAAACGGCAGGGAGTGTCGCGGACGCGACAGAAGGGGAAAATAATTAACCCGAAATAATAAAGTGCAGAATATAATGAAGAAATAATAGGGCGAGCGCGGGGCACGGTTCGGTCGAACGAATTGCTCCAGATATTATTTTTAATACCGCACCTCTTTATTCATTGAAAGCACTGTTCTTCATCAGAGATTCATCGCGAGCATCGAGGTCTCGTTTGTCTTCCTCCTTTTACGTCCAGGCTTTAACGATACTTGTAACCCTCGAGAAAAATAATATTCCATTCATCTTGTACACTGCACTTTTCATAAGCGACGCTGTTAAAGAAACCTCTTTCGAAAATGTATAAAAATCCACGGTCCACTTATCACTGGTCAGGGTAAAATAAACGACATTTATGCGAACCGCACGAAATCCGTGTGGCGCGTTGAAGGAAATTTTTCACGGATCGAACGAAAATAAAGTAGACAAAAATGTCAGAGATGACAGGGCGTTCAACGGTGCACCGTCTCTCTCTCTCTCTCTCTATTTCTCTCTCTTTCTCGTTTAACGTTTCGTCACGCTCGTGCGAATCAGCGATTCTATTAACCGTCCCCGCGTCCGTCGCGTCGGTCGACGTTAACGAAAGTGACGATATCGGAGATCGTTCTGGCAGATAACAACGATAACGGTGATAATAAACGAGGGAGACAGAGGGAATGGAACGGTTGGAGAGAGACACGAGCGAGACGAAAGAGCAGAGGCGAGATTGGCGTCGACTTAATACTCGAGCGAGGACCTCCGGGGGCAAAGAGTTAGTCCTGCTTGAAATGCAGCCTGCGCCCATCCCAGAACGAACCCCCGTCCGCCCCTATGTTTCATTTAGTCACACCCCTTTCCGTCCCCCTCTGCCCCTCTAACCCTCGCACCCCCTGGCCCGCCGCCGGTGCCCCAAACCCTGTTCCACCCCCCGCTTTCCACCGTCGGGCTCCGGCAGCAGGAAACGTAGCGTGCAGTTTGAACGGGGAGCTGCATTTCTTGTCTCCGAGTCTTGTTTATCTCCTTCGTCCTATTCGCGCGATCCGTGATTCCTCGCTCGAGATCTTGTCCTATGCGAATAATGCTCGTCATTTTTCCTCTTCGGTCCCCCTCGGTCCTAATTTATTTTATAGTATTTTTTCTTATTTTCTACCAACTCCTTGGCTCCTTCAACGCCTTCGCGTACGCTGTGCGACAAACGGATAGCGCATCTTGCATTTTTTCAAGTTCTCTAGCAAAAACTGGCAAAATATGTTACACAACAAGCTCAATATTCTCCAGAATATTCACTCTCGTTACGGAGCTTTGTCACCAATTAATCTTTAATTGCTAATCGTGTCAGTATAAAAATAAGAATCGGATATCCGATTCAGAAATAGATGACAGTAAATCGCACGGGAACGAAGCCAAGCAACTAATTAACAATAACGACCTTACATGATCGTGTCCAAACAAATTATTAACAACCAATTTAGCGTTGCTGGAAAATTATTACACAGAGCGAATATCGTTTATCTGTTTGACAATAGCCGATTAGCAAATTACATCAGAGTTTAACTTGATTGAAAATCCAAGAGAATACCAAGACAGCGCTGGATTAAACCGGTGTCGAACCGATCGAACTCGTCTCGTTAAAATAAAACAGGCCAGCGAAAAACGTAAATAAAACGTTAACTTGGCACAAGGTGTTTATGAAATCGGGCAGTTGCAGTTCGCTCGTATTGTTTCGAACTACAAACGAATCCATGAAGCATTAAATAGTTTCCGAGTTACTTGGTTCTTCTTGTTTCGTGCAAAGTTTCTAATTATTATCCAGTTCGAGTTGAAGTGGACAGTTATCTTCGCACGACTTCTCTCTGTTCGTGCATTAGTTTCATTGGCAAAATAAAGGAGCGCCACGTTTTGTCGCCAAGAGGTCCGATACCGTCTTCCCTTTTGTGCCGTTTAATGGCAGAAATAAAACTCGATTGTGGAGTTTAACGAGCGCCAGCTGTTTCGTATAAAGACCGTGTCCTTCCGTCGAAGATTTTTCTCGCGACTAAATTCAAGCTTGTTGCCACGCCAAAAGGTTTCGGGATCGTTGGCCCGAGCTTAACTGCTCGTAAATCCAGCAGAAACAAATATTGTTCTCACGGTCACGTTATTTACGTCGTACGCCACCACCGAATCCTCCTAACGTCGAATTAAACAGCATTTTTGACCTCGAACTTTTATGCCAACCGCTCCAACGAGGCAGTTATTTTTTAACCTTCTTTCAGATCCGCTGGACCTAATAAAAATAATTAATAATTTGAGTTGGCTATTAGAAACTTACAATTTAGCATTTGCAGTCCGTTAAAATTATTGAGAGAAGAGGTCAGTTTTTATATAACTTCCTCTTTTCCTGTAATTAATGCAGACAATTTTTATTTTGCATAAAGCAGTTCCACTGGCCGGGGATTAAGCAATAAAGAAGCTTTAAAGCGATGTATAACAAGCAGTATAAGCAGCAAGATTTGCTGGAAAAGAGATTCGTAAAATCCGAAACGAATGAACTCGGCCATTACTATCGGGCCGACCTAATAAATGCAAGCCGTGTAAATCATATAAAAAGCAGACACTTTTCTTATTAAGCTCTCTCATTTAGCGAGCTCGGAAGAGATTAAAGCAGCGTCGAGTGCAGAAGATGAGGTCCTCGACCTCCGGGGGTCCGGAATCACTCCATAGAACACGGGATCGCCCTAGCGTAAATAGGAAGAAAGTGAAAGAGACGACGCCACCCAACCAAATGCATCGTCGTTTCCGAACGCATCGGCCGCAGATTTCATTTCTCCGCGCGCGATTTAATAACGCCCCTGTTCCCGTGATATTTCAACGTCCCATCCAGAAGTTTCGCGGAATGAAAAGGTAGCCATTATCGATTAATTTCGCCAGGATTTGGCAGCCGCGGGGAAAAGTTTCAGCCCTTCGTAGAAAGAGTGAGAGAGAGGGAAAAAAGAGAGAGAGAGAGAGAGAGAGAGAGAGAGAGAGAGCGAGCATAAACGAGAATGGATTCGAGGATTAACCGCGTTGCGCCGGTTCGAAGGTAGCGGGATTTAAAGGCGAGTTAATTACCGCCACCAAATACTCCTTAATTGCTTTGTCCGTGGTACCTTAATGCCGGACGCAAACGGCACAGGGCGCCGCGGCCGGTTAGCGCACCGGTGCAACCGGAATAGCCTCATATTTCAATATTTGGATAGTTTTAACGGCTGACTGAGGGATCGTCGGGCCAAAGTAACATTTCCAAGTGCTGCTCGTTCGCTCTAACAAGTATCAATCTGTATCCGAGGATGGAGAACACGCTCGCAAGGCAGCCTCCGTTCCTCCCGAAACGGGAGAAACTGCTGTTACTACACGGTGAAGTTTAATTACCGGGGGCGGTTGGATTTAAAGCTGAAACGCCCGCCAAACTCGCCGAATTTAAGCAACACAGGATATGTACATTTCCCCGCCGATCGCCCGCGTCTTTCTCGCCAACGGGTACACAAATCTATGGGAATTGTGTAAAGGTACCTGTTTCGCGTAGGTGTAGTTAGCGAAGTTGGTTGAAAAGAGTTTGCACGCTTCGGATGGAAATATAAAATCTGAGTTTCCCCGGAGCGCAAGGAGCGTTCAACTTTAATTTCGTCGCGAGTTGCACAATTAGAAAAATGTCACGGGTAGCCCGCGGTAGTTCCTTATAATTTCGCGAGGATCCGTGGAGAGGCCATTCGCGTTCGGTGCCTTTAAAATCGCGGTAATGAACAGGGTTCTCGACCCCGGTGTTTGAATTCGATTACTCCGGCGTTTCCCTGGAATGCCATTCTTCTCCGCAGTCTCATTCAGATACCCGGCCACGCCAGAAATACAAACATCCATGAATAATTCCGGGTTGAAACGACGCTGCGAGCTCCGCCGCGCCGCGACGAATCCTGCTTCTGTAATAAATTTCATTCATTACCATTGTAAAATGTCGAGAGATGCCGGGGCGGGTCGGGGAACACTTGAAAAACGATTATCGATTGTTCCGTGGCGTCTTTAAATTCTAGTCTGCCGCGCAATTAGGCACTCCGGTCTGTTTCAACCGATTGATCTATCACTGGCACACCGAATCACCGTGTACCATTATTCCTCGAGTGGTTCAATCGATACTCGTTCAGGCCGAACAGCCGCGTTAAACAAATCTCACCGTTCGCGGCACGCAGCTGTGTATAATTCGGATACCCTTGCTCGCTAAGCCCCACGAACTATTTCGAAGCGGCCGACGCGACGCAGGCACTGTTACTTAACGTTGGTTAGGCCGTTGCTCCGATCAACTCGCTCGATTACCGGAAACGGACTCCTTTCGATTTAACGGAACAAATTTTTTAAGTCAACAAGTTCAACCCCGTACCCGAAAAAAAAAAGATTTCGCGCCATCCCAGTTTCGATTCAAATCTCCGAGGTCTGCTGATTAAAAGTACACGAATTAAAGTAATTGAAAAAGTTACGGGAGAACGTAAACTTTCAAATATGGCCAGAAAGTCACGGTCGGTTCGTAAATGCTCGTCCAAAGACAATGAACGCCAAGGATTTTACTTCTATTAGTTTTACGTTATGTTTGAATTAAAATGACTCTAGACTCTAATACTGTGGATAGTATCGTAGATAATTCCGAGCTGCTTTGTGGAAACTGTTACTGCGACCGGAAGGACCGCGCGATTTTCCCGGGGAAACGAATATATTTTCAATTCAGCGTAATGCACGCATGAGCACAAATTTTAATCCGGCGAGTCATTTCAGCAATACGGAGAGGGATTTCTCGGTTCACCGTCGGATGAAAGTTCGAGGTGACACGACACTACCGTCCCTCTAAAAGAAACGACGGAAATCCATTCGCGAGGGTCGTAGAAGCCACGAGGGGATTGCAGCAGCGTTTCGCCCCCACGATTTGTCCCCGATTTACGAGCCAGACCTCGGGGATGCTGTCAGAAATTTGCATCTTCGCGAGGAAGTAGTCAGGACCCGTACGATGCACGCTAGTCTGAATAAATTACCATCGACGCGCACTCTAGACGATCCACCTATTAACAAATTTTCATTTTCAATGTCTCCGCAACGAGGAAAAACTTTAAGCCCCCGCGAGTTGCACAAATCGATCACTTTTCGACGTCACTGTAAATGAGAATTTCCTGTAATTACTCGTGGAACGCACACGTTGAGCAAACATTGAGGAAACATCGTTGAGCATTGTTAGCAGACAACAATGTCTTTAGCTTCCTGCTTACCGAATGGAACTCAATTTTCGTCGATATTCTTTGTAACAGCGTGTCGGTCTCGCCGAACAGAATTTGAATACAAAATTCGCCTGGTGGTTGCAAGTTGCGCGTAACACGTTCCTCAAAGCCGCCAACGTTTCTCGCAACTCGCCCGATATATATTATACGCGCATATATACATGTATAAATCTATAAATATGTATATATATATATATGTACGACAGGAATTCTCGCACGCGTCAAACGTGTGAGTAAGTGAAAAATTTTCGATGCAAGTTATTCCGGCAGTTGCGTCTTCTGGTGCGCAAAAATTTGTTCGTAGAATTTCAATAACGGCACCCGGCCACTGAACACTCGCGAGGGAGGAAGTTTCAAAGAGAGCGATTTGCGGAGTCCGTTCGCTTCTGACACGGCCAGCTTTTCCGTGTATCTTCCAGCGAAATTTTTCACGCGAGAACACGCGCGAATATGCGGGCCGTGGATACGAGCCGTGCCGATAAAGACGCGAAGATGTTTCGTGCTATGGATCTGTACGATATTTGTGCTCGACCCTCTTCAAATGGAAGCGATTCAACCGATACAACAGAGGAATACGCAATTTTGAGAGGAATGTTTCTTGCAACAGAAATCCATAGCTCAAATTATTAGGGCGCTTGAACTAAACGTATGATTTCGCGCTAGATCAGCAAACTTTTAAATTCTTCTTTCGTTCTTCAAGGGGATACTCCCATTCAGAGCCGTGAATTTTAGACGATTTATACTTTGTGGAAAAGTTTGTAAAATTGATGATTTTGTAGAATAGAGATAGGTTGATAGGTTGACCTAATAGCTGTGTCCGCTTTCCCATGGCGCATCGTATATTAAATTGCGAAATAGACCGGCGAGCGAAATATTATTCTAGGCAGTGGTACGCTTTGCTTTCAGAGAAGCTATTTCCAAATTTACTGTTAGTTCAACATTAGTCCGTCCGCTATAAATGGACCCATTACGTCCCCCCCCCCCCCATTATTATGCCATGTTTCAATATTGAGACTGTTCTATACCCCAGTTTTACTCAATCCGAAAGTAATAAAACTGTTTAGGTTAGTTAATTAAGTTTTGATTACCACTTTAGCCTCTCTTCTATCAGCCATACCTCTCGCCGAATAACCTCTTCGCTCGTTAGTTGCCATTAAACATTTCAACGGTTTCGATGCTTTTATTCCGAAACTGTGAAAGTGGAGCAATTATACGTTGAAACGATAATAATTATAGAAATCAATTTCTATTACACACGCACTCGATCAACTCGATTAATCGCAACGATCGATCTCCGTACGAAGCTGCGAATTTCAATTCATACGCACTAATACCCAGGCTCGCAAAGTCGAGTTTTTAAATAATAAATATCAAGAGATTAAGTCGCGGCCGGCGAAGTATTATCAATATTCGCCCGATAATGTTTCGCATGTAATTTATCGTTGCTTTGCCTAACCGGAGCGCTAACGGTGGCCATCCTGATGAATATTTGATTTCAATTGAATTCCTTTGATGGCAGCTTCAATTTGCGCGACAATATTGTTAGTAGCTCGTAATCACATTGTAAATTGAATAATGCCGGCAGCCAATATTCCTGCTCAAGTTACGTGGCAACGGTATTACAGAAAGTTCATAAATTACTTCTTTGCGTGCTTTCGCGAAAATCGTTTTTTTCCTACAGACTTCGCGATTCTAATCTGCTGTTAATTATAAAAGAAAAGTGAAAGAGAACAATTTCCAAGAATATGACAAATCGAGGAAAAGATAGCTCGGCACCGAACGCGTTAACATTTTGATAAAATTATATGAAAAACGTTAATTGGTCCTAATCACGACCAGGGGATGTAACGTAACGACGTCTAACATGCCAACTATAATTAGTAACACGAGCGAAATTTACCAACTGCGGTTTCGCGGGTAGCTTTTTAAAAGCATGCACTGTTGCTCTTAGTGGCATTCGGGCTCGCGGTGCACACTCAAACGTAGCATCCATCGTTCTCATACGGCACGTGCATTCTCCGAATCGCAGTCACCCGGAATCCACTCTAAACAGTCACCCGAAACTCTTCCGCACTTTCCCGCACACACCCGCAGTTAACATTCGGCTCTCTCTTTCACAATACACCGACACTCGCCGCTATCTCTTCAAGTTACCATTTACCCTCTCCGTCGCACATAAAATACTCGCTTGAAGAGTCTCGCTAGTTTTCCTCTTCTTTTCGGTAAATCGTCCGCGACGTGCTAGACTGTCGCGCGTGCGGCATTTTTACGAACGTTCAATGTTAAAATATTCAAAGTTAAAAGCACATATACAGTGAATTCTCGATATATGTCGGCAACACGCTAGAGTATCGCCCAGGAGACATACCCGAGCTCACGGGGTATGCGATAGTGGGGATAACTCCGCGACGTTTATCCTCCAGGTCTTGGCGACATATGAAAAATTTTACTCCGATAATACAAAAAGAAAGAAAATTGTAAATATCGTTTGTTCTTTTAGTTGTTGCAGGGGAATCCCCCCGGTTAAGCGTCCGAACGCTCGCGAACCGTGGTGTAGAGGTAAAATTAACCTGGTGAGATGGTTCGTGAGAGAGTAGCGGGCGAAAAGTAAGAACTCCATCAGTCACGCGGGACACGTAGAGCGCTAAGAACACCTTATACGTTGCCTGGTGACATCCGGCGCGCACGTTTCACGGCGCCGAAGTAAAACGTATTTGGAACTGAATCAAATCGAATCTAGTGTATGAAAATACACGTCTCGGCCGTGTAACTGCTTTATGCAGAGCAGTTCGTCGCCGATAAATGTGGATTTCGTGTAACGTTTCCGGTAGGGAAATGCTGCCCCTTCCTTCCTTCCTCGAGCGTCGACGCTATGGTCTATTATCGATATAAAGGTTATCCGGTGGCGGCGTGAGTTCGCCATCGGTTCATCGACAGTTACCCCGGGCCAGGCGGCGGCGGTAGGGGTTGCTGGGAGGAAAGGGGGAGGGACGTAACGGAAGAAAAAGGAAGCTGCGTAACGTTTACGACGATAATCGATCGTTGAGGCAGCCGACTAGCCACCCTCGGCGAACTTAATTAAAAGCATGGTTGCCCCGTGCTTTCGAGGCTTCGCGCAACCATACACACCGGATCTCGTTGCGCGCGACAAGGCTCTTTCCGCGCCTCAAGCCATAATAAAACGCCGTTTTAACGATAAACGTAATGAATTAATGCACCACGTCCATCGCCGTCGCAGTAACGCTATTTCTGCGAAATATGTCCACGGACACGTTCGAACATTTTAAATAAAAATTCGACTCGGAAACTAGGTCTACTTTGCAACGATTGTGGACAGCAGAAGTTAAATAAATATTCCTAGACTATTCTGATCTTTTACCGCTTTATATTTCACTCGGCCAGCGTCTTCGTAAACGCATAAAAATCCGTCTAATTATTACCCTTCGGAAAGTAACTTTATTGTTATGCTTCCTTATCCGAAGCTTTACGGAGACATAAACGGAAATTCGGATTTTAGCGACTGTTAAGCTGGCGCACCTCTTAAACCACGTGGCAAACTCTCCGAGTTATGTTGACAATAATGTAGATTAGAGAAGCTCTCGACGAATTTTCGATGAGCTATCCGGCCAGCAAAGTTTCATGGCTGCGGTCGATTTTCAATCGACGAAATTGATACATTAATTATTCGGCGATGCCGCGGCATGTATCGCCAAGTTTCGTTCGCATTTTAAGATCGTATCTTAGCTCGTATTTCAACCGACTCGTAATCGTAGCCGGAATCCGAGGTACGTGTAATTTATTTCTACGATTGGCCGTGTAACGTCGATAGTTATCGGTTCTGTGCATTAATAATTGATCGGGCCGAGCATCCAGATTTATATCGTTGCGTAGACTACGGAAACGTTCCCTCGCTCTCCCCTCCCCCCTCTCCGTCCCCGCCCCCTTCCGTTTATTTCTGCACGTGCCGCGTAATTAATCACACGCCTCGGCGCAATTAGATGTTAATGACGGCGCGCCCAGTACCGTGCACGTATGTTTGTTTTCAAATGTTTGTTCAACGCCTGCCGATAGATCGTGCACATATTCGTAGGCGCCGTATATACGTTTAAACGGTTCCCCGAGATAGGGCAACATGATTACACACAGGGTTTTTAAGCGTTCCTAGTTTCTAATTAATCCGATCTTAAAAGGAAAGTTAGACCTCGTGCTTTTTCAATCAAATATTTTCTTAGTATTTAAAAAATCGATGCGCGTGTTTCTAAATACTTACTAGTCCGCTGTACAATGTCAGAGATTTTCTATTAAACGTTCGCGGTTCCGCTACAGTGTGCACGAACAGATACAGAGGGGAAAGATAGATTATCAGGAGCGATAACGTGAAAATCATAGGGCAGTTCGGTGTTTCCTGGTGGAATTTGCGTTTGAGGAAAAGGAGACGGCTGACGCAACACGATATTGGATCACTACAAATGGAGAGTAATACGGCAGTGGTACACAGTACGCAGAGGAAGGCATTGACAGCGGAAACCGCAGAGCCGAGGCAGTCGAGCCAACAGAGCGGCAGTCGAGTTATCTCGCAGCAGTGCATTCAGCACAACCGCAGAAGAACCTCTTGCCAAAACGTCAATCCGCCGGTCCTGTCGGCTCAACTTTAAAAAAACCGAAAGTATTAAAAATAATTTATAACGCATAAAAATACGGTCCGCTCAGAAAATTAAAGGATCGTTAAATTGGTTTTCCTTTAAATTCCTGCAACCTCGCGCAACAAAATATTCCGAAACTCTGTTCGCATGCAATTTGAAGGTCACAACTTTCACGCCCCTGAACTCAATTTTTTCGAAGTCTGTCTTTCGTTGCGAAGCCGAGAGAAAAGCTGCACTTGTTTTTCTTCATTTTGAAAATTCAACGATTTCGAAGACTGCAGAGTAATTATTGTTTTTTTTTTTTAATGCGACCTTGTAAAGGGAAGTCTCCCCCATTATAATGATCTCTCGGAAGTTGATTCGCGAGTGTTTAGGTTGCAATTGACCGAAGCACAGAGAAAATTAATTATACTTCCTGTATAATCAACGCATTTTCAAACTCGTATAGCAAGCACTTGAAGTTTCTCATTAACCTCATGGCGGGCTTATTCTACACAGCTGGTTCTTGATGAATTCAACATGTCCTTTTGAAGGTAGCTTTCGAGGGTACAACTCACAGCAGGCTACTCTCAGTTACAAACAACAATTGTCGAGAGTCTATTTGCTCGTTTATAATTATGATTCTCGATACATCGCCATGCATCGGCTAGCAGTTATCGATTAACCTACTTTTTGCAGAGGGTTACAAATAATCGAATTCCAGAAAAAAGCGACACTAAAGTAACAGTTATTTATCTTTTTAGTGCTGCTTGCAAATCCGGCGACAAGGTTCGAGAAGCTCGCTCCGTTTGGTGCTAAAATAACAGGACGTGCCTCAAAGCTGATATTCGAATCTCTTCCAATTATTGTTGTGATTAAATGCGCTGACGGTAACAAGCTTTGTTAACATGAAAAGCTGTCCCGCAGTCTTTTCGTTGCACAAACGGCTGCACCTTCGCATTAAATTCTACTGTGAAATCGTACACCACCGTATATCCCAGATAATAGAATCACGTGGAAATGGGAATTACAGGAATACTTATTCTTCTTTTAGACATGTTTTAAATTTTCAAGTTTACTACAATTTTACTACGATAAGTTTCATACCTGTCCGCGCCTCTGTAGTATCGCTTAAATTTTCGGCTATCGGAGGCAATGCAATCGGACAAGATTTCTATGTAGCCCTGCGGTGTTATCTCGTCGAGAGTATACAGATAATGGATCTGCGAGATTTCATTAGGTTTCGTGGTCTGGCGCGGCAATAATCGGCCTGGAATCGTTCCAGCCTTCCATAAGGCAATCGATATAGCAACAAGTTCGTTCGTGAATTTGTATCGATGTCAGTTGATACATTTCAAACTAAATATTCCACGTTTAACGAAATATTATAGATTGCTCCAATTATTTCATGCAAATTTCGATCATTCAAATGGGAACTTGCGTATAGATAATCTAGCAATAATTGTATTTAACTCACATTTTTAGAAAAATTCTGTACATCGTGAAGGTATTTTTATTACATTCGTTGCAATAACATCAACGTTACAAATATTATAATTATCGTGCGTACAGGTTCCAGAGCAATTACAAGCATTAACAACGTTTCGATCAATTTAGTCTTGACATTCATCCCTCTTTATCGTTGATAAGTGGAATTATTCGTTCATTTCGAATTAAAATCGAGTTTTGCACACACACCAGCAAAGCTTAAATTATTCTCGGATTGTTTTAAGGGCGCCGCCACGTTGGTATGTACTCAGCATCGCGCGTCATCTAATGAGCGGAGCCGCTAGATGGCAGCATAAGCACACGATGATGTCGATAACGTAGATTTGCAAGCATGGTCGGACCGACCCTAATGCCGACCTTCTCTCCCGCCCCACGCGAACCTAATCATGACCAACCTCCTCGCAGCCCCGCTCATTACCAATATGGCGGCGCCCTTACCGGTCAAGAACGCTTAAAATCGCTCAACTTTAAACACGCATAACTTTTGAAACGGTAAATTCCTATCATCGAAGCTTGAATTTTTGGCATATTCTCGTCAAGATCTACAGAATTAGATACAAAAGAGTTAAAAATTCCTGGGTTTGCAGGGTGAAGTTAAGCCTTTGCCTGCAATCTAAAATTAAAATGATTTAAAATATGTAGAACTTTCTTCGAAATTTCTGCGCTGTACAAAATTGCAGCGATGAAATATTGAATTCAGGCTAGCACCTTCATGAAGAAAATTATGACAATTTTTAGCTTCGTTGCGAATAAAATTTTATACGTTATCGATCCGCCCGTTCGTAATTTCTAGAAAGGTTTTTAAGTACGTCAGAGTTTGAATACACACTTGATCGCAAATTCTTGTTACAATACCGCCTTAGACTGCCATTTCTTTCGCAATTTTTTCGCAGGGAAATTCCCGGCATGCTCTCCGATGATGAGCAGGAATTTATTTTGCCGCCAGTAACGAGAAAAACCGCTCGAACTTCAAGCGGAAAGTCTTGCAAAAAGTCCTAAAACTTTCAGGCCGAAGAGACTCGCGAACATAATGCGCAATAAAGAAAATTGCATCAGTTATCGTCGTTCGTGTTGGATTCTTTCGCGTTTCACGCAACTACTATCGAATTCTTCGCGTGTAACAATTTCTGAATAACGGTAAATATCCTGAGCGAAACAGTGAAAACATTCAAAGAATTTAAAAATGCTAATTTGATTGAAAAATCCGCAGTCTACTAAAAATGTAAGTGGTGTAGACGAAAATCTGTTCCGAGCGAAACGTGTAGGACGAGCATGAAAAAATTAATCAATGTTCTGACAGGTGAAAGCCCCGGAGAAGAAACTCTAACAAATAGGGAATAATCGTTAAGTCAACAAGGGCTGAAAGTTCAGTTGGAAGGGGCGACGTGGTGAAAAGCTCAACGGAGGGGGCGGGGGCGGGATCGAAACTCGTGGCTACTTTACTCTACCTACTCTTAATTGTCCGTTCGAGGAAGTTGGTGGCAGCGGCGGCCTTTTAACGTTAGGCGTTGATTCATCGGAATGCCCTGCCTCGTCATAATTATTTCGAACTTTCGAACTCGCTGAATTTTAAATATCCCTTAAAAGCTTCTTGGAACGTTTACTGCCGGTTGGCTTAATCGCGAAGCACACCGCCACTGCTCTGCTGCTCATTTTTTCGGACTTAAAATCTTGGGTCTATAGGCACCAGAATTCCACGAAATTCCTCGCAAAAATGTCAACGGAATATTTTAAAGTTCGTATTTCACAAATCAAGTACAATTAATATAGACACACGTTAATATAGCTGGTTCTAAACAGTTATCGTTGGAAAAAATGTTCTACAATCCTTATCGCTGTTTGCTACATTATTGGTCTCGTGTTCTTGCAGTTCTCATTTTGTTCGATAACAAACCTTTAGCAGTTTCCTTGTCCCGAGGGTCGCATGGCCGAAAGTTCACTGGCACCCCAAGGGTCCTTTTAACGCGGGACAATATAAGCAGAGCAGCTTACTAGATTTGCAAATTTTCGGCCCTGCGAAAACGTTCGTGTGTAAGCTGTTTTGCGAGATCCCATCGATTTTCCCCGCGGTTAGGCATGCAGCGAATAGGAGGCCGGTGGTACAGTGTCGACGAAAGAACTTGGAAAACTTCTGGTGCCTTGAAATTCGCGATAAACGCAGCTGTCGCATCTGCGTTATACAGCAACACGTGGTCCGACAGTCGGGTGAGGGCCGAATACATTATAAAAGGTCCGTTGTTTCGGATGACACTAGCGGCCATCTGTCGTTTTTCGGGCGACGCCAAACTTTCATGGAACGACGCGACGCCCGGCGTCGTCACGAATTTGCGACCAGCATTGAAATAAATTTAGAATGTTCCCCATTAGAAAATTCGACTGGTTGGATTAATAAAATATGTCGTTCTCAATATTAATCCTAAGGTAATACTGTTATGGTATACAGTAAATTCTCGATATATGTCAACGATATGTAGTAAGGATAATTCCGCGACGTTTATCATCCAGGCCTTGGCGACGTACACGTATAGAGAAAATACTGTAATTTGACAGTGTTTTGAAAGCTGTGTATGCAAAACTCCCAAGGCAGAGTCCTCGGACGTGTCGTACGGTCTGGCAGTTGGAAAAAACGAATACATTATGGGAGATTCGATGTTTTACTCGGAACTTGGAGCCATCTGTTTTTTGCATGACTGCTGCACTGCAGAAGTTTAGTTTCAAACTTTCCCTGACCTAAAAAAGATGGTCGAGCTTTATTCGAAATAAGTTTCGGAATGGTTGGGAGGAAATACTTCAATAGAAGTTCTTTTTCGATTTCGAATCGAATGCTGAAAACATTTATAGACTTGGAATAAGATTGTTCATAAAATTCCATTAAAATCGGCATGTTACCGGTTGGATGGTGTCCCTATAGCTTCTTTGTTAATCCGCTTGTCAAGAAACCATTATTACCATATTATTTACGCTTCTGAATTTAACGATTTTCACTCGTAACATTTTCGCATATTGTTTAAAATAACAAAGATATTTCAGGCGGACGGAATTCGTGGGACGCTCAGTTTACATACCGATAACACGGTTACTATGAATTCATAAATACGTAAAGGAGCTTTCGTAACCAATGAAATGTAAATAACATTTGCGTTGTTATGAAACGCATTTGTTGTTGCTGTAAAAACGTTTTCTACACTTTATATCGAATAAATCAATCTCGCAATGGACACGCGATACGGAGAATTTAAATAAAGCGAATAAATCAATTTTCGTCCGCGCATATTGCTCCCGTTTAAAAAATTTACGAATAACGATATTTGAATTGCAAGATCACCGACACGGTACTTCGATTTGCATGAGCAAATTGTGTTATGATTTCAAACTTCACGAACGTCTGAATTTTGCGGTTACGGATTTGAAAATAAATTTCTCTGCCGTGCAGCGGCACGAATAAATTAACGAACTTCTTCCGATTCTTCCGGAAAATCACTTCGACGGTCAATCGAGCTTTTTCAAGATTAAACTCATATTTCTGTGGAATAATTCAATAGATTTTTACGCAGAGTTTGATACACTTTCAAAGTCCAAGTTGCGTGTATCACCCTTTACGTGCGTGCATAATATGTAAAGAATGAAATAGTGTTCCGCAAAAGGTATTGTCGCAAAAGTTCTGCCTAAGCGGAGTCTCGAGTAGGATCTGCAAATGACGCGCGGCCGGTGCATTGATCCCCCATAATCTCGAAAATTTCGAATCGTTGTACTTTACGATCCCCATCCGAATGCTTCTTCATCCCCGGAAATCTGCGACCGATTCGGAATACCGTATCGGAATACAATTTACGCGATGACTGCGGCGCAACAGGAATTGAAATAGCGATTTACTGTTCCCATTTCGGTCCTAGATATTAAAAATCGTTAATTCAATTTGCCGCAGCTGCCTCCGCCATTCGGCTGCTTGTTCCTCCGTTACGCGTTCGCCTCTAATCGGTTTTCTTCGAGCCGGTTCAATGTTGTACCATCGATGGATACTTTAAAATGCACAATCTTGCTACGAGCGCGTAAAACCGGCCGTCCGATTGTGACAAAAATGAAGAGCCGTTAATGAGAACCTATTTTCGGCGAACGTTCGAATATCACGCGTGTTCGCATCGCAAATTCCGCACGGAGCGCTGCCGGAAGTCTCAATAGAAAGGCTATCTACGATGACCATTCTCATCGATCACTGTGCCCGTTGCAATTCAATATTCGTGGAGCGTGGCCCGAATGATTAAATGCTCGCGAGCAGAAATGTTGCTGTCGCGAGCGCGCGTGCACGATAAAAAGAAGGTTCGACTCTCGACGTACGTAAATATAAAACAGCGAACGGCAGCGCTTTTGGAACGTCGCGTCGTGTTCCTGGCGATCGAAAAAAACTTGCGCCATCGAGCTTGCCTGTATCGGTGTATTTTTGCAAAAAAAAAAAAAGAAAAATGGAAACGTTTACGTGTTCCGTTTTCCACGTTGACGGCAAACGCGTAACAAGAAATCCTCGGAAATAAAGAAATCGTTGTACGAACGATGTGCGCTCGCCGTCATTTCAGCACGCTGCACTTCGTTAATATCCAATTACCAGTCGAGTCAATCGACGCGTTTAGGGCTACTTCGGCGTCGGTTGCCACGATTAATTGGTAGATCAATTCCGACCTGGAACGGCCAAGATTCTGCGAACGTGGCTGTTCTCGCAGGATGCTGGCTAATACCGATGTAATCCGGACAGCTTAGATCTGCTCTTAAACGGAAAAATGCGAATTAATTGGAATTACTGCTCGCGAAAGAAATTATTAGGCACAGTAATCATTGAAGTTGCAAAACAGAAAAATTGAGCAGGATGTGCTCGACTGTTATTTCTAAAACCAGGGAAGCGCGGAGCAGGTCTGAAAATAAAATAGAAAAATAATCTTTTCAGTGGTCAGAGACGAACGACTAATGTTTCAGCGATGACGAGTCACTTAACGATGACAGATACCGTGTCAAAAAATATAAGCATGTGTTTTTGAAGCACAGAGAATGTGCATCGAGTTTTCGATATAGTCTGTAGAGAAGAGAACTGTGCTCGATAGTGCAAGACAGTGAAAAGTGATAAATAGTATTCGGATTGATAATCTTTGGGACAAATCGATGAGTCCAAGGTTGATAGTAAATACTTTGAAACGGCGGAGGAATCGAGATAATAGGGGATAATCAAGGGTGGCCTGAAATAAAAGCTGCGTGACGAAGCTCTCTGAAACGTGGCGAGGGGGTCGATTCGATTAGTGTTAGATATTCGGAGGTAGAATAATACATAGAAAGCTGCGGAAGATCGAAGAAAACAGAAGGTGCGATCCGATGATGGGTCATAACAATAGGTAATTTCATAATGCCGAGTCACTCGGGAAGGGAGATGCTGTTAATCGACGAAGAGATTAGCAGGCAATAATGCTGGAAAATTAACAACGACAAATGATAATAGATATTTATAATAGATATTTATAATAGAACGAGAGAATTATTATTTGGCATGTTGCAAGCTGTAGCGTTCGGATCTTTGAAAATCGTGTCCCCCGAAGTTTCCGTGACCCGATTTCTTCCGAAAGTGTTTCGCCGCGAACGAACGGATTAGTAGCGTGATGCAGCGACGCGGTACCGGAAGATAAAAACGAAACACTGGACGCTCGGTGAAACAGACGGCGCTGGATGACTGATAGCAAGCAGCACAATGGAAGAAACAGCGTAGGCGGGGGAGGGAGGGGGATGCGGTAGAACGTTGTATGCAAGCAGAGCGACGACGCGACGCAAAGCACTAGACAGACGGGGTCAGGGTGCAACAAAAGCTAGTGGAACACGACGCACGGTCGCAGACAGTGTTACGGGAAAATAGAAGAGGCGGACGATAACTCCGGAAAGTTGGTGGTAGGGCAACAAATAACGATAAAGGACAGCGGCGGCAGGGAGCTGCACGGGGGGGCCACAATATGCCTCGGATAATGAAGTCTATTGGCGGGGGGATGGATGGACTACAGATTTCGGGATGGAAATCTAGCCCTGGTGCCTCGCTTCCTGCACCGGAACTGCTCGGCCAATGCTACCGAACCGAAATCACGATCCTTGGGTACGCGTTTCCTCCGCTCCCTGCCGAGTTCACAGTTCCGCCCGCTGTTTCCGTACACGGTGTAACTTCGCCGTGCCCGAAGATTGTGTTTGAATGTTTCCAAGGTTGCTTCCCTGTTTCGAGTATTTAGTGGCTTCCAGTTGCTTTGATTGCGATCTACGAATCTCTTCGGCCAACCGAGAGGATGGACGATCCTTTGAGCATCTCTTATTTTCAGCCAGCTTGCAAACACACGTGATTATCCGGGACAATCGTGCGAAAGCTGTTCGTTAATATTCCTCCGTTAGTGTTTGCGAACACGTATGTGTGCAGGTGTCCCTTTTGTAGTTCGCGTTGATCAATACTGTGTCGATTAATACCGGGCAAACTCGGTTCCGGCATATTTTTGTCTGCTGGAACAGCGTCGACGGAAATCTGTGCTGGCAACTTTAATGGAATCCATGTTTTCGAATTGAGATGCTATTGTCACGATAAATAATTCCATATTGTCCCAGTATGTATTTCCATATTGCCCCGACGTGTAATTCCGCATTGTACCTTTATGATATAATTCCATATCGTTCCATTATAACATTTCAAATTTCGGCGGGATTATCATCCCAACGTTCACGCCCTCGTCGAACGCAGGCCACGCGAAATCCGCAAAGAACCGTTTCGAATCTCATAAATATTTCCCTGTTCGCAAGTGTTTCGCAATTATTAAAAACGGGGTAAAGGCACCGTCCTGTCACCTATGGATTCAACATTACCGAAAATTTGAAATTCGTATGCCCTGGCCGGAATAATAAATTTCGAAGCATCCGCTGACACGTTGGCTTGTTAGCATAAGAAACCGTGCTCGTTCGTCAACATAAATTATTCAGAACAGTTTTTCGTCAACTTGTGTCTCGAGGCGACCTCAGCCGCTAGGACGCACAATAAAAGTTAATTTTGCAGGAAATTTGCCAACAGTTTACAAGTTCGTTAACAATTTCATGAATAAATAGCGGATATGAGAGGAGCTTAGGCGTGTCCGACCAAGTCGCGTTGAAGATTACACGACGCGACGTCAGGACTTGAATGCCACAGGTCTCGAACCCATGGAAGAGCACTCACTCTTTGGCCGGTCATGCTTACGAGCGTGTTGGTTAGGGTGGACCTTAGTTGCTCTTGTGCAAAATTTTTTTTTTTAATTCATTTGATGCGACCCTTGCAATCTGTTCTACTCGGTAAAAAACTAATTCCCTCCAAATTTCAAGTCGATCGGACAAAGGGAAGACGTGTCGCAACGAGTTTGTTTATGCAAAAAATTTTTATTTTGCGAAAAATGAAAAAGTACACATTTTTTCAATCCCACTGGTCATTAAACACTATTTTAATGTAATGTTCTTATTATATCAAAGCAAAAATTAAATTGTTTAATGAATTTGTTTAAGCAAAATTTTTAATATTTATTTTTTAAATATAAAATTTGATCTCACATTAATATAAGGAAAAGTAGAAAAAGACAGTTAAATACTTATAATTAAATATTTTATTTATAGGCCTAATTATAATAAGAGTATAAATAATTTTTAAAAATCTGTACTTAATGTTGTTTTATCAATTTTTGGGTATTTTTCCCTATAATCGGTTACAATTTGTAATATGAATTGTTTTTCTTCTTCGTTTTTGCATAACGTTAAATTATAATCTTTCATTAATTTTACTTCTCTTTCTGCAACGTCATTCACAACTTCTAATTTTGTTATAATACCTATCGCTTCGGTATAATTATTATTAGTTTCCCACAGTGCTGGATCAATTAAAAGAAAATCTGAATTTATATTGAACCGTTTGAAAAAATTATTTGATTCAGATGATACGAAATGTTGTATTTCCAAATTCGCAAGATTTTTAATTTCTATAGTCGTTGTCATGTATCTCTTATAATTATTATTATTGTTTACATTTTGTAGTGCTTGCACCATCGATCTTTTTGTTTCTACTGAAACTTTTTTATCAAAAAACGATAGCGCCGCATTCTCCGGTGACAAGTACCATAAATGGTTCACAATTTTTTTTAATGCAACATCGCTTATTTCTTCGTTAAAATTTTTGTAATGAATTATATTTTTGATGAATTCTAGATCTACACGTGGCGCCATAGCAGCCATTGGGGTCAAAATCCACGGCTCAATATAAATGTTAATTAGAAATACACATGTATCTCTAATGCTACTATACTCTTCCTGGTTGAGAGGAAATTCGTTTCGAAAAATAAATATTTTTAAAGTGTATATTATTTTAGCCATCCACCTCGCATGGTGAAATGCGTCAGGCATTTTGAATGAAATGCCACCCAAAGGAATCCCCCCAAGAAAAATTATTGCTAATTCTAAAAGTTCTTTGTAGTCATCTCTTGGGTGACTCATTTTTGTGTAATTTTTAAAAATTTCGATTTTTTTTTTGTATATCATTAATATGTTTCAGAACGTAATCGTCGTGCGTTCCCGAGCGTAGACAATACAACGACGCGACCGTTTGGCGCGCTCATAGCTCTACTCCGTAATGTAATAAACCAAAATATTGACAATATTGTTGAAACTTTCAAGTAAAATTTCTTATTATACAACCAAAAGATGATATTTTTATGTTATAACAGTAACTCTTATCATTAAAACATAAAATTTGAGTTGCATGTAAAATTAAAGGGAAATTACTGAAATTTTCAAACTTCAAACCGATTGCGACACCCTTTCCTGTTGTCCAATTGAGTTCTTCTTTTGCAGAACTTATTTTTTTTGGATCTGGAACAGATCTAGGGGGTCGCATAAAAAAAATCAGATGGTCGAAAAATAAGGTCCACCCTAGTGTTGGTACACGGGTATGGACAAGTCGCGTCTGAAGGGCGATTAAACGGAATTTAGATGCACGACACGAGCAGATTCGACGGTCCACCCTTTTCAACCCCGCCCACTCTTCCTCCCAGTGAATATACACATCTGTACATCCCGTCGACCGGATGTTTCTTCCCTTTGCAACCTATCGGAGGTCTCCACGAGGCTGTACCGTGGAAATCCGGTCGCCTAAGAAGCTCCATATCCTAGCGTGACGGGGCTCTTTTTATGCTTAGTTGGACATTTCCTGCTCTGAAAATTAACAAACTTTTGTAACGTGGAAATCTAGAATTCTGAATGAAAACGTTTCGGGTGAGTCGTTTTAAAAGGTCGCATCGTTGCGCGACCGAAAGGATTAAATCCTGCAAATTGTATGAACGTTCATCCACATCATAGTAGAAATATGTCATTAGTCGAAAATTCCGAATTACATGATTTATAGTCATCTGTTGTATAAGTATCATGAGGTTAACGCTGTGATAATCAGCTTACACGTGCATCGAATGTTACTAATCTGTATTGCTATTTGTTTCGCAGCTTGTTTGCACAAGTTTCCATGCAGAATAATGCTGAATAACACGTTGTTACATTACACATTTACAAATTACGCGCGCCCAACTATATCTCGTCATTTAATAATACCATTCAACTGTATAATATCAATGGTGCTAATAATTCATTGATGGACGATCTCTCTTTTTCTAGATTACGCGCCGAATGATAATTCCACGTCGGAAATGGATCGAACGGGAGAAGCAATTAATTATAATTATATTAACGACCTGGCATACAATTAACAAAAACTCTTATTTATTTTTAATTTCTCATTCGGTGCGTCGATTGAAAGCACGGTTATCTGTAATTTTTCTAAAAAGAAGCGAAAACTGAAGTTTCTCGCTATCTCGCAAAGTCAATTTAAACCTTTGGTCAATGAACCGCGTTGAGCGTATTTCGGGTACGTTGACAGGTGTAGGGCTGAGAAAGGTTGACAGTATTGTGGCGAGCTTCTGGAACAGCTCGGTACATAAATCTAAGTGCTCGAGCATTTCACTAGGACTGCGAAACACTGACTACAAGATAAAGTAGATTGGGTCCGCTAAACAGACGTCTCTACAAGCAAACATTTCCCAACGGGTTGGGGAAAGATTCTACCGAACGCCCAGACATACATTCACCGCTGGAATAATGCATGTTCTTTAATAGCATTTCTAATTTATTGGCAGAGTAACTGCCGGCTGTTACCCGTAACAATTTATGAACGGGAACGGCGAAATTGAGAAGACCATTATTATTCGCGGAGATAATTATTGACAGGGGATATGCGAGAGTCCTCGATTCGGCCATCCCGAGTATTGGAGTGCCCAGGTACTCGGGAGTGCCCGAATTGTTGGTAGTTTCGTCTAGCAGGTACCGTTAAACAAGATTTCCAATAAAACAAACTCATGACGGAAACGAATTGCTAGTTCTCGAGCAATCACCGAATTGGAATTGCACTGTCCGCGACGTCACACGGTATTTTGGCAAATCGATGCTTCCAATCTCGGGGTGGAGGAAGAGGAGAGCCCGGGCAACAGGATAGCGGCGCGGAATGGCGGAATGGCGGAATGGCGGATACCGAGGCGACGGATAGCTGCGGAGAGACCCTTGCTACCGGGAACCACCGTTCGCTCTCTCCACGTCGCAGCAAGAAATTTCCCTAACCGGTGCTCCGCGTTTAAAAGAAAATTGCAGATACCGAAGATCAGGTGCAGTCTCTCAATCACCGCCGGGCAATTCCGCCCTCGAAAATCCAAGATCCTCCCCCGGCCGTATCTCGATCCGTACGAAAATCCCACAGGCGGAGAACACGTACGCGAAGCCCGGCATTTACGTGCTCCTACGCGATTCCACGGAGAAACGGGGAAAGACTGGGTCGGCTCGGTCAGGGAGACACCGGGAATAGGGGAATAGGGGATCCGGCCGGGTATAACTCTGCAGGTTGTTCCGACCCGACATAACTAACATCCCTCTTCGGGTTCACATACCATGAATGAATTTAGCCGTTCGCGCTGGGAAACCCATTAGCGTCCGAACCAGCACGCTCCACCGGCCCTCCTCGTCCCAACCATCAGAGCGAAATCATCTCTCTCTCTCTCTCTCTCTCTCTCTGCTTTCATCACGGTCGCGATACAACCTCGGGCACCCCCTTGCAATAGGGTGGATCTTATTTTTCGACCACTGAAGCTTTTTTGGGACACGCCCTGGAGTTGCGCCGTTTCACGGTGGACCTTGTGTAAAATAGGTGGAATTAATTCTACACTGAATCCTCTATATATGTCGCCAAGGTCTCGATGATAAACGTCGCGAAATTATCCCCAAGCTCGAGAGGCCTCGGACGCCGAGGAGTAATTTTTATTATAAGAGAAAAATAATTGGCCCCCTCCCTGAAATAAAATTTACAGAGACGCGTTAACGTGACTATTTCCGGGACGAAGCGTGGACTTTGTCGTTGTATAAAGTCGCGGCCGTTCGATATTGCCTGAAAGCTCCAATACTTTCCTGTTTGAACGAACGATGAAAGGTTCAAAACCAAATGTTAGTCATGCAATCACGCGCGTGGATGTTTCAAACAGACCCATCAGCGGTGCCAATATTCGAGCCGAGTTTGATCCGAAAGTTAGCCCTAATCTCTCGTTCGTGTATACGCTACAGGGAAAAAAGGGAGATTAAAATTGTAACAAAGTTCTGACAAATAATGTAAATGTTTAACCTCTCCAAACTGTCGATAAATCGCCTGGCTGTACACAAAATTCGTGCAAATTGATACTATCGGTTTGTTGAACTTGGATCATGAATTAACGAACTGTGTATTTTTCGATCTCTGATAACACGATGAAGCTCATTTCGTTCCAATCAACGATCTCTGCTTGTTTGATTAATCACCGGTGTTGTGCGGGAAATAACTATAGCGCTAAAATCTTCAAGGATTTTGAACGTTTATAGAACGATTTGCAAATGTTAATAGCGTTAAGTGAAAACGGTAAAAAAAAGTATATGCGTGGCGTTATAGAGATGCGCACCATAGGGTATTTCTGTCTGGTGAGAAAAAAAAGTAGAAACGAGTGAAATTCGCTCGAAAACAATCGCATTATTTTCGCGCGTCACGTCGAACAAAATTTTGTTTGAGCGCTCGGCATCGGCGAGTAAATTTCCCTAAATTTCCCTGGAATATAATCAACGCTAACGCTGATTGATGCGACGCGGCGATAATCGTTCGCAATTCGTCGGGATCCCTCGATTTAAACATTCGGCCCCCTCTCGTAATTTTGATGAATTGCAGACCATGGAAAACGCTTGGGAAGCGTGATCGAAAAATTTCGTCGGCAGTAGGTTTCAGGCTAATAGAACCAAATAAAGTATTAATCGGAATTAAATGCAAGAGGACCGTATCAAATATTAAAAGACGTCGAATATACGACAACAAATAAAATATTGATAGCGGCTCGAAGGGAACCGGTACGCTATTAAAATATTAACAGATAGTCGGTGCAGAAGGGTATGAAATTGGAATTTTTGAAAATTCGTTTGATTGCGAATCGCGTTATGCAGTTCTGGCATCGGGTGGACAAATATTTTCACGTCTCGCTGCAACCATTACGCTTTTTCCGATGCGTGTAATACTTAACGATCGAACTCTGCCACGCGAGTTCGTGTGTATAAAACATACAATTGTGTTTAGAATGAAGGAAAAACAAACGCAAAATACGTTTGTCGGTTAATACCAGGCTTCCACATTGTTGCCAGTATGGATCTCTTATCCCTGCTTTCTCGTGCTCGCGAAATATAAATTGCTGTCTCTGAAATCTCGGTCGATTCACCGAGAATGATATACCACGGTGTATTAAAGTTTTTGGACGGTGATCTTTCCTGGCTCCGTATCGAGGGGATGAAATCAGAATTTGAAATAATACGGGATTAAAGTATGGTAAGATGGAAAGGTAGAATAGATCCGGGGCACGAAGACTTTCATATTTATAATACTAAATCCGAATCGCGAAGGGCGCCATTTACTGGCAGTCTCCTCCATAGATTTTCCCTTATTTTGCAATTCAAAGAAACCCTCTGACACGAGGCATGGAAGTCTGAAAGGGATCGGAAACTTCCCAGAGAAAACGGTTAATAAAAACCACGTTAGATGCAACGCGAGCAACAATTAATTCTAGTCTTTTTGCGATCTTTGCCAAATTTCATTGGAAAACAAACGATACCCATCGGTCCACCTGATTCGCCTCATTATTTATGATTTTCCATTCGTATTCAAACGAGTAGATTTTACCAAATATTTTTCGCCTATGTATAACAAACCAAATTATTATCTCAAACCTTACAAACTCTGAAATTAATTTGTTTATTGCAAGGGTAAACGAATTAATTGCGTTTAATTCGAGATTTTAATTACAATTGCATGTACTATTTGCTTGCTCCGTCTGTGACATTCAATGACCTTAAAACCTAGTTCGTAATGAATATATTTAAAAAGTCATCGAAGTAGGGATGGCTGTCTTTCGGTGAGATTCCATCGAAATCAATTTTTCGAAGTCGTCGAAGAAGCCAGGAATAGCTTTTCGTAGTCGAGTCTTGCGGGACTTTTGCAATTTCCGAGATTTTGTAAGTTCGCTGGTTGATCGGAGCAATGGCGGTCGGTTTCTGGAAGCGAAGAAATGAGTGGCACTCGAGCGTTGCATCAGGCAGACCCGGAAGGCGATAAACAAGCTTTCGCAATAGACAGGATTACGGATAAGAGCGGAACGCTGCAAACGTAATGACCGCAAAATTGCGAAACCAAGCAGCCATCGCGAATCTGCTCGTAACTTAACGACCTGCTTACACAGACTCCCTGTTTCGCTTGGTTTCTCCATTTTACAGTTATCCGTATTCATTCAACGGGCAGAAATATCCGTTCCGGGAGTGCCTCATCCTTTTTCGAATTCGGACCCCGACTCGAGCTATTCGCGGTCGTTAATCGTCAAGAGAGAGAGAGAGATTCACGGTTGTTGCCTGTTTTCTTAAAGGCTGCACGATGGCCTCGTTAAATCCTATTCTATCTCTTCTCGCGTTCATCGATTTCTTGCTCACCGATCGCTGATGACTGCGAGCTGATCGAACATTCGCCGTGGCACTGTCAAAGTTGAACATTCGAGACACACAAGGCGCCGGAGGCACAAAGTGTCGATAAGGGGGTAACGGGTAGAAAACAGTCGCGGTGACAAGGGGAGTAATCATCGACAGCGGGCAACGAGAGATGTCGACGCCTCTCGTCCCGCGGCACGCCGATAGGAGATAAAAAGAGGAAAACAGAAAAAAAGAGCAAGAGAGAGAGAGAGAGAGAGGGAGGGAGAGAGAGGGAGAAAGATTGAAGGGAGTGGTGTGGAAAGGATTGACGCGTAGGGAAATAGTGGAGCGACCTTTGGCACGCAGGTGCGCGAATCGGTTGATCGAGGCGGCAGGGACCAAGTTTCATTTAGGTCGCGACGAGTGCCGGGAACGAGAGCCGGAATGGGTTGAGAACGCCTGGAGAGGAGGGTGTATCCGAGTGCAGTGCACTCGAAACGATGTACAGAGTAACACACTGCTCTTATTCCCATCGTGGGTCGTCCGTAATTTTTCGACGCGACCCTTTCCCGCGCCCTCGCGTCCCGTTTTACATCCTTCTCCCCTGTGACCGCTTTATGCGGCCGGCTTTTTTTCCCCCCAACGAGCTGTGCCTGGCTTCGTTTCGTGCCTCGTGAACGGGAAAATGTAAACGGAATCGCGGATTAACCTCATTAACGACTGTGGCGGTACGCGGCGTTCCCCGGATTTCCACCGGCTCGAATTCTCGATTGGCATCTGTTTACCCCTGCGCACACACGCCCCATCCTTTCTCGACCTTATAAACGATCGCCGCACCGGCCCGACTTCCCCTGCCCTATTTCGGACTCTTACCCTCTCCCGTTAATGGAAATTTCTCCCGATCGAAAATCAGCCACCATTTTTCGGGCAACCCTTCGACGGTGGGGGTCCGAACCACCTGCGAGGCAAACACAGCGTCCAGCTGAATTTACATACTTGGCTCTCGCCGAAAAGCTCGCCGATTCCGGTTTTCCATGGGTATTTATAATTGCAGATATTTCGATGGTCTCGTATGTATTTCGTTGTACAGCAAATTCTCAACCGATATAGTACAGATAATTGCTCAAATATTTCGAATATCGAATACGAGCTGGTGGAAGATCTGGTAAATACGCTGGATAATCTCGAACAATTCGTCCAATTCATTTATCTCCGGCCACGTTATTCGCGAGATCGAACGTTGTCGCCAAACGTGACCAAGTTATTGCGTCTTTTTCAATTCAGGAGAATCCACTGGCTGCGAGAGTATACTATCGAAAAATCGACGTTCCGCGCAGGAAATTGTACGCTTCGGCGGTCAGTTTTCGAAAGAGCCGATTCTGTTTCGCAATCCACGGCTCGGGCAATTCTGTGTAATCGAAGTTGAGAATTTTATACAATCGGATCGTTCCTTATTTTTCTGACGGCTATCTTCATCGCGAAACGAAATGAAATGATTTTAGATATAAATGCAACGAAATTTGCGAATTTGTTTTCTTTTTATATCCGATATAATTTTAGAATTTTAATTTTTGGGAAACGTAAGTGATTCGGCAAAAGCTTGTGCGCGATGTGTTATTTATTTAGAACCGGTAAAAATTGTGTGAAAATTCGCACGACGCGTGGCCGACGGTTAACGGCGACACATGTTTCTGGAATATTTTAGTTTCTCTTAATAGTTGTGTTATTTTCGTATTACCATTGCAACAGAACGCGCGACGCCTTATTGAATATGTTGCAACGGGAACTGCAGTACTTTCTGGGATGTCTGAATAATTCATTTTCTGCCCCGGCTTTCTGGCGAGTCGTTCGTTTTTCTGTGCCCGTTTCGCGCGGTCCGGCAACACGGTTTTTCGTCCCAAATCGAATGAAAAAAATTACACGCAGCCGGAATGAAAACACTTTCAGTTTAAAGCAGCTGCGCGAACATCAAAGTAACGCAGTGATGTCGCGAAACGTTTCTCTACGGTGGCTAAATTAATTAACGGCCGTGAATAATTCCGAAGCACCTGTCGCCTCGGTATCAAATCCGTTACCAAACAACCTTCCAATTAACGAGACAAATGGTTCTTTGGTAAATTCAAATCTCCTTGCTATAGGAATTTTTATTCTCCGCTCCTTGAAACGATCGAAAGTTCTCTCAGAACACGAATTGTGTCGAAAAAATGGTATTGTAGAGAAGTATCTTTATTTCAGATATTTTCTCTTGGTATATTTTTAATAAACACGTAAAATACTCGATTACCGATAACACGTAGATTGAAAAATTATAAAGCACGAGATACTCTCTTTTTATTTCGAATTTGCAGCACAGGTTAATGAAACTCCCATTTATTAAACGTTAATGGAAGGAAGCAAGCATCCAACTTTTCCATTTGTAAAAGCGGATATTTAAATAAATTTCTGTAGTCTACATATAATTACGAGAGTAACGTAAATCGTAGCGCGAGCCATTAAAAACATGATGATACAGAATGCTGTACCGGTGTGGCACGTTTTTTGTCCGGAGAATACATCAACAATTATTATGTAAAACAACTATTCCGAAAGTGCAGAGGTAACGAGTGTTTCAGTTCCGAACCGAGATTTTAAATAAATGCAACGAATAATAATAATACGAAAGCACGTAACGCATAAGCCATCCAGAAACTCGTTGTGTACCAACTTATTCGCTTTTCAGCGGGATTCGTTCCGCAGGCATGAACACAAAATCCTTTTGACGTCTGCATAGCCTAAGTAATTTCCTTGATGGAAAGATTAATGATGTGCCCACGCACTCCGAACTAATAACAGTCGAGTTTTACACCAACGTGACTAATGAAAATTTAGGTAATTATACAATCTTATAAATCAACGTTAGGCAATTTCCACGAATAACATTTTTGTATTCCTTCCGTTTTATTGAAATAATAAATATTGTATCGGCGATATACTCGGACGGAAAAAATGCAAAGATTCTTAACCTGTTTCTACGGAAGGCTGGTTTAATGGAAAAATGGTTTCCGAATTAATTTTTCCTGGCACCGCGACCCAAGCAGTTTTTCCATAAACGGAGATGTTGAGGTTTTCCGGTTGAAATGCCCCCACCCTGTACATGTAGAACAGATCTGCTACGGTGAACGGGACAATTGAATTCCGGCCAGGTTTTTCGCGGACATGCACCACTGCGCCGTGCGACGCGTGTAGAACGCAGAACAACAAGGCGGCATGCTCCCTAAGGGCCAAGTAAATCGGACAATGACGATTGACAGTATTGGCTCTTTACGGGTTGGCCGGGACACGGGGCGCAACCAGAGACCGAGTTTATCGGTGGATCTCGAACACAGCATCAATTAATTATCGGAACAGTGACCGCGCGGTAATAATTATCCATTCGGCCGCCTCCGTATCCGTATTTATGGTGGCGCGTGCATCGAATGCTTCGGCTATTTGCGGCCGGCCAATCACAAATATGCTGGCTGACTGGCCGCTCAATTTTACTAATTAGCTGGACACGCCGAGAACTCGCGCAAACGAACTCGCCCAGCCGCCGCCGCTGTCCAGAGTCTGGAGGAGCATGAGAATCGCTCGGAACTTATGACTCCGGGATCGCAGAAATTATTTTCTACCGCGACGTATCCCGATTCCCGATCGATACTCGCGAGCCAATCTGCTCGAAGCAATTCCGCCGAAATCCAGCTCCGCACGGATTTCCAAGGGTTCGTTTGAAGATTCGACTTTCTCACAGCCGCGTACGGTAATTACAATGTCTACCCGATAATTGTCCAAACACGAGTCTGGCCAGACACAATTATCGGACAGAAAATACTATTCTTTGATCCTTTGAGCGGACCGTATTGCTACCCCCAGCAAAAGATATTTGATTACTATGTACATTGCGGAAGATTACGTATACAGTCTATTACTAATTTCCAGTCTACTAGAAAGTAGATTTATGTAATATCGAAGGTAAGTTGTTTGAACCGTTCGTTTATTAGTCTCGGGTATAACCGCGCGGATAATGTTACAGTCAACCGTGAGACTCAACGTCGTGTCAGTGTCAACTTGTAACGTCTCGATGCGCCCCTAGGTGATGTTGCTCCTCTCGACTCACGGCGCACGACTACCAAACTGAAACGAGAATTACTATCCTCTGAACGGAAAATTATATTTCGATGTTAATGCACTCTCGCGATACAAAATATAAAGTTAACTTATCAAATGTTCCATTTACATTTATATTTTATTTATCGTCAGCGTAATACCGCATCTCTTTTTCTTAACTCGTTTTAAACGCTCGTGGAGCAGATTAATCGTCCAGATCGATAATTTCATAACCATTGTACATGCGACGATGAATTACATAATCGGAAGACCTGCAAATATTCTGCAATCCCGAGGGTACCCTTTGCGGCGCCACTGTCAGTCACATTGTGCCGTTATGATTTTGTCATTCATGAGAACGCTAGCGACGCTGCCACAACGACGTAATTTATTCATTGACTTATTATGCATCCCAACCAGATCCTGATCAGATAGAATTACTTATAATTGCTGCGAAGGTGAGCCGGATCGCGAGACAATTTAATCCAATTTCCATATTTATGTGTCTCTCTGTCTCCACTTTGCGACGAGCACGGTTTCTAGGAATCATTTCAAAGTGTTTCAACCACAGAAAGTCATACATAAATGTTGTATCAATTCCCTGCGGGTAAAACTGATTTAAACTATTGCGATGAGAGATTCGCGCTTCCTTGCTGTCTATTAAACTTTGCAAAATTGAAAGATTATTCTTCTTTCTGCGTTCAAAATTTTACAAATTCAAATTGAAAGTCATATAAGCTAACAAAAAATTAGAATGAACCTTTTCTTCTTCAAAAAAATTGCAAAATTTGATTGCCCCGTTATTCTTTTCGCCTCCAAGATGGTAGAAAATTCGCTACAACACGAGGGAAAAGCCCGGCGTCTGGCGGAGGCTAATTCGACGGTAATTAATAGTAACCCTCTCGATAATTCGATGAACCCTCAAACTCTCTCTCTCTCTCTCTCTCTCTCTCTCTCTCTCTCTCTCTGAGAGGGTTAGTCTACCCTTGTATCCTCCCAAGGCTACCCGACAATGCCGCATCGTTGCACCGATATTCGAGTCTACATCGCGATTCCCTTTGATCTTTGCGATAGCCCTAGTATACGTAGCTTCCAATTAATCTCGAAAAATTGTAATTGTCCGGAACAACGGAACGCCCACTGCAATGGACACATTTTACAAAATACGTAACAACATTCCGCTCATTTCATAATGGGATTAAATCTGCTTTGCCTTTTCGCGATCAAAGAACGCGAACAGAGAGATGTTTCCACACGCATTCCCCTCAATTATTGCGCATTCACTCCGCGTAGAGAATTCTTTTACTTTGCGTTGTTTTTAATTTGTCCGTCGAAATGGAAATTTCGATGAATTTCTACAGTTTGCGTATCAACGTGGCCATGTGGAATTGCAAAGGAAACTTGGAAGTTTCTTAACAATTTAAATTTTTGGCTAAACCAAACGTTTTGGCAACCCAGAAGTTTTTAACGTTTCGTGTTCTGTATTTTTGTATCGCTCTATGTAAAATTTACGCGCGTAAGGGATCATGAATGATCGTTCGAATTTCTTGGGACGTTTTAATGCCGGCCGTTTTCTGCGATCGCAGTACATTCGACTTTTATGGAGAAGAAGATTTAAGGTCATTTCAACCGAGAGCCACGCCGCGCAAGGCCATTCTTCGATACGTGCTTTGTAAATAGCGCGCCGCGCATGCAGCGGACGTTAGTCATAAACAATGCTCTCTTTTTCGGGAGATCGATATCGACAATTCGAATCTCCTCGATCGGTACATTTTTTTTCCTTCTTTATTACTTTTTCGTCCGTCCAGTCCAACAAGCTCGGCTCGACGTAAATAGTCAACGACCGGCCGTTCATGTTGACACGATGTTGCATTTCCATGGCACAGTCGCTCGAAGTTTCTGATTTGGCTGGGTTTCAATCGCTGGAATAAACTTGTTGGATATGATGGCGGTGTAATTGTTTAACGAATTTCACTCCGATAAACCAGTTTCTGTTTGCGACTTTGAATGATGTACGGCTCCATGTATGTACGTATGTATGTAAAATTTGTATAATTTTGTTTTCTCTATGTTGTACGTGCGTCAGATAACATAATAGCGAACGCCTCTGAAAGAGAAGTTTCTGATTGCAATTTCTGTATAAACGAGAACACTATTACAGAAACTATTACAGAAATAATAAAAATGTAACTACGAGCATCTCTTCGGCAATATTTCTGAGGGAATCTTGCAAAGAATCGATAAAATAATAAACCAGAAATGTCCCCGAAGGAGAAGCCAAATTGGTAAATTAAAATCGTTACCATGTTCGCCGGGATAGGAGTTCATACGTTAATTTGGTCTCTTCGTTGACGCTATAGCCAGTCCCTCGTTTGTTTTCGGCATCGCTCAAATTATTTTCGAAATTAAAGTTCCTGCGGACAACGTGCAATCGTAGTTATCCGCATCGATAACCGCACACGCCTGGCCTGTGCGCGTTGTTTTCAATGCAGCTGTTCCCCTCCGCGTGGAACGTTGAATTTTGCGCATTTGCGGAGCAGTTACCTACGAGATTGACTTCCCGATCAATCGAACGTGGAACAATATCTCATCGAAATTTCGAGTCAAGAATAATGAACGAGTAGAACAAACCACTGGCACGGTTTCTCTTAATTACGCGTTCTTTCTTTTCAACGTCAAACAATACCCTAACAAATCGCGACTCTGCTGCAACATTCTGTCAAAAAGTCCTCAATCAAGACTGCTTCTGTCGGAGCAATAGCAAAAATTCTCGACGCGCTGTAAAGCAAACGTAAGAATCTCGGAGCCGGGACCAAGTTGAACGTTTCTCCAGAGATTGGTGTGTAGCTGCGCATCGGTCGAACAAGCGACGCGAATAACTCGATTAAACTGTTAGCGGTGCATTCGAGTTCAGTGTCCCCCGGAATTCTCTTCGAATCTTCTTCGCATCGACTCGGTACGAACATTTTCATAAAACGTCGTAGAGTCGTAGAGAACGATAAGCAAACGATCCAGCCAGGCCTTGGACTGTGAGGAAAAGTGACCGAGCGAATTAGTTCTGCTAAATCCCTGGTCGCATAAACAAGCCGAGCGACAGAGGCAAAGACAGCTTAGAAGGTTGGAGTAGGGGTCGGTGGAAGAGAACCACCCTTCGGGCGTCTCCTCATTGACAAGCAAGGCATGGACGCATCGGGTAAACCCCAGGGCAAACAGAGTGGACAACGAACGATGAGGTTCGGCCGGATCGTTCAGTGAATCCGTGCGCGCAACGTTTGTTTATCCGCTCGAAGACGCTTGGTTGCTTGGTCGCCTGGTCGCCTGGTCGCCTGGTCGCCTGGTCGCCTGGTCTCTCGTACCCTTAAAGCGGCGTGCTAAGGACAGTCGAGCGTCATCGCTAACGTCAGTGATGACAGCAGTGAGGTGGCGTTCGGGCCGTGGTGTTAAGCTCTCGCCGGATAAATGTGCGCGATGTATTATTACGCCAGCAAGCTGACTGCGGCGGCTCTAAGCGGCGTTGGTTCTTTCGGAGGGGGCGGGGGCGGGGGCGGTGGCGTGGCCGGCGGAGGCTCGGTCTGCCGATGTCACGAGACTCGAAAGGAACAGCAGCAACAACAGTCGCCGAGAACCGGTCAGCAACAACCGCCTCAGCTCCCTCGTCAGCATTCACGAGCACCGCACCGTGTGAACACCCCAACCCTCGGACCCACCACCTCCGAACACGTCGTTGTCGAGCATCCCAGACCCAACCATTATCACCGGCATCGGACCAAGCACAAGGTACGTCGATCTTGTCCCTTCGTCGTTGACACTTTCTCGCTAACCGAGAAACACCGAACATCGTTCATTTCATTTATATTTCAATTCTATTCGCTGTCGGTCGCCGTGGTCGGTAAGTAGGGTAACTGCACCTAATGTGAAACAGCAGTATTTACCTATTTAGCTTACAACGTATGAAATGTCCGATGTTTAGGATCGATTTTAAACGAACAGAATATTTTTAATCGACACACAGCGCTACCATTGGATTCTACACATTTTTAACCATACCCCTGTAGTCGAACACCCTGTATAAGAAGAATATGCGAAAACGACGTTGAAAGTTGAACTACGCCAACACCGTTCTTAGCCTTATTTGCTTTCTTCGGTTTAACAATGCCGCAGACTTCGTTTCTTTTAATTCCATTACCCTCGGAGTAATTAGAAGAAATGCAGTTTCTCGCGCGTCTCGACAGCCTCGGCACAAAATATTATTCGGTGCAATTAAATTAAAAGTTGTAGATTTTAAGTAAATTTTAGATTACTGCGGAAAACTCGCGGAATTCAATTTTCTAAACTGTTTTGGCACTCGAAATAACGAAGGTATCTTGGCAAGAAAATACGAATACGTGTATACGAGAAAAACTGATATTTAAAACTCATTTTCTTGTACCATTTTAATCGGGCAAAAGAACAGTTTACTGAAACTAAAAATAATTGTTCACCTATTAATAAAATTATGCAAATTACACCTCATGTTCAAAGCGGCTTACAGGCTCCGCCACGAAAAAAGAAAACAACGTGTAGCACAGTAAATAAGGGTCGAAGCAACTTTTCATCCAAGAACAAAGTTTGCCGGGTACTGCCAAGAAAGGCAGTGTTCTCCAGTTAGCAAGTTCTTATCAAAGGCTTTGTAGCGATTAATTTAGCACGAGGCCATCCTGCCCCCTCCCCACCCGAATAAAAGCTAATTTAATTTCCATTCTTGCGTCCCTCTGTACCCGCTACACTTCTGTAAACATCACGAAAACGTTGAAACACCGAAACCGATGTTTGCATTCGCTGCGGACGCGGAGGCACGTCGCTTTTAACGAAATTAGGAAATTATTCCCTCGTCCTACCTCCCCCGCCATTTGTCCCGCTGTTTTATTTTGTACTTTCCGACAGAACAGAAAGAATCACTGTAATTGTTCCCAGGAACGAACAAAGGAACGACGCAATGGAAGAAAGAAAGTACTCTCTTCGAGTTATGCATCCTCGGCGATGAATTCTTCTTGCAAATATGTACGATTATTCTGGTCAACGTGTTTCCATCGTTCCTTCGCGTTTCTCCCGCATTGTATCCCGAGTTCCTGGAGAATATTTTTCAAATTTTCAAAAAAAGGGAGATATCATTGATATATCGATATTGTTTCTTAAAAAGTTCTTTTCTTACCTTCTCTTTTAGAAAAGTAAGAGCATTTATTTTTCGTTTGACAGCTCCATAAAACTGGTAATGCACAGACTCCAGGTTTCGTTACTATTTTGAAAGTACTTCTGAAAATCCACGAGTGTAAGTCCATGAAATCCAAAGGCAAACGTCAGCTTGTTCGAGAAATCCAACTCGACGCAGTTCCGAGCACGTACACGTATGACGATAGAAGTTCGCGTTACACTTCCATAAATTATAAATTACGAACGTAAATTCGAATTCGAAATGTAATCGCTTCCCGTAACAAGCTGCCCGAGTTTTGATGATTTTAATAAAACAACTTGTACGAAAAGTGCGTTTACCTTTCGAAGCGTTATGCGATTTCCAGGGGAAAAAACAATGGTCGACAGAAAAAATATTTGGCAATTTTTCTCGTTTCCAGCAAAAATCTACACCATCGCTGACGAAATCTTCACCCTGGTTACAATTTACGAACTGTGCGGAAAACGGTAAAAATGAAAAATGTGTTTACAACAGTTTTTCACGTTGCCGCGCGCAACCTTTGGTACGCCGATATTTTTATAACGTCGAAAACATCGATTACATCTGTGTTCTTTTCACCGGCTCGTATAATAGCCGCGATACAACGGACCAGAATGGAACCGTTGTGTTCCTTCCAATCTTTGTTTCTTCTGCGAGCACGCTATACACGCACACGTATTTCGAGCGCGGAATTGCTCGTTGCCCGTGTACACGTACCACCAGAATGTAACAGTGGTGGCGGATCAATCGAAATGTTGGCGGAGTTAATTGCTTGCTGTTAATTACTCGGGCGCGTTTAACCGCTGTCATTCTACTCTCGCGAATAGAGAAATCCACATAGACCAGATTTCGCACGGATCTTAAAAGTTATCATAGTTGTAATCAGACACATTTTGTGTATACTTTTGACGCTGACGTCACACTGTCCTCAGCCTATGCCCGCGGGCATCGACGGGCGACCTTGCCCGTGCTTGCTTAGCATCGTATGCGTCTCTAAAAATTTCAAAGCAAAGTTGCGGATCCCCGGCGGTTAGTCGTTTCCATCACGATTGATTATTAATCGCGAGCCCCGATTCGAAATCAGTTTTTTTTTCCTTTTATCATTTTCTACTTGCCTCTTATTAAATAGGCTTCACGAGTGGGCGGCAAAGTAGGATACGATCCACTCGAGTATCATTAGAGCGTACGGAAGTGCGGGTTAGTGGTACTTGCGAACACCGAGGACGGGTGAATGGATTATTGAAGAAGAAGTGCTTGCTCGAGGAGAGCCGATTCAGGACTCGATACGGATTCCCTGCAAAAGGATTAGAAAGGGGCGTAGCCGTTCTTTGATCTTCGAGTGCATCGCCGAAAGGAACCGCATTTCGACCTACATTCTGACCGGGCGGAAATCTTGAATCAAAGTCGATTGCTAAATTTTTTTTCCCAGTCCGTGCACCGAGGTTCTCCCCGCGTCGAATCTAGTGGTTTCCCCTTCCCCGTTCCGATTCTTTCAAAGCGAACCCCGCGATATTTCAATGAAATTGGCTGTACAACGTGATTGCCGGCTATCGATCGATCTTCCGCAAATGTACGCCCGTCTACGGTGTCTTGAAATCATCGATTCAAACTTGAACCGCGTGTCAAACTTTTCAAGAGAAAACACTTCAAAATCCTGAAAAGAAAATCTTAAAGGTCTTGTCTCGATCCAGGCAAAAATGTTGTAGAGAAACAAAATGGGAGCTGAAAAAAGTATTGCTGGACAAACGTGTAGCGGAGTTCAAGATTAGAGATGAAAATATAAAATTTGTAATATTTTCGTGAACTTTTCTATTCGTTTCTCTTTTTTGGCAAAGAACCAGCGTATCGCAGAGCCGCAGTTTTTCTGAAAGAGAATTTCCGATGTAACCACACGACAGTATCGAAGGAGCACCATATTGCTATTTTGAGGAGGGTACCCGATAGCTTCGTATCTTGGTAATTCACCGGAAGTCGATCAGAATTTCCATTTTGCAAATATTTATCTCGATCCTATACACTGAAATACATTTCACGGAAGCGTGGTACACAGTAAGCCCATCGATTTCTCAAATACAAATATTCATAACGAAAAATCCGATCTTGACTTTGTTCAAACTGAAACTTTTATTAGCCAACAGACTACTAATCTTTCATTTTCATTTTTTGTTCCAGGTGAGTAATCGTTTGGGTGACGTTCATTGTACAGGGTACTGCGTAAGTAATACGAGTTTATCCATTATTAATTCGATAAAAAATCTGAGCGTCTCGATTGAACGGTCAAAGGGTAAAAGGTGTGTAACCCCTAAATGCTTTTGGAAGATTGATCGCTCGATGCGATGTCTGGTGAAAGGAGGTTCGCGCCACGCGCCAGCATACACAGTCCTTGACAATAGAATACGGTTAATCGTCGCTTAACTATGATCTTCGCGGTTCACCGTTAGTCAATAATAACCCGCATGTCTCATCACCTCGTCACGTAGAACCGTATTCGAACCTGAACAGCTAAGCTGCCGGCTGTAACAATCGAACTGGAATGTCAGCGAATGTGTCGGAAGGCGCCGAGACGCCACAGAGGAGGGATGTTCCTTTGAGTTCACCGCCTCAGTAGCACGCCTGCACTGGTGTCGTGATGACCGAAGACCCCTGGGTGCTGCTGCTTTGAAGCCGAGTCATTATAATCAAGTCGAGTGCAACTTAGTTAACGACATCAAACCCCAATGCCTCGGTGACACATGTCCTTCTATACTATAGGAGTGCGAATACAAGCTCCGCCCGTAGCGCGGTATACATAGATCGTCTATTATATCTGCCGATTACCACGATTGTCGATTCAAGTTAACAATAAGTTAACTACTATCGCTAAATACAAATTTTCAAATGGCAGGGACCCTGGTAATAGTTAGTAATTTCAACGCGATTGCGCGAAAGCTGTCACACTGCAAAATCTTACGTAACCACCTAACAGGATAAGGGACTCGATTACTATGGGGGTACCGAGTACCGTGCCTATGTTAATTATACACCGCTGTAGATACTCTATTCGACTACATATTTGGACGAGGAACCAGTTGATTTAGGACACTTTCTTCGCAGAAAGGTAAAAAATTTTAATTAATTCGGTACGAGTTATCATTGTTATTAGTTTGCTCGCTATAGTCGTGATACACTGTACAGCACAATGAAGAGCCGCGGAGTTTCATCATTATACGTTGTGAAGTGCTCGGGGAAAGCGTAACTCGGAAGTTCGACGGCCTCGATTTTCATCGCGATCGATCGCCGCGATGGTCGTTTCAGAAAACAATCTAAGGGTCGTAGGATATGTATTTATTATGGCAAACTTCGTGTGAAAGAAGAGATCAACGGTCGTTACGGGGGTTGATCAAATTTGCGTTGTTCACGGGATAATTCAACCAGGACATCTTGGTACAAATACCACAACATGGTGTCGAAAAAGCAAGAAACTTTTCGGCTGTGTGTTTCGCATTCCTTGAGATAAACCTGTGCCGCGAAACAGACATTTCTAGCGTGTTTGTTACGAATTGTGCTGGAAGGCTGCATATACTTTCGCATTCATCTTCCTCGGCATCCTGATGGTTCGGTACGATGATTCCGAATAATAGCCACCTCACCGACGTGCTCTGCAATTTTCTGGCGGTCTCGTAATCTATATTGTAATAACGCCGAACAAAAAAAAAAAAATGAAATTGCAGAGTGCCGTGTCTTTCGTGCATTGATTCCGGAAGAGCAACCGTTTTCATACTCTCTCAATACCAAAATTGCGGTTTAGGTTCCAGCCAATCTTTTATCTCACTCTGCGACTATGAAACCATGTTTATTTCTGTCCAACGATTGCATCGTTTCGTTAAAATTAATAAGAATGTATTCCTAACTTTTATGAGATTACATTTTACGAACTTGTTATTCTTCCGCACATGAACGCAGTAGCGCATAAATATTCTTGCGTAGAATTTATAGAGGAAATTGATGTGACCCGGATGGTTTTCTTATGGCTTTCTCTTCCTGTCACCGACAGCTTCTTTAACACTCTGTATGCTCGTAAAAAGCTGTTTCTCACTTTCTCTTTGGGGACAATAAAATGTTTTGTAACTTGGTGTACGAGCGGAACGTGGTCGAGAGGGTCTATGGAAATAACGAGTTTTAACGGGCTGCTTTTATCTTTCGGTCGCGCCTTTCGGGCTATACAGTCGCGGAAAATGTGGGGCGTGAGCACTTCCCTTCTCGCGATTAATTTCTGGGTTTAGGCTCTGCGCCGAGGTTACGATTTCCTCGGGTTTGTTTAACCGTACCGATGATGGAATATTTATACTTTTCAGGAACGAATTCCAACGCATGTCCGAGGAAGAAGTTAATTTGATCCGTACTGTCCACGGTATTCTCGGAATGCCGCACAGGTGTCTCGGCCACAAACTTTGATTCTAATTGGCAGCAACGTAGCGGGCTGGCAAAGTCTTGCGAATAATCAGAGCCAGACGGCGCGGCGCATTGTATCTCGGTGCAACGTATCCCATTAAATAGGAAAATACGCGGCGTAACAAGCGTCGTTATTCACTTTATGCGTTACTTTACTGTACGCAGGGCCCGCGTTTTTATTACATTTAACAAGAAAGAGCCCGGCGAGAGAGAATTTATTATCACTCCTCTCTTTACCGGGCTCCGCTTTACTGCCGTTCGCGAAAAGGAAAATATAATCGCACGCAGTTTACGGTGTACTCAGGATCCAGCCTAATCATGCGGATCGAGATCAATCACGCGTGGTCCCGTTGCGAACAGCCAAGACCGACGAAGTAACCGTTTCCCAGTCGATATCTTCCGCCTAACTCGGTACACAAGCTCGCTGTTCTCGGCAGCAATTTGCTGACGACAGGCAATCTTCATTCCAGTTACCACCATCCTGTTCCTGCCCGCTAACTAACCAAACAATGCCAACTAATTAAAGATTCGACATCGGCGCAATACAGGTTGTTCACTCGAATGCCTTCGAGCTCCGTGTTCCTCGAATCTCTTCAATGGTACCATGATTTAAACCAGCTTACGCAAGTATCCGGATGGCTAACAGATTCGGATAAACAGCGTACCGTATTGTCGATGCGAGTACCACGAAAACTAATAAGTAAGTAGTAATTAAAAATAATTATAGCGTAACGTCAGCACACATTATATTCTTACAATTGCCGTATCAGTCCTTAAAATATTCATTGGATTAATTCCGTTCTAATGGGAGCTGGAGATCGTAATTTAAACGAACCCTCGAAAAAATGCGTAGTCCGCATGGGAAGGTGGAAGCTATTTTTCATCGAGCGTGCTTACTTACAATAAAAACGCGGAGTTTTCGGTACGATATCCTGAATCGAGAGTCCTCCGAGCAACAAATAATTCCGTGATTTGTGCCTCCCCGATGTAAGAATATTATTTACGACGTCGTAAATTACAGCGATTCGTTCCGGCAGGCCACCGAGAAACGCAACGTCGAGATTAATATAGAACGATTGAATGGAACGACGGAACAACCGTATTGAATCGCGTTCAATCGGATTGCAGGAGTCGATTGAAAACTGAATATTAATTTCCTGCACTCGCTTAACGAAAGCACTACATTTCGCTGCGCTGTACCAGTGACTTTTCAAATCTTATATAGGTGTACTGGATCAAAAACGTAAAAAAAGAATTGTACACGCATTCGTTCGTACGGCTAAAGCTCAAATTTTGAACATAGCCTCATTTTGCATTAACGACATAACATTGTCCACCTCTTTTATCTTTACGCTAGAATTTACAAATTAGTTCGTAAATCTTCCTATTGGGCACGAAATGAAATGGAAAACTGAAACAAACGGAAAACAAAGGTTGCGGTACAAAATTTGCAGGTTTTTGACTCGAACGCGCCAACAGAACGTGGCTTCGAAACACGAAGCGAATATTATTTGACTCGCGGCGCTTGTTGCATGATTGGAAAGCGAATCGAACTAATGAAAAGCCGGCCTAAACGAATAGCGTCTCGGTGACACTGTGCACTTTGTAATTGGGACTATCATTGTTACATTTGCATTTTACTTCGTATTTCAGGCCAGGTTTTTTTTAGTTTAAACAACATCGGCACGACCGTGACAGCTGAAATGTCAAGAGATTTTGATGAGTGCGCTTGTGCCTTCAATTTCGCCATTTGTTCGACAAGAGATCGCGACTCCAGTAGAAAGTACCAATTAATCGGGATGGAACTGTTCTTTTTAGCAAGGAAAATACATTTCCTGTTGCACATTTTCGTAAAAAGAATGTTCATCAGCTTCGCTTCACGGGCATGTACACCGACGCTCAGAAATAAAGTATGTGTACATAATTTATACTTGAAAAACCACCGAGTCGTTTGATTCGTTTATAAATAAAGTATTTTTGCAATTAATGCGTTTACGTATTGGAAAATTATTCTATCGAAATGACGCAAGTTCCGGCGCCCGATGGTCAAAAAGCATGACTGGACTGATCGCAGAAATAAACAGACATTCGAGAGAGGAAAAAACGTGTCGATGTGACGACAGCACAGAGGGTGGTCGAATATTTGCGAAGGTTTCCTCGCGCGAGAGCTCGGTCTGCGGCCGTTCACATTTTTTCGTTCGTTCAGCAACGGCCAGCCTGCTTTGCAAGCGATTGCGGATTTTCATCGAAAAGTCGAGTGACCCACCGGCAGCGGTTTCGCATGCGAGACCTCGGTGAAAGAGAATGCGCCACCTCTGATCTTCGGTGAAATCAAGCTCCGCCGATCAAAGCTCGCCCTACATCGCGGCCGAAGACCAAATTTTCAGTTTCGAGGACAAAAGGAATCGTCGACGCTGAAAATCAAGATGAATCACAATCGGCAAGGATCGCTTTTATTTTTTCCCTCCTCTCTTTCAAATCAATTCCCTGGCGTTCCTTTACCGATGAAACTCGCTGTCGCAACGTTGGATAAACTATAACTCGGGAAACCAGAAATTTTTAACTTTTTTTTTTTTTTGTTGGAAATGCCGAAAATCCAAATTTCGATCCTAGGAGATCACTAGTCCAAAAGTTACGCGTGCGTAAAGATGTTAAGTATCGCTTAACTAGGTAATTACCATTCTTACTTGTCGCGTACAGTTCGTATATTATTTATTGTAGACAGCTATTGAGTCGAAGCTCGGATCGGATCGCGTTTCTCCGTGATTTAAATAGGTAGTAATATCTCTGACGAAAGCAGTACATTAACTAAAAATACGCGACGTGATCTTTAAAAGCGTACGTTTTATGTGAGCATCGATTGAACTTTTGTCGGAAATATTCGGCTTACTTCACCTACGACCCATATTTCTTGTTCTGTTTCGCCGTTTCATTATTCTTTCATTCTGTGTCAGATGCCCAACAATACCTCGAGCTCCTGTGCTAAAATTACTGTACGGTTGCTACCGATATTCTGAAGCTGTTCGACGTCTATGAAATATCCGTTCTTCCATCTCCCATAATGCATGTATGTACCTCCGAAAATCAGAATTACTTTTACCAGAGGCTGCCATTTCCAAAGTGGGAGCAGTTATTGCTAAAAATATATTAATTTTCAAGTCGATAGAATATTTCAAGTGTTGATATAAATGTTTGAGGAACCGCAACACGTTCCCGGCGTTATCGCTGGCAAAATGTGCACACGCATACAGTCGCTCTGGCCATTCGAAAACTTCTCGAATTAAATTATTCGTCCCCTGTCAGCCTTTTAAGCGTTACAATTCTAAATGTTACCATAAATTTCTGAAACGTCTGTGAAATAACGTAGTGCCTCCTCCTTCGGGAGCCATTGTGCCCGACCTCTATTTTTGCCCCCTGAATGTACATGTTTAAAACAGCACTCTACATAACCGCTTTTAAATTGTTTATTTCTTTGCAGCCTCCTTCCACCGAATTTATGGAGCGACATTATTTCCGGGCGAATAGAACGGCGGATATAACGATACACTGTAGACTGATATCGTTTTTCAATTGTATTGAATTTATAATGCACCCCAGGAATTTATAACTTTTCCAACACTGCACATGCTATCAGCTAAAATCACCTGTACACTACACACCATACCACATTTTAAGTCCAAAAATTTCGAAAAGTCCGAAAATCTAACTTTGTATTGGGAGACTATGATATCTAAGGAGGTGGCACGGAATTCGGTAGTATAGGTCAACGACAAGTCAGGCCGTCAAAATTTTTCGGAAATCGAATTTTCTATCAGGAGAATTTACGATGGTAAAAGAGCCCCCCGAACGTGAGACAGAAAAATATATTGGGCGATCGGGTCTGATCTATGCCTCGTCTGTGATATAACCCTGTGAAAGAAAGGTGATTATTCAAACACGAGCTGTCCGATCGTTTAAAATGCCAGACACGAGGGAGAAGGGGGAAACGCCAGGGATTCACGGGTTATCGTAACAAGGGGTTGGAGTTGGCTTGCGCAAAAATGTAACGAGAAAAGTGCTTATTAGGAAGGGACGAGGGTTTCCTGGTGCTGCAAAAAACGAAGGGGTTCGTTCTTTCTCAATCTATGTAAGTGCGGGTGAAAAAAGAGCACAGGCGATGAAGGGCTGATTGGTTGCCAGCGAAGGCTGCTTTGCTGTCGGAAATCTGGCTCTGCCGTAAGGCTTGCTTAATAGACACGTCAAACTTCTAAATACGGCACCCTAACGTTAATTCAAGAAACAATGGATTCAACTCTTGAAGCCTGTTCCCCCAAGCGTCAAATCTTAATTTACCGAAATCTACGATGTATCTACGATGTACTTTCAAATTTTGTAATTCATACTATACTCCCCTGTGTATCTCGTAAGCAGGGCTATTGGCCCACGGATAAAATATTGTTCCGACACAAATAATATCGGTCTGGTAGTTGGAAGAAGTGGGTGGGGAATGTTTTAATCGGCCCGCATAAACTGCTGATACAGCGATATTAAATTGTTACTTGTCACGCTTGATTTATTATTCACTGCAGAAACGTAATATCATGATTTCATTTCACCACTCGTACAACTAGGTGACGTTTAATTATCGTTAATGCCGTTGTGTCGTTTAAATAGCGAAACTAGCGCAGCATTAATAATTCAGAACTAATTTCGATTTGTTCCTCAAATATCTGCACTTTTGTTCCCGGCGATGATGGACGTGATATTAAATTTAACTCTCCGTGTTTCACAGTGTTCATTGAACCGTTCAATTAAAACACAAGGCACCTGACAATTATATTTCAGTCATTATAACACTGTACGCGCCGAAATTAGAACGGGGAATATTTCCCACGAAACGTTGTTGCCTTCTATCGTCGTTCGGTGAAGCCAGTTTGATGAAGCAGCAGGGATATTTCTGGGACTTTTATCGGCTGGATATTCGCAACGTATATCGAGAAAACACTGCTATAGAAAATCTTGAACTAAAAGTGGAAGCACGTTGAACCGCAACGCGTTAATCGCGGCGTAATTGAAAACAATCGCCGTAAGTAATTTTCTGGAAGCACTTTTGCGAGGGCTGGCTCGATTAATCTCTCTCGAATCGAAATCGTTGTAGAAGTAATCTGCATTTTCGGGAGCCATTAACTATCACCGAATGTATCTCTTTAGTTACGAAAGCGATAAACGCGTCAGACCGCATGATGGATTGCCATTGCGAGTATCTGGCAGCATTCGGTTCGCGATTTCGGTGCTAGTAAATCAGCCGTTTCTAAAGGTCCGCGGTCACTTTGATACTCGCGGCATTAAAACCGAGTAAAGTAGTTACCGCGCGATCTGTCAACTCCGATAACTAATCGGAAGCCTTGCGTGCGCTGCCGTGTTCTCAATCGTTGATGCGTACCGCGATAAATTTGATTCTCCATGGAACTGGCCAGTCACCGGTGAAAAAATTTGACACGAAGTTTTATTACCGCTCGTACAACGATAAAGCCAACTACATGCTGATTGTACGGAAAACTTTAAATCGACGTAACAATCTGCATTTTTAAACGTGCCCGTGGTTAAACTACCTATACTTCTCGGTATAAATAGAGCGGGAGTAAATAAGAGATACAGTATACTCTGTATATGTCGCCAAGTCCTGGACGATAAATGTATCGAATCCGATGACAGTATTTCGTCGTGTGCAACTACCGTCGTGAAGAGGTCGAGAAGGACAATGGGAGAAAACAAGAGGAAAGTGTGGTGTCATTGTAAACAAGGACCTGCGTATTTACATGAGGAATTCTTATTGCCCGCGAAGAGATGGGCTTTGCTATTGCTGCTAAAGCCCGGCTACGGCCTGGCTCCAGTGGCCATTACTCTGCTTGTCATAGCGCAGCAGTGAAACAAGTTGAAATATGCAGTCGAGTCGTCTAGCCGTTTTCTACGGCGCGGCGCGGCGTTGTTAAATCGGAACTTAGTCTTGTTCGAAATGTGTTTCGAGTAAACATCATTAGCCACTATCGTAATATATTTCCCTCGTTTTCGTAGTCGACAGTTTATGCAGTCATTTTTCACTCCGCGTCCTCGTTTTCTTTTTTTCCAGTATTAGAGAATGTATTATCAGTCGAGAATAAATGAGACGATAAATAAGACGAAAATTGTGAGACATTTCAAGGAGGTGAAACGATTTTATTTACGGAGCAGGCAAAGTGGTTTAGAGATGCAGGAGGATGTGGTGTGAAAAGTTAGAGTGGACCCGTAAGCTAAAGCTTTACTCTAGACTTTGATGTATGCAGACCATTAAGCGACGCCACCGACTTTGCTGTCAAAGATATAGAAACAGGGGGAAATGCTCGAATTATGAGAAATTTATTCCAGAATGTATAATGCTGGTACAGACAGCTTACGAGTCGTTATTAATTCCCTGTATCGATAATTATTTAACACATTTTGAGTCACTGCCAACAACATCATGGATAACGACCACCATCTCCTGTTTCGTGTAAACGAAGTTACATTTACTGTTATAAAAAATGTTTAGTAAGACATTGCAACGTTATTCCCGAAACTTTTGATGGACACAAAAACTTTATTTTCCGTAGGATCTACAAGTGTGATCGGAACAATTGTGGAACGGTTCGTTTCTCGGAATGATCGAAAGGTGCGGTCGAGCGAAATTCGGAGCGCATCGGCTTACGTTCGACTGACGAATGCCTTATGCAAATCCGTATACAGCAACCTTGATGGCCAGTTCAGCATTGCATCAGCAGGACGACGAGGATCGACGGAAAGCAACGCGTCCAACGAGAATGCTTTCAGCCCGATTGGACGAACGTTTCCTGATGCGGGTTCAGACGTTCGACCTATTGAAGCCTGATTAATATTGCGCTCCGCTAGCTCGGTGCTAGAGACGCTGAAAAAGAGGACGGGAAAGAAGGGACCGGGAGCCATTTGAAAGAAAATATTATTTTACTCGTAAGCAACGCGCATTCAGTTTCCCAGGCGTCTAGCTTTTTCTTTTTTCCTTTTTTTTTTTTTTTCGTACGCTTCGGCTCTCGAACCTCCCGCTTCCGTTCTCTTTCCTACCGACAGCGGCTCGGAGCAGCGGATCTTTAATGAGGCGAGCAGAATCACCGTACGCAAACACGGGAGCACCAGCTCCCGTACCGAGATTAATTATCGAGCCGGCAACTCGTCCTGTACTCACCGAGATTTATGAATATATTAATTGCTCTGCCTGTGACGCATGCGTTTGCTCCGTCGACGTTGATGGAGAGGCTTGTTAATCGGTATCCTCCAAATCATCGCGCCTTTTCTCCTTCGACGTGTCCTAAGAAAAATCACTCGACCATAGGAAACCGGCACCGACTTTGTAATCATTACCCCTACAAAGTTGGCTACCCCGGTAGCATCGGTTGGTCAATACTGTCACAGTTTTCTAGTCACAGATCGAGCCATCCCTTTGGAACGCGTGTTCCAGCGAAGTGACACAAGATTCTGTCATATAAAAATAGTTTGATCGCGTTTATTGCGGGTCGGCATATCTGCGACGTCGAACATGATCGCCAATGTTTCGTTCGAGCACATAAAGTCTCTAGTGGTAGTTTCGCAGTCGCCGCATACTCGTCTCCGTTCATGCTACGTCCCCTTTATGACATGCAATATTTTTTCCACCGGTGGATTGCATATTTTACTAGGAGCAGCTCTTTCGCGACAACACGAGTAAGAACCTTCGAGAGCTGGACGGAATGCGCCCAGCGCTCGTTGCTTCTTCGTGAATCACAAATGAACGGAAAATTAAAAGCGATGTTGGTACTCGGTCCTCTTTCGTAAGGACAGCGGTCTGCATTGAATATTTATGACGCAGCATCTTCATTGAACATCCCCGGCTGATGAAACTTCGAATCATTTATCAGTGCGAATGAAGATCTCCTGCGTCCGAGGACGATAACTATATTCTGCCGCGAAAAGATCAAGCAAGACGTTTCGGTTTACGGCCAAGAGGCTCGATTCGGTGATTAATATTAATAAATAAATAAATAAATATTCCCAAATCTTGGAATACTGTCTGGTTTAAACGTAGTTCGATTACCACAGCCAGCACGTTTTGGTTGAAATGCAACCAGCTCTGATTTTATTCGAATTGCAAGTACAAATACTCGGGCGCATCTGGTTATTCAGTGTTCGCGGGATTCGAACCGGATTCCCTTCCGTCAGTCAACTGATATCCGTTGACGTATTCGCGTTTACCCTCGAAGTTTGTATTCCTTAACGTTCCCGTCCTTCCCTTCGCACCAGTCTTTGCTGAATAATTTTATAGTACTTTATCTGTGTTTGATGTCTGCGCCGGTAAATGCATTTTCGCGTCCCGCTCTTCCATATTCAACAATATTTGCATACTTGTTTATATTCACGCATTGATTTCCTTCGGCAACGCTTTCTTCCCCAGCGCCATGTCTGCGACAGCACGCGTGCTATCCGGTCCGTACTCGGCTATCCAGTTTCTACAACGTTCCACCGATTTCGAGTATGCAGGCTGTGCCAAAAATCTTGTAGTTCCTTGAACTCGTTTTAACAATTTTATTGGATAGGTTTTGTACAGTCTTAAAAGCCACTGAAATAATTTTTCGAATGTACAGAAAGAATGGCAACAAGAAAAAAAAATGATGAGACAATTGTACCCAAAGTCTCTATAAATGAATAAAACTTTAAAGAACTTTCAATTGTAGAAATCAGTTGCAGAATGATTTCGAATTCTGTTTCCGACACCAGTAATTTATCGAATGTTTGCAAGTTCGGTGCTGCACCTACTCTCTCTCTTACGGGTAATTACATCAAGAGGGGGATAAGCTAAGTTGCGGAAATGGTGAAAGAAAGTACAACTTCTCCAACCTTTATCACTAGTTAAATCCGAATACTTTTCAGTTAACAAACTTCGAGCACTGGTTCTGTGAAAGATTCGCCTTCTTTGGAAACTTCAGCCCTTACGATAACAGGTTCTAATCAGAAGTAGATAACTCTGTGGAGCACGGAGATTTTGATAAAGTTTCACGACACGATTCGTTTAATTTTTAGTCGATCCCCCGATCGTTCCTATTATCAAACGGCTCGAATCTGCCATATTGGTTCTCATCCCCTCGGCGCGATAAGTATTTCTCTTCCACTCTAATCGTCCGTACGACTGAAAATCGAGGAGTCGATTCGATTATGAGATCGAACAGGAGCACGTTATAAGACAGGGACGTTTTGTCCATTCTTTGTCCCTTTTATTCTAAGAGGACCCTGGCAGGGTTAACGATCTCGCAGTTGGCTATCGAATCGATTTCCTTTGGTAAAATCGAGCGACCGGGTCGAAAGTATGCGGAAACGGTGAACAGCGTTGCCTTAACAATGCAAGGACCGTCAGCTGACGGATCAAGATCAGATTCCAAGCCATGGTACCGGTAAAAGGCAATCGAAACACAGCCGGAATTAACGAGGAAGAGAACATAAGCCAGAAAGAATCTGTTAATAAGGATCCTATTCCGCTTTTGTCACAATCGCGAGCAGTTTCGATTCTCTTGTCCGTCGAACCATTTGCAGTGTAACGCCGGCTTTAATTTAACCCTTGCTTTGTTCCTCGTTCGTTTACGCTGGTCTATTTTCGTTACTAATTAACGAGCGTTCCTTTGAACAATCGGCCACCGTTTCGCCTTACCATTCACAAAATAGTCATCTGTAAACATTTTCGTTCGTCTTCTGCAAACTAAAGAGAAAAATCTCTCCGACGAGAGACAAGCACGCGATCTTCAAACATTTTTCGGAAGTTTTCAGAGTGATGCAAAAATTTCGTACGTTCGGATAGGTGTAACATGTTGATACGAAATTTACCACCATTTTTTTGTAAAATGGCCGGTTTCGTGGAAAACGATCGAACAAGGTTCATTATTCGAGCACGCGTTATAACAAAGCCCGTATAAAATCGAACTAAATTCAATCTGCTCGCTTTTATAAGGCAACACACGCCCAATCACTTTTAACGCTCGCCGTGTCGCGTTAATAAAAATGTCAACCCAATATTTTTAGATTATGGATGAACGGGTTGCGAGAATTTAGCGAATATGTTATCGAGACGACGGTGGTGAAACTGGGCCAGCAGTTACAAAGCCCAGTCGCCGTGCAAAACGCGGACGTGATAGAATGCGGCGCGACACCGGCAAAGGAAATCGACCTTTTATTTCGCTCACAAAGGACTTCTGTTAAGGTAGTAACGAAGGCAACGACCAAGTCTCATTACATCCTTCTCTCGCGAGAGAAAGCGGCCCGGAAGCTTTCCGGGGAGCCAGCCGCGAGGAAGGAAACTGCGTTAAGCGGAACTCGAATTAAGCCACAAAGAGACTGACGTCGTGCGGTTTTACAGGCATCGGAGGGCTTTGTGGTCGCAGAACTTTTTTTTTTTTTTTTTTTCTTTTGAGAATCTGTGCTTCGATCCCGGAACAAAGAATATCGATGGTAATTATTCGATCCATCGAGAATGATCCGCCTGGTCAAGAACAGCTTCCTGTAGCTTTCCTACGATTGGAATGGTAAACAAACACTGGGCTAAAGTTCCGTAAGAAGGTCCAGTCCGATTCTGCTGAAAGGTAAATAGGCTCGTTTTGCATTGAAAACACGTGTCCCAGAAGGTTCCGTGACGACAACGATTATTCCTTGCTTTAGAATGATTTTTCCTAGCGTCTCCGCGTTGCCCTACCTTCCGCTATCAGAAATTTCTTTCGGGAATGTTTGAGGAATTCAACGTCAACGTGGAAAATGTCTTTCCCGGTGTAGGGGCGCGTGCGGTTAGGTAGGAACATGGCCCGGAACAGACAGCAGTTTGCTGTAACGCTGGCTCCTCTCAGACATAGTTCTGAGGGAAGACCGTAGACACGCACACAGAAGGAAAGCGCGAGGAAAGTGTAGGGACGCGAGGAAAACCTAGCAAGCAACGGCTGAGTGTCTGAAAATGCTGACGACTGGCTCTCTTACCCTTTCAAGGAGTATCTTCCCCGCATAACGAGGAGGGAGTCTTGAAAGGGGAAAGAGGCGGCGAAAGAGTCACGAAATGAAATCCTGCCTGGAAAGTCTACGATAGAATCCTTCTCGACGTGCAGCGCGTAATTGCAATCGCGCCGTATCTTTCTTCAATTTGATAACGAATTCGTAAAGGAAAATCGTGTGACCTGGCCCCGTAAATGGATCAAGCCAATATGTAGTCGAACAAGCCTAATCAAGAAAAAGTTGCTTCAAATCGCCTCGGGAATTGCCCGTTTCAAGGGATTGCAACATTTTTGGGTACAATAAGATATAATAAGTCTCAGTCTTGTTCAAAAACAATAATCCTCCTGCGTTGTTTTGATCCCCGTTTTGAATTCCTAATCGACAAAAGAAAACCGTAAACAGTATTTGCGAAGACTTTGAAGGAAACGGCCGGAGAGTCTGTTATCGTTTCAACAGTCCGCGAAGGAAAATATTGTCATGCTCGATATACGATTCACTTGGAAAAGCGATTTCAGTCACTCGGCAGAGACGTTATGGCATCAGAAGTTGTCTAATAATGTCGAGACTGCTCGACCAAATAAATTCTTCCCGATTTTCCCATTTCCTTTGTTGCAGGACACGAGCACGTCATTTATACGTTTCTTCGACGCCCGGCGCCTCAGATTAACGCGTTCAACGTTGAGGAGTCGTAAATTTTCCCCTTGGCAGGTTATTTCTCATGCAAGGCATCCGCTACTCGCGGAAACGCGTTCTCCGTGTAGATGCTGTGCTGAGTTTCGTCGTAAAAGAATTAAGAATTATGACTTCCTTTTCTGATGACAGCTTTCTTAGATTTCCCGTCACATTTAATTTAGAACGAACTGTGTATTCGCACAAGGAATGCTATAAGGCAAGCCTAAGTGTTTTAACGGCAAATGCCCCCTCGTAGCTGTCCGAAAAGCTACGCCGAGTTTCGAGTGATATTCATTTTGCGATTCCAAGCAGCCTCTGACGTCAAAGTAGACGAATAGTTCCGTAGGTAGTTGGACGCTCACGAGGGAAATCCAATAAAATTATGCAACTCGATTCAGGCCGGAAGCAGACCCGTTTGGATGTCCATCAGGACCGAATGTCTCTAAAGTCCGGGCATCTCGTTTTCACGAGTTAACAACGTGATACATCGGCATAGCCACGCGCAAACTTCTGTGGGGACAGTCTCTCTCTCTCTCTCTCTGGTCTGCCACTTGTGGGATCTTTCCACGAAGGGAATGGGCTAGTTAACGCGAAGTGGCTCTAACTGTGAATGTGTACGGATGCTCGGCGGGCTGAGTGGTTTCAAACTTATTTCATTCGAATTGTCGAACGTGTGATCGCAGGCGACTACAAAACAGAGCAAATTCAGAGAGGGAAATATTACCTGTAGAAATTAGTTCGGTGCTTTTTCACTCGTTGCGCGTGTTTAAACATTTTCTCGCTAACAATTCGTTAACGTAGAAAGTGTTGCTCTTCGGAAGATGGCAGCACGTTAACCTCGAAATTCAATTGCGGTGGCCGTACGCATAATTTCCGAAACCCCCGCGGATCGCGTATCGGCCATCAGCGATAGAGGTGTACCGGGTTTCAAGCAGGTAATAAGCGTGGCCTTTTGTTCCTCCTGCAAATACTACCGCGTTCGCCCATCGTACCGTGTATAAACGTTTGATTGATACATTCCTTTGTGGGACCACCGGCCCGCCCTGCGCCGCGCGTATCGGTACAGCATGAAAGTTGGATGAAGCTGGAGGTGGACAGCAACGAAAGGATGGAAGGAACAGCACAACAAGAGATAAAAAGGGAATACGGTATTAGTATATATCGACTGCGTATTTCGAGTCGAATCAACGTCGAGGAATCGTCCTGTTGTAAATTTATTACAATTTTCAAATTAAACGTTCAAAAACATTTTATAGGAGAAGCATAGAAATCTATATGACACTCGACTCGAGGGGAATTCAAATTACCCTCTGTTCCCGAACAGAATCAATTTCTTAAATGCAAAGGCACCGATCGAAGCAAAATTTCCTACACTCGTGCATTCATCGGAGAACAAACTCAATTTCCTTCCCTTCTAGTTGGATCGTCTGATCGAATCATGCATCGTCAGAGCGGCGCGGCTCTTCGATTCATATTTTCTCGGGCTGACTTGATTTAACCGTGGCACGGCTTTAGAGGCAATAAACGTCTTGGCGCGTAATATACGCATTGTTGTGACGCGCGTGATTCGAGGTAGAAGCATATTTGGTGGCGGCCACCGATAATAATATATCTTCGCGATGAGTACTCACGGTTATGGGAAATACTGGTCGCGCCCGCTCGGAGAAAAGTTACCTCATAAATCTGCGATTCTAAGGACACGGCTTGTTCGAGAACGCCGTTCCCGTTCCGTTTCGGCATGCGTTGCCCGAAGAATGAATCATCGCAAGTATTGAAACGAAGCCGCACAATACCGCGTTCAATACACCGATACGGAGTTTAGTTTGCGTCGGAAATGTTTTTCCAGAGGAACGGAAATAAATAACATTTTATTCGAGCCGATTACCTTTAAGTTCGAGACGCCGCACGAACTTCCGTAGGTTCGACATAAAGGGTGGCTCTTATTTACTTTTTCGGCAAAACTATTACTTTTTTCGTAAGAATTTTTACCCTGTTCGTCATCCGCGAATCTTCAGAAGAATATTTGTCAGCAGATTCTTTCGAATTACGCAGGAACGAGAAACGAGCGAGCGAGAAACAGTTTGAACGGCAGCATGTTTGCGCAGCGTTGCCGATAATGAAACCTTTCGATATGACGGATTTTCGTGGTTAAAAGAATCAGGGTAGTTTCCCGAAAGTGCTTCGGAAGAAAAGTTTCCCCATAAATCTGCCCTGCGCACTGGTCCCCTCAGAATTGCATGCGCCACCCGTTTGAACCGTTGCAGCGGTTTCGCGAAAGAATTCTCCTCGTCGATAAAGTATTTGAGTGGCGAGCTGTTCGAGATTGCACGAGCTTTTTATTTCTATTTGCAATTCGATCCTTGTACGAAACAGCTTGAAAAATTTTACGCGAGGACGACGGAAATACATATAGGAGCGGGTTATTTGGCGAATCGATGCTCGACATATGTATTATATATAGAGAAACGACTGTATCGCGATCTGTGCCTCGCTCGAATCATTAAGTTGAGAATGTTGGATTTTTCACGAAAATTGCAACAGTCTGGCGTCATTCTTACGAATCGAAACTGATTTCGATTTATTTGACTGTAATTATCTGTGCATTCGGTGAATCTCTGAAAACGCGCGGAACCTCTCGAGTGCACTTCCGTTTCTGACCACCGAGAAATACCCGGTGAATGCAGAATCACCGATGCGGAAGTTATTTCGGCAAACAGCGACGCGATGCAACCGATACCGGCGGAGGTGGCTCGATGCGCGATCATCGCAAATGCAAATCCCGAGGATAAAGCCACCGCCGGAACTTCGGCGCGGAATGAAAGATAAATTCGATGAATTCATATATAGAGGGAACGGCGCGGGTCCGTCGAGGGGAATCTTAAATACTATTTCAGGGGTTTCGATTACTCGTCGCGCACGAGATGAAGCGTGAGGCCAGAACTTTGCCGATACGTCAGAAAATGGGTGAATTTCGTGTTCATTCGCGTAGACGCTGGACCATTCGAGAGTTACGGTTATCCGCGAGACTCGAAAACACGCGCATTTCTAAAAACACTTATGGGATCTCTTTTGAAATCGAAATTGGAATTTCTGTTCGAATTTATGGAAATTAATTTTCAAAAGGTCGATTATTATTCCGAGCATTAGATAATTAAGCAAGCCATAGCGCACTGCGATAACATCTATTCTACGTGCTGGCTACCAGAAAGCTCCTGAACCGATTCTTTTCCCGCTACCTGATCCGTTATCTATTCCCACATCTACCTAGCTCCATCGATCATCGAATATCTCGGCATCTAAGGGCCTGTTACGCGGCCGCGCTAATGAATCCACTAGCACGTTCAGAAATAGCAACTACACCCTTTTCATCTTTCTCTCTCCTTCTCCGCCATTTTTCATCGTCATTTCCCAGCCGCCGCAACGTCACATTTCCATAACGCCATAACGAAATCTATATTCGTAGACCACTTTGAACGTCGACGTACCACCGTATCTACGCTTCTGGTCAAAAATAGCACACGAGTGCAATTATTTGACGCTTAAGATGCTATTATTCGAAATTTGCTGCGTCACGTAAAGATACTATTACAATGTTCGCCCCATGCATCTTTCTCCCCCCGTAACCGAAGCTGCTGGTGAATGGACTGTTAGGTTCATGCATGATCTCGTATTCGATGCATTTCTGATAGTATGTAAATTTCAATTACCTCGGCCGAGAGCAAGGGTTAAGGCACGGAGATTGGCCGCGCGGCGATAGATACTTGTCCTCCTCGGTGATTCAGAAACCTAGAAGCGCCGAGTCGTATCGATGCCATATCCAAGGCTGACCTCTCGAGTCAGTCATCAAGGTCCTTCCTGGCGCGCGAGGCCCTTCTAGCCTCCGCTTATGACGCCTTTGTTTACCCGGGACCGATCTCGATTATTCGTGGACATTGCGTTATTGTACGCCGGTCGGTCACAGATCCTGAACTCGATTTCCAGCGTATGCCGAGGCATTGTTTTCGATTCTTTTGTTCCGCAAATGTTAGCTTATTGTTGGCACGTTGTAAACCGGCATTTTGCAAAAAGCCTGTTACGCCAAAGTCACACATGCGTATTTGTTGTTTGCACTTTTCAAGGATCAAGGGTTTCTGGTTTAGCATGTATCAGCAAAAATTTTGGAATACTACGCTTTATCGTGGACGAAATATAATAGACCCAACATACATTTTCGTGACCCGATTTTGAAGGGTCCTTGCGCTCCATTACCATACTCGTGTCACACCCAGCGTTACCGACAGAGTTCATAAATTTCGGGGTGTTGGTATTTCATATACTTGATTTCTACTACGGATTAATTTTTGTAGACTTTGTAGGCTCGCAAAATCTTTTTTTATACATAGATCCTTAAAAATGAACAGCCAATTAATTTGACCTGTTCAAGTACTTTTCAAATAATTGCACAGTAATTCTGCTCGTCAATGAAATTAGAGAAAAGTACACAGGAATCCTACTGAATATTCACGAGGCATGTGAAATTCGTTTAAATTCCGTTATCCAAGGGTCGGAAAAATTCAAGCGTCTCTCGTTGATTCAGGGCGCAGTGCAGGCTTTGCAGGCGCACGCGTGTGCATAATGTACACAGCGAAACATACGGAAGTATGAGCGTAGCAACTCGTTCCTTGAAAACTGTAAGTGAGTTAAACAAAACTCCCTAACTAGATCCCACGTTAAATACTGACTTTCGGCTTAACCCGCGAGTGGGATGTTCCTAATCGAATCTAAATTTCCGTAGACGTCCGACGGAGTTAGGTATCGTCATGGAACTAAGTTTATCGGATGCTTTCCGGAATGAATTCCGCGATGCGGTACAGCCGGACGTAAGAGTTTCACCGAGCATCGCGAAACGTACTTTTGTAGCAGGGGTTCCCAAAGCGAGAGTAATTATTGTTACCGAATTTTTTTGGAATTTACAATTTTTTGAAACATTCCATCGGCTCTCAATTTCCCTTAAAAACGTGAAAGGGCATTCTCAAACCTTACTCGTTTCAAAGTGGGGAGGACGCAACTGTAAAGGAGGAAATACTAGAGTCACTTTGACGGCACTACCGAGAAGTCGGTAGATTTTTCTTTTGTTTTATAAATCCACAGGGGTCGTGTGTGTCGCAGGCTTATGGGATTGCAAGAAAGAAACAAGAGCAGGGAGGAAGAAACAGTGATCGGGAATGAGAAATCAATCTGATACATGCCGATCACGTAGCAGGCTACAAGATACGGTCTCCATAGGTTTTGTGAACGATAAGCTTATCCTTTCGGGATAATGGGGTCATCGGTGGCGATCCGGGAGGTAAGAGGTCTGCTTGCAATTCCGTAAATCGCCGCGCCGCGGGAAATCGGTACCGGGATTTCCTTGCACGAGGCTGAATGTTTGGAGACGGAAGCAGGGGATACAGGGCAAAATCTTTCTTCCGAGATTCTCAGATACCGTCGAAAAGCGCGGATACGAAGGACGAATAAACGAAACTGTGGCCTCGTGCGGGGAATTAGTAATGGCGGCTGATGAAGTATATGTGCGGTCGATGGAATAACGCGATTTGGACTCTCGTCCACGTCCTCGGTCGCGATTCGAATTCAATTTTACCCACACACGCCGCCGCCTCGAGTAGATATGATTCGCGTGTTTACAAAAACAGCAATTTGTTTCGCGGAAATACGTGTTCTTGCCGACCGATATAGAGGAATGTACTCGTGAAATTAAACGCAAACAATGTTATTCTATATTGTCGCATCCGGTATTTTTATCGCAACGAATGCGGAAAGACTTTGTTCAGCGTGATTTCATTCGGTATTAATTGAAAGTGACAAGGAGGGTTCCAGGGGTTCCCAGTGGAATTCTAAGCTAACCAGAGGTATCGTTCGAGCGTTTCTTTCATTTCCCCCGTTGATCGCAGCTAATATTTCAACCCCGCGCGAACCTTATATTCTCCTCGGGGCTTTCGTTAAGCGGCTTTTTCGTCACCGAGAAATCGAACTGTCCCAAACAAATAAGCTCGACGTCCGGGCAGCGATTTATTTCAGGCGAACAGCGACGCAACGAGACAAAACAACGTCGGTGGGACGCGAACGGTAGAGAAGGGGCTCGGGAAAGGCTCGAGATGGGATAAGGGGCGCGAAGACACGAAGGCCGTTCGAGAGGGTGGACTTCTCGCAGTTAGCGTCGACATCACGACGAAAAACAATTAATTTTCGTTCGCGCATTGGCAAACTCCCAGCGGCCCGTAGAGAGTCCGGAGGAAAGCAGACCCAGGTAAAACTACCCGGCAGAGAGGAGAGAGCGGGGAGAAAGTTTCGCAGTCGAAGGAAGAAGCGGAAGATGCGAGGAGGAAGCTGATGCCGAAGAGGTAGGAGGGGACCGAGCACGGCAGAGGCAAAGAACACGAAGAAGGAACGTCACCGGGCAAGGAAGATGAATTTTATTGCGACACTTGTAAGGTACTCGCCCATGCGAATTCTGAGAAACAAATAGCTCGAGTTATTGCTCGCGCGATTTATTTCTCGGCGCCGCGCAAAGGAAACAACGAAAACGACGGAAGTTAACTCGATTAGAAGGATGGGGGAACGAGCAACCCGGGAAAAATTGTTCCCTCGAACGCAATTCGACTTGTTTTATCGCAAGAAGGGAGACCCTTCGAACCTCGAGCGAAAGCACGCGCGAAGACGTTCTCCTCTGTCCTTTATCGAATATCTTTATTCGAGTTATGGAAAGTTGGAATTGCGTTTGGACCGAATTAGCACGGTGGTGCCAGGTTTCCGCGATTATCGGGAATCAGGGCAAATATTATGTTTATTTGATACGGCAAAACCGTTCTTGTTTGCGTAGAGTACAGTTGCCGAGCATGTACATACATCATTAAACGAGGCTGTAAATAACACAGGCAATAGTTTACATTTAGCCCGAGCGATAGCTTCGTAAATTATTTCTTGCGACCTCGAAAGCGAATCTAGACTAGCGTTGCTCGACACACACATCCGTGGACGAAATTGCATTCGAAATAGCTGGGTGAATTAACTATACTTGAAATAGATCGCACGTATACTTCTCTATTAAATCGGCTAACCTAAATCCAATACGAGTAAACGCTGCGCGATTCTGTTATTACCTTATGAACATTTAAATGAAAAAATCCTTTTGGGAAACGTGTTTGTAATGCAAAATCAGGCTAGTTACCGCATTTCAGCTCGATCGGATTTGTCCGATTTTCGGAACTCTGGGCTATGCGTTAAATAGTGTAATTCTAGAAACGATTAAACGGCGTGTCCGATCATCGGTTTCCTTTGTCGTTGGCATTACATAAATTATTCGATGCATTCAACGGGCAACATCATTATTAGAGGAATTACGAGAATCACTGCGTTGCCAGCACGATAATGAGTTACGCTCGTACGAGCCGACAGTGATAAATTGTCCGACGACAAATATATATATAATTATCGAGTACAATTCGGTGCTGCCTCTGCCATAAATTTGTCGCTATTCGTCGACTATCAAGGTCGATCGGTCCTCTATGCGAAATGATAGACTGGCGTGTACGCCGGCGGTACGCAAATCAACCGTAAAGAATTGATACATAATTAATCGACGAACGACAAATACACGGCTCCTTTGTGCCCGTTTCACGCGTCGCGTAGCGTCGCCTGGTCTACGTATGCGAAGGAACGTATCCGACGACTCGGAAACACGGGCCAGCAGCATGCGTTGGGCGCCTAGTGGATGCGAAAGGATATCAATTTCCGGTGTCGCGGTCGACTTTCCGCAGGAGGGATTTCCGCCGCGCGAAAAGTAGCCGAATGAAATTATCCGTGAAATACGATAAAATCCGGCGACTGTTTGTTCGATTTCATGCACGATTAAATCGTTATCGTCGCTTCCAACTCTTTTGTGCACCGCTCGAATATTTATTTGCCGCTCCACACCTGCCGGTGCTTAACTGTTAATAATCGTGCTCTTCTCCTTTTTCTGTTGCAGGTAAGCATAACGCTTTCGTTCGTTGGCAATATCGCAATTCTGCTCGGAGCGTGTGAGTAATAGTTTTGGGACTTTGAGTTGACCTTCAATGATCTTGATTTACCTTGAGTCGTAGGTCGTAGAAAAAACGGTTTTGACCATTACAAAACTGACCGAACAGAGGTACATCCAATATGTAGCCTACAGTGTGCGAATAAATTGTTCCCGCAACGTTTAAATGGAGCGGAATTTACTGAAAAGGTAGCCGTCAGCTGCTGAAGTTGTTAGTTACTCATCTTTTGTATGAGTGCACACGAGAGGGTCAGTCGATAAGTAAGTTACCCGTTTTAACTTTTGTTATAAACTAAGTATGTATTTAGTTACCGCCGGATAGCCGCATGGATAAAACATTGTTGCTGCAGCATAGTAAGTTTCAACCCGATTACGTTGGGATAGTCTCGCGTTACCGTACGTTAAACGGAGAGCGTAATACAAAAAGTACATCTCAAGTTTCAATAGCGTGCTATTATCCGGCTACTACGAGCAAGGTATTCCAAGTGCCTGAAGCTTTTCTTCGATAATTAACGATTAAACGGTGAAAAACGTTCGATTTTACCACATAACTATCCTTCCGATCGAGTATGTTTTTTCTGGATACCCTATCGAATGACCCATCCGGCTAGACCCTTTACAGAAATTTTTAAGCTCGTCTAAATAAGAGAAAATGTGCAGGGAATGTGATATTTTGAGAGCATGACGTAACAACGAACGTATCCTCTCGGAAATCTGAACAAACATTCTCCGAAAATTTGGAACGACGGTCTCTTGGCTATTTACGTTCTTCGGTTTTTACGTATCGTTTTTGATCACGATACCCGCGGTATTTCCCCCGAAATTTTCTTGTTTTCGAAATCCACTGGTCAGATTAGATCCAGTTACATCAGCCCGGTCGTGTCGCCGTTTCGTCGAGACAAGTGCCTTTTAGAAACGTGACTGGACGACAGAACGACGCGTCTAGAAAATAAAACTCACCGGCGCATGGCGTCGCAACAGCGAAACCGACGCAAAAATAAGGCGACGACGCGTTGCGCCCCGGGAACGGATCGCTTTCTCTCGAAACCGACCCCCAAAACGTCGTCAACGGCATTTCTACGTCCGATGGTCCTGATAATGGCTGCGGCAAAAACCTTGACGCGTCCGGCAAAACCAAATGGATAGATAGAGCAAACCTTTTCGCTGCGGATTTCGAACCCGTGTTTTCGGCGACGTTTATCTTGTCAACGGAAACACAACCGGAACGAATCTTCTTTATTCCTGCAAGCGTGTCCAGGATTCAATTCTGCACTGTGCTGTTTTTCAAATTGAGATCGCGTTGCCGCATCATTTTGCCAGATCGACGCACAGAGGTTATAGTTTCTGTAAATGAAAACAATGCTAGCCTTCCCGATAGAAAAGTTTAAAAACGACTCCACACACCGTGGATTAGAAATAATAAGTCACAAATGTGAATATATTATTAGAAAAATGACTTGCTGTCGAGGAGTGGAAAACTTTGATACTAGCCAACCACAAGTTAGAGCACTCATTAAGGTAAAAAAATACAAATCATTCGCAGCTATTGTGCTGTCGTATCATGTTTTTCCCACAAAAGTTCTTGCTGCGAATCAAAGTGTACCACCACCGGCAGAAATCGGGTAATGTAATCTAAACTTTTGAGCATCGGTAAATGGTCGACTGTGTATTTTGGTGTTTAAGTTTCGCCGTTAAGTTGTTAATTCGCGTAATTAATTTCTTGGGGTTTAACAGGCCAGCCGGAAACTTAGCGTGATTCGAAACTCGTGAGTCGGGTCGTAAATCTAATTAATGGTTGGTTAAGTGTGACTGCGATGTTAAGGGGCCGAAAGTCTGAGAAGGCAAACTTTTGGGAATGATGAAGGAGATAGTGGTTAAGAGAATGAACTTCGGTTTGTTGTGCCAAAGTGTCTGGTAATTAAACAGTTCAGGCCGCGTCGTGAACGATGACGCACCACGAAAATTCGAGTTCCAATGGTGTTGGCGGCTTTTGTTTTTCAACTATTGAAATACTAAAAAATTTTTCGCGAGAAACGAACGAGTACGTCACTTTGTTCGAGCGTGCAATCAAAATTATCCAGAAACTAGGTAAGCTCAACTTTGTTATTTATCGTAAGGAGGCGTAATTTTTTGTCAAGGTTTGTTATCCCAGAGAGATTATATTTTCAACGTTTTTTGTCTGGTAAGCGACCAAATCTCCTTATGCTTTGCGATTCGTGGGAAACCATCTATACGTATAGAAATGGGAATCGCGATCCGAATATGTAGCTGGAATCCAATCAAAGATAAACTGGCGGAACTATTCGAAATGCGAATAGAATTAATATCGCGGTCGAATCCGTTCAGAATCGAATGCCATTTGAATATTCCGGGTAATTTTGATCGCTTGAAATTCGGGGTGATCTTTCAAGTGGCTACGCTGCGAGGTATTAATAACTTCGAATATCCGAAGATTCTAGCTCTAGCTCGACCATATGGAGCATTTCCAATATACCGATTGTTCAGTGTGGTTTCCTTGAATGGTATGCTGGTACGAGTTAAAGTCGGTAATACTACGACGGTGTCTACTTAACTCCTATTAGTACCATAAACGTAAACCACTGTTTACTATCATCGGAAAATCGACTTACCGATAAAGAAAATTATGGATTCTATGAGAAGCAATTGTTCCGCAACAAACGTTGCTTACTAAAATATTAAGTCCAGATTTCTACATACCTAAATCAATTCACCGATTAATCCATGCGTCGACGAACCGTCGAACGAAATTAATTTCTTGCTGGGTAATTTTGGAAATTGCTCGTGCTAATGTTTGTACAACGTTCTCTTTGAACGATACCGGACGGTGTATCGGTGCCATACTTGAAGCTAGGATTGGACTCGGGTACTTGCCAGCGCATTCCAGCTGGAGGAATATCGCATGCGCGATGTCAAAAGTACTCGTTTCAGTTTCGACCCGGCTAGAAAAGGCGAGCCGAACCTGTTGTGTTTGATTAACGAAAAGTGAGAGAGAGTGGGATGGCGGTGGTGGAAACGACTTGTTTCGTCCGCGATGAATTGGCCGGCGAGAAAAATCAACTCCCGTCTTGCACATTCGGTTGTTCATCGACGAACGGGCACTCTCGTTGGAGATTGAAATGCTGAAAAATTCGAAACACCTCTAAAGCTGCGCACGAAACGGTCCCGCCCGAAATTCGAAGGGCTCCATGGAAATTCTCGTTGGAAAACTGCGAGCCCCGGCGCTACGCGGTGTTGCACCGCGGGCTTTTGTCTTTCTCTCCTGTAAACCGGCTTCGTTTCTTTTAATTGGCTTGGTCGGACGACGTGAATCACTCCGTCGCGCGTCGCGTCGCGTCGTCGCTTTCAGTTTAATGAAACGGACCCGGTACCGCGCGGAACGCGATTCCGCTAACCAATCTCTGGAGAGAGAACGAGCATCGCGAGAATCCGTCGAAGTATCTCTGCTTTTTATACCGGGAGAAATCGCCGTCGCGTCTCCGCGGATTGTCGCCCCGAATCAATTTTCGCGCGACCGAATTTCGGAGAACGAAGAACAGAGCGATTCGGCGACACGAGCTCCGAACAGGAAATTACGTGTCCTCGGGTGTAGCTGCGTCGTACGGTTACTCTCTGACGCCCAAAAGTACGGTGGCTCTAAATTTCCGATTCCGAACATAGCACAAAATGCCCACATTTAGGAATTTTTCTAGGGAAACTACAAGCGCTCACCGGTAAATACATAAGAGAGAAAAATTTCGTAGAAACGCTTGCACACCGCGTCGCACAATCAGCGAGGAAACGCAGAGATTGTGAACAGGCGAAACACTTTCTCCCGGCATTCTAACGCCACCGAAAGTTTCATCTGAAAAATTCCGCGAGGACTCAACGGCGTGAAAAACTTTTGAAGCATCCGCAATGAAGATTCGTACTCGAAACGTTCGACTTCCGCGGCTGTTTCCCGATCTTCAGGCAAGAGTTGTTGAAGTGGTTCTGCTCTTTTAGAAACGGCCAATCTGAGAACGAAACTGGTGCCACAGAAACGCATTCTCCTTTGAAGGAAAATTGTATCTATGGACGGGAAAACCGTCCCGATGGATTGCTTCGAAAATAGCGAAACCCGAGAAACGGAGAAGGAAGTACTTCTGCTGGAAATAAGTGAGCCACTTCCTTTAGAAATGCAAGAGAGATTGCTGCTCGTTGTTAGCACGCCTATACCCCGTGGTATCGAAATTTTACCAGCGCTGTCATAAATGCAAAAGGCCGTCTGAAAGCTCGGCGTATTGATAAACATTAGGTTCGTCTTCGGTCGCTTGATTACCGGATCTTTCTCTTTTGCTTTCGTTGCCTTGCTTCCACACAGATTCCATCGACCGATCGATACGCTGCGCCGCTTCGAATTCCAACGGCAAGAAGCTGTCTTTCCCAATAGACCAATGATATTATACACGATCAGGCTCTATCTCCTCGGAAATATAACGAAGCGAAATCTGCGTACAACAATTTTTATTACCACTCGGCCCTAAGTTTTTTGTGTCGGTAATAACCACGAAAAATTGTCTATTTCCTTCTTCCGTCCTTGCTCAACTTTAATTTAAGTTTGTACCGTGAAGTATTTTCACTTTTATCGCTTTAATAAGCGCGGCTGAGGTAAGATTCGGTAATATCGTGTGGCACAGAGTTAACAAAAAAAAGTAATTAGAGGAACGAGGACATTCGAGAGTTGCGACAAATTAAAGCGGAACGGACGATAACCTAGCGAATTAAAAAGATTAATCGTTTTTTACTCTTTCGCGTGGTAAGAGGATTGAGCGGTCGTGACGGTCGTCGGAAAAAATGGCGACTGGTTCGTCGCGATTTGCTCGTTGGTACAATCAACCGAATGTCGTCTATCGCGTAAGAGAACGTCAGATAATAGAGTACTCCCGGAGGTTAATGCGATAGAGTCAGTCCGTTGTCTAAGTCTGCTAATGTCGACCCTAAATGGATTAGCGGGGGAGGGAACGTCGGGCTAAACGACGATATAATACCTGGCGAATTTCCGTTCTGCAAATCGGTTTAACTGCCCGGCCGGGTCCACAAAGCGTGCCGACACTGCCCGCTATAATGTACGTAATACTCGTTAACAAAAACAAATTCGACATTACGCGGCTCCGAAAGGAGTTCCACGACCGCTTTTGAATCCTGAAGTTGGATTATGCATGCCGTCCTTTTCGGGAATTACGGGATGCTTCGTGCTCGTGCTCGTGCTCGCTCCTCGCAAGAAGTCGCGCGAAGTTTTAGCGGGGTGACGGTGATTTAGGCGTTCCGAAGCCCTGGGATTAATGGCAAAAGAAAGTTTCAATGAGAAAAGGGACAGGGAATCGCGACGGAGCGCAGATTCCTGGGGAAATTACCGATTTTCGAGAATCTGCCCTCAAAGGAAGAATATTTAACCACCAACGTTTCTCCAACGGAAGTCTACTCGAAAGATAAATTTTATCAAATTACTCTACTCCGCAAAATTGAAGTTCGCAGTGCTTGTATCTCTAGTCTTCGCATTTTTAGAATTTATCTAATTTTGGTTTGATTTGTATTCGAAGGAAACGGTTAATTCGAGGTATACATATGCATAAGATATTATATGGATCTTTCTCCGGTTTCAACGGCAACTAAATGTAAAATTCACGCCGCCTGTTACTCCGTCGCGTCGGTAGGTTACTCGTTCACGGTTGGCGGGGTTTTCGAACATGAAGGCTTTGAGTATGTACGTAGACGTAATTTGATTTATTCATACGTCGTGTGAATACGCACCCGTGTGACGCAACTACGCGTGTAATTCAGAGCGAGGTCTATTGCAAACGTCTGGATCCTTTAATAACTTTCGCTAGGAAATTTCACTTTGCCGTCGCGAATAATGTTCATTTACCGGACGAATATTTTACCGTTTGTTGTTCTCAGTATGGTAAATATCACCGCTCATATTTATTGGTAATAAAAAATATCGATAGCTTATGTTACGTATTTTTATGGAATACTTTTTAGACAAAGTAAACGCTTCGGATTGCGATTTAAATGATATTTTTGTTCAAACACTGCAAAAGGACTTTACGTATTCAGTGACCGTAAATTCGCGGGCAATAACATGTACATGCGTGTACAAAACTGTTAAAAATATCAGCCTTCCATTTCAAAATGAAAAAGTTTTTTCGTATATTCAAAATACTGATTCCGTGGGTTAAAAAATATTTACAAAAATGTAAAGTAGCTTCCGTTGTAACGATTATTCGGATATCAGTTGTGAAAAATATTTCCATCTACGGTGTACGAGAAAAATGTTATTAAGAAGATTAATAACAGCAACGTAATAAAACTGTTGAAGTTTCTGTCTCTGGTGATAAAAAATCGAGGGACAAAATGTGGCTCGGGATCTTGGAGCATCCTTGGAATACGGGCTGGCCAGTTTCGTCGCGCGGAAGCTCTTCATCGAGGTCGAAAGCGGCGCTAATTTTCCGACGACTTCTTCTCGAGATTTACAACGCCGTATGCCGAGCTTTGCCCACGCGCGGCCGCAGCGCAGTAAAACAGAAGAGGGCCTCGGCGTCTCGGAGCCCCCTAAACTAGTTGCAGAATTCAATTTTGAGAATTAAATTTAAGCCGCACTTTGAATTATATCGCGCTGCAATAAAGCCGGACTATAATATATCGCAGCGCATCAGCGATAGCAACCGAGACGGGGATCTAGAATCTTACAGAGAAAGCTTAATAAATCGTGATAAAACACGAAATTACTACGTCGTTATCGTTATCGTTATCGTTATCGTTACGAGTAGAGAATACTCTGCCGTTTTTTGGGTAAACTATTGCACTTTCACAAATTTTGTCGTCACGAGACAACAGATTGCGCCTACTCGATATACGTCGAAAACACCGAAAATTCCGGGGTGGAACGTAATTTACTGGAAATCATCTGGAACTGATTTGGCCGGGCTCTCTGGGTTTTGCATGACGATCGATACAGAGGCGCGACGACGTTCACAGATCGGTATTTTCACGGGGATGAGAATGAATTCGAGATTTTGCCGGTGGACCGGCCTTGAAATCAGCCCGAGATAAATCGGAAACATCGATCAGGTTAAATGTCGACGGTGCACCGGCAACCCTCTAGACTTCCGGCCGTAGATTTGCCGCGCTGAATGAAAAATCACGCGGGTTTCGGCTTGAATACCAACCGGGTCAGATCGCGGCAACGGCGGTGGCGGCGGTGGCGGTGGTGGCGACTGTGTAGCAAACAGATGCTTCCGATTTAGCATATCGCATTGTCAACGTTCGTTGTATACATGCATACGTAAAGGACACGTTCGATTTCATCTATGTTGCGAGGAAAATCGCTTTCAACGGTTTCCTTTTGCGCACCGTTATTCCGATTCCCAGGACGCTGACAAACATTTCGCGAATTTCGCGGGCCACTTCTTCCGCTTCGCCTCCGTTCTGCATTGTTTCCCTATCGGGAGTTGAAACAACTTATTTCTGATTTTGGATTTTACAGAAATTAACACGCCGGCAGTCGCGTCGGTGTTCCTGGATTTTCGAGTATGATTGCGCGCGAGGACTAGACGAAATATTCAGTGGGAAGGCAGTCGTGCGAAACGAGCCACGTCCCCACCTGTTCGTCGAAGATAACCTTAAACTCTTGCCAATCCTATATCCGTGACTTATGGAGCCGACACGAGACAGTATTAAGGGGTTGCGTAAGAAGGGCGGCGATCCATGCGAGAAAGAGTAGAGAGGAGAGCGTAGACGCGCGCAAGACGGGAATGTTAGTTCGCAGCCCGGTCACGATGCTGCTAGGCGGTGGCGAGGGGGTGGTTTTCACAACGGGGGCGGCGGCAGGCAGATGGGAGACACCAGGAACTGCATTATGCATCCGAAAGTGGCTGACTACACCCCCGTACGGGCGTTCGACGTGTAGCTGCACGGTTTTCACAGAATATTCGACGAAGCTGCCTCTACTTATACCTCCTGATGGTTCGACACCGAGCGCTTTGCACCTGTTCTTTGACGAACACCGAAATGAATAATTGCTACGTTTTACGCGTCCACGGCGCAAGCGACGGAGAGAAGATGGAATTTCAACGATTGAAAAATAAGTGAAATTCAATCGTTTGTTTGGAAACCGGTGTTTTTCTTCGAACAAATGTCCATGTTATTCGCTGAACTACCAAGCCAAATAACACGGACGCGATAGCCATTTTCCTGAAGCCATTTCTACGGAACACCACTTTACGCGGAACATGAGGAACACGAGGAATTCGTGTATACCGTTCCCCGGATTCGCAAACTTTGCGCTCCACTTTGTGCGCATATTTACATTTGATCCCTGCCGCTTCTCAAATCGGGTTTATTGTCTATCGACAGCCCGTCAAAGGAGAAGGAATCGTGGGCGTAACGCAAGACTCTGGTCTACCGAATGGGACGATCAGGTGTGAGGGAGAGAGAGAGAGAGAGAGAGAGAGAGAGAGAGAGGAACCTGCTGTGTGCAATCGTGCGAAACTACTCAAGGACATGTACAGCAACCGTCACAGCACCGTCGACGGATCCTGTCGATGCCACCACTCGACAGGCTTACCACTAAAGCCCTGTGATTCGATTCGAGCCAGCGACCCAGATCGTTCCTGACATTTGCCAGACGATCCATGATAGATCCGCCTTTGCTCACAGTACCACACTGACTTCCAGGCTGTTTCATTTTTATGCCCCACGGGATCTTCCTGTTCGTATAAATAAAGATGAAATTTTTCCCGGCTGCGTGTGAAAACGAAACTTCCTTTTTGTTTGACGGATACCAGTTATGCTTACCGGGAAAACGCGTGTCAAGCGACAAACGCTAAACTTGACGCGACTTCGGCGGAACGTGTTGCTCGAAAAAATATTCGAAGACGCAGACGCGCGTAGGGATTCCACCCTTCCGATCTTGTTCCGTCTCTTAATGTCGGATTTTGTTTTTTCCAATTTCGCTGGGACGTTCGGCCGACGTTGACAGTTTGTTAACTATCGTAAAAAGAATTTCGACCAATTTCTGGTCAATTTTAATGTACTGCAAAAAGTGTTACCGACGCTAGTTCCCCAGGACCGCCATTATTCGACAGGATCATGGCGAAAAGGATCGTGAGAGGGAAATTCTGGAAATTTCATGAAATTCATTGCAAAAACGAAGGCCCAGCGCGAAGCGTAAGCGCTATAAAAATAGCAATCGCCATGCGTCCAGTGATTTGTCTCCCGTACGGTTCGCCACTTTTCACCTGCCATCGATTCCGTTCTCTCCGGCTCGATCGTTCTCTACCCTCTTATTTTATTTTTATAGTCGGTCCACCGCAGTTGCAGCTGCGCGACGCGTCGCCGCCACCGTGCAGTGTCCTCGCGAGTGTACGCCGCGACGGCTCGCATATGCAGAACCGCATTACTTTCGTTTAGATTCTCTCTCGTTAACCATCGCGATGATATGGAAGACTAATTTCGACGCCACCTGCTAGTGTTGCCAGATGAGGGGAGCGAGCACGAATCGAGGGGAAAAAGTTACCCTCTCTCTGCCAGTACCGGAGTATGCACCACAGGGACGAAACGGGTCACGTGACGTAGGAGGGACAGAGTAGAGTGGGAGACAAGTCTTAATCTGGCGACTCTGCTGCGCGATACTATACTCGAGGCCTGTCCAACGTCTTCTTCGAGTCACACGGTTCCCACCATCGATCTGTGTCCGTTTCCCCACCGGCTCCTTCTCGTGTTATAATATGCGATAGTGGGGGAACGTCGCGTCCCACCTAAACTTCTTCATTCCGAAGTGGGAGAACGGGTCTAACGTGGGCCGCGTGTTGGACAGGCTATACTTTAAACTGTTGCCTATGTAAGACTCCGACTTCCGTGCGCATCGTGCGCTTATTCAAGATAGATCGATCGTCGAGTCAACGTAACATTTCATAAAATCTTTTATCAGCGCGAGCCAGTCGACGGGCCGGGTCGGACCGGGCCGGTATCGGCGTTCACCGACGGTTAAATATGTACATTCAATCTCGTTCGCGTAGATACGCGTGTCTGTACACTTCCACCGCCTGCTTTTGTCCAACTAATCCGAAGAATGAAAGCAGTAATGCGTGGCCGGTTCGCGCATTGTCGACGGGGACACGTCACTCTTGGCGCAATAACGCCGGCCGCGAATAGGACAAGGGGATGAAAAATGACCGAAAGTTCTCGATAGCGAAGGGTGGCGACGAAAGGGGTTATCCGCGATATCGATTGGCCATCGGCATTGTTGTTAGTCGCGCGGCGTGGGATGGGCGAAAAATAGTTGGGTATCATGGGCAGGAGTCGTAATGAATTGATGTCGAAACTACATCTCCCGTGGCACCGGGAATATTCTCTTTCGACAACAGTGTCGTTTTCATCGGGTAAACCCGTAATGGGTTAGCATTAGTTTTTTAAAAAGTTCTGCTCGAACTTGTGCATTTCGTTTAATGCGGGATGATTGTTCTTGCGAAACCTTCTTTGAAAAGCGTTGTATTTCGAATGGTCTATATTTTTGATCGACATTGCAACATTTCTGCCGAATCCTAAAATTATTCTGAAAGTCTGGCAAAAAGAGATCGCTCTCCGAAATGGATGAAGCTGACGAACAGTTAGTTCGCCGAATGGAATTCGATATGGGGAATCGCGTGCAAGTCATTTTTTTTTGGTGGGGGGGGGGAACAATCGTTTGTAGAATTGGTTTCCGTGCTGGCCGAGTGACGGTTTAATGGATCCACAAAACGGTATGTCCCCCCTTGTAACATTCTGAAAATGGTTTCATTCTATTAGGTGGATCCATTTGTCTTTCTTCGCTCCCTTTTTTTTTCACGGAAGACAACACGGAAAACTTTCTATTTGACGTTTCCCTTACCCTCGCCATACCTAAAAGATAAATGATGCTCGAGCAGCACGATTTGACGTGCCTTGTGCTCTTCATCGGACCTCCGTGATTTTATCGCGGATTTTCGTGGCCCGGGAAGCCTCGTTTATCAAATTTAAAAAAAATCCTACCCGGTTGTTTTCTCGCGCTTAATTAAACGAATGCTAACGCTATTCTCTTATAATTTTCAAAGACTCGAGATAGAAACGGAACGCAATGCGGGTACATGAAAATCTGCAGCGAGCAACGTTCACCTAAATATGGCATGCAATTAAGGATGTCCTGAAATGCAAATGTCTCGCGCGAGATATTAGTTAACGGATAAGTAGTTCCAACACGCGGAAAACACTGCAATTGATAAGCGGAAAAAAGCGAAACAGGCACGGTCGACGAATGGAGATGGAACGAACGAAGAGAGGCAGCAAAAAGAACCGTAAAAGGACGTGTTGCACCTTCGCTATCTGTCCGGCTCGTTCAATTTCTTTCGCATAATGCGACTAACGAGCCGGTTTCGGAACTGGCTCGGCGAGCGTTGCACCGATGCAGTTGCCACGGATGCAAAAACTTGCACGGTTACTTGCAATCGGGGCGCAACTACTTCGCTTCGAATCTCTCGAACGTAAATCCGCGCCAGTTCCTGCCGGTGATGCAGTGCTTACTATCATGCGAATGCAGCTTCAGTCGACTCTATAGCGATTAACAAAAACGGACGGAGATGTGTGCGTGTCCGCGCGTGCGCGTGTGTGTGTGCCAATGAAAATGCCTAACGACCGATTGCTACTCGTTTGCATGTATTGCTGGAGAGATAACTGTTTCTTTCTTTTTCTGCAAACGTGATTGTACGCTGTGCTTTCAAAAAGTTCCTGCACTAACGTTAAATAAAATCGAGAGGACGCGAGCAAATCGAATTTCGCTATTCAAATAAACTCCGGAAAACGTGAGAATATTCTTTTCATGAGAACTCGTTTAGAATTATATATTACATATTCCATCGAAACAGTTGTTTTGTAACACAACATTCTACATGCACGTTCCAAGAAATAACTCGATATTCTTGAATGATATGGTGTGACAGTTAAATCCAATACGATTTGTCAGTTCCAGACAGTCAGTTTACGTATTGATGAATTTATACGCCAGAGTAATATCCACAATTGTGGTTCCACCTTTCAAGGATGTAAGCTCTAAAGCACGGGATGTATTGACGTATAAAAATTTCAAACAGAATATGGTCGGATAAGGCGAATAAAAAATATCGAACCGTTGCAAGAGAAAACCCTCCGCTTCTATATTTCTTTCAGGTTTTAAACGGGGGGGTGGGGTTACGATTGTAGAGACAATTTCAACGATATAATAATTGAAGGTCACTCAAGGTCATTTAAGGTCATAAACGTAAAAATGTAAGAAAAATATGGATTCGCTGTAACCGAATCCATTGAAAAAAGTAAAGAAAATGCTCGAATCCGAAATTATCTGTTACGATATGCTAGGGTAGAGGCCTGATTTGCTTCCCGACAGCGAATCTAACCTCCGAGATGAAAGTGTGTGCCGCGCGAATCTAAGAATCGATCTTCGGCCGTCGAAGAGCCGTAGAACAAAAGGGTAATTTAGCGAACGCGAAGGAAGTCCGGGACTGGTTGCGTCTGGGGTGGTTCTCACAATGCGAAACTCGTGTCGGAGGGAAAGTAAAGGCTGAGTCGACGACGGGAGGCGACGCGTCGCGACGCCTGCTTTTCTAGAGAATAGGCGAGCCCCGTTCCAAAAGAGGGGAATCGCGAAGCGTTTCGGATGAAACGCAGGCTTCCAATTACACGGGAATTGAGAAACAGGAGGAGGTGCGTGATCGAGCATGCGGAACACAGAGGGAGAACATAATCCGAGAATGACCCGCATTCTTCAGATTCGACGAGAAAAGGGTGGAGCTTGCCGTGACGTGCACGAAATACTTCTAAGCATCCGGAGCGATAACGCGGAAGGGAATCTTTCCTCCGATAGAAGAGTTCAGATTACTCATATACGATCCAACTATTCTCGCGAAAGCAATCGTGGCCTCTCGAGTTTCGGTCGATCGGCTAAAATTGCTCGAATCTCGCATAAATTTTAGAATTTATCGACTTTCCCGCGATAGGGTAGATTTTCGAAAGGTGGAACATTTGCTATCGAACGTGTCGCAGCGTCGTTTGTATTCCATCTCGTTTTCATAAATAATGTCGTCCCTTAGCAGACACGGGTATCCGATCTCCGGATTTCATCATGCATTCGCGTCGCACGTGTTCTCGTCGCATAAAATCTAAATTTTCGTAGCTATATCCATACGTATTTTCATACATCTTATTAGGGGCTCCCTTGGTAATTCCGAGTGAACGCGCCAATCTTGTGGTCGGGGATATCGCGTTTCTTCCAGCGGCTCTGTTTTTCAATTTTCTGCCGCTGAAAATCGGAACACCGGCGAAATCCGGGGAGATGCATAAAATCTCGGGGCCAAGAAAATTCGGGCGTTTCTTTCGAGTCGTTCGTATAAACGAGAATTACATTACTTTCAGCATTTTCATAAAGATTATTCTTCCGATTACTTTCGTTAAAAATTTTACAACGATCTTGGCCACGAGGGACAAAATGTTGTTTGAATTTAAAGTACTTTGAAAAAAAAAAAAAAAAGAAAAATGTACATTATATAGCTGATTTGAAATGTAGATATGTTTACCTGCGAAATTACAAATACCCTGTTTCTTCGAACTTTTACCTCGACTCCGGTATGCCCTTTGAAACGTGATTTACCTTCGAAGCACTTTCGAGACAACTTCGATAAAGCAGTTTCCCAGGTCTCGCTGTGTCTTTGATTAAACCCGAGAAATTTGAGATGAATAAATTTAAAGTTATCTCGGGAGGTCAGGTTAAAGTAAATTATTTGAACGCGAGGAGTTTTTGTAGCGAGCACGGATGCAATGCAGGCGCAGTAATTAAGACAAAAGTGACACTGGGAAAGCTGAGGCAACGTTGAATGTGTAATTATAAGATGAAGTTGATGCAGAGTTTGCGATTACAATCATGATAATACGACAAGTATAATTAAGACGTGCGTAATATGACGACTACGAACTCGGTAGAACCACCGGCGAAATGCTCGAGCAGTTTACAACGCAAAGTATCTGACGTAACGGCGAGAAACTGCGAAACGGTTCTACAGGGTGTACCAAAATTATGAGTGAAAAATTGTCCTCGACCGAATTTTCATACTCTGATTAAAGGAAAAAATAATTCTTCTCCTACTAGCTTTGATTACGGCAGTTACGGTTCCGATCCCTGCTGGCAAGAATGCTGTCGAAAATTTTGGCTGGCTCCTATTAACGAGATTAGCATTTAACGCGGGATTTGCGATTCAAAATGCGTTTCCGAATGTAAGGGCGGCAGTCGGCGTTCGTATTATCGAATTTCGGTGACAAAACCCTCGCGGAAAGTTTCGCCGGCGACAGATGCGAGCAGAGAAATTTCACTCATCACGCCGGCCGCGTTGAATAATGCAGAAGGCAACGCGCAACAACGAAGACAGGCCGGAGCGGAGGTGCGTGGTCGCCCCGCGGATTCCCGGCCCGGGAAAGCCCGCTAAACACCGGGGGATGTGCTGTTTAACTTTTTGGCATTAAATCTAAAAGTTATCGTTAATTCTAAACTAAAGACATAGATACGGAACAAAAGTGTTCAGAAAATACGGTGCAACTTTTCTCTTCTCGGCGACAACCTTAGCTGGGACAATTTTCTACTTAAAGGTCCTATTCATAAATTAGCAGATGGAAATGTAAATTTATGCGTACGGCCGCGGTATGGTTACGATAAAGCTTGATCAAAGAAGTTATACGCGCCCTATAACTATATCTATAATAAGTGTAACACGCGGGCTCGGGCCGCGCGGTGTTAATTTCGTTATTCACCGGCTACTCCGCCAGGTAGCATGAATAGACGTCGCGCGACTATTTCCATTAATCACGACGCACTTAACTTGCGCGGAATCTGTCAGAGCAGCCATTGATCAGGCGTCCGGGTGGATTGCTCCTGAAACAGCCCGCAGTTGGATGCACGGCCCGCACACCCGTGATTATTTACGCAATCGGAATTCGTTGATGCGTTCGCCCGTGCACGCCTAGCTCTGAATACTCTATTGTTAATCCTATAAGCATCACCTTAAATTCGTGGGTGCAACAGATCACCCATTGTCTCGCTTCCACCGAATACACTCTTTTTCGTTTCTGATCGAATTAGGGAGGCACATACGGTACAGTACAGTGCAGAACGGTATAGCATTCTAGAAATTCTACACCGACAATTCGCATTTTAAGTAAAAATATTCATTCGTTTTGAGAGTTATAATGCGCGCCGTTCTTAAAAATGCAGTTTCGAGGTAAACGGCTTTAAAGTTTGGAACGATGGTCCCTACAGCCTATAACTTGGTTACGTTCGGTCCTATAACTTCCATAATTACGCGGATATTTACATGAAATTGCTTTTAAAATGTGCGTAAAGAGCGAGACTTTGAAAATGAACAATTAAAGAAGTAGATTTTTTGGACGCGAGAGGTATGTATTATCCACCGTAACGATTTTGTCGAAGCGTGAGAAAGCAAATGAATGAACTACAATGACCCGGTACGCTAAAATGTCATCTATTGCTTCGCGCGCACCGCTGCGCGAATTTTTCAACAGTTTCGGACGTTAATGCGCGTAATAGCTTAATTTACTCTACCCCAAAAATTGCCAAAATTTATTCGATAAGTAGATTAATCAAGACATTTTGCCGTGAAATTGATCGAACATGAGAATTTGCCGATGACGTTTGCACCTGTGCGTTACATGATGTATGCACCTCTCTCTATTACAGTTTCTGCTTGGGATTAATGCTGCTGACATATTATTTACATTACCGAATAATTTGATTTACAATATTAATTAGAAAATAATACCGCACCATCGTTAATATTTATTACAACTGGGAACAAAGAGTAATGGGCGGACACCACGCGGTAATCGATCATTTAAAAGCATGCGTTTCCGACGACATTTCAAGATCATCATCTATCTTGCCTCTCCTTTTATTTGCGAAATCGCATTCAATGGAACATTTTGTAAATAATTGATTGTTCTTACTTTTAAAGAATAACTTGCACACTCCGTATACCCGTAAATACGTGTGCAAAATCCTAACACGAAAAGTATGATGGTTGTTTCGTAGAAAAACAATTCCTAAAAGTTGATGAAAAACAGCCTCGAAAACCGAAATACTCCCTTAAGGGGCATCTCCCTTACCATCGCGTTCCACCGAGTCGGCTTTTACGATTGTCGCGCGAATCGTATCCGTTTAAAGCTGTCCAAATCTTTGTTATGAAAATGCGTTGCACATAGTTCCTTCCGATTTCCATATTTCACTATTCATGAACGAGGCTAAGAAACTGGCCACGAGAGTTTCTCGGTTCACTCGGGTACCCGTGATCCGCCATTCGAAACACCAGAAACCCGTCGGGTTTTTCCGTGAAACGTATTTCGACCCCCACCCCCGCCCGCCCACCCCTGAACCCTCGCCGCCGCCGAAATTATTCCGTCTGTCCCGGCGGCGTGGTATTCAGCTGTCTCGGTTCGGCACCAATTTAAGAAGCTTATAAAGAGGAACTGCACTCTCGGCGGAATGCAAATCTTCGGGAACGCCGAGAAAATTGCGCCCACTTTAAGCCGTTGTCGGGAATAGTTTCCGTTTTGATGGAGATCGTTGCCGCCCGGGCGAAACGGAATCTCCGCTGTCAAATTAAACATCCGGCTCTTATTCCTTTTTTTCTTCGTTCTCGCTTACTTTCCAAGCGGTGCTAATGTTAAGCGCTTCTTGTCCAACCAAACATGAAAGTCATCTTGGGAAAATTGCAAAGCACGATATCCAGATTTTTAATCTGTTCTACCAACGTATATTCGTGTCTATAACATCGCTTCCCATCGCTTGCTGTGGGAAAATACTTTCGCGCGGACGATTTCTTGTGGACCGTTCGACGCGAAACAGGAGCATCGTCGTGGATTTCGATGAGACTCGAGCATTAAAGGTTCGAAATCGCTTTGGACGTCGCGCGGCACGACACAGCAATGCTTTTAAAAGTCGATTTTCACCGGTTGTTCTGACCGTTGAAGCAACCGGTGATTAATTCCGAATATTTCGTCGATAGTTCTACGACATTTCCACGCGGAGCATCTATCAAGCAGAGCATCCGTATGGCTCGAGGCTATTTTAAATTCCTGGCGGAAGCCCCGATTATTACGGCGACTAGGAACGCCCCATGAACTCCATTCAGTTCCGTTCCGACGTAGTCGAGTCAGGAATCCGGAGTCGTGTGCCATTTTGTTAGGAAAGCCGTATCAATCCGTTTGTACACATACAGAACGCGCCGAACGAGCATGCTCCTCTGACCGAGCCGCCCCGCGAACCCCCTTACACCCCTTCTACGACCCCTTCTGCGACCCCAACGATGCACCGAAACTTTCCCAACTGGCATCAAGCCACCGTCACGCCGGACAGAATTCCAATGTGTTTACAGTTATGTTTACGCTCAGAATCGTTCCGGAACAATCCTATCTAGCACCGTTTCGTCCGACTTTCCATCCTCGATGGCGACCCATTCCTTCATGGGATTACTACGCGCGGCGAAGATTGATGGTTTCTATTCGACGGACGGAAAATGATTGTTTGCCGGTGCCGTACGAATGGCTTTGTCCTGCCAATGGGACAGACCGATATTTTTCGGAACCTCTTCACTCTTTTCGTCTTTGAACCTTTGCTTTACGAGTTTCTTGCAACTCGGAGAAAAACTTAATGTACGATACAACTTGTGTATGCTCCTTCACTGGTTCTGGTCATCTCGTGGAGAAATAATAGAATTCAGCAAAATACTGGGTAACGTTGCGAATAACATTTTAAAACCGAGGCTGCACCGGGCGCAATAACGCGGACAAACATCCGGCGACAGAGGTAGGGTAATTACACTGGCTTATCGTTCAGGCGAATTTAATTAATCGTTCGATTTAATTGTAAATTCCAATTGGTTTAATTTAAAACGGGAAACTAATCTTGAATAACTACGCGTAAAATAACATCTAACTTTTGTTTATACGTTTCGTTCCTTTTCTCCTCGTTTTACCATCGAATCTTTTATTTCCATTCTCGCCGCGATACATTTAATGTATCGTCGAAAACTTACGAGTTACCGTTCCACTGGACGGCCAAGCATTTTTCACCAGGCCCACAATGTAGTTAGGCAATTTCGACACAGTAATCTATTTTACGATCTCCAATTAGCAACCAAAGTATACATATGGCTCCCTGAAGAGCGTTTAACGTTGAGAAGAATAGAGCGGAACAACGGAGAACGAGAAAATATATGGCCGCGTGTGTATCGGTAGAGATTGACAATAGATCTTTGAATTCACCAGTGGAGGAGGAAAATTAATTCCGGAATAAGTGCCAGCCTCGTGGTTTGCGACTATCCTCGGCCACCCATTTACACGAGTATTGCTCAAGTATATTCCATATGTCTACGGGGTGTCCTAAAATGGTATAAACTGTTGAAAAACAGCCGAGACAACGATGTGCTAACACGTACTGGACCACCCGGTAAAACCGTATCTCGAGGGACGCGGTTCTTGAAAACTTCCACGGGTTTCGAAGAGAATGGGCGTTTACTATTGCTCGGCGTGTGCATTATCTGGATACGGGACAAGAGAAACGGAAACTGTAATGAAATCTCGGCGGCTTAAACGTGACACGTCTTATCGTGATAGCGGATAGCTGTGCTCTTTCAACTTTAATTCCTTAATTCGTATTTGCTGGTGCCCGACTCCGCGTATCACGGCTTAGGTCGTAATGCGAGGGCTTTTGTTCAAATATTGTTACAACACGAAGAGTTTCCCGTCTGTTTATCAGCCGGAAGTTGGGACATAAGATGGATTCAAGCTCGTTCGGCCGAGTATACGGTTAAGAGAAGGACTTCGGGATAATTCCGTCCGTTATATTATTGCAAGCGTGGTGCAAGCTGCAAGGTCAACACGCGAGAGACACGGTCACAGCATCTTGCAACGCGACATTGAAAAGTGGAAGCAGAAAACTATGGAATCTCAGCTGTTACGAGCGCCGAAATGTCGCTTTAGTTCCTCTTTTAAAATTTCGTAATCGAACGGTGTTCAGGACAAATACGATTTAATTTGGTAAACGAAAAGACCAACGAGAACGCGAAGAATGTTTAACGGTGTACGTTTAGGATGTTCAATTGATTTTCTCGAACCGTTTCGTTCGCGCAGCAATTTTTTAAACAAACGTGACTCGAAACGTGTTCCGTGCAGCGCGGCAATATGCCGCGTCTCTGAAGGGTCATGAATATTGTCGCAGACGACAGCGCGAGACCAATTCGTGCCCGACGACGAATTCACAGTTCCATAAACGTACGGCCCTTGACAAAGCTAACAGACAAAAGTGCATGCGAGGTAGTCGCGCTGAAACGAGAAGTGGCGCGCGGAGACAGAAAACTGGAGGCTGCGGGAGGCAAAAGAGAACCCAGAGCGAACCAGCCACGCCGGTTTATTAGGTAACGAGAAATACAATTTTAATAACGAGGTGCATTCTATCTCCTCGGCCTTTGCGCTTCGATGGCCGTTATTGTTACCTTGAATCCACGCTATTTGCATTACAAGGGGACAAGGTCGGAGACATTACGAGACCTCCGAAAGACTGATCGAATCGAGCGTTCGCTCGAAGACTTTATCCAAACGCATTTATTTATTATTTACGGAAATAAGTGGTACTCTATTTATCCGAACCATTACTGTCGGAATTTACCGAACTCTTGAATTCTTTAAAATTTTTATTTTAAAAAGCCATAACGAGTCTTCCAAATATGACAACGTTCGAGCAACGTTGAAAGAGAGCGATGTACCTTTAGCGCAAGAATATTAAATAATTTCCTGATGTTTATCAGAAAAGCATCAAATGCTAATGCATTTTACTGATCAGCCGGGCACACGCAATTAATATTGCCAAGAAACGGGCTGATATTTTCCTATACCACCGACGGAGCGACAGGCGGAAAGGTAGAGCCATGATGCGTCACCGAGAATTTCTATTATGCAAAATATTCCAGCTCGACGGAAGCCACGCGATACAAGCGTTCGCGTAATGCTTAAAGAGCGACACTATTTCCGCGCGCCGGCAAAGTCGAAACATTTTCCCCTTCGCCGTGGCGTGGGATTAAAGCTTCGTAAATATAACCGGCCTATTGAAAGGGAGCTCGCGAAAGAAACGCTGCGGCCGGGAAGAAAAAAGGTAGAGACGACGGTGTGCCGACGAGACGGTACGGAGATGGCGGAAGACAAGGAAGATAGATAAAGAGAGTAATTTTCGTGGGTACACAAGCCGTAATTATTAATGTCACGGATGAGGCTGCGTCGCAGAGGATTTGCAGGCTTCTGCATCTTGGGTTACAAGACAACAAGCTCCGCGCAAGACGTACAGTTACGACAGACCATTTTTCATTTGCCGTCGCAGTAACAATCTCTTCCCTTGCTGTTCGCAGACCGCTCAACAAGAAACGAGAGAAAATGTTTCCGTCACAGTTATCGCTGCGTGTCCCGGCAACGTATTTATTCGTTAGTTTTTCGAAGCTCCGGTTAAAAATGTGACGGCAGACGAGAGATATTTTCGAGCTCCACACATTTTTTCACGACTTCCACATGTTTTCCAGCTATCGGATACGCGATCGTGTGCTGAAAAGGCGTACAGAATTTAGTTATCCAGGGTTGTCCCCATTTTATCATATGTGAAAGTTTCCCATTTTTCTTTTTTTTTTGTCCTTCGATGATCGTTATTCCTTTGTGCGGTCGACAACGTAGAACGTGGTTGTACAGTTTAGCAGAAAATTGTTCGGGCACCTTTCGGAAGAACTCGATTGGTCGTTGGGAACGGACGAGTACGGAAGAATGAAAAGTTGAGTATCGATCGAGAGGCTTTTATTAATCAACCATGGACACTGAGGTGGACGCGCGATAACAGGCGATCGACTGTCTGTCGAATTAGTCGATACGGATGATTACCCCCGGATGAGGCTGCGTCGATGACTGGGGTAATTAGGCGGCTCGTCTCTTCAACGTTGCATTACGCGAGCAGCACCGGCTGCTGCCACATCATTGAACCGACATTACTCTCGTGACTCTGACCAGCATAAATACGAACGATAGAACGTTGACCACTGTCGCTTGAAACAATGATCGCTACACATAGATTTAGAACGACCGTATCGTTGAAATTGTCTCGAGAAGGACTACGATCGTAGGAATTCCATTTAAAAATACTCCTTCAAATCTCCCAAGCATCTCCACCGGAAAAACAGTTAGGTACAGTGATTTCTCTGTATATGTCGCCAAGGCCTGGATGGTAAACGTCGCGGAATTATTCCCACGAACGATAAAGGGGCCCGAAACGACGCGCGAATTGGAAGAAGCATCGAATGAGCAGAAATACGATCTGCCTGTTTCGCGATCTATAGAGGGATTAATGCGTGGAGCAGAGAGCTGGCGCAAAGTGTTTGGCTCGATAGGGTTGAATCGAGTCTCTCTCTCTCTCTCTTTCTTTCTCTCTCTCTCTCTCTCTCTCTCTCTCTCTCGTGCGCGACGGACATCCCTCCGGTGCAGAGTAAATTCTAGTTTGCGCGTGCATTATCTCCGCCGGTCGCCGATAAATATTTCGCGCGAATGTTTCGGCCGTACGCGACGCGGTACATTGGAAAGCCATTATGCGAGGAACGCCACTCTCTGTCCGCGATTTACGCCCGTTGTGTTCCGATGGCGTTGGCGCGCAATGCCGCGCCATGCCACGCCATGCCACGCCATGCCAGGCCGCGGCGTCACTTAATTCGCGTTGAATAGCATCCAACTTATACAGCCGGATGGTTCGATACTTTTGTCGTTAAAGTGCTGCGAACTACACAGCCTCCCGCCGCACGGGGCTAGACTACTTACCATTATCAACCGTGAAATTCAAGTTGCTTTAGACGATACGGGGGTTAGCTCGGGGAAACCGTTAGCGCGCCCCGTGTTAATAGGAAAGTGATATTGGATTTCTGTCGAGAGATACACGCGGCTCCGCCGTTGAAAAAGAGGATCGCTCACTCTAAGGCGCATAGCGCTCATTAAACCGCGTGAAAATGCAAACCGAACAGGGATTGAAAAATCAATACCGCTGGAGATAGGGGTGACTTCCGCTTCCTTTAACCCAAACGATTTTCCTGCCACCCTGTTATTCTACACCGTGGGTAGAATTTATATTTCAGATATTATTCGATCGATCCTCTTGTTTTCTACGCGTTTATTTAAGATCTTGCGAACGTTTTTCCGTCAGACTTCGTATTCGAAAGACCTTGAACGAGTTCACCTTGAACGGTTGGAGCGTTCCTTTAATTTTCTGGAGTACCGAAGCTGCTGGAAAGTACTTGTTCCCCAAAGATCGATGATATAGTAAACTCCAGATCGAAAAGGTGAACAGCCGGAGCGAAGTGGAAAGGTGATAGTCCCGGCTCCTCGACAGGACCATATTCGGTGGTTAAGAATTAACCTGGCCACTAGGATGGCTTTGTTCGAGATTTCCCCAACTCTCGCGTCTTATTACGGACAATCCCCGAGACTCTCGGATTTCAGTTCGTCCCTGTTTCTGGGACGAGTACCTCGGCTAGTACCGGTTTCGACAGAAGAGCTTTTGTGCACCAGCAGAACACCCATTGTCCACTTCACTCGCGCCCTACGTGCTCATCCTCCCTTGCGCGTCTTCTTCTTCTTCATCTTCGTACGAACTCTCTCCCGCTAGCCGCCGTTGTCTCGAGTATCTCCGAGGGACACCAGACTACAGAAGATCTTCGTGAATGCTAAATATAAGCATAAAACGCGCTACCCTTGGCTCCGGGATCGGACACATGGTCTGGCCTGGGCGGCGAATTCGCTCGAGTTTCTCCTGGGTTCGTATTAAACGGAATTTCGTCTTCTAATTGGACACACGGAAGTCCTTCTGGACACTCGTCGGAGAGCCACCATTGTGGACCTCCTTTATTTCAATGCCGAGGCTGTTGTCCGAGTAATTAGCTGCCGGGAATAAAGCATTGCGAGTTACACAAACGTTAGCAGGCACTGCATATTTCGACCGGACCCTTTCGACGCGTTCGCCCGATACGTCCAGCCTTTCGCGACATATATCGAGAAATCGCTGTACTTGGAATTGACGGTGCAAGTTACGAAAGTAAAAAGTTGGCTGGAAGAAAACCAATTTATTTTACTGCCTTTATCGGAAGGATAAAATTCGACTCGAAAATGATTTTCTTATTCCGAGTGACAATTTAAGGAACAGAGCGGTGTTTCGATGCATCCGCCAGAATGGGCTGCGGTAACGAGTGCGGGAAGAAAGTCTATGAAATCCCACACGCGGTACCGCAGCTTAATGACGCTCGTCTTTTAACGAAGGATTATGATACGCTCGTTAAATCGCTCGTCAGGGAAAACTTCTCCATTTCCTCGCATTACGTTGATCGATTGCTTCGTTTCGGTGCCTGAAAAAGGCCGGAAAGTTCCGCGAGCTAGACGGACACGTAATCAGTGACCGGGGTCTGATTTTTTAATTACGTATTTATTCTCGCCTCGGGATAACGCCAGAGACCGAAGATGGTTTCGTAACTAAGACCGAGCGATTTTTCCTATGTCGAAAAACTTGAACAGGCTATTAATATAATGAAACGATCGATCACTGGAACTCTCATTTGTTCCAACACTTTCTTGGTAGCCTATGGAGCGTGTAACTTTACAAATAGGTGTAATCGATATAGGCACAGTAATTTACCCTATATAAATATTCGGCGCTGGTCAATGCGTTAGTTTGTTCTACGATAAACGCGTTCTAACTTTACAAAACATTTCCAAACCGAACAACAGAGGGATAATAAAAAAAAAGAGCTGCGCACTCACGTATAATCAGCGATCCCGCAGTGCCGAATCCATTAGCAAACGTTCGGGCGTACCTGACTTCCGGTCATCCAACCTCGAATTATTTCACTGCGGGCAAAAAAAGGAGGTAGGGGAAACACGGACTTAATTGTCGGCGAACCTTCCGCGTTTCCGGGACGTGGAGAACGTACGAGGTACGTATATCGATTATACTTATTTTTAAAGCACAACGAATATTAAATTCTTTTTTTTTTTATTGTGTTATTTTTACACTCCTCGTACAACATATCGCTGTACACCAACATCGAAAATCCGAGTAGAATTCCGGTTTGCACATGTTTAACCGATCCTCGTAGCACGCGTGCGATCGTCGACGAAATCACAAAATCAATACCGAAGAACAAGGCGAGCAGGAGGAGGAGAAGGAGAAGGAACGGAGAACGTCGCGTCGAGATGACAATGAGGATCCGTTCTATTAAAAACGCTTTCAAGAATGGAGGTCGTGAGTCGATAAAGCGATATTTGGCCTTCCTAATGGATCGCGCGACGCGACCGATCGAATGACAGTTTGTGGGTGGGAATGGAGGGCCGAGGCTGAGAAACGGAAGGGCACGATAGGACAAGCTCGAACAAGTCGGAGGAAACGGAACAGGAGCGAATCGGTCGCGGAAGAACCGACAGTGTCGATGACGAAACCGAGGCCAGGTGCGAGATCGTCTCCTATCATCTGTCCCCTCGCTTTTATTTGGTGTATCGGTAATAGCGTAGAGTGCTTCTCTCAAAGTAATAGAGGCTTGAAGACCCTTTAAGCGACGTTCGGCACTTTACGATCGCTCTTTATAGACGTTCACTCTATATACCACCTTTATTCCCCGGTCGATCCATCTCTGGTATCTTTTATCGCGCACGCCGAGCAAAAAAAAAAGTGAACGCAGCCGGGTTAAGATACGTCGTTCTCTCTTTGTTTTCTGTTCGTAAAGAAAGCGACTCCGTTTAGCGAAGACGCTTTAATGCTCGCGATGACGTGGAAACGTATCGATGGGTGTGATCGAAGTAAGTGTTGATCGAGTTACCGGGAATAATTGGAGGGCGGAGTTCTACGGGAAATTAGTTTTGTGAAAGTGGCCCGAGAAAATGTGCAGAGAAATTTTCACGACTCGAATGTTATTATTAACTCTCGGCTGAACTGAATTTTATTTTAGCAAAACGACCATTAAATTAGTTTTGAACTTAATAAATAAAGAATCGAAACACCGCTAATACATATTTATCGATCGAGAGATGGCTGCATATACTGCAAATGCTTAAGGACTTACATCGCTAAAGCCGCAAAAATGTTCCAGCGAGGCGAAAAGAAGGCACTTTATGAGATGTTTCGACCCGAGGAAAATCCTCTTTATGGTCTAGAGTCTAGAGATAGCAGATTAGAGTAAATGCCATAAATAGCCGACTATCTGTTTCAAAATCTTTCACCCAGCTTTAAACGCGTTTACCTTGAAACTTACAATTAGTCGTTTAACCTTATATTCCATGTCTTTCTCGAAAACTGCTGGTTCGGTTTCAAGCTTTTAAACATTTTTTTGGCTAGCTAAAACTCATAAAAACGTAGGAATGACAAATATCGGTTCATTAATTTCAAACAAAGAAGAGATAGACGCGAAGCATACCGGTGAAGAGAATTTGTCTTTGGCATCAGAGAAATTCGTGCAAGAACATTTTTATATCGTATTTATACTACGCTTCCGATAACCACAGAACCATTACATCGACCGACTTGTTTCTTTGAGCCCCTTCGACTTGCAAATTTTTCGTTACATAACCCGTTTTCTCTCGATGTTTTTATTCCGGCGGCGGCGCCCATCATTTCCCATGGAATTTCTGAAAACATCGCTTACCGCGACATCGAAACGGCCTTTCTGCACTCCCGATGTGTCGAAATTGCATATATGCGTAATGCGAGAGCACCCATGCCGCTGGAAATCCAGCCGCGCGCATCTTCTCGGGCTCCTTTGATGCCGTTCGCATGTTTCTTATTTTGCGGGAGATCGGAAACCAGGAACGAGGGTGGGTTTCCCTTCGCGTTCAACTTCAACCGGGTTTTTCGGCCCGTAATTTCGCCACGCTTCCGCGTACACCATCCGGATTCGTATATTTTTTTTCTGCTTCATCCGAACAGTCTGCCTTAATTATCACGTAGACCGCGGCTCCCGAGGGAATTTTGCCTTTCGCTTGCTCCGCCCGAAAGCAAAACGGTTAGCTAAACGAGTTTCCAACAAAATCACTGTTATGAAACCGTTGCCTCGGATCTTCCTTCGCGTCTGAAGTTACTCCGTTGTTAATAATTTACTGTAAAAAAAAAAAAAAAAAAAAAAAAAACAGGAATATTTATCGCAATTTCACGTTTATTTTGAAGATGTATCGATGTTAGAAGATTATTTCCATTGCCGAGAGGTGGTTCGGTAACTCGAGAATTTAAAAAAGTTTGTAAAAACGTGATTTGTGTAACGCTAACAACGGAACAATTATTTTTTCTGTAGAAATTCCTAATATTATCGTGAAAGTTGTAGCGTTTCCATAGTAGTTGTAATCGATGAAATAAATTTTTTGAATAATTGCTCGCATCCGCAAGGGAAGCCACGCGGAATGGACCGTTTTACGGTAGAAAAATTCGGTTCGGTTATCAACGTCGCGTGAACCATATTTGTTGGTTCAAACTCTACGTCAGGGTCTCGACAGACGCGACAATAACTTCCGGCCAGCGTGCAGCAGCGTCCCGAAGGTCTTCGGTCTCGAGCAGCCACACCCCATACCTTTTCACGTCTGCTTTCCTGTTCTTCGTCCATCGATTCGTCTTTATCAAACGCAAGAAAGAGGGGAAGCAAGGGAGGATCGACGGAAGCGACGACGCGACGCGACGCGACGCGACGCTGGGAAGAGAACGCGAACGGATAGGCTAGGCGGTCGTAAAGCCGAGAATTCCCCTGAAAGTGAATTTTCTACGGCGAAGACCGGAAAGTGCAAGGTAAAAGAGCAGGTAACTCGCTTCGGCGAAACTTCCTGCTCGCCGGAGATTCCCGTAGAACTGTATAGTAAAGAGCCACGACGTAGACCACGTTGGCCGGCACACAGGTCTTTGCCGCTTGAAAGATTAAATCGCCGTGAACGTATTTATTCAGACTTTCAACGAGACCACGGATACCATATTCCTTCCAATCGGATTCCACGGAGCGTGTTACGTGACGCGCGTGACGGGCGCGGTCGCCTAAATCGACTGATCGGCAGAGACACGGTTGCGCTCCGATTTTGCGCCCCGTTTTTCCAATCCTTCTCTTCTCCTCCAACGAAAGGATTTCGTCTCGAATCTTTCCATTTTGCGCACCGGATCTTGCCCGTGACTGATCTCTAGATCCTTCTGACGTTAGGCTTTCCAGGTACAGCCAAATTGAAGAAGAAAAAGTTACGAAATGTTCCAACTTTCGTAAACGCAGTGCATTTTCATCGCTCCTGAAACTTTCTTCCGTTTCCAACGCGGTTATTCGTTAAGGTAATAATCGTTAATGACATTCTCAAGTTACAACAACCTCGGCGTACCCCATTCGCTAGGCTGAAATTATTTTTCATCGTTGGTGGTTGGCTGATCGCCGCAGAGTGTCTCGAAAGCGCAACAACGCAGGGACGCTTAAGGCTAATGACTTTCCGTGTCGCGTTATGAATTTTAATGAGATTTATAATTACAAAGCGGCCCATGCTCTCTTTCCGATGGCTCGGACAAAAGACAAAGCCGGAAAGAATGGCGGAAGATCGATCGTCTGGATCCTCGCACACTCCCCTTTGTTGCTTCTAGCGTTGCCATTCTTTTTTCACAATCCGCGCATTTATTCCGAGAAAAAAGCTGTCCCCTGTGGGGGATCAAAATGAAAATCTCGCGTCGTAAAACAGATTTTCTGCTGTCTTAAAAAACTAAGTACCACGCTTCCCAGAGAACCTATATTATATATATATTTGAAACTATTATTTTTGCACATTACTGTGCAGGTCCTAAAGTGCGAACAGAAAAATTGTTAGAGACAGCGTGTCTCGCGTGGAAACAAATATTATCATCAGAAATTCTGCAGAAAAATCAGTGTTTCCTAATGATAGCGGACAAATGAAATTTTAACTCTACGGCGAACAAAGCCCCGAGTTCTGGAAAACGAATAAAATTTTATAACTCTCTTGACTCTCGGTTTTTAGATTGCAAAGAAGGATAGCAGAACGCTGAAATCCCCTTTAATCCATCTGTTCGACATCATCGTGCGCTAGGAAAGTCGTAGATTTTCGAAAGTGCCGACCGACCGGCGTAATTCAACGGGTCGACTCGTCTAGGACTCGGGCCCGCTCGATCGATTATCGAACTGGTCGCAAGAGAGCCTCTGATACTTATAGTTTCGATGTATCTCTCGTAGACGTAGCGTCTAAGTAATCGTTACACCGTGAATGTTTGTGCGACAATTTTGCTCCGTTAATGAACTTGACATTATTGTAAATATCGTTCAAATGTTGTATGATTTTTTTTTTTTTTTTTTGAGAAAAAAAAATAGGTCATCTCTCTCCGATTTTCCGTATTTACAGTTTCGCGAGAAGAATAAAACCAGAGCTTTCATTTCTTATCTCGAATGAAATCTGTCCAACTCCACGTCGCCAGAAATCATCTGGAAAGTCATTGTCCACTGTTGTTCGCAACAAGAATACTGTTCACCACAGTAATAATTCACCTTCTTCGGTGGTAGCTCGCCGTTGGAATTGCAATTTCCAGCAACGCGTTATTTCCACCGCGTGTTCTACCGGCCCGTGGCCCCTCCCTGTGGTCTCTCTCTACTCAACCCCTGCGAGAAGGGGTTGCTGAGAAGCTAAAGCGAGCTTCCTGGCTCAACTGAAATATCCCTTATGATGCCTATCCGGCTGGGTTTCGATGGTACGCATTGCGCTACGAGAAAAGAAAATATATGGCACAAACTGTGGGACCGCGAGCGTAATATACAGGGTGTCTCAGAAATGTCCTACTTTCTTGAGAAAAGTACAAACAAAAAGTTGCAAACATACGTAAACGAATGAACCGAGGGAAAAGGTCGAACTCGTGAAAATCGCAGAGATACAGGATCTCTGCTGTAAGGAGATAAGACGATCGAAATATCAGCGATACCGGAAGCTTGAAATACATGCATATTCAGCCGTTATTCCCCCGAGAAAAAGGTTCTAGATACGGAAGCATCCGTTCCGTCTATAACGATTTTCATGGTAAACATTTGCCCATAGCTCAGGCTTGCTGCTGCGGTTCAAGTTAAATTGCCTTCAAAATTGCATCCCCCTAGTGGCGCTGCGTTATAATGGTAACCCGGCCACCGACTCGGATCGCTCGCATAAATTTCAACCGGCGAGCTTTGCCAGAACTCGGAGCGCGATGCGCGCTGCGCGTGCCGGTAATTGAGCGATGATAATGATAAACAGGAATTTCTACGCGAGCCTATCGACGACGATGACGATGATCACAGGTTCCGTGTTTCGCGTGGCGGCTCCTGGCCGCGTCATTTTGTTGCCGCGGGTTTTACACGGACGGGGGATGTTACCCAAACGAAACATGCCGTGCTTCTCGTGGACTTTTAGAGTGACATAGAACTCGCAAAAATACCGGACAGGTATTCTCTTTCATCGGGCAACGTACAAGTTGCGAAACAGTCCCCAAAGTTTGGACTTTGTCGACAAAAGTATTAGCAGTGAATTTCAAAATACAATTTCTTCGCTTTTCAACGACACGTTTTTACAGCGGACCGAAGAGGAATCGGGAATATTCTGGTTTTAGAAAGATTTCAGAGCTGTAGGGGTTCGACTGCACGATATTACACGTTTGCAATCTCGCTGGTACGCCATTTTTATCAATTGACTACAACAGGCCAAAAAGCGTTGCATATAACACGTGCTCGTTCAAAACGTGCGTTTTATTGTCTACGATCGCGAAACTTTGATATTGAAAAAGTTAGGAGGGCATAACCAGAATGTAATCTAACACAGGTCAATTTCAGTTTCAGGTCTAAAGTGTCTGCTCCGAAGTAAACGTTCTCTATCGCGTATGATCACGTTTAACGTATACAGTAAGTGAATGTACGTTAAATATTCGTAAAAAGGGAGACATTTAGAGTTTATATACCTTCTAACTTTAAATAGCTCTAACTATGGAGATGACTGATATAAAAGAAATGTAATTCTCAGGTATTCGGGTCAGACAATTAATTTTTTCTTTTTTTTTTCCTTTTTTTCAGAGCCTGCCACAAACGCCAGCTGGCGGTGGCGGTGGAAAAGGAAACGGAAGTGCCGGCGGTGGTTCTGGTATGGTAAATGGTTCCGGTGCCGATCTCCAAGATATACGTGACGGTGCTGCCATAAACACAGAACACGTGAGTAACGTACAATCGTTGGCGACAATAAATCTCTGTACGAACTTATGTATGTAAGTTACAGCAATTTAATTGAAATTATAGAACCATTATGCCTGCAATAAATGGTTTTCAATGTGTACTGGCCCTTTCAGGATCCGAAGAACTTATAAAAAACAAACGAAATAGAAGAGAATGTTTTCAATTACCTTTTTAATATGATTCTATTCTTTTCATTCGATCGTTTAAAGCTCGCATGTTCCCTATCGTCGCGAAAGGTTCGATAGGTGATTGAAAATCCAAGTTATCGGCCCTATCCACGGTACAGTTCCAATTTATCTCGCTCCCGAGTAATCGCTAGGAGTCCCCTGGGCGTGCACGTATGTCGACAGTTTTTCGTTTTTTTTTTTTTTGTTTCACGATATCTGCTACCCAACGATATAAAGGTGGCTGCGAAATAAGACGAAAGAAAGCAAACAATACCCGCCGGCACGCTGAATGACTCACTTTGTTGCCTTCGATGCGAAACTTTCCTCGTCGAGGCACTTTTAAAGAATTTTCGAAGAATCGTAACGGCAATCATTGCCGAAGGAATGGCCGATTTGTTCTTGTTCTCTCGGTTGAGGAGTCGTCGACATTTTTTTACCATTGTCGCGACGCGGAGTTACAGCTGAAAGCACCACGTCACAAGACAATGTAACTCAACGGTAACTCAACAGGGAACCGACAATATTTTTTCAATGTTTAACTCACCGTATATTACTATTTGCTACGTGTCTCGAACTTATTATCAGCAGCTAAATATCGCGTTCGTCTTTCACAGCCGCAGCAAAACAGTCCGCAGACCATCGATTCGATCAACAGGATTAAAAAAAACCCCCAAAAGACAGTTCAATCGGAAATCGCCTGGACGTAGCCGGGAATCCAGGAATTAAGCGATTACTTCCGAAGTTAACTATTGTTCCAGCTGGTCCATCAATCGAGCCGACCCTCCCCTACCCCCTGGCTCCGTTCTCCAGCACCGACTGGCCCATTCCATCGCGCTCCACCCCGTTCGATCCTCCCTTCCGATTTTCGCGCGTTGATCCATTCGCACGGAATTAAAACCTTTATCTACGTTTCTCCGCCTGCTTCGTCGAGCCTCGAGCCTCGAGCCTCGAGCCTCTAGCGGCGAAAACGAATGGGAATCGGACTGGTGGAGGGAGCTTCGGCTGGAAACGGTGAACCTGATCGAGAGCAATACCCGATGGAATATCTGCAATCTCTTGTTTCGGAACATTACGTTTCTTCCTGCTTCCTCGCTTTACCTCTTCTTTCTCGCGTCTCCCCTTTTCGCGATTCTCCTCCTTTAGCGTTTTCTTTCGAAACCAGTCCCCCTTTTTTCCTTTTTTCAGAAATTCAAGGTCTCGATAAGGAGACCACGAGCATTCACACGTTTCCCGTATTTAAAACCTTTCCCTCGCTAATTCTCTCGTGTCCTATTTCTTCGCAATTTCCGCTGTTATTTAATTCCATTTCTTCAAGCTTTCCATTTTCACCGCAGTCGTTTTTCCGTGGCGGCGTTTTTTCGGTTCCGCACACTGTAAAGTCTTTCTTATTTATATGTCTGTATTTCTCTTTCGTTCTCTTATATGCCAACGAGGCTTCCACAAAGCTTCGCTTCTTTTCGTTCTCGTTTGTTTCGCTTCTTTTCTCTGGCAATTTTGACCGCGTTTTTTTCTTCTCAGAGCAGTCGACCATCTTTTTTTTTCCCCGTTATTTTAGTCGCGACCTACGCCTTCTTCCGTCGATCTTCATCACGCAAATAATTCGCTCTTCTTCTCCGTGTTTTTCTATTCCCTTTTCAACGTCGGAGGCTCTTTTCGCAATTTTCGGAGCCGTGCTATCGATTTACATGAGGCAGCAGAAAGAGCTCTCCCTCGTCGATTCCCCTGCTGGTTATACGCTTTCCGTGATAAAAACGAGAGTATGTATTTCTTCTTTCCATCATTTTAAGAAATTGCAAGATATTCTCAATTTTTGCAGTTACTGGACATTAGGTCTAGCAGCGGAATCGGTCGAGTACCTCCGAAATTCATACCCATCGGTACCGTTTCTTGGTTTCGTTTTCTTCTAGAACGCGAGAATTATGTCCAACGATCACGACAATTATCCGATAAGTAAATCGTCGGCGTTGCACGCGCTAGCTCAGCCATTGCCGGTGCAAGTTCGTGGCTCCAGAATGTTCTCAGGAATTCTCCCATTAAGGAATTAGTGAGCGTGTTTAACAAGGGGAAGCGGGGTGCAGCTACACAGTCAGCACGGTTTCCGGCTAACTGCCGTACCCAGATAAATCGAAACGCAGGAAACTCCTATAGAGATATGGTTAAGTTCAACGCTACTCAGTTTCTGCGAGAGCCGAAATTCTTGGATCGTACTGTCGCGTCACGTCGCGTTCGTTATAATTTATCGCTACGCTGCGCATCTCTACGGAAAGTCAAAATCGTCTGCGTTAATTTTGAGAGGCAGGAAATAGACGGGGTTCGTTTCCCCCTCGACAATTACTACATGTATTTCACGATCTGTAACAACTTCTTCCTATACGTATAGGAATCGAATAATACTTACCTACCGTTTCCGTTGTAGCGCCAGAAAGTGGCTGCTCTGCTCGCCGGAATTGCCGCGATACATCCTTATCTGCGAATTAACGAAAACGGAAAGAAGAAAAACTGCAATGGTAATCCAGCCAACGAAAATTCCGCCGGCAATCTTCCATGCAGTTATTCGTAGATGCGGAGAGATTTTTAAAACGGGAATATTACGTCGTAAAGTCCGTTCGTCGCGAAAATAGTCTGAACAGCGAGCAGCCGGAAAATTAGTCGGCGACATTCACTGGGGACCGGAAGTACCGAACGATGAAAACCAACGACCAACGACCGACGACCGACGACCGACGACGACCGGCGAGGCGGCCCGTGGCTTCGCTCGGCCGAGCACGTACACATCCGAGGACGTTTTATTTTCGTCGCGCGCCACCGGTTGAACGCCGCACCGCGTGGAGGGAAAAAACTAATTCCGTAATTGCAATCCAAATTTCTTTGCAGCAACCTACTAGCCGGTGCCATTCTTCCGTTCCCTCCAGCTACGTCTACAGAGCGCTCCTCGCCAACCACGACGACGACGACGACGACAACGACGACGACGACGCGACGGTTAAGAGCGACGCGCTTTGTTTCTTTTCCTTCGTCTTCCTCCCGCGTTTTTTCTCCCAAGCTCCACTCCTTCCGCGCCGCTTTCATTAAATTCCGCTCCTACTTATTTCCTTCAATCGAGCCCCACATTCCCCGCCTTTCTTTCACCGACCGGCTTCAATGGAGACGCCTTTGTATCACCCCCACCCCGCCCCACTTTGCGTTAGGTACCACTTAAAAAATTGTCAATCTTTACCTCGGATGTATCGACAAAACAAAGTGGGAGAATTCCTGCATATTTTTGTATGAGATATTTCGAGGCAAAAATGAACGAATTACAGGCATTAATAATTCTGGGGCTGTCTTTTGCGAAACTCTCGAAAACTTCATGTACTTACAGACTTGGTTAACTTAACGTTGCGGATCCTTGTAATTTATAGGCGATGTCTGCCGATGTTCTTACGCCTTCGGCAAAGGAAGTTTGAGTTTTTAATTTCTCTCAATCTTTTGTTTTCTCTTCGTAATTTCTTACTCTCGGACCCGTTCGAGCTTTTCTTTGCCTCTTTGCTTCCTCTGCTCCCGTTGCTCTCTTTCGAGACGTTTCTCGGGATCCGTTCGAAATTCCTCTCTTTTTTTGCGTCTTCGTTTCATCTTCTTCGAACCACACTCTAATTCCCTTGGGTGTCCTTTGCCTCCTTCTGCCGGGTCTTCGTACCTCAGCACCCGGGACGTGCGCTGTTAACACTCTGTTTCTGTTTCGTCCGTGCACCAACGAGTCCCTGTTGCTTAATCCGTTTAAGCCATTATATTTTCCAACCGAGTGCAATCAAGCAATCACAGTACACGGAAATTGTACGGTAAAGGGTTAAAGGAAACGTCAGATCACTTTTATTAATCTCACAACTTCCGATCTTGTTACATGGCGACAAGATAAATGTTCCGGTAATAATGTGCCAGGAACGATTTCAATTTTCGTGACAATTATCCGGTCACAGTGCAGTCCGCTCCATTTTGCAGAACATATTTCGACCCTCGTTCCGCCATCAGGATTAAAGGTGCCGAGTCCTTTTTGTTTGTTCGTTTCCTGTTCCTGTTCAAGACAGGAAATGAAAAACGCAACGATTAAGCGAAGACAGACTGTTGAATTAAAGTTTGATTAACCGACCTTCTCGGAGGCTGTTGGCTCTCTCCCTCTCCGCTTCCATAACTCGGCAGCTCTGCTTTTTATCGGTCGCGTCTGAGAGTTGATAGAGGCGAAGCGGTAAGAGATTAAGAACGAATTGTTCCACAGGAGACCATCGAACTTTCCTCGCATAGGTAGACCGTGTAACAACGAAGCGATGCTACACGTTTTACCAAGCGTTGCAGAATATGGTCGCGGAGCTGTGCCATCCGTATCGGCCAGAGTTATTACGATAAAATTGAACGTTTTCGGCATACCGTATAAAAATCACGACGGTGGAGGAGGGAAAGCACGGCGCTGACGCGAGCATGGTTGAAAACAAAGGGACAGAAGCGAACGGAGAGAAGCCTCGACGCGATACAACAAAACTGCCGCGCTGGCTTTGAATTTTGTTCCCCGCGGTCCGCGGCAGTCCTCCCATCTTCCCCAGCGCATTGCTCGCCGCTTTTTCTTTTCCTCTTCCCTTCTTCGGACTGTATAATGTGGAAAGCGTCGGAAAATGCTCACAGCTTCCGTTGTCCGTTCTCCCCTTCTGAATTCAACGGCGATCGTGGTCTGGCTTTATCAAGAGTACAGTTAGGTGTTGAGCAACGGACTTGGCTTAGCCGCGGTCGCGTCAAAAGCGTAGGTCGAGTAACACGGAGATTTTATTCTTCTGCCATAATGAATTTCTCGGTCTAGTCTCGGTGCAAGCTGCTAGCAACACGGTCTAATTAAACGTCGTCTCCGAAAGATCCTGCTTAATTTTAATTCGTTGTCAAATTATACGGCTTTCCGATTAACTATAAATTGTCTGTGGTTTCCTCGAGTTTGCCATTCTTCTGCATGGTAATTCGAGAGGATACGAATTGTTCTTGATATTATTATTTTCAGTGGTCGCTGTACCACGGACGGAGTAAATTCGTTAATGTATGATTTGTGACTGAAAAAGATAGCTATTAATATATAGGTTAGTCGGAAGCAGAGTAGCGTTGAATTACAATTACCGATTACGGTGTAAGCACGAATTACATACGAGAAGAAAAAGAGGTGGCAAGAACGAATTGAGCGTAAAGCAGTTTCCAGGGTCAAACAGATTCCGGATCTTCAATTTCACATATTCTCTTCTACCGTGGAACCGTGAAATCAAACCATGGAACTTCAAAGAAAAAGAGCAAGGTACTGGAAGCTGGTATGCATTCTGAAGTCATGCGCGCGCGACTCGACGCGCGACGCGACGGTACAAAGTTACCATGTATGTATTTACATAGGAAATTCCAGCGCAGCCTTTTTCGCAGATTCCAGTTTCCCGTGCATCGCTCGTTGATCGTAACAATTACTCGTTACACGATAAGGTGTAGAACCGTTCGGAATTCCGCGGAATCGGTAGAAAGAAAGAAAGGACGACAAACGTAACGAACAAAGCAGCGCGCGGTATGCGAGCAGCCCTTTGCCCCGGGCAAAATTTCCCGAATCATGCTTTCACTCGGCAACTCGTAAACTGCAATCTCTGGCCGACGTCGTTTCGTATTTTCCACCCCTGGAAATTTGTTATCGTGATCACTTCGACCCTCGTTCCATCCAATTTCCCCGGAATGGAGGCACGGTTCGCCTCTTTGAAACGGAACGGGCGTCCGCCGCGTCGCGTCGCGTCGCGTCGCGAGCCACTCGGGGGCCTCGTGCGATCGCTCGAATTGCAACGAGCGACACGGAAATCGCGAGCGGAACAACAGCTTCCACGACAAAGGCGGCACCGTATCTTGAAAACCCGCGATTGTCCGGCGCATCCCTTTTCAGATTGCTACGTACCTTTACCGCCCTGCTCGTGCTCGCGTCCGTAACTCGTTCGGCACTTACACCGGGTTCAAAAGCTAATAGAAACGCACACCAAATTTCCGATTTTCAACTATTTAGTTTCACCGATTTGATGTACCAAAAATGTAAGAGCCGAGGGGTGAGTCTCTCCGATTAATACCATCTATTTTTAATAGTATCTATTTCTTCTACAATTTGCATTTTCCACGGAACGTGTGGCCTTATGCTCGACACATCCGGTGATCTCTTTCTACGCTGGTAAACGATAAAAGATAAGACGCAAATAAATCGCGTCCCTTTTTATATCTCCGGTCAGCGATAGGATCAAGGTGCTACTAAAGTTTACAATCTTTCCGCGCGCGCGAGCGCACGCGCACGATTGTAATTGCTGATGGAGCTTCTGCACACTCAGCTCGGACACGTTTCCAGATGATGCGTTTTCTAAGCCAAGCGTAAATTTTCCTGTGTTTCGTTAATATTTTCGAAGAACGGTTTTTACTTTCGTAAGACTTGGGTATGGCCTTTGTAATTTAAAACTGTAGGTCTATTTTAAAGTGGTTGCATTAATAATTAAGTCATTGATACGAAACTGTGAAACCGAACCATTATATCGCCACACAAAAGTATCGATGGAAACATTGCGAAATTCAGTCAAATATTCGGCATAATCAAATTTCCGATCCGAACCGGCGTGACTCTTCTGTACCTCTCTATTCTACAAATTTTGTCAAATTTATCCAGTTTTCTATAACCGCTGCAGGCATCGATTCGATTTTCATGACGGAACTTTTTTCGGCAATTATTTCCAACGTTTCGGTGAAAAACTCGACAGCTTCCATTTCGTTCGAAACGCGCCTCTATCTAGCGGCGAAGAAGCTCCAGCCGGTGTCCCTCTTGCCCGACGTGTTTCGCATTTCACGTTCGCGCTCGGTACACAGCTGTCCCGCTGCGAAAGCTTCGCAGAAATAAAAAAGCTCGCGAGCTTTAATGGATTCGTCAGCGTGGATAAATTTCAGGGATGCATAAACGTCCGGTGCAGGCCGAGTTCGATACGAAAGTACAGGGCCCGAGGACAAGACGAAGTTTACCAGCCCGTTTCAGTTAACGGCCGATTCGAATTCCATAAAAATTAATTTCGCGGCATTCAACCGCGCCACTTTTCCATTCAACTTTCCCCCCACCTTCTGCCAAAGTTCTGTACTGTCAAGAACAATCGTTGCGTTCCGGCTTCTTCCTCTAATCGGTCTGTGCGACCGAGCTTTGCCGCAGCGCTCGGAGCGTACTCCGCTCAGGCACAGAAGGGTGGAAACCGGTGGAAACTGGTGGAAACTGGAAACCAGGGTGCAAGGGGTTTTAAAGGATGGGGGCGGCTCTTTCCGAAGCCGTTTCCCCGAACAATCGCGACGCGCGTTTAATCGCGAATCACCGGCAAAGGAAGGTGGAAAACAAATCCGCGAAACCGGGTCCCCACGTTTCAACTAAACTTTTGTCGTCGCCGTAACAATTGCGGCCATTCAGCATTTCGAGCCGGCGCGGTTTTTCCCGTGGAAAAAAAAGGGGGCCAGAGTCACAGAGAACGTTCGCCGAGGGCCAGGGGCTCTGGACCAGGAGAAGAAAACACGCGGTCCACTCGTTATAAAACATTCCGCCGTCACCGGGATGTCCGCGTTTCCGCGAGCTTAGCCGGCTGTTTTTCTTTACGACATCGATCCCGCCGACAAAACAGAGCTCCGGACGCGCTTCCTTCCGCTTTACCCTTCTTCCCTGCTCGACGAAGGAAACCCGACTGAAAAACCATTTTACAAAATTGAAATTCATTTTTATCCATACTGCTTCTTTACCGGTCTTTCGGGTGTGAACCGTGTCGTTTTTAAAAGTATTTTTCCGGAATTCGGACGTATTGCGAAAATGTAATTGTTGCTCATGTATGTGTACAAAATTGAGGTTATAGACGTGGTTCCGTTCAACCACGGAAAACGACTAACGGGTTCGTAAGATTTTCTTACCGAACTGAAACTGTTTGCGTTCGGGTGAAAGCTGGTGGAAACTGTGGTCGTGCGGAAATTTCGAGCGAAACTGGGCAAGTTTTTCATAAAACTCAGCCCGGAGGGTGGACGTGTCCTCCCAGTGGCAAGTTTACGATGCAGGAATTCTGCCTCGTCAATACTGTATTAGCCCGCGATAAGTTTAAGCCATTCGAATCCTCGGTGAGTTGTTCGGGCTTACCGGTCGGCGCAACTTTAATGGCTCGCAGATTTAACAAGGCACGGGCACGGGCACGGGCACGGGCACGGGCACAGGTACAGGCACCGGCACTGGCACAGGCACAAACTTTGCTGCGGGGACAACCCGAAAGCTCGAGGCATTCGACCGTAACCCCTCGAAACGAATTTCTAATTTCGTACACGTAGCAACTTGAAAGAGTTTCCGGCCCATTGCGGGGTCAGGACGAAACATTCGCGAAAATTAACGAAGTCGACAATAGAAAGGTCGTTCGTTCACCGATTCGAGCATATTTCGCCGATCCCGCGAATTTCTACATTGTTCCAACTTATAGGCGCATTTTTTCTTTCAACGTGCCAGAGACATTTCGAACATTGAGAATCATTCGCGCAGAAAAAAATGGAACACCCAAACTCTAATGACGTCGCACTGTTTGCTATTGTGTCCTGTAATTCTTCCCTGTGGGAAACATTGAACCGCGCGCAACGTTGTTAGCAATTAAAAGTTCCTTCTTGTTACGTGAAAATTGGCATTAGTGAAAAACGAGCGTTCTTCCGCGACCGTTGCGAAATTTAACAATTGTTATAAACTCTTTTAGGGCGATGGTACGTCCAACGTGGTAGCTTTTCATGTAATTTATGGGGTTACCGTAGAAACAGGGAGTTTAACACCATTTCTACGATAACGAATAAAATATAAAAATCGTATACGTTTTAATTTGAATATCGATGGTCCGAAAAAAAGAATAACTTCCATTAGTTTTAATTCAGCTATTTCAAACGATACGCGTCTTGTGCATGCGTAAATAGGAATTTTTCAAATTGAAATTTAAACCCCTCCGCGTAAAATATCGGTTCAATGCTGTTATCGAATTACTGTATACATTTGCTGCAGTTATAGCGGGCATTATACGACGGCACATATTAATCATACGAAAATGCAGCTTTAATAAATATGTTTGTCCATAATGTATTAACTTGAAGCGCAATGTTATTTCGACATAGTAGTCATTTGCGGCGGAATAACATTTGATAATTTCGTGATAATTAGTCGCATTAATTGCCTTTTTAATCGTTACGCTTAAATAAGGATATGAATATGTAAAGCTTTTGAATTGGTTTCACCAACAATTTGCATTTTAATCAATAATATACAACCTCGGCGGTTATCTCCAGATACATCTCTGTTTAAATTTTATGGATTAAAGATTACGGTATACACGCGGCGGGTCTCCTTTCCATATAATATAAGAGATAGCAAAAGAGAGATCGATCGTTGACATTTCCGTGATACACGCTCGATCTTGCATCGAAAGATCAAGGTTCGATTGTTGGGGGGATCGGTTCGAACAATCGGTGTGCGGTACCGAAGGTTTTTCCGGCATGGGTTTCGCGTAAGCCGGGGTGCGGCGCGGGTTGCTGCTTCCGTGGACGAAAGCAGCCCGCTAAATCCCTTAAAACACTCTCTATCGATTAACCAATTCCGTGTTTCGTTTCAGGCTCTGGTGTACAGGGACGGCAACCTGGTCTCGGGCTCCCTGGAAGCCCTGGTGCAGCACATGGTGCCCACCGAGGAATATTATCCCGATCGGGCGTACCTTTTCGCCTTTTTGCTGAGCGCCAGGCTCTTCATCAAGCCGCACGAGCTCCTGGGTGAGGTCTGCGCCCTCTGCGAGCATCAGCAAAACCTGAATGGAGAGGGTGGCAAGGTGAGCCACGAATCCCGCGTCCCACAAAAGCCCACCGAGAGCCTTCCGGGCGTGCACTTTACGGCCACCGCGTGCATTATCGTTTCATCGTCTCGCAGGCTCGACCCCCTTTTGCATTCACCCCCTCGGAGAATCATCCCGGCACACGCTCTCGCTCTTGTTCCACGTTGTAATAACGAGCACGCGTATCCAGGCCAGAAAAGTCTCGCTCGCAAATGAATTTTCACCCCTGCAACCCCCTCCACCCCATCCTTCCTCGATTTTTTTTTCAATTTCGTCCCGCGCTACTTTGCGCCTCCTTTCCGTGTTCTGTTGTTGTTTTCCTTCGTTTCTATGTCTTTTCCCCCCTCTCTTCCTATCCCTCCCATTCATTTTTCTTTTTTTGTTTTCGAGCGGAAGGGCCAACCTGTCGGTGCTTTTGACGTATCGACGCTGGTCGCCGAACATACCGTGTGTCTCCTGTTTCACCAGAAATGTTATCGGTGTTTGTTTTTGTCCGGGCACAGTTTGTCGCGTAACCAACCACCATTTGTTTTTACCTGAAAATGTGTAATATTGAGCTAGAGCTTTTTACGTCGACCGACCTGTTTCAGGAACGTCTGCAACGTTTCGTTCCGCGACTGGTGCAGCTGCTCGCCGAATGGACAGAAACATTCCCATACGATTTCCGGGACGAAAGGGTGATGGGCCACGTCAGGTCCATCACGCAGAAGGTTGCCACGGTCGACGCTGCGGCCAGGCAGGAAGTTTCGGCATTGCTGCAAAACTTGCTGCTCCGACTGACGGCCTTGGAGAGGTACGAGGAAGGCCTGGCCAGGCTTGCGACCGAAGCCGCGACGGAACAGCTTACGCAGGTTCGTGAATATTTTGTAAACACGACCGTCACATTTATTTTTCCGAGGTCGTACAGTTTTTATTCCATATTTTTTCGAGGTCATAGAGTTCCGACCGACAGTTTTTTTTTTCTGTTGTGTATACATAGAAACAAAGCGATTAAAAAGGTCTCGTTAAAATCTGTGGGGAGCACCCGAAGTTCACCCTCTTCGGTGGTGGCATACTCGTCGTTCGCCTCGTACGGAGATTATTGATTCGTTTGTGCACGCGATCCGATAGCTTGGTAATATTTATCGATTTGCATAGCGGTTATTCGGTTCGCTGTAACTGCGCCAGACCTTCGCGAAGTTGCGGTATAATGAACCGATAATATTCTGTCTACGATATTCTCCCGGCTCCGGTTCCGTTCATTTCGCGTGTACCAATTCCGGCCTTGTAACATCAGACCCTTGTTTCCGGTTAAATGACTCGGCCGTGTCCTCTGCACTTGTATCGATACGAACGCACTTTCGACCATTTGCATATGTATGAGTAAATGTTTGCATAAGGTGTTCCGTGGCGCCGGGGCCTCTCTGCCACGGAGAAGTTTGCATAAAATGAGTAGTGGATTGCCCCGCACAATATCAAATGATATTTTCAAAGCATCGAGTGTGATTGTCGCTGGTTCGGATAATATTTGAATAGGTATGACGTGAAACCACTAAATGGATTAGCTTCTAAAATTGTAGAAACACTTGGACGTTTGATATTATCATTCAACGCAAACGGTAGTGGACCTCCGATGTTGATCCACGTCTGTACATATTTTCAAGAACGCAAACACCTTTCCTATACCATTAAAATCGTCGTTCCACTACTCGGGTTTCGGCGAATCGATTAAACCAACAGCTGCCGCATTAGGGGAACAATGGTCAGATTAATTTAGAGACGTTCTGCAACGTATTTCACGATACGTGCTTTCTCGGGACGCGTACGAAGACGACGATGATTTCAACTTTATCGACTTCGGTGAGCTTACTTGGTCCTTTGATCGCCGAAGTTGAAGAGCTTTCGGGAAGCCGTAGAAACATTTTCGACGAGGTCCCGGTGAATTCTTGAATCTTGGCCGCCGAGTTGCGACAACTCGTAGTTACGGAGAACCGTTCGCGACGTATTCGCGCAGCATCCAGCCACGTATGATCCTGTTTATACACGTTGTCTCGCGCGGGACGTTGACGCGGACATGGGCGCACACGGATTTGCGAATTCGGACGCGTTCACTTTGTGCAGTTAAGCTAACAGGGTTACGTAGTTTCCTGGCACGGGAGACAGTAACTATTCGGTTTAATTTGATTACCCCACGCCTATCTGCCGCCGCGTGTAACACCTACTAATAGCTAATTTGCAACTGCATTAGTTGGTTAAATATGCCGGCGCGGCGCAACGGGCGCGGCTAATCAGGACGGAATTGCGTGACCGCGGTCCGCTACAAGCTCCGTCGATGATCGTGCGGCCGGAGGAATCGCCTCGTTCCGCGGAAACTGGCTTTCGGCGACCGAACCTAAGTGCGTATCCGTTTTCGGCCGTGTGCGCTCGATCGAACAGGTAGCATAACGGAGGTCAAACAACGCACACGGTGGTCGATTATTCGGAAAAGTCGGACAAAAATCGGTTTGTCTCAAACTCTCGAGAAACGACTTTGAAGCTTCGTAAACTGTTTTATCCCACGTGTCTACAGGGTGCCCAAAGTTATTGCTAAAATAATTTTCCCAAATAGAACATACTTTGTCAACATTAGGTATACATTTAAAAAGTCAACGCGTGTTGTTCACGGTGAACTTGTCGAAAGTTACTCATTGATTCGGAGTTGGTTGGGGTTAGGTCGTGAGAGGGCGGTGGGCGCACGTATACGGGGTGTCCCGAAATGTTGGACTTCCTTGAAAAGGCAGATTCCCGAGATTGTTTGAAATAACTTTTCTAAAACCAATATTTATTGTTTTCTTTTTTTTTTTTACGTAGAGAGAGAGAGAGTTCACAAATTGTCTGGAGCATTTTTAAGAAGTTACGCCATTTTGAAACTCTTAGAGAAATAGATTCTCATTTCATCGTTCTTCCCGCTACATACCGTTCGATTATCCCTCGCTTCCAGTCGTCTCTTTAACGATGATGTTCGCAAACTTGCTCCGCCGGTTTTCTGCCCGGTGCCATCCATTCCAAATTATCAGAAGCACGTTCATCGAGAATCGTACCGTTCCTACGCTACATTTACCTGTGTAAGTCTTCGCTCCCCGGTGCCTTATGGATGGGACTATACGTCACTGCCTAGAACCCTGCCGAGCACGCAGAGGTCAGAGGATGGCCAGCTGTGGAAGATGTAGTTTTCTCGGCTTTCACCGTAGGATAAAGGCTTGATCGACCGATTGAACGGTCAGTGTCCTGTTCGACCGAGAGCTTTCGACGAAAGAGGAAAGATAAATGATCGCGGAGAAGCCGTTAATACTGCTTGGTCCGAGTTCACTCGATCGGGCTAACTCGGTCGAGACTGTCAATAATAGCGCGTGTCGCGGTATCGGTAGAACGGCTTTGTCACAGCTTCGAGATCCTCGCAGAAGTTCCATTGTATGGAATTTTTTTATTTAGGTCGCGAAAAATATCTGGCACCCTGTACTATTTTCACGTCGCAATTAACATTCGAGAAACTACAAAGAACCGCTCGCTTCTTTTTCTCCAACAAAACTTTGACAAAATCTCGATTTCACATACCGTCGCGTATGTTTATCGTTGACAAAATAAAAGTCTTCTTCGTCGATGTATAAGTAAAAAGCTTTTGTTATCGATCGACCATGCTTGTACGTTTGTTCGTAATTCCGAATCTGTAGACATTGTGACGGCTCTCTTGTACACCTAATGCTAAATTAATCATTTTCAACCTATCGCGTTAATCTTTCGTATTACTCTGAAAATTTCTCTGGTTATTCCGCATGAAATATGATTACGGTATAATCGTTACAAAATTGTTGATTATTAAGATATTTGTAAAAAATGCTCTGTAAGCAGAGTATAATCGTTTCACTGGGATTAACTTCGTATCACTGGCAAGTGTTGGAGCGAATTTGCACGTAAATCAAACGCTTCCGTTTCGCTCTGTTTGCTCGAAGTGGTTCGAGTCGACGCTGTCGGAGACGACCACCGACGCGAAGACGGCCCTCGTCGAAATCTTTCCGCGCTGTCATATCGCTCGGGCCCGCCGCTCATTGATAATTCGATCGGCGATCTAATTCGAAGAAACCGGGGCTGCGGGAACGCTATTCGCTTGTAACCGAATCATTCGGCTTGCTGATTTCGATCGAGCCCGACGGCTCTTACTTTTATCGCGTCAAGGAAACGATACGACGTTCCACGGACACAGGTGAAGCGACCGACTTTCTTTCGCTCGCGAATCCCACGCTCGGCCAGGCGTCTTTAATTTCATGGAGAACCGGCAGAATTAAACGGGACAGAAACGCGAAGACAATCTTCGTTATTGTTCCTAACTAACAGCTGGAAAATGTAAGTCGGTGGAAATAAGCGACGAAGCCTATGAGAACGACATTTCTAGAGCCTGAATGGTTTAATCCCTAGAATCACGAACGGGATAATTGCATTATTCAAAGGTAGTATTTTTAGCGAGATTTTATACTTTGACGTTTCGGTGGAAATAGCGGTATTTTAAGCTAATATATTCTAACGAGTTCGTCCGATAATTGCGACTTTTAAGAACGGTAGTTGGACAAAGAATCGCCACCATTGTTATTGCTCGATTGTTACCGTGAGCAGTAATTAACGGTAATTTCCATATATTTCGTTGAAACGTGAGCAACAGCCGGCTAATTATGGTAACTGGAGCAATTATCTCTAAGTAATCTAACCACGCTAATTGCCATTTTTAGCTGTTGATAATTCCTTAATGCGCCGGGGAAAAAGGTTGTCAAAATTTTTACGCAGCAATAATTACATTCCGCCAACGAGCGTCGACTATTATAATTAATTTCATTGCAACTCTTCTCGTAACACGATAAAAATTGGAGAATTTAGTCACAAAATATTTTAACGTTTCTTCTTTTAAATATTTTTGTTTTTTTGTTAATGTTTTTACTAAATTGTAAATCCCATTGATTAGACAAATTAGTCATAAATATTTATATTTCTTGGAATTCTAATGTACATGTTTACCTCGACAAGGACGATCTCGCGACGATGCACGTGGATGTAGCGAAAGAAGGTCAAGAATTTCAGCGAAAGAAAGAATGCACGAAACAAAGAACAGTCGGCAATAAAAGTATGAATAATAGGCGAGATAGATGACGATGAAACCACGCCGCCCCGTTTTTTCGAGTCGACAGCGCGGCAGTGATATAGGTCAGTGTTTGCAACGCCGCGTTTCCCACCCTGTTATTTCGAGAGACAAGTTGAGCGAGAGAATATAAATTTTCCGGAGGTTGTTCCGTCCAACAAGGAGACGGGTACAAATGGCCAGGCGTTCGATTCAAATTGAAATGACTGTCGGACTTATTCCCTTGGTTCACGGTGGGGGGGGGGGGCGACTGCAATGACAACGATGGGCATAAATAACTGGCCTGTTCGCGCCTAACCCCCGTAACCTGGACGTATTGTGCTCATCAAAGTCACCGCTTCGGTCTTTTCTTCTCGAGTTTAACGAGCAACCGCTCGTTTCGTTCTTCCTCGATCAATTCCGTGTAACGTACAGGGTGGTTTACATATAGGAAACTTTAAAGATACCGTTTTATTCTTCCCCGCAAAAAATATTTATAAATTTTACCGAGAAACTATTTTTGAATAATTTTGCACGAGCATATCGAACGGTGCAAATGTTGCCTTTAATCGACTCTTAACTCTCGTCTACGTTGTCTACCGTAATATTCAGTGGCAGGGTACTCTCCGAACAGAGACCGTACGTTGTATGGCGTGGTATGGTATACGCGCGATATTAAGGAAGATACACGGCGTGTGCTTAGCATCCGGTAGTATCCGCGGTAGAAATGACATCGTATATAACCGGCAGTCACCAGATCTTTATCAGGGGTGTCCGAGAGCGTCGAATGTCCCCAGAACCACTTCGGGACTCTGGTTGGCGAAGATAAGAACTGGCTCGAATTTGCTCGGCGGAGCACGAGAACGTGAAATTGGAAAGGAAAAGAAGGGGCGTCGCGTCGCGTCGCGTCGCGTCGCGTCGTGACGCCCTGCACGTTCGCCGTTTCCGCTTTCTGTCTTTCCGCGTTCCCCATGAATCGAGTACTCGTCGACGCCCTCGTTCTTCCCTTTCATCGTGTCCTACCTACCCTTTCCTTCCACATCCAGCTTGCGTGTTTCCACCCTGCTCCCGCGATTTCCCGTGGACCCTTTACTTCGACGCTTTAACCGAATGGAACTGTCACGTCGTTTTTCAGGTGGACATCACCGAGCTGTGTCCCTCCGCCACCGTTCTGGCACAGCAATTGACCCATGTGGAACTCGAGAGGCTCTCCTACATCGGCCCTGAAGAATTCGTCCAAGCTTTCGCGAAGGTGCGTATCATCTTCTGGCCAATTAACGAAGAACAGTAAATATTCTATGATTTTTGTTAATTTTATTCTCGTCTGTACAGGAGTCTCCTCATTTGGAAACATCCTTCAAGGACATGAAGAAAACTCGTAATCTCGAGTCATACGTCCAATGGTTTAATAGACTGAGCTACTTTGTAGCAACCGAAGTGTGCAAGGTAAATCATCCGCCAAATCACATTTCGAACATGGAGAATTTTTGAAGACACGTCGAATAAAATTTCCTAAAATTCGATCTTCCTGTAAAAAGGGAAATATGTTTCTCCTTGATAAAAATTGAGGAGTCAATTGGTTCGCATGCGTATACATATGTATGCGATGAACCACCGGCAGGTAAAAGGTGAAACTAAAAAACATTTTGAAAACCAACATTTTCCATGTTACAGCACGCAAAAAAGAAGCAACGCGTCCGCGTGGTTGAATACTGGATTGAAACGGCCCGTGAATGTTTCAACATCGGCAACTTCAATTCCCTGATGGCTATTATTGCTGGCCTGAATATGTCGCCAATATCCCGTCTGAAAAAAACGGTAAGTAATATACATATACCCCGCGGACGTTGATGTTCACAATTATTTAACGTGCATTTCCCATGCTACGATACAAAATTCCATTTACCAATTCGGTAGAAAATTTCCAAGGTAATATACGAATATTCCTCCGGCAAAGGAAGCTCGAACCGTCTGTACGGCTTCTGTCACGATTGTTCCAAAATTGAAATGCAACCGTAAAGAACACACCGCGAAAACAGAGTCTGTGCAACAGCGACGGTTTTGTTGGTAGCGTTGAAAAGAATGCGTCGATTAAATTTGTTTGAACGAAAAAGAAACCAAAATACTCTCCAACATATTTATCGCAGGCTGGACAAATTGCGAGACGCAACAACCATTATATGTTTTTTTCTCGTTTTTAATTACGAGACCGTGCCGGTGGGTCGAGTACGTATCCCCCGGCTGTATTCGATGCGGACTGTAATTCAGGGTTCATTTGGTTCGGCCAGCTGATTTATACAGGTCGCGTTTAAAATAATTGCTGGAACTATCATCGGCCAAACGGTGCAGCTCGCTTCGTAATTTTCGTTAATGAAAATTTAACGTTCGCGTTCGGTCACGCACGCGCCTTATTTTCACCCGTTCCCGCGCTCGGTCTGCCTAGTCGCAATTCGTTGCGAACTCGCGAAAACATCCACGGATTTTTCATGGCACGCAACGCTAACGCGATACGTTATAACTCGTCCCTTCGAAGAAAGTACAACGTTTATGGGACATCCTGTACAAGGTTCGAGTAATCGTCGTTTAAATCGGCATTCCGTCGTGTTCCGAGCTGCGGCAAGCGGATCTTTTCGGATTAATTCTCGAATTCGATCGCGTCGAGCCGAATCGAAAAGGAAAATCCGGACGAAAGAACCGATCCGTCCAAAGTCCACTGGAACACGGCTCGAATCCTGGCGACTGCCATTTGCCCAAGGAGAATATTCTCTTTGCCGGGCGAGAGAAGCCGTGCAAGTTCAACTCCCTCCGAAGTTCCTCGAGTTTCGAGACGAAACTCGGCTTCGAAAACTCGTCGCCCGTATCTCGAGGCGCGTTCGTTGGCTCGCGTTCGAGAGAAACCGCCGATACGGCGACGTCGCTGGAAGATAAACGATACCACCCTCTCCCCGCTTTTCGACGCCCATCCCTCCCCCACCAACCCCTCTTCTGCACGGGGGTTAATTTCCCACAGAGATAATCTGCGAATGACGTCTCCTTCCAGCGTCGTGAAAAGGGGACCCCCGCTCACTTTTCGCCCCTCAAAAAGCTAATTACGTTCGGTCGTTGCGATCCGCCTGGCAGATACCACCCTTCCACTCCCCACCTGCCGGGTACAGTTCATTATCGCCGGGAGAAAGCTGCGGGACGAAACGGGGTGAAGGGAGAAGAGGCCGGTGAAAGTCTCGCGGCTTGGCAGCGTCGACAGGTCGAAGCTGTTCGAAATCTTTATCGACGAGGTCGACGAGCGAAAATGATTCCCGCACGGGGCCGGAGTTTGATGGAATTCCTCCACGGATGCGCGGTGCCGTGTCAAATTTTTTTCTTATTCAACCTGTTAACCGTGTACCGCTTCGTTTTAATCGAAAGACTTGGCGCTGGTTGGACCCCGTGGACTCTCGCGGTGTTTATTCGTAAAGGTGGGAATTAAATAAATTGCACCGTTGTAAAGAATCATAGCGATGCTACGAACATGTAAAACAACGAGCTTGAAAGAATTTTTTACACTGTCGGGGAACACAATAGATATCCACTGTACGCGCGTATGTATGTACGTATGTACATGGCGGATCGAACAAGTTCCCCGGAATTTCTTTGTTACACTAAAATTGAACGATATTATCGCTGGTTGTATCGTGCATATTTCTCTGTGTAGATATACGAGCCGCTGACGGTGACACGCGTGTTTCACAGAACTGTTTCAGTTTTTCGATTCAAAACAATACCTACGTTTCAGCTTTTCTTGACGATTTTCACGTAGAAAATATCCGAAAAGTTTATACGCGACGGATACCTTGCTCGTTTTCAACATTGCTGAAACGTGTTTTCATATTTTTGATGTAATGGGAATTTCTTACACACCATGGGTCACCTAACGTTTATTAAATATCTTTGTCGTTTTGAACGCACGTCAAATGTCCATCGCTCTATCCTGCGCGCTGGCGTTTGAACAATACGAGTACGCGCAAGGAGAAAACGGGCCCGAGCGAAACGTGTTTGCGACAGACAATAAGTGCATCTCGGCCATCTGGATACAATGCAATGGAGCTGATCCCATTGCTTTCAACTCGATACCCTTTTCCTATTCCGATATATCGAATTCTGGCCGCCGTGCCGTGCCGTGCCGTGCCGTGCAGTTTGCACGGTCAGACAGTTAACTTCTCTTTCTGATCCCGCTCTTCTTTTGTTAACCCCTGCAGCTTTCTATCGTGTCCCGCTTTGTGTATACTTCCCTTCATTTTCCAGTGTCTTTTCTACTCTGTCCTTTTTTCCTCAGTTTGTATGTACTTGATGTTATTACTCGGATTATGTAATATATCCGATTTGCGGTACTGCTGTAGCATAAAGAATTACCGTAGAAAAATGATGTACGGAAACATCCGAGGATTCAAAATAAGAGAAACTAGAGACGCGGTCGATTCCCTCCAGGCAAAATAATTTGTAGAACGAGTAAATTCGTAGCGCCCTTTAATTTTGGTAAACAGAGAAACACCACGGGAAATCGGTGTTATACGCTCGACGGTAAGCACAGCGAAATGTTTTCCGTTACAGTGGTCAAAGGTGCAGTTGGCGAAATTCTCGATTTTGGAACACCAAATGGATCCGAGCAGCAATTTCAGCAGCTATCGTAGCACGTTGAAAGCAGCGATGTGGCGTAGCGCCGGCGCTACGGACGAGCGACAGAGAATCGTCGTGCCCTTCTTCAGCTTGCTGGTCAAGGATCTCTACTTCCTGAACGAGGGATGCAGCAACAAGTGAGTAAAAAAGAAACTTCGAGTTCGATCGAAATAGAAATCGAAATTAGATCCTAACGAAACCGGCAACCGCTTCTCGTTAACTTCTCTTCTCGGCTAATCTACCGATTATCCATTCTTATTTAGAATCGCTTGACCGTTGACCCTTTCGTTCTTATCAGAAATCTCGAGAACGATCTCTACCGACCTCGTATCGTCGTAAACATTTTTCGACCTATGCTCGTTCCCATCGTGGCTCCGACACGCTCGCGGGAATAGGTTTTTCATTCGGCAAGCTTGCCGCGCGCCTACGATTCCACGATGAAATGAAACCGTTTCTCGGAAAAGCTCGGTACGCGGTCGCAATGAGTTTCGTCAGGAGAAAAAAATTCTATTCGAAACTGTTCCACTACTTGAGGCAGTATTTACTGGACAACCGCGTGCATAATACTCGGCCGCGTATATGGAACGGCGGGGCGCGGCGTCGCATCGCGTAACGTATGTGCATTAAACTCGTAACAGCGTGTGCTATCTCCGAAATAGCAGAGGAACGGCAGTCCCGGGCAAAATGTACGGGTTCGTGGGAGGGCATCGTCGGAACAGCGCCGGAACGTTTTCTTGAATTGCTGGAACAGATCAGCGTGTAGAAACGCGCATATAAATTGCCTCGCGACGCCTGCAGGTTACAGCCGAATACGCGTTTATTAAGGATTTTAGGCCGTTCTCGCGTAAAGCCGTATAAAACTTTCTACGAGTGAAAACTGTAAAAGAAAAATCGATTTTCTCAAAGATCTGGACCGGAGCCTCCTTTTAAGTGGCACGGTATCGACAACTCTCGTCTATCGGTTGCATCGTTGCGACACAAACGCGAAACGCTACCCCAGCAAAATCCAAAGTCACGTCGAAGTATCGATAATCCCAGAAAGTATCGTCTCATCGATTCCCAATGCGTCCCGTGCAACACAGTTTAATAAAGGAAAACGTGTAGCCTTAACCAATTATCTGTCCTCCTCCTGCTCGAAGGAGGGAATACAACGACAATGGCAATGGCGTGGCGTTTCGATCGGGCGAGTTCGGACGAGGTCCTCGGCCACGAGGAAAGATGGGTTTCTCGAGACCCGCCGCGCCGCGATAGATATCGGTCCTGCGGAAGATCCGGTGACCGAAGACGAATAGCTGCGCGTATGTAAACGTCTGTTACGCGGCCGTTACGCGGCGGTTCCCGTAACCGGAAGCGAGCGTCGTTGGTATGCGCACGTATTCGCGTGCTTCCGACCGACGATAAATTGCTCAAGTTCGATTCGTAATTTTCCGATGCTTCCGCGAACATCCCGATACACCGGGCTCCGTCTATTCTCGGCCGTTGTATCGCTCCCGCGGATCGTTACCGGGATATATCGTTCCGGTCGTGCAGGATGCGACGACTCCCGAAATTCGTTCCTTTTTCCGGCGTATCAAACAACTTCGAAACGGGAGCACAGCTGCGCGAACAGTCTTCAAAACGCTGGCGAACGGGAACTTTCCCTGGGAACTATCGACTTTTTCTTTTTCTCTCTCTCTCTCTCTCTCTCTCTCTCTCTCTTCCTCTCTCTGCCATCGCGCCGCGCCGCGACGGTGATTTGTCTAGCGTTCCGTCCGTTGAGCAGATGCGTTTTTTACCCGCAAAAGTTGTCTTCTTGGGTTGGTCGCATCGGGGACAACAGTTTCTTTTTTTGAAGACGGTTTTTGATGCCCGGAATACTGCTTTCGAATGCATACGCGACAATGCTGTTTGCGTGTTCGCATTTCCGATCCAAGGAATAATTATTTGATATTATTGCTTCTCGTGAAAAAAAGTTTCGGGATTGTTTGCACATGAAATTACAGTGGTTTCGAAGAGTATACAGAACTTGAAGGGACCACCAGAAAACTTTCCAAGTCTTCTTCGCAAACTGACCACTTTGAACCCACTTCTTGAAATTACAAAATGCAGAAGTACCGGAAGCCTGCCAGGCCATAAACTTTCCTTTTACCAAGTGAAATATTCCGTTTCAATATTAACTCGTTGAAAGAATACATACTGTGATGTTGCCGGAATTCGTTCGTCGAGTAATTAACGTGACCCGATTAGGTCGTAAGCCTAAATATTGCGATTACGCTCTCGGAAGGAAAAAAAATGACAAAATCCTTTTTTAGCTGAACGTATAATTATTGTCTTACACGTTAAAAATAAACTTTATCGCTATTTCGCGTTAATTAAATCATAACGGCGTCGTTCGAATAAAGTCGAAGAATAAATACAATTTGTCGTTCGAGCGTTATATCGTTATCTATTTCCAGTCACGTAGTATCGATTTCTTCGCGAGGCCTGTATTAATTGGAAACTCGTACGATAGACAGCAGTTCTCATTAAATTCAAATCAATTGAAGCATACGTCAAACCGAAGATTGATTAATGTGCCCTAAGCCTGGAATTTATGGAACCAACCATTAACTTAACGTATCCATGCGTATCCCGCGGCAGCTAATGTGATCGGGATTATGCGAAATTAATTTTACAAAATAACAAACAGCCTCTAGTCCGTGGGTAAGGTAACGCCTAACGGTACGCAAACAAGAGATAACGCATACGCTAAGGGAAGTCAACGTTGCACGTATCGATCCGCCATTTTCTGAACGAAATATCTTTTTCAACGCTCGGAGGAGGACATACCCTAAACGAACGGTATTAATTCTTTCAGATTACCAAATGGCCACATTAATTTCGAGAAATTTTGGCAACTGGCGAAGCAAGTGACAGAATTCATCGCCTGGAAACAAGTCGCGTGCCCCTTCGAGAAGAGCCCACGCGTCATTGCGTTTCTACAAGCAAGCCCTGTGTTAACAGAAAATGGTAAATTTTTCATAATCTTTTATATAGAATAGTAAGAGATATATCGAGTATCGTTCCTCACATTTTTTTCTCTTTGTCCAATGTAGCTTTAGCTTTGGCATCCTTCGAATGTGAACCGCCAGATAACAACCCAGAGAAGGAACGTTATAAGGCTTTAAAGTGAGTAAATTACAACAAACTACCATACCTGCCCAAACTGCGGGTTTCATACTGTTTTCTCACGATTATTAAAATTAGGAAGATGCGTGTAACGCGTATTCTAATTTCTGTTAACAGATCCGAACTGAATGCTCAGTGAAAAAGAGCTAGCGCGCCACGCGTCGAACAGGAGCGATATTAGCGGACCGAGCATGCAAAATCGACCAGCACCCGACAAAACGTTAACACATCCGTGCACAAATCAACCAGAAAAGGCGAGGCTATGCGAGAGAGACTAATGCCAGAAGGAGGGAACCAAGAGCGATGCATCCGAACAATGAACAAGAGACTCGCCCAAGAAGATAATCTGTGCGACAAGGAAAAAGAGATTCCGATGGTGTCTCGCGATCAATAAGGAGAGGAACATCAGACAACAGAGCTCATCGTAGTGATCTCACATTCTTTAAGGACATCGTTTAGATACTATCGCGGCCGGTGCAGTTGCGATTCCCCTCGAAGCTGCGACTTCCTTCCTTTCCTCCTTCCTTCTATCCTTCCTTCCTTCCTTCATTCCGTTTCGTTGTTTGTACACGCGCATGCCGACGAGGTTCGTCGTTACCGTTACAAACACGATTACGTCGCGTTATCTTTCGCTGCGTCCTGTCAAGATGGCCGTTGCGCTGGTGCATTTCTCTCGCGTTGTCAGCTGTTCGGGTACACGATGCAAACGGAAGACGACTGCACCGGTCTACGGATTCTCGAGAACGGTACGTAAGGCGTACGGCCCTGGTTCGTAAGAACGAACGCGAAACATTCGCCGGACAGATATCGCGTAGCAGTAAGTATAGTTCCTAAGCCCGAGGCTAGCTAGCGGGGAGGCGTTCTTTTCAGCGAGTACCGTCAGCTGTCCGTGCCCCGACTTCCGGTCCCCGCGATCACTTTCTGCCGATGCGATGCGATGCGATGCGATGCGATGCGATGCGATGCGATGCGATCGATGGGCGAGAGGCGTTCTCGCACGACCACTCCTTTTGTACATAGTCCTTTTGATATACGCTAACGAAACTCGTCGGCGTGAACAGAGGATACAGATACGAGGGAGGGAGGGATAGGAAAGGAAATCGGTCGAGAAGAAGAATAGGTTCGTTCCTGTAGCGTAAGCTCGAAGTTGTCGTTTTAAGGTTCTAGGATACGTAGTAGCGGACGGACGACGGTCGTCGGTGCACGTACTTAACGAACGTTAGGTGATACGTTCGAAACGTCAGCATTCGGAACACGGGGATATGTATGTACGAGTCGCTCGCAACGCAAACGGCTATGTCGCGTCTTGCAGTTATTCAGGAAGCGTATCTATCTTTCCGATTTTAGTCGACGGTGACGCACGGAGGAAAATGAATTCGTTGCTCTCTCGGTTGACTATCCGTTAACCCTCATCGCAAATCCAGCGCCATATCATTAACCGCACAAGTACGCACGAACCGATATTAATCGAATATTCTTTGTGTTTTGTAGCATATACACAATATTAATATAAAGTACTTGCCCCTTGCGTCGTGTGTACCCAAAAAATGGTTTCACATTTCGGACGTGTAATTTTTTTGTTCAGTGTCGGTGAAAAATCTGTCGAACCGCCGCACAAAACGGATGAGGGTTGAGGGATTCCATTCTTTTCTCGTTTTATCGATGTTACGTAGAACCATCTGGCGAACGTAGACTGTTCTATTTGAACTAAAGCTTATGCGACCATGAGTCTTATACACTCATCCAACATGACCCCTTAATGCCCGTACGGTAAATCGCTTGATCGAAAATCTAATTGTTAGAAACAACAAACGAAGAGACGTCTGACAGAGAAGGTCAACGAAGGAGGACGTTCTTAGAACCCATGTGTCACCGTTCAACGATACCGTTGCAATTTCATTCGACGATTACGTCGGCATTGTCCGCGCACGAAACGAGGATCCATGTGGCAGAGAACTGACCGAGTCGCGAGCGAATCTGCCTTGGGTTCCGTTCATTGCGCGAACGATCACGCAATAGATAGAGAAACGAGAGAACAGAATAGGAGATTGTAGGAAGGGTGAGAGGGGAAAGATTTTGAAAAAATATAGGGACCAAGAGTTCGTTTTTCCTGAGTAGAAACTGCGTCTGCGAAGAGGAGGCCGGATGAGCGCGAAGACTCGCGATTCGAAGACGAGATGCGAGGGGAGGTTGTTGAATTTTTCCGTTCGGTGATTCGTCGAGTTCGCGTACTGAGAGAAACCTTGCACACAGTCGTTAGACGATTAAGCGACGATAGCTTTTGTCACGGTTACGAGTCGAACGTTGTACCTACCGGGTACAACGGGTATTCGCAGGGTCAGAGGGCTAACAATCATTTGATCGCGTTTACGCGCACCGTTGTGCTGTTTGCAGTCAAAACTGCGACGCTTTGCGAGATCACGGTGACGTGTACGATACATTGTTTTATCCTGATTTAATTATTTCTACCAACGTACTAGGGAGCATTTGTTCCATATCAAAGCATTCGTACTTCCATCTTCGAATCATGCGGATTTAGCGAGCGTGTACAGGGTGTTAAGAAATTATGTGTAAAACATTTAAGGTGTAGAATCACGTTGTAACGGTGCTTACACAACATTTCTTGACAACCTGCACAAATCTTTTTCATCGTCTCGTCGTATGCTTTCGTTCAGATTGTAAATTAACGAATGAACGTCGAAGGCAGCTTGTCTTAACTTTAATGTTTAGTCTACGCGCATTGTTTTCTGTTTCTTTTTCACTCTGCGTCTGTGTTTCTTGTTCCTATATTATTATATTTATACAATGAATTTTTCGATGTACAATCTATTAGCGCCGGAGATTATTTTTTTACATTTCTATCGACCGTCTTGAGAGCAAAGCTTCTATCGTAGTTAAGTTTAATCGCAAGAATTATGTAATTTGTAGTTTATGAGATGCGGTTGACGCGGACGGTTGTCGCCGTTGAAAATACATAGGTATGTTCGAGGAATATATTTTTTCTCTCAGTACGAGAAACAGAGGAAAAATCTGTATCATAAACAACAGAGCAGCGTTGTACATACGAAGACGAACTTTCGTCTACGCGAAAGTCGCGTGATAAAGAAAGTATAATTCATCGATCGAACTGATAAAACCGAGGACACGATTGTACTCTCACATTGTCAGACTCTTTTCTCTGAAAATTTTCTATACGATGGAATAGTCCAATAACGCGCGAGCTGACCTGGTTCAACGCTAGCACATTGTAATATAGAAAATAAGAATTTTGATAAATTATTTATTTTTAAATTATTATGTAGATTTACGTTTGGCAGCGACAACATATTCTACCTTATTTTACACGTGCTTTTTTATTTAACTATCTATTAATTTATTTATTGCATCGCTTATTTATGAAATTTTCTCGTTTAATCGATCATGTTCGTTCTAATCATCGCGTAGTTGTAGAGGAATTTCGCGTCGCCAGGATGGATTACGGTCGTTACATGGATCGATTAAAAGTCGCTCAACGCAGAGGAAAGAGTCCGATACGTAACGCCTGAAAAACGTTTCGTTATTAGGGCTCGTTTACATTGCTATTTACATTGAAGCAGTCGAAAAAGGTTCGAATTTATACTCGCTTCTGTGAGCGAAATACCTATCGTTTACCTAGTGTAAAATTCTTATACCTCTCTGTTTATAATTCGACCGATAGACAAGTTAATGCTCGATACAATTACAATCTTGTTCGATTAATATTATTCGAATACCGAATATCTGGACCAGTGCTGAGCACGGTGGGGGCCCCTCAACCTTTGTCGCGTTAATGGGAACAATGGGAAGGGTTTTGCCTCGATCGAGGCAAATATGCCCAGCACCGATCCAGGCACTATTTTATTCTCTAGAAAATTCGTTTGTCCACCTCTGCGTCTGAAAAAGCATTTCGGTAGACATTTTCACAAGAAGAACAATACATCTTGTTGCTAAAAATGCGTTCTATCGTAAAGCGTAGCGAAATAGCTTTGGACAGGTTTCAAATGTGAGTGAAACGTGCGACTGTGCTTATTTTGCAAACTGTTGCAGCAAAGTGAACGATACCCTCCCGATAACGAACGTGTTGACAATTACCCGTGCGCGATTATCATAACGCTGTATGATTAACAGTACGACAATTATCATAAGTTGTAATAATTAATGAACGTTACCGTGTGAGCGTCTGCGCATCGCTGTTGTCAATATTCGAGAACGAGATCTACCTAATAACTAATCGTACCACGTTCAAAAAAACGGCGATCGCGATGTCCGCGTTCAACGAGACGCAACGATTTTCTCCTGTGGAACCGGAGGGCACAGGAGGAACTCGATTTCTTTCGATCTAAGCATGTCTCGACTGATTAATCATGGTCAGCGGTGCGACTGGTCGTCGTGATATTTTCTAACGATCGCTTTTTTCTACGATTTTGTAAGAAACAAACGAGAAATGCGAAGAGCATGGAAACGGTACACCATCGTAGCGAACGATCTCCGACCAGCCGTGCAAATTAATCGAGCGCCGCGCGGGCCCGAATCAACGGTTTGCGAGAAATAATAATTATTGCGAGCGCTGCCACGCGTCTCTGTCCCGTGAACGAACGATTCAAGAACGATTTCGTGTGGACCGAGGACGTGTAGCCGAGACGTAACGAACACCCGATAATTGCGAGTCTGTACATAGGAAAGGAAACAAGAAATCGTGTATATAATACATATAGTTACATATATGATACATAAATAAGCATGTGCGTATATCCATGCGCTATCTAAGATCCAAGGTCCAAGGTCCAAGGTCCAAGGACCATGGTCCGAGGTCCGAGGTCCGAGGTCCAAGGATCCAAGGTTGGATAAGCCGTAATCGAATTTAAGCGGAGCCACGGCTACAAAGGAGAAAGGGGTCGCAAAGTGTCCCTGAACTTCTTCGCGTCGCGCGTCGACGTCGAAGGCTTTGTCGGCCGCGATAATCGCCGATCGATCGATGTAAGATCGCCTAACGATACCTTATAGTACACACGAACCTTCATCCTCGAACGATTGATTGATTGGAAGAGAATACAAACACTTGCTTGCTGTCTAGTCATTAGATCGTTAGTCGGGGGCCCGTGTCCATGTTTCCGCCTTCCGCCGCGTGCCGATTGCACTCACGGTTCACCGTGTTCGAGAATGCGCGACAGTCTAGCCGATATCAGATTTCATTAGACACCGCGCAACAACAACAACAACAACAACAACAACAAAAGATTACTTGCGAACCTCACCGCTTTAATTAGGTCTGCTATTTCTTGTTATGTCGAGCTTCATTTGATTATACACAGCAAACATTGACACAAAAAGTTATCTCTAAGTTTATTCTCTAAAGGAGAATCTAAGAGGTTGTATAATTGAATTCAGTCAAAATTATTTTTACCGTGACGGAGATTCAGTAAACAATGAAAGTAATTGCTTCGTGGAGAATGAATACAATTTTAAAATCGAGTCGCGACGAATTGTTTGTAATCTTTATCTATAGAAACTGACTCTTCTCTCTCTCTCTCTCTCTCTCTCTCTCTCTCTCTCTCTCTCCCTTTCTCTCTCTCTCTCCCTTTCTCTCTCTCTCTCCCTTTCTCTCTCTCTCTCTAAAAAAAAAAAAAAAAAAACTGTGAAACACGTTATTAGCATTTAGTAAAACTTTAAGCTACCAGATATAGCGGATTTAGAAATTAATTAAATAAGAGTGAGTTGCAATCGATAATACATTTTGTCAAGGAACAAGGACACGGGCCGCGTTATGCCTAAATTAAGAATATTCGGGTTAGAATTAACGTTAAGTTTTATATTAAGCGTATTTTTGGTCGACATTCCCTTAATTGTAAGACACTTATAGTTACACGATAAAACGATTTGGGTAGAACATCGGATTTCATTCCCCAGTTCTTCTCTTGCGTGTATTTCTACGATATTTTCCTGTTTTATTCCAATTTCGTGACGATCGTCGTTCATGTTTGTTCGTTTCGCATGATCATGGTATTAATACTCAACTCGAAGAATTGCGAACCGGGAGAAAATAATGAGGAATCGTGCCGATCGTTGCGAACTTTTACCCATCGAATATATCAACGCGTTCACGATCCAGTTTTCAGATTCGTGACTCGAGATTCATCGCGGAAACGAGATCAATTGTAATTCGTTGAACGGTCAACAACTCGATTGCCCTTTTTATTATTAACAGATTTATAGTTGAAACATTTAAGAGTAAGGAGGATTTATCTCTGTATATAGAAACGTCGATTTTACGCAATTGTTAAGAAAAAGGTCAGAGGAGACGCTAAAATGTAAGAGACTTATCTGTTTCGGTTGTACACGTGAACTCGTCTTTTCATTCGATCTGCGAACAAATAGCAAAGATCGTTAGAGCATTTTTTCCTACGTGAAATCTGTACTTTTAAAAGATTTTTGCTGACAGTAAATGTTTAGCTGTACTCCAGAAAATGCGGAGTAAGTATGGTGTCAAATAAGTTTAAACAGTAATATACAACATAAAATTCCGTCTAATCAACAATCTTTGAATCTCGATTCTAGCCAAGTTTGTACAATTATTTTTAACGAGTTGTTCGATTCGTCGAAAACTAAGTCGTCGTTCTAAAATAATACGATTGTTTTAGAAAGAAAGCCGCGACGGAAAATGGTACGTTAGATAAAAAAGGAAATTCGTTTACGAAATAGTACTGCCAGCGTTGCAATAAAGTCAATAAAGAAAATTGTTTACGGACAATCGAGCTGTCGATCGATCAAGCTGACCCGTTGCGTACAACGATTTCATATTGTCACTCGATTTTTGCAACTTGGTAATAATGTAAGTTCCCGAGACCTCTCCCACTGTTTTTTCCGTTTTGTTGTTCGTGCATTTATTGTATGAACGTCGAGGTAATCCGTTTCCGCGTTTTGATCTAACCGATCAAATATGTTGGGACTATTGTACATACATAGGCTCAATCATGTAACAGCGACAAGACAGCAATTACAATTATTGTAGAAACGATGATGTCTTACGAAATAAACTACAGATTAATGGATGTTTCGTTAAGAAGTTTTCTTCCATTAGCATAATCTATTAACATTCTCATAATTGAAATTTGCTTCCGAAGTTTTGAAAAGTACCCGAAGCGCCTATAGATCTATAGATCTATAGAGCCTACAGATCCAAGCTAAAAAGACGATGTGGGTTCTGATCCAGGCTGAAAATTAGAGCTAGCACAGACGAGGTGTAGGAGTAGACAGCTCTAGACACTAGAGCCCCCTGAGCGTGAGACAGAAAAATACATTGGGTGATAACAGTGCATCTGTCGGTAACAGCGCGTGCTGTAGGTAAGTAATAGACTGTAGGTAAGTACTATACTGTGGGTAATATAATAAATTTAATTATATATTATTTTTTCTATGTGCAAAGGATACAGTGCAAATAAATAAATATCAAACAATCGACAAACCCATTTCCCTTGTCTTAATTTTGTTATCAGCAGAGTCCTCAAGTATATATGTAGATCAGGCGTTGGAGCGTAGGGTAGAGTGTCTACAATTCGCAACACCTTGTATATGTATGTATTGTATACGATAAATTTCTACCATTTTTGTTTGTTTTTCTTTGCTTAATTCTATAAATTTCACGTACAAAAATGAGATAGAAATTAAGTACTGGTTTGTTTTAACATTGTCATTAAGCAAATGACTGATGCAATTTATTAATATGACAAAATCGATGTTTGTATACAAGCATTAGAGGCAGCCACAAAAAAGGTGTTGCAACACAATTATTTTTTAGTTGTCTAATGAAATAAATAAGTGATAAATTTTACTGTTTTGCGATATGGAAGTATTGGAATTAGATATATGGAAAAGTGATTATGGTCTACCATCGTTTGATGTGGAATGTTTACAAGTTTTGGTATGTAATCAAGTTATCATCAGGTTATGTTACAATCTACCGCATAAATGTTTTTATCGTTATGAAACAATAAATTAAGAATATTATTATAAATTACGTATAAATTAAGAATATTATTATAAATTATACGTACTGTCTAATGGGTTGTCTCGGTATTAAAAGTTTCTTTATATTGTATACACACTATTATAAGCTGAAAATGATACAATTTCATTCATAACTCTTCCACAAAAGAATTACGTTATGTTTACTTTTCTAAGAAAAAATGTTATTTAATTCCAGCATGACACTACATTTATGCTGGGATTTATCTGTATAAGATTATTGTACAATTTTTCTTACTGTTGCAGGTTTATGCTAAATTTAATGGTATACCTGTAAAAATAAATGCTTCCAATAATCCTTTTAGTACACCGCACGGTCGGTTACCTGTATTGCGAACTAACAATAGCAAATTTGATACGGCTACAGAAATAATACTTTACTTTAAACAAAAAAATTGGAATTCAGAAAGTGAATTGACTCCGAAAGAATGTACGCTAATCATGGCATACAATGAATTATTGAAGGAGAAATTACTACCTGCTTTACAGTTCATTTGGTAACTACATTTTTTCACATAATTCAAAAGCGCATGGTACAAATGAAATACATAGCACGAATCATTCTCATCTTTAGGTGGATAGATAAAAAAAATTTAGATGAATTAATAAGACCATGGTATGGCAAAGCACTGCCTTTTCCCCTAAATTATTACTATCCTGGGAAATTTGAACGACAGTCGCAAGCTTTATTCGAGTGTTTGTATCCTAACGAAGATAATGTTACCGACATAGAAAATAAGGTAAATAAACGTACACCTGTTTTTGTTTTTGTAATGAAAGTAGATTGCTAGTAATCACTGTGTCACTAAGAAGTGACTTTAACAATTTAATAATGGTCAATGTATAAAACAGGTATACTCAGAAGCACGAAAATGTCTGACGCTTTTATCTACAAGACTTGAAGATTCAAAGTACTTCTTTGGAGAAAAGCCAACCGCAATAGACGCTATTTTATATTCTTATTTGGCACCACTGCTCAAGGTTCCTCTACCAAATCCAGCCTTACAAAACCATTTGAAGGCCTGTACAACTTTAGTGAAATATATAACGCGTATATCGCAAAAATACTTTGAAAATGAATATCAAGAGTACGAGCAACGTAAAGCTGAAGAGAATGTGCAGAAAGCAAGAAGAGACTCTGAAAGCGATTCGGACTTTCCTAATAAAAGGAGAAATCAGTTTTTTGCTGGAATTTTTGCTACATTGGCAATGGCAGCTTATGCAATTTCATCTGGGATAGTTCAGGTAAATACATTTTTAATAAAACATTTCGAAGGTGCAGTCTGAATCGCCAGGTTTGATGAAATTTTCCTAGGCGTGAAATACCGAAAAATATTGTACACACAATTGAATATTACAATTCGTTTTCCAAAAAATAAAAGAACAAATCTTTTATGTGAACGTTAAACGGTCTTTTATTCTTGCCTTTTTAAAAGTCTCCAATAATATATCAGAGTAATGTAAGACATGATAGAAATGCGAATGTAATGTCTAATTACAAAAACGGGACCGTTAAAATAAAACGACGAAGTTGTTAAAATATTTGTACTATAGCTACAACTATAACTACAACTAAATACACTTCTGTTTTTGCTATTTCGCTTTTATACAATTTACAGTCGTCTACGCGTGAACAGCACCGATCACGCAAAGGTAGCGAAATCAATCCTTGATGGCGCAGAAACAAGATGCTGAATCGCCAATATTGCTGGACAAAATTCATAGATCTAGGCTTCTATTAAATTTTTCAATTGATATCCTTAGAACTGTATCATACATGCAATTTTGTTTGTCTTTGTTAGTTTTAACGACATAATTTCGGTAATTTATAACTATACGTAAAGTACCATTGTATTCGCCAAAACACATGCATGGCAAATAAAAAGTGTTAAGAAACTATACAATATACAATATGCATGTAGTCGTTTGTTCAAGCCTAAGCCACCGGCGCGGAAATAAACCAGGTATGTTAAGTATTTTTAATTATTATTTATTTGTTCCATACAACTGATTACTACGTTCTAGAAATTGTCTAACGATATAAATGATCAGCATGAATATTACTAGCAATTTCTGACTCCCATTTGTCTCCATTGTTCAACAGCTTCTCTTTATTATATAGCATTTCTTCGTGTGTTTCTGTAGAGAATTCAAAATTTGGACCCTAAAACAATTTTAATAAAACAATTCAATGATAACCAATATCATAGATAATCAATTCTATGTTAAATAATCAAATCTAATTATATTAATAGTAATAAGTACTTCTACGATCGCGTCCACAGGACAAGCCTCTTGACAAAAACCACAATAAATACATTTAGTCATATCGATATCGTATCTCGTCGTTCGTCGAGACCCATCGGCTCTTTCTTCAGCTTCGATGGTAATAGCTTGTGCTGGACAAATTGCTTCGCATAATTTACAGGCAATACACCTCTCCTCTCCGGATGGGTATCTGGGAAAAATAATAATATAATTAGTCATTAGTGTTTTATATTACGAAATATAAAATACCTTCGTAATGCGTGTTCTCCTCTAAATCGTGGACTCAAAGGACCCTTCTCAAATGGATAATTTATTGTTGCTGGTTCTCTAAATATATAGGATAACGTAATTCCCATCCCGCGAGCAATTTCTGTGAATGCTATTTTATTCATTGCAGTGGTACTAAGGTCACCCCATGTCTCGTTCGTCTTTTCTTCGACGTGAACAGAATAATATTTGCTTCGAGTCGAAGGTACATTTAAGACCTTCGGCAATGTTCGAAATAATTTTAATCCTGAAAATCGTCGCAAATCGTTGATTAAAACACGAGTAGTTAAAGTAAAACTAATAATCGAGTTTACTTATTTATATTATAATTATTATGTGCTTTCAACAATTAAGTGAGCTGAACTTCTAAAATAACCTCTCAGAAAAAACAATTGATAATGACTTATTGTAGATTCAGAATAAAATCAATATCTAATTTACCAGGTTGCATAATTTTAGGAGATGTCATCTTGAAATGTTAACAATCCCACTTAAAGTAACAATAGTTCATCTTCAAACATAACAGATTTCAATAATTGCAATCACAGTTGCAATCGAAGTTAATAATAATTTTTCACTAACATAGAGTCTAATTATTATTATATTCTAAGTGTACGTACAATCTGGTACAATCTATACAGGTAAGTATTATAATCTACGTATAATCGACGGACAAAACGGAGAGGAAATATTGAGAGAGTGTTCACGCCTGGGATTTTGGTGTAGCAGTTGCAAAGGTATAGTGCTGCACCCCAGCGGAATGCGAAATAGAAATATCAACCGGTACAGAAGGAGAGAAGAGTGACCGTGGCGCCGGCTCACGGCAGATTAACAAAACCTCTAGTCAAATAGTACCACGAATCGTGTATTAGATGGCACCACTTCAAGTGGCCACGAGTACCGTAAGAAAAACGATTGTTTACACTTTACAAAAGTTCACTTTATTACGATAAGATACCGAATGGTATGATAAAATGAACAATTGATCTTGCATAATATTGGTACACCTACGATAGTTATAATGTCTGTAGTGGCAGAAAATTTGAAAATAGTATGTAATAAAATTTCAGTTGCTTCAGCCAAAAGACCATTGGTACGTGCATTTAATAAAGCCGTCTAATGTTTAAATAATGTCATAGATAATAGAAATCTTTCTTTTTATAGGAATATAAAACTGCCGAACCACGTCTGGTTGCAGTAAGTAAATTAAAATCTTACGAGTTGATTCTAGATGCATACGAAGCTGGTCAAAGACATTTTGGTGAAAATTATGTAAACGAGTTAGCTGAAAAAGGGCATCATCCAGATATTCTAGCGAAATGTAACGATATACGTTGGCATTTTATTGGTCATTTACAGCGGAATAAAGTGAACAAATTATTAAACATTCCAAATTTATACGTCATAGAAACAGTAGATAATGAGACAATTTCATCCGCATTGAATAGTTCTTGGTGCAAATGTAGAAAACAGGATGAACTCAAATTAAAAGTGATGGTACAAGTTAACACAAGTAAAGAAGAAGGTATTATATACTGCATTTGTATAATACTATTTTCATCATAAATTTCAAGTTATACGATTCTGATCGAATGTAAAATTTACAGGAAAAAGTGGTTGTCAAGTTTCAGAAGTTTGTTCCTTGGTGAAATATATTATAGATAATTGTAAAAATCTAGAATTTATGGGACTTATGACAATAGGCATGTTTGGCTATGACACAGCCAAAGGACCAAATCCTGATTTTCTGCAATTAAGAGAATGTAAATACAATGTTTCCAAAGAACTGGGTATAGACTCAACAAAAATTGAGTTATCTATGGGAATGTCGAACGATTATGAGCATGCGGTAATTTTAATAACAGTTCCATATTATTGTGTTTGTATTATATGTATATATATGTATGTACATACATATAACACATACGTAAGAAAATGAAAATAAACTACTTCAGGTGGAGTTGGGCAGTACAAATGTGAGAGTGGGCAGTGCAATCTTTGGAGAACGACCAAAAAAGGATACTTAGAATGAGGTAAATATGTATGTTTAACACCGTTCTTTTATAAGAACAATAGCAACAGAATATGTCTATACATATAATTTTGGTGGAGATCTGTTAGTTAAACAACCAAATCGTACAGATTCACTCAATTGTATGTAAAAATAAAATTGTACTATAGTTGCGTAAAATAATTTTTAAATAGTTCACCCATATTTTGAAGATAGTGTAACAAAAGTTATATGGTTGGAAAGTGAAAAAATGTGTAATTGATGAAATAGAAAAACTTATTGTTATCATGTATACACCTGTCCTTATCAAATGTTACGATGTACGGATATACGATACACTGTCTGTCCTTGTCTTGCATTTGTCTCAAAATCACTTGTCGCGCAATCTAACCAAGACGATCGGTAATACTGTTGGGTTAGAAGTTTCGTTGATTCGCCGTAAGAAGGCGCCACAGTCACTCTTCTATGTTATCTGAAGTCGGGTCTCTATAGGTATATATGATCTAAGGTTTCTGCTCGGTTTTGGTACCAATAATAGAGATGGAATTTCCTCTCTAAACCCAATAGGTACCAATGAGTAATTAACTTCAATAGGAAAATGGAACAAAAAGCCACCGACGAATCAACGCTTAGCAGAGGACATCTGTTTTTTTCATTGGCCGAAAGAAACTGAGAGATGAAAGTTTGTGCTTTTCAGAGCACAAACAAGGCAGATTCACATAGCATTCTGTGATCAGAATGCGATTATATATATATATATATATGGTATATGGACACAGAATACCTATATATACATACTGTATTCTGTGACACGGATATGACGGCGAACTAAAATTTTCATGAACTATGGTTTTATTCAAAATGGCGACGTACTTGGTATTTATCTCATTCGCGAAACAGGTTATACAAGAATAGTTAAAATATTTGAAGACGTATAAATTATCAAATTTGTTATAGCTCTGAAAATAATAGTATGATTATATTGAAATAAATTATATATTTGTGATACGTTTTTATGTTTTGTTGATCAACCAAAACGTGGAGAATGGCTGAAAATGTTACCCAGAACGATGAAGAGGTTTTACGTTCCATTAAAACACTTCTATGGGGTAGCAATGTTAAAGAAGAGGTTTTCAAACGTTGGGCACAAGGTAAGTTTACTTTCAAATACTTTATAAACACCCGATATATTATGACATTTTTTCAAATATGTTTTCATAATTTTAATCAATGAAATGTATTTGATCAGTCAGTTGTCATTACCTAGGTATAATTTATTTGTTAACTACGAATGAAAAATTATAAGTTGTAAATATTGTAAAGACGTACAAAAGTTTTCAATTACCTGCCCATTTTCATTAAAAACTATATTTTAGGAATACAGAATAAAAGTATAGTGTGTATAGTTCTTAATTGTAATTGTAAGGAAGATTATAATAAAAGTGTTATTATTGAAATGAATGTCGATTCATTTCAGGGTTTTACTTTAGTCCGGATGAGCCTACGGCATTGATACAAGCAGAAGGTGGACCTTGTGCAGTTCTAGCTCCTGTTCAAGCTTTCATTTTAAAACAATTACTGTCAGAAACTGATATTTCTACTTGGAGAAGTATATGCTCGCATAAGTCTTATCAATTTCTTGTTCGAGCAGCTGTCGAAATTCTAAAACAAGCTGCAGGAGAAAAAGTTCCAAAGTTTTCTATTGTGTATATGAATTGTAAATTTCCCAGTGAAGAGACAGAAGAAAACTGTAGATTGTTTGAAAATGCGTCTGAAATCCAGAAAGAAGAGGAAGGAATAAATTCAGATAGAAAAAAAAATGACCAAATGAATGAGAAAACATTACCGAAGGAATCAGATGAAGTATATAAGGGTGTAAATTCAGACTTTTTTCATTCTCATTTGAGGTAATCAAATTATTTCTTCTTTATAGCTTGCTATCTAATCTTTGATAGATAAAAACTATTAACTTTAACACATTGAGGGTTACAGCAAATGTTTCCAATGGTTTTTATTTCTTTTTCTTTTTTGTAGGTTATTTACAACAAATTTCTCGGAACAAATGGAGGAATTCCTCATAGAGAGGTTGGACACATTTAAACGACGATATGGTGTCTTACTGCTTCTGTATAGTGTAATTCTTACGAAAGGTGTGCCAGAAATTCGTGGTGAAATGTCAGACCCTTTGGAATCAATGATTGATCCAACATATGGTTATGGAAGTCAGAGTCTTATAAATTTGATGCTCACTGGGAGGGCAGTCAGTCACGTATGGGACTACGATCAAACCATTGGAGATCTCAGTAAGAAATTTGTTTCATTTATTTTATGCTATGTTTAAATGAACATATTGATTGTAAGAGTAGTAACCGATGATTTCCTTATTTCAGAATTGCGAGGCATAGACAAGCAGAACACTATAGGATTTCTCGCCCTCCTCGAACATTTACGTTATTGCGAAGTGGGAACATTTTTTAAGTCTCCATCCAATCCTATTTGGGTGTTGGGTTCGGAAACACATTTAACAGTTCTTTTCTCCACTGAAAAGAGATTAGTAAGTCCTGACACACCCGCGGAACATGCGAAAAGAGTATTTAGAAAGTTTGATTACGAAGGAAACAATTTTATTCCTGACAATTTGTTACAAGACGTTCTCGCTGAGCTTGGATTAGTGGCAGATGCCGAATAGTAAGTATCATGCATGCAGTGTAGTTTATATTACGCACCTGCATACCTACGATGCACGTTGTACATTCGTTATTTAATTGATTCTCTTTTGCAGCGTCTACATAATGAGGAAGAAACTGGATAGCGAAAACTTGGGTATTATTTTGCGTTCGTCTTTTATGGATGAATTCTTCCCTGAAGAATCGCAAAGTTGTCCCGACATATTTCCTTTATACCATTACAACGGTCTTCGACGTAGCAACGAGGGAAGTAAAGTAATGTATCGTAAGGGACAAGCAGTTTTATTGGAATGCACCATAAAAGGTATTTTGGAAAGTAATCCTATGTTGACGGTTCTGCAAACGAAATGGCCGAGAATCGAAGTTCAGTGGGATATTGGGCAGAATCCAAGTCTTAATTAGTAAGTGTTGCTCAGATTCTGTTTTTCACAATACTATCGGCGCTCCTGCATAAACGAAAGTGATCACTTATTAGAAAATTTACGCAAAATATCGGTCATTTAGAGTCTAAATTTTAGACGGAATTTCTATATGTATAATATGCGTTTACGTTCGAAGAAGTTAGGATTGTTCGATTAGAACGCTGATTTTGAACAGATAATTGATCAATGATCAAAATCGTTACGTAGCTTTTGTTATTAATTGTCAATTTCAAAAGTTAAAGGTTTTCATTATTTCGAATAAATGAACTAACTCTTCCATAAATGAAATTACGAGGAAAAAAGAATATACGAGATACATAGATTGTGATATTGGTATTGTAATGATTATAAAATTACAATTTTTGAAGGAATTTCAAAATTTGTGCAACACTGACAAATTGTTTCGACATCAAATAAGTTGTAACTGCTTACCTATGTAATTTATGTAAAAGAAAAACATAGTTTAATAATTTATGAAGAAAAACCAGAAATCAAATAGCCGGTAAGATTAAAATAAGTATTGAATAATATATTATAAATACTATAAAAGGGAAGAACGTAGCATAAAAAATAATTAGAAAAACTTATAAACCAATTTTGATTACTTACGTGGAAAATTCATGAAAATGAATTCGAGCGATGTACACATACATGCGAATAATAGTTAGAAAATTAAAAAGAAATAAAAACAAAAAAATATGTAATAGAAATAAAATAAAATAAAATAAAATGTATATGAGATAGAAACTCGAATAACGAAAGAATTATACATGTATAACCCTGTATAAGTCGTATACAATACAAATAATTTCTTTTAATGTTGTAGTCTAGTCACCTTAAGAATTGTTCAAATATGTATTTACTGTTTTTTTACATTTGTATAATTTTTATGGCAATATGTATTATATATAAATATTCCGTTTTCTTTTGATATCCAATATAATACTCATTCTAGCATACAAAATTTTCTGTTTATGTTTCATACCGACATTTTCATGCGATAGAAAATTCATTTTCGCAAAAGCGTAAACGTATCGATTAATTACACATCATTCTTCATCTTATCGACGAATTTTACTTTTTTCTAATGAAAAATAAATAAACTCTATATCTGCATTCAACAAATTTATGTTTCATTTTGTGTAAGTGAAGGTAAGTATTTGTCGAATAATGCGTCAAATAAAAATAATTATGGTTATCTCTTAAGTAAAAACAATTTAAATCTTCCGCCAAAAATTCGATTTTAAAGCACCATCTGGCGGCTTACAAATCAGCGAACAAGAGCGATATGTACCGTTTGCTATTGTTTACAATTACTGTTTACGTATGAGATGCATACATGATGTATACATATATTAGCTGTGTCAGTTAAAAATCTTCTTCGTTTTCCGTTTTTGTTACTAAAAATAAAAATGGAGCGCCATCGTATACAAGAAGCATTTACAGTTTTAAAGCCATTGTGTGATTGCTTAATGCAAAATCCAAATGTAAACAATGCACGCAAAGTTGCGGCTGCTCTAACAAGAATTTCTGACAAAGTTATTCAAGATTTACTCGAATATATTCTGTTTCCTATAATTACTCATTTACCAAATGAATCGTTAAGGTAAATATTATTACTTGCTATGTAGAGATTACAGTGTTGTTAAATAATTGTGTGTATAACTCTACAAATTTCAATAAGTTCTCCACATCTTACAGGAAAGATGTAAAAGAAGAATTGGTGAAAACAATGCAAGCAATACTATCGAGAGTAAAGATATCCAAATTGGAGTATTTCAATAAATTATATTCCTGTCTGTTAATACAAATCTACGATCAAACTCAACCAAATATGTGTAAGTATGATAATATTTAAGATTATTCGTACATCGTCTCGTTCGTGAATTTATTCTAACAAAGTACAATCGAGATATTTTGTACACGAGTAGGGCCAAATCGTGAGTATGATTTCAATTTTAAATAAAATTATTTAACATAGATAATTTGATTTTTTAGTGATCACAGACCATGAAGAACTAAAAGAAGCTGTACTTTTAAGCATTAAGACCTTGATACATTCATGTTTCACAGAAGTTATAGAATCGCTGTACGTAAGAAAGAATGCCTCTAAGGTAGGTCAAGGAATATTATTATCTATAACAATAGGCAGAGTCGAAAAGTCAAACTCACTTAGGTAAATATATAAACAAAATCCTTTTATTTATCAATTTTTTAGTCAATATATTATTGCATTCGTTAATATATAAGATTGTGTCTAATAAATGTATAGATTGAGAGCTGTGGAGACAGTAATGGCTCTGTGTCAAGTTGACGACGAAACTGATAGGTCTGATATTATACTACAAGATCAAGTAGCAGACATTATCATGTTGTTTTTACCTGGTATTGCAAGCGGATTGCAGGAGATAGCAATAGGTGGTGAGATACAAGGGCATAAACTGACAATGGTAATGTAAAATGAAAGGTTGAACGATTAAATATTAACAAATACAACTTAACTTCGACCACAATATCAAATTTTAGCTAGCATTAAGAGCTTGGGGGAGAGTAATCTCACTTGTAATGAAAGATAAACCAGAAGATGATACCGAGCCTTCATTAGATGCTCTTATGAAACCGAATATTAACTTGCTTGCCGATCCTTCAAAGAGTTCACTACGAATAATAGACTCTAGTGAAATAAGGGAACATCTTCAGAGTGCAACAAGAAACAAAGAATGGTTTAATGCTAGTGCGAGAAAACTTAATGTACTGGTGCATCAATTAGATGTATTGAAAAAGCATTCTCATTACAAAGTTAGAAAGGAATTAATCGACACCATTTATTTGTTGCTCGCTACATGTCCGAGGTGAATTGCGTTGTATTATATCTATCTATATTGCTTTATAAACAATATCTAAAATAAACAACTATATACTTTTTACACAGGAATATGAAACCAAATGTTATGTTATTAATCGAGTATCTAATATCTCTGACTGAAGATGAATTTCCAGAAATTCAAGAGGAAGCTGAGAAAGCATTAAATACAATTAGTATAAACCATATGCAAAACAGAAATATGCGGCCCTTGGTGGAATTACTAGAAGAACATTTTTATAACTTACTTGCAAAGTTACCTAGGATTATCAGGAGGTTTGGTACGATTTCTACTTTTTATGATTGATTAAAATGTTTTTTTCTTTCAGTCAAAAAAGACATTGAAGATTGCTCGTGTTTTAGATGATAACGATCAGTTATCTTGTTTGAATCAAATTGCGGGTTACTTGAAACTTCTTGGAGAACAAAGATTACCATGCATCATGATGTCTTCACCACATATTCGTAGGTTGATATTAGCACTCGTGTACGTGTCTGAAATAGACTGCAGCAGTATATCCCTTCTGCAGACTGCAAATGTCAAGGACTTGGAAGATCCAGCTTATTTTCATGGGTCGAACTTATGGAGAAGATTTAAATTCATTCAGAACAGATCTTGCGAAGAAAAAGTCGTAATAATATGTAAATACCTTGGAAAATTTGGTGATCTCAGACTTTTAGTTGATACCATTTTTGGCCTTATCCTCGATGTCCCACAACATAAGAAAGAGTTGTTCTTATTACTAAACTGGATAATAAACGGTAAACGATATACAATATTTTTCTTCTCTTTTTTATAAGAATTGATACAAATTAACGTGATTAATTGTTAATTGTTAATCGGCAATTCTAAAATTATAGTTCCATTGAATGATTGTTCACTTTTGTCGATCTATAAAGACGTTATCTACTTGTATATCAACCCCGAGCATTGGTATCCACCTATTGAATGCTCTAAGGATACTCCTTTGGGTATCGCTCAAGCTAATGTGATACAGCATTGCTTATTACTAGAAGGACTGGGACTAATTGCTCGAAACTTGAAACGGGACTATGATAGATTTCTTCTTAAGACGTTGTACTTAATTATTGAAAGTGCAGGTAATATTCTTTTATCTGTACCAGATAAGCGTAATGGATGGTACAATAATTGGTATAATTGTTTTATTTCTAGGTAGCAGGCACAGTTTGATCAGTTTTGTTGGAACCGAGACCCTAGAGGTGATTGCAAAATCTCTACAATACGATACAGTCGGTGAACTACTACGCGCGAATGTAGACTACTTTTCATACCACGTAACAGTCAAATTACGCCGAGTAGAACGTAATCCTGGGGTACTAGATGTAATCGGAGTTGTCATGAAGTATAGTACAATAGACGTATTACCTTGTATAAAAGAAATTGTGGAAGACGTTCTTCTGCAATTGAAAAACAGTTTCCAACAGAAAAATTCGCTTGCATTTTTAAAAGTTTTTTTGACATTTGCAATATGCATAAAACGAATGGCCAACCTTCAGCATGCTTCAACAAGACCACAGAAACAAAGTGAAATCGCTGAAATGAAATCTTCAAAAATTATTCACTCTTTGGTAGAGTATTATAAAGTGAAAAAGGAAATTGACGAAGAAATAAGGAAACCTCCTACCGATACGAATCTAGAAGAGGAAGTGTTGGAAGAGGAAAATGGTCAAGCAGATGTCACGAAGGAGGACGAAGGTAAAAATTCATAAAAATTCTTTTCGTATCAATTCGCAATTTTCCATTCAGATGCAATTAATGTAACAAATTCTAGAAGAAGCTCAAGATCTACCTCCGTATATAAAAATGATCAGAGATGTGATGCAACATTGTTTACATTTCCTCTCGTCCAAGGAAGTAGAAAAATCACTACTTGCAATGTCAACTTTACAAGAAGGTCTTGAAATTTTAGCTGATTGGGAAAATCAATTATTACCGATAGTACATTTGATATGGCACCCGTTGGTAGATCGATTTCAAGATGAAAATCTCTTAATTATTAATCGTGCATGGCAATTGTTAAATGTCCTTGGTCATGTTTCGAAAGATTTCATCAGATCTAGAACTCTCAAGTAAGTTTTATGTATATGGAAAGAACGAATGAGTAATAACCATGCTATAGATATATGTACTTATGTGCATGTAGATAAAACGATTAACTATTTTTAGGCAAATCTTACCAGCACTTTCAAAGTTCTTAAGTGCATCGGCAAAGGAAAGTTATAACAAGAGTACCGAGAATATATATAAATTCACTCAAACTTTCAAATTACAAAAGGAATTACTTTCGTCGCTAGGTGCAACCGTAAAAAATTTAAATCTTCTTGAAAAAGAAACGTGGAACGTCTTAACTGTTGCAGAATCGTACCTCAGTAAACATCAGCATTCTATATTACAAGTAAATAATAATATAGAAAATACATATGTATTTAGACTCATTCAATTTATATGTGTCTCCTTCTTTTATCGATAGTCTTGCTGTGTACAATTATATAAAGAAATTGCTGATTATAATGGAGATATTGCATGGGTGAAGTGTCTTAGTATTTTTACATCTAAAATATCGAAAATTCCTACTGATGGAACCTTTGATATGAAAAATTTCAAGGTAATTTCGGTGTACATAGATTGCAAAAAGATACATACACACATATAGAGTTAAGTTAATGATTACGATTTAAACTGATCAATATTATGTTGGTTTTTTAGATAACTGAAAACATTTCAACAAACGAATATTATAAAAATGTTCAAATTATTCTACAATACATTGAAGACAAAGATTTATCTTTGACAACGTGATAAAAAAAAAGGAGAAGAATGATAATTTCTTGGTAATTTCAACATAAATTTAACGTAATTATAGCATTATCAATATTGTAATATACCGTATAAAATACAAATACTTTTATTATAATAAATATTAATATTTTTATTATTATAATGCATTCATAATGTCACTACAGTGAAGTCTTGATCAAAGCCGAACGGAGCTGTTCGATCTTATAATTAGTCCCAAAACAAATAGCACATAGCCCTAGACGATCTATGTCGGAGCACGGACCTGAAGATCCGGCTTAGATCAAGACTTTACTGTACCAGTTTTAAAACTAAGATAAGGATAAAAATAGGTACGCTGTCAAAGTTTTTATTATTATACAATTTATATTTCGTATTGGTACTGCAAATTTTACATTTTCATGATATTACTGTTTATATAACTATTTTTTTTTTACAATAAAACTTATGCCTATTAGAAACTTTACATGTATCTACAAAGCAAATTACTATTCTATACAAAGAAAATGATTCTATGGTTTTTATTCGCAGATGGTATAATTCATTTAATTTTCAATCATAAATATATACTACAAAAAATCATTCGTTTGTACTGTGGTATATGTTGAGGTTCGTACAGTGCTGTGTTTGTGTTAACTTAATCAGATACATATAACGATAAATTGACATCCTCCTTGTGATTCTAAATATTTAAATTAGAAAATTAGTATACTAATGTCTTTTTAATACTTTACTAATAACAGTGAGAACATCGATGAAATAAATCTTGCTTTAAAAACGAACAGGGAAATGCTTATACATAAATGCTAAGGATTCGAAATCTGCAATGCGTAGTATACCATGTATGTTTATGATTCTCTTTATCCATTATTTTTTGTGTGTTTGAAAGTTAGAATTAAATTTTTTGCAGTTGAAAGTATTTTATCTTGTATCATGTGTTACTAGTTTTATAAATTAAAAGTAAGTGTAAGTAACAATAAATTAATGTATTTATAAAATGCAAAACACGAAATTTGCATATATTATATACATTTAAAAGTATACTTTACGTTTTCCTCTATAATATGGTCTAAAACCAATATCATAGGATGAAACGGCAATATGTACGCGACTACACGTTCGAACAGAAAGGAACATAAATACTAGTTAAATATCGTTGGATAGTATGCGATACTAAACAGCAGAAAAAACAAAGTGTTATTTTGAAGACACTCGATTGCAACAACATTAACATTCTAAATATTTATTTTTCATTTCAGTTTGATACTTGATAATTCGATCTTATTTTTTACCAGAAAGAAATGTAGTTGCAATAACAGAGTTTGCACTTATAATGAAACAAATTGTTGAACACTGTTGTTTGAACGAAACATTAATCGTAGCTTGAGCATGTTGTCAGTTATTTTAGTGATCTAATTGGCGATCATGGTCCACTCTTTCCATAGAATGACTAGCACACTTTGTCTCGAATATTCGGATATATGTTATCGTTATAGTGTGTGCGTTCTGTTCAATAAAATAAAAAAAGAAAAACAAATAATATATACATGTAATACGTTTAGATATTTCAGGTAGTAATAAATTGTTAACATGTACTTTTGCAGTAACATTATCTTTTTATAAAACAGTATCATTTTTTTACAAATTATTATTAGCAAAATGTTTTACCTTTAAGAAACGGATACTTAAGAATGTTATGCACTAATTTTTCTAGAGAAACGAATCATCATTTCCATGCTTGTTTCTGCGCTTTTTGCGAAGCTAACTTCTTTGTAATGTACGATGAAATTAAGAGTCCTGCTAACACTATCACGATTAGATAATAATCGAAATCTTCTTTTAGAACATCAAACGTTTTCGACGGTGCCACGCGCGTGTAGAACAAGTCTGCAATAATTATATTATTAAACACATAATTGATCGTTACACACGTATTATTTTTCTAAATCATTCAGTCATTTTATTATCAAGTTGATGGAGTAATGTTAGTGAATCTTTCGCTTTGCGTTTTACCATTTTAAAACTTATCTGTTGTTTAATCCATATGATAGCAATAATAGTTCCTATTTCGATCTATTAGGTTCAGTTTGGGACAAGTTATAACATTTTAAAGTTGCCGTAATTTTGCATCAACTTGATATGATGACACGATACTATATGATATTATATATAATAAGAAAATAGAGATACATGCATTTAAAATAATGAAATACATACCAAGACCGTGTACAAAAACTAAGCAAGTACTTTCAAGGCCACTAGGACTAGTGTGAACACCCGATACCCTAAACACGCTTTGATTATAATTAATTATTGCGTCCATATGAATAGGTATCTCTGGCATGTATGGTATTACACCTTCTTCACGTACTTCTGGATTGATAGGCCGCCGTGGATCTACCATTTTCCACGGTAACTCTAATACACCACCATTGGCAAGAGCGACTGTGAAATATATAGGTGCACATGTAAGTATTACACGTATTGTATTCTTCATTCGCTGTAAATTCAAGCAAATAATATGTGAATATTTCACCTATAATGTGCTTGCTTGTAATACCCTTCTCCGTGATAGTCTCTCGCATGGATTCTATTGCCGCAGGAAAAATGAAAGCTTGTCTTTCCACGATCGGCAATTTAGTTGTACACAAAGACGAGAACACTGGAGCAGTACACGAATGTTTTAGCCAAGAAATTAAAACTAAAACGAAAACGAACCTACCAATACTTGAAATAATTTCATATCATACCTGTGGTATTACTCTGCACTTTTCCTTCATAAAGTTCTAGACTAGCGATTTCAGTCCTACGACTCTTTTCATTAAAGTAACTGTATACTATCCAGTTCTCTGAATGCACAACGTGGACTGGACCACGCACTCTTTTGTGTATAATAGAAAATATCATTGCTCCAGATACAGCATCCAATAAATACAGATTAAGCGTATCTGCGAAATATGAATCAATGGTAAAAAGGCATTGGTATCAGCAATTAATAATACTAATAATTATCCTTTTTTTATTTTCTTTTTTTTATTTCTGGTGACCTTACTTTTATTGGTATACCCAACCCCTTCGGTTACTATAGCAACCAAGTTAGGATTAATATATTTATACAGTACAGATCTATCGCTCAAAACTCTACCCTGAGAGTGTACACGTTCTATTGGGTTTTTCGATACAACGTGTGTTATTTTTTGGTTTTCTGGCGAAAGTAGTAACTCCCATACTTTATGAGTGATAAGTTCCTGCAGAGTAAACGCAATTTTAACAGATACTTTGATATACTATACATATTTATAAATTATAGAAGTTCCAGCACATGTACCTGAGTCGTGCTATACGAAAGAGAAAATCCAGACAGTACACCTGTCGTTTGATCAGCCGTGAATATATATATGTTTTTACCAAGCGATGCAGCCATTGCAGTTGCACCCTCTGGATATACATGTGGTTTGTCCTGACTATCGAGGATAAGAATAATTCGTAGAAAATCGTCAGTTGTAACATGAAGCAACATGGACTGCTTTATTTTATATCCCAATTTGATTAATCCATCCAATGGTTGACCAGTAATTGGATTAAATGTGTATAGAACTCCCTCTCCTGTTTTCTAAAAAATGTTTCAAGTGTATATTGTAGAGTATCGAAACTTGAATCAAAAGTAACCATTGCTTTTTGATATATTGAAGAAAACATACTTTATCTTCTGCTAATAGTGTACACTGTGGAGGATAAGGAAAATGCCTGCTGCCACGTTGCACATATAAAACTATTGTGCTAGATCTTTTGACGAACCCTCGAATGCTTGGCACTCTAAGCTGCCAAATAATTTCACCTTTCCTAGTTTCAATACCGTATAGCTGAAAATAAAATTACTTGTTGTGCATTGCATCTTTTTCTCTTTTCTTTCGGAGAGCATAATATTCTTATCTATCAATACATGCTACCTATTAACATTAAGTAATAGCCATCAAACAAAGTCATACTTTTCCAGTTGATGTAACAAGAACAATCATTTTGTGTAATCCAAATTTATCTCGTACTAAGTCAGTACGCTGATTGGATGGTTGTGGTGTTATACTTAATATCGATTGGACGAATGCCTTTGCCTGTTTGAATTGTGAGCCGACTCTTCTGATCATCATACTTAGTACATCCCCTAATTATAACAAAATTATCAAGTTATATATCGTTTGTGGAACAAAAGCACTGTAAAGTAAACTCTGTTTCTTTACATACTACTGTTATTTAAAAAAACAAAACATTCTACTGCAAAACTGAAACTAAAACGGTAACGAACAGTACGTGGTTGACATGGTTGTAAAACAAGTTAATCAAGTATCACTTTCAAATTCTGTTATCTATACACTTGCAAATACAAATAATGCTCTGAATTATCTGGATTTATATAATTACTCATGCATAATACTGAATATAAATGATATTTATTATTCGATTATTATTAATTTCAAACGTGTAATTTGCAACTCCTTCGACGAGAAATACTTATTAAATTAGGAAATATTTAAAACTTCCATGCAGATACTAATTGCAACATTATAATAAGTTTCCTAAGTAATAGAGAGAAAATGTTCACTTTATATTATTATGATTATCTAAGAAACAATCAACACATGCGAATAAATCTAATCAATAGCAGGATAACAAAGTAATTTTCAAACCAGCCCTTGCTGCTTCACTACTTACATGAACTGTCTACATCAATACCTGTCAGCAGCCATTCACAAAAAAGTACAATTAATACAACTTATCTAATTTGTTTTCGTTAAAAATTAAATTATAAAAATAGAATATGACTTTGTTATCGTGATTACAATTAAATATAACGACAAGCCATTTAACTTGTAATTCTTGCCATATGTATTATAGTATTATCTACGAGTTCAGTTTTGTGAGTTTAGTAATATGAAATAAAAATGTTATTTCGTTGATTTGATTGGATTTGACGCGGGTTTTTAGTGTACTTGAATAAACGTAATGGATATACATATTTTATACTTACTTTCTTTCTGATCAAATTCTGTTTCGATAGCCTGCTCCCTATCAGACATTGGCAACTCTATGATTTCCACAGCTACAATGCTAGCAAGCGCTTCTTCTCTAGTCCATATTAATTTATTGTGTTGTAATAGTGCAACACTGTGATCTTCTGAACACAGTAAATGGCGACATGTTATGCCTTTTGCTTGTCGAGGACAAACCGAAGACATAATAGTCGGTGATATCAATGAAGAATGTGTTAAACTCATGGATAAATTTGGCATAGGTTTTGATGTTACAAGTTCTGTGGCTGTAATTTCAGTTGTCTAAAATCAAACAATTTAACGTGTCAATAATTCAAGCAATATTTATGAAGTCTCAAGTTGGAGGTACAAATCGAAGCAAAGTATTTACTTACTCCAGCTTTATATGTTGTTTCCAAAAGCACTTTTTCATTGTCAACCGAAACGATATAGAGCGCGGCATCGCCTGGTATATCTCTTTGAATTGGAACTACATCTCTTACCACAAGAATTCGTTTCCTTTGATTACCATCTGCGCTAATCGATACAACAGGTTCTTCGCCTAGCACTGATTCTAAGTGATACGGACCTTGTGCACCAGCACCAAATATTGTATTTATCGTAACTGATTGTGGCTCGGCATTCGAATCGAATAAGTGTACCAAGAGTAATACAGCTAATGAGCTATCTCCTTTCAAACATGCTAGATACGGAGCTGCCAGAACACATCTAAAAAAAAACGAGGTAAAGTTATTACTAGCGTTCTAATTAAATAATATCGATCGAAATCGGATGTAATAGATAAAGCATTTATATATTAATTTAGTTCCTTACTCTGTTTCTTGACTTATAAATGATCCATAGACTCTCCTTGTTTGGAGTTTGTGTCCTGTCTTACTATCGTACGATGTTACTTTAATATCGCTGTTATAGCTGGGTAAAATGTGATGTACCATACCATCTTTTATGTACCATTTTACATCTTTGATTCTGAATAGTAACAGAAAATTGCAGATATTTTAATAGTATTGAAAATTTTATATAGCGATAACATTAATAATACATCGTGTATATATATATGATACTTGAATAAAACAAAATATTATATTTCAAATAAGCGAAACATTATTGTGAAATTTAGTGCTTTAGTGAAGTCATTAGTGATATATACTAAATGTATCTTATTTTCCATTCACAAGTCTTTTCTCTTTGCTTATAATTGTTTTACAACTTTACATTATGACAATTTACAGAATATCAATTAAATTCAATTCCATAATTATATGTACATTATACATATATAAATGTGAGAAATCCGTAATAATTGAGTGAATGAACATATATTGTTTATTGTGCATTAGATAAAGGTAAAGAAACCTGTTAGCACTGTACAATCCCAATGTAGAAAAAGATATAAATGGAGAGAAACGTCTGAAAAACCAATAATTATAATTACCTCTTACTATGTACACTATACCGTTTTTATACACTATACACCATTAATCTACATAGTTCAGTAAATTGTTATTATTACTATTACTGCAAAGCAATATGTTATATATTTAAGTTAATTTTGACACTGGAACTACAGAGTCACTAAAAATGACTCTTTTCATTGTTAAAGTTGTCTTTAACAATGAAATTAATAGAAACAAATATAACAGTGAAGGTAATAGAAATCAGTTATATTAAAAGTAATATAAATATTAACCTCTCTGGATTTTGCTCAGCCATGGGCCATTCATGAAGAATGTGACCTGTGGCTACATCCCATGCACGAACAATAGCTGGTACTCCTCCACTCACAGAAACTAAATCTCCATCTGCAACTCCTCCCATTGCACGAATATGACCTGCATATCCTTTTTCTAGTACTCGTCTCCATAAAATTTGTCCTAAGCAAACAACGTTTCTTATGAATCTATGTATCTACTTTGTTACTTATCACAAATTAACCCTTTGACTGTGGGATATATCTACTCTAATTCTCATCTAATCTAAAATTAAATTATAGTTAAAATTAAACCTATTAAAATTTGCCGAGCATTTCATCTTTCAATAATAATGATAATAATAATAATGATAATAATAATAATAATGATAATAATAATAATGATAATGATAATAATATAAATATTGAAAGGCTAAAATATTCTCTTGTAATTAATGGCTAGAAACTCTCATTTACAAGTACGAAAGAAATTTCATTCGTGACACGTAATCGTTTTTATATTAATATTTATAGGCTACCTGACTTCAGGTTCAGCGCGGCAATAACATTTTCCTCGGTAGCAACAATAATCTTCTTTGCGGTTGAGACCGTATCAAAACTGGCGAACTTAATTTTACCGACATAATTCTGCTTCCTGTAAAGAAAATAATAAATTCTTCGTTTAGTGTAATTCGATTAGCAGGCAGACTGTCAAACACGGAAGCATGCTACTGCATTATTAACGCGTTTGAGCATTACAATCAACATTTGTTTCAGAATACGAAACATTTTACCAGTCGAATTTTCCAATTTGGTCTTCGTAGAGACACACAGACAAATTAAACAGACCGATTAACACGAGAAGGCATTGTAATATTTGAACATCAGTTAAAAACCGGTTAACATTCCCTCTAAAACTCCATACGAAAGGAGCCATGACGATTACTGTGAACGTATCAACCCATCTGATTATACAAATTTCCTCTGCACCTGACTGACTGACACAGTCATTGAGTATGGAAAAGAAAGAGTAGAAGCTCTGTGGAAACTTTCTGCTCTGTTTTAGCATCCATAAGAAAAATACGCCTGTTTCACAAGACTACAAGACGAATGAAACGCTCACTTTGTCCTCAGCAATGATTATTGGAATTTGTAGTCTATAAAGTTACAGTTACAGTTTTACAGTTATATTTACAGAACAGTTGTACTTTATTATAGATAAATTCATCACTTCTATGAAATTTATTATGTACAATTGACATTGATAAAAATTGAAATATTAATTTAAAATTATAGATAACAGACATTTTTCATCCACTGGTTGTCATTTGTTTGTGTAATTATTCATGTTGTATAGTACAAATGAATTATTTACGCCGGTATACCGCGGTATATGAAAACATGTCTGCCTTTGATCTTTAATGAAAATGGCGACTAAGAAACAGGAGAATCAACAAAAAAGGAAGTTGCGGGAGGATGAAAGTGATACGGATGAAGATATCGAAAGTAAGTATTTATGATTAGATTCGTTACCATTCACAATTGCTTTCATCTTTGATTTTCACTGTAAGCAGAAATGTCAGTGATAAAATTCATTGTTTACACAATTCGAATTTAAGGTTAGGTGATTCTTGAATTTACTTATGTACTGAATTAAATTGAAGCTTTTAATATTATTAGTATACGTTATTTTAGAACTATTTTATATCAAATTGATTTATGTTAAAGTAAGAAATTGCATTTTTATGTACATATGTAAATAAGTATTTGTTACTGGTTTCTAACCTAAAAATAGGTTAAGTTATAAATTTGTTAATTTGTTTTATTTTAGAAAATGTTAAATTCATGAAGACGAACTCTGAAGCACCACGACTGTGTCCTTATTTAGACACGATAAATCGACAATTTTTAGATTTCGATTTTGAAAAGTTATGTTCTGTATCGTTATCAAGAATTAATGTGTACGCTTGTTTGGTATGTGGAAAGTATTTTCAAGGTAGAGGTACTAATACTCATGCGTATACACATAGCGTAGCAGAAAGTCATCATGTATTTCTTAATCTGCATACTTTAAAATTTTACTGTTTACCAGATAATTATGAAATAATTGGTAAGTTAATTTTCTTCTTATTTTACATAGTGATTGGAAGATATGCCAACATGAAATAATAAACGATTCTTATTCAGATTCATCATTAGACGACATAAAATATGTTTTGAATCCAACATTTGACAAAGCACAGATTGCGCTGTTGGATAAAAGCGATAAGTTATCGAGGGCTATAGATGGCTCGTTATATTCTCCAGGTATCGTGGGGATGAATAATATAAAAGCAAATGATTATTGTAATGTCATATTACAAGTGAGTTATATTTAAATACACATACATATAATTTGAATGTAATCCGTAGCGATAAGAAAACGAAAATTATGTTATTTAGGCCCTTTCTCATGTCACACCTCTAAGGGACTTCTTTTTAAGAGAGTCTAATTATTCTCATGTAAAAAGACCACCGGGTGATTCTTCCTACCTTTTAGTTCAACGTTTTGGAGAACTAATGAGAAAGTTATGGAACCCACGTAACTTTAAAGCGCATGTCAGTCCACACGAAATGTTACAAGCTGTTGTATTGTGGAGTAAAAAACGATTTCAGTTTACCGAACAGGGTATATAATTCAATACGTTGTTGTGAAAGTATTCGCGAACGCATCCAATTCTATATACACACTGTATACATATTAAAATGAAACTTTTAGGTGATCCAATTGATTTTCTATCATGGTTTTTAAATGCTTTGCACTTGGCATTGAATGGTACAAAAAAACGTGATTCTAGTATAGTGTACAAAACGTTCTTGGGTCATATGCGTATATATACGCGAAAAATTCCACCGCTCGAATTAGATGAGAATCAAAGAAGCGAATTGCTTCATACCGTAGAATACGGTGAAACGGTAACGGAGAGTCCATTTTTATATTTAACATGTGACTTACCTCCACCTCCTCTTTTCAAAGACCAATTTACTGAAAATATAATTCCTCAAGTGAGTGTACGAGTATAATTATATGCGCACGGAAACTGTACCAAAATATACATCTTTTTTACTCTGCTAGGTGAATTTGTATACGCTATTGAATAAATTTAATGCAGTGACTGAAAAAGAATATAAAACTTACAAGGAGAATTTTATGAAAAGATTTGAAATTACAGAACTTCCTCCTTACCTGATACTTTACATAAAAGTAGGTATCAAACGGTATTCTATAACTAATTATAAAATCGATCGATACGCTCATATTGATTCTCCTTTTCAGAGATTTACAAAAAACACATTTTTCGTAGAAAAGAATCCCACTATAGTTAATTTTCCAGTGAAGTAAGTCTTTTCTGCAGTTTTGATGTTTGAAAAATAAAATCTGGTGGTAATTCGCATGTACTATATAGTATAAATATTTTCAGGAATGTAGATTTTGGAGATATTTTAACGCCCGAAGTGAAACAGAGACATCCTTGTACAACATATGATTTAGTAGCAAATATAGTTCACGACGGCGAGCCTGGGCAGGGAACATACAGGGTTCACATTTTACACAGAGCTACCGGTCAGTGGTACGAATTGCAAGACTTACATGTAACTCAAATTCTACCACAAATGATAACATTGACCGAAGCGTACATCCAGGTACAGCTTTATATAGTACATATAAATACTATTCGTTAAGTGTATCTAAAATATACGTATCTGTGCAATTTGTATACGTAAGTTATCAAGTGGGTATATATAAATATACTTCTTTTTTTTTTAGATATACGAGTTGAAGAAAGACGTAAACATCGAAAATGGTGAAAGTAAAAATAAGAAAACTACATGATAGATATAATTTTTTAAATAAAATATTTCGATTTTTCAGCTTGCATTTGTATTTGTATCAACTGTATGCGTAAATCGTGCCAGTTTTATACTCTAAATACTCTAAAATATTAGCCCGTACCACTGTTACGTTATCCATGGTTGATTTAAATTTCGAATGTGAGCTGAATTTTCATAACAAATGAACAATAAAATTTACATTCAGTTTAATGCCTTCTTTATCGAACACTTATATACAATATAAATATAAATTATAATATTTTCAACGAACGATAGCATGGCATCTGAAGCTTTTATTATATTATTCCTTAAAATCTGTTGATGACAATATACATAATTACGTAATGTGTCCGTTATTCTGCTAATATTCAGGGTATCTTATACATTTATTATAATCTAGCTGGCGTAGGATATCCTGTCTAGTAGTTACATAAATATAATACTATATTTATCATACGCGTAATAGTACTATCGCATAATGTAAAATGTAATCGTTTTTCTAAATGGTCAGCAGATCACAAAGAGACGTAACGTCGCGTCGCGCGCTGCGCCGATCGTGCCGAAAAGTGCCGAAAACTGGCGAACTTTGCCGAGAAGATCGGAAGTGTAAACTGGAAGTAGAAGTGGTGTCGGTAGTGGGAGAAATGACGCGTGGAAGGGAGTCGTCGGAGTGTCGCGCCGAACTGCCGAAGCCCGGAGCCTAGCCGGAGTAGAGTCACAACCGGCCACGCGAGACGATTACGAGTGAGCGTTTTCATTTCGTGGCGCTTCGTGTATTCCATCGTTTTTCCCGCCGTGCTTTTTCTTTTTTCGGAGTGTTGTATCGGTGTACCTATGTATATCGAACGCGCGACGTATTTCTCGTATTGTTTCCCAACGCGCGTTTGTGATACTGACGTTTCACCTCGTCCCTAGTTCATTGCCGCGAGTGCGTTTCTGTCTGTCTGACTGTCGGTCGGTCGGTCGGTCGGTTGTTCGGTCTTTTTCTCTCTCTCCGTCTCTCTCCCTGTCTGGCTGTGTGCACGTTGCGCGTTGTGTTGCCCAGTGTGTTCTCAGCACGTGGATTATCGCCGGTGGTAGCGACGCGCGTGTAAATACCTGCTACATACGTACCTACCTACAACGCAACAGTGAGTCTTCCCTTTCATTTGATTTTTTTCTCTTTTTAATGGGAACCACTCCGTGAACTTGTTCGCGAAACTTGTTTGTGTATCCAGCCGTGTGCTGTTATAACAGTCGGGAAGATGTTCGCGCGTCGAATATGTTGTGCACCGTGTATCGGGCAGGATGCTTGTTCGCGAGCTTTTGGAAAATCGTGCCAGCCTGTTGGCGGTAACCGGTAACGGTTCTGTCCCGCGTCCCGCGTCTCTCGTCTCTCGTCTCTCGTAAATGGCACCTGACGGAGGATCCCTATCTCCTTTAAAGCGTTCCCGCGTAACTTTTCTATCGGAATGAAATGCTGCGTACACAAGTTGATTGTACACGATATCTGTACGAATGAAATATAATAATATCGCAAGCATAGCTCGTAGTCGAGAGGATATTCTTGTTTCAAGTATTCGATTGTTCTGAATATCGATGACGGTTGCAAAAACTTTTATTTCATACGTACCTATCTTACGTACTTTTTATATGCACATAGATCGGTGAATAATTTTTAATGGTACATACATACATTTTCGAGAGACTCGAGTTCGAGTGTCCACGGCCTAAAGCCATTTCTGCATTTTTTGTCACGCTCTTGGGGCCTGTCGCCTCGAAGCCTGAAGCCGAATAAATTGGGGATAGGGCTGGAGACCATGACACCCTAGCGTGAAATGTAAACCAGACCTCATTACGGACTTGGAAGCATTTCGGACTCGTATTTTATCCAATATTCGTTCGCATTTTCTTTTCTCTCTTTAATCGAACGCGTAGATTTAAACTCTGCAAATAGCGTTTTCGAAAACGAATCGATTAAGAGCAGAGTTGAGCATTAATCTTATTTGAAATTGCATTGTTTTTGGTTTTCCAAACCTAGCCACCCCCTTAATTCAAACGAAACGAGCGAAAGTTTGAGCGAGCCTAGGAGCACAATGGTACAAGGCACACATGTACAAGGTTCTGCGGAACATCTTGATTCTAATACTAATTCTAATGTCCGCGAAGCTCCTCGGTTATTCTCGTTCGTGCGAGTAATTCGGATTTATGTCGGCGCGTTGTCAATGCCGCGCGTACCTTCCAGTAGGTAATCGTTCCGAATGTACATACCTGTTTCACGCGAACCTCGAAAAAAGTGATTGCGTGGCCTCCGCGGAAGAAAGGAACGAGCCCCACAACGTTCCCCGTTTAAAACGGTAGAGGTAGAGGAGAGGATAGAGTGAAAGGGAGGTGGTGGTACACGTTGGTTCGAAGAAGAAGAAGAAGAAGAAGAAGAAGAAGCCACGAGTTTCGAATTCCTAGCTTCTATCTCGCTTCTGATCGTTGATCGCTGTATCGCGTAAACCAGTTTTTTCGCGCACGAAACAATCATCGATGACAGATCGATAGCGCGTCATCAGTTGCTGGTTTCGTACGTCGCGTTTCTCGGACCCTATAAATTGATCCTACAAGTATGAATGTACGAAGCAACAGCTTTCGCGCTGAAAAGCTGCAAACGCCGTGTCGTCGAATAGAACGACATAAGTATGTATTTGCAAACCCGAGGGATTGGAACTACCGGACCGCGGAGGATGTTATTAGCGAGTTTCTTCTGGAATGTCTCGAACGTGGGTAGCGTATTAAGTAGAAACGTAGCGTATAATGTATAGTTTCAGTTTCGTTTCGTTTCGTGATCCTTCGTTGACCGTCATACGATCGTTGTACGAGCTGTTTCAGAAATTTCACGTAAAACAGCGAGGGGAAACCGAACCCTCTATCATTTTACCACTCTACCGCTTTTTAAGCACACGACTTCCCGTTCGTGGGCGCAAACGCGTCGAGGATCGGGATCATGGTTGTACTCGTTGTCTACGAGAAACAGCCTTGAGGCGGTTAAACTGTATCGATCGAGGATACAGGAGCGCATCGGGGAATGCTTCCTGTCGTTGCAATTTAATAGTGCGCATAGTCGTAACGTACCTAGATCACTGTTTTGTTACTCACGCCCATACTTTTGCCTGGCAAGCAGCTGATCGTATTTGTTGTCAACCGTCGCGTTCGTTTTACGGAATTGTAATTAAACGCGAAGAAGAAAGTTTGGTTAAACGCGCATCCTCCTTTTTCTTCATTCTTCATTCTTCATTCTTCATTCTTCGTTGTTCGTTGAAATTTTTCCGTCACGGAGAAAGCATTTATTGTTTCCTTTGCGCAGGAAGCCGCTCGGCACGGGAAATGAATCTGCATCGGAGAAAGTCTCGCGAGTTCTGTTGTTGTCGCTCGTATGCCGCGATTCTCTCGTACATCGTGGTACAGTGCCGAGCATATCTAGTCCTATCGAAACGACGCGGCAGGACGTTTCATGTAATTTGAACTGTTCGTACAATTGAAAGAAGAAAATGTACACTTGTCCATTGTCCAATGCACGTGAACAGTGTGAATGGAATGTCCTGTAATTTCGTGCGGTACTTTGGTCGAGTATGGCACTGTGCGGGAATCGGGAATCACGTTTCCTTGCGAGTCGAAGGAGCGTCGTTAGAGAGAAATAGTCGACAGGTACATAACAGCAGGTGGTCAGATGTTGCGACGTGACACGCGTGCATCTGCCTATAGGTGAACGATTAAGACACGCGATGGCTGCTGCAACGCGATAAATTAGGTTACGCTGGTCACGTTTCTCGCGGAAATGTTGAGTTTCTGTGCGAGAAGCTACCTATCGCGGTTCGCTAGTGTTACGGGACTTGCGGGAGTAGCTTTCCTCCGTTCCTCCGAACAGTTAGAAGCCGATGATCCAATCAGGATTCCACGCAGATGCGTGTATTATACCTGGTCCGACCGCGTAATTTCAAACGGGTCAAAAAGATCATCCGGAAGGATTCTTCTGCAAAAACCGAAACTCGAAATGAAACCTATGTAATATGTGCCGCAAACGAGGCGAATACGTTGACAAGATTCTTCAACGTTTACCGCTACATACAGACATACATACGTAGAAGTTGGAAGGTAAACATTTGCCACGTGTGTTCGCCTGACGAACGGCTCGTGCAATTTCGAGAGAGTTACAAAGCGCGCGAAAATATTTGTCGAGCGATTCGGAGTACCTAATGTCAGCCGGATTGTTTGAATAGAGACACCGCGTTTGAAGCACGTGGCGTGGCAGACGTCTCGGATGAAAGAATGTCACTCGAGGCGGATCGACTCGCTCGGATAACGATCGGGAATAAGTTTTCCGTTCGAGTTCCCGTGTTTTTAATCGCACGTTGTGCGCCTAGCGTCGAGCGTCGAGCGTCGAGCGTCGAGCGTCGAGAGTCGCCTCGCGGACGAGATCTAAAGTCTAAAGTCGTCCGCGAACTGGGACGCACTAGCGCGAACAGCCTTTCGTCAATTTTGTAATCTAGGACGGCCGTTTAAAAGAAAAACTTTTTCTTTAAACGGCAAGGGTGGGTGAAAGAGGAGACGAGGCGAGCGTTTATATAACGGAGAAACTGACACGTTAGAAGCGATAGACCTCGTAGCATTGAAAGTGGGGGATCAATTAAAACGAGCGTAGCGCAATATTTCCGACCTGCCCTGTCAACAAGCTGAAAATAAGTTATCATTATCGGGCTGGATGTCGCGAACACTTTCGGCGACTGTGTTGTCTTTCGCGGCTCTATGATTAGAACCGGAAGTAAAGAAGGACACGCGGAGACGTTGAGACTCGCGCGGATTCAACGTGTACGGTCACGGTGTACCCTCATTTACGTAATGCACTACGAGAAAAGGACAATGCCGTCTGGCGCGCTCCTCTCGTTTATGATTCGTTGCACGGGAAACGCGAAAAGAAAAATTACAGGGTGGCTCGTTCTCGTTCGTTCGTTCGTTTGTTTGCTGACTCGTTGGTTTATTGCTGCATCGTTACCGCTTTTCGAACACTAAATCTCGTGAGCTTTCCAGTTTCGTCGAATCTCGTACAATACTATATATCGCGTAATCTCGGTGTAGTCTGTCTCCAATAGAGAAGTCAAGCGCATGCAAAGGTTGACTGGGTACAACGGCGCGACGATGAACCCATTTCTCTGGGGACTTATTCTTCTTTCTTTTTTTCCAAAGGGACGAACGAAAGAACGAATGCACGTTAAAAAATAAAAAATTCTTGCGTCCTAAGAAAGCTCGTCGACGTCGATTATAACGCTACACGGTTTCGGTATCGGTTTCGTGGTTCATAAAGAGTTGGTCATAGTTCTTTGACCAGGGTAAACGGCTTACCTTGAATTTAAAATCGATACATGTTAGTTAGCCGGGATGTGGGGAAGCGCAAAGTAAAAGTTATTACGTAATTAAATTCATCGTGTCTCTGGGGGAACCTCGAGAGCACGATTAAATCGAAATTTATTTCTGATCTATTAAAATGTAAAGTTTGTTTAGTAATCTTTGGAAGGGTTCGAAGGGTTAATTTGCCAAAATCAAACTAAACGATTTGGATACGCAGTCGGATGAAATAATCGTTCGCATGCGTGAAACGAGAAACGAAAAATAACGTCTGATCGCAATCGTCCGCGTCACGGAGAAAAGAACGTGGTCCCAGCGTGGTTTCCGAAGCTCTTAAGACGTTAATTACCGGGCAGAAATATTTTCAAGTTTTCCTGCCCGCTGCGCGAAATTACTGAAACGCGACTGTAGGAAAAAAAAATTCACTTCCGTTAGTGTGTCCTTCTAGCCGCGATCTTGCTTCGAGGTAACCCATATGACGAACCACCCATACGCTTGCCTTTCTTGCCTTCCTCGTCTTCGTTGCTTTCATTGCGTTTCTTGTGTCCGCATGCACAAGTTGCATACGTTAGACGCGCGCACACCGGACATTTCTTTTTTCATATAAGCTTGACGAGCGAAGCAAACTCACGAAGGGCCCGTGACCGGTACAACTACCATCGCTGAAAGCCAATCGATCCGTACTCTCGTTTCTATCCGTCGCGTCGCGTCGCGTCGTGTCGCGTCGACTCGACTCGACTTTTTCTTCAAATATGTATGTAGAATGTATACACGAGTAGAGTATTCGCACCAAATGTACGACAAATATTTGCACCGAGAACCTGAAATCATGATAAAATGTGGCTGCATAAAGCATAAAGCATAAAGCATAAAGCATAAGCTACTATTGTGACCCACAGCCTACATTTTCCGTTAGACGTTACTATCCGCACCACCTGTCTTAGCGTGCGCTCTTCCCCTTCTTCCGTTATCTTTCTTCTTCCATCTGAACACGTTCCCTCTTTCTCTTTCTCTTTCTCTGCACGCCTGTCTATCTATCCGAACACACATGTATTCCTTTTACCTTCTCTTTCCAGACGATACGTACGCAGGTAGCCAACTCGATCCCTCTTTACCGTCTTCCTGTCTTCCTTCCTCCCTCCCTCCTACGATCTACCCGCTCTGCTACATTCGCGGTCGTTGCGACACCCGCGACTTTAAAGGCTCGGCGTGCTGTTTTATTTAAATTGTTCGTGTACTGTTCATGCTGTCGCGTGGTTAACCTAGCCAAAATCGGGCGCACTGTTCAAGTCGCTGAGCGCTGCGTTGCCATAAGTTTCGAACGAGGCGATGGAAAGCTAGCCTACCAGCGATTGCGTTCTTCCTGCTTTGCATTTGGTACGATCGAATCCCCCTACAGTGTTATTCAGCTGTTTCAACAATTTCGACTAAAAGAGCCCCGAGTACAACAAACAGGTTGCGATGATATCGTATATCTGTATGGTTACGAGTTAGTAGTTGCAAAAATTGACAAATCGTCAATGTTGAAATTTTGATAACTTCGTAGGTGAAATTGGCAACAATTTCTTAGTAGCACAAGAAAAAAGTTGGTTCAACTTTAGCGGTTGACACAAAGATGCTATTTATATTCCGCTTTTTATGGCAACATTTTCGAAATCTGACCTTGGAATTTTTCCACCCACCGTGCGTGTAACGTTACGAGAACGCAGCGAGTCCTACGCGTGCGACGTGTCACAACGTTGTTCGCATAAATCAATCGCTGAAACGCATTCTAATCGCCAGGCCTCGTTTACGTTGGCACAATAAATGTGTAATTATGTTAACTCACTTGTTAGAATGGTTCGGGAACCGTCGAACGAGATTCTGGTTTCACAATGAACGAAACACTTTGTTGTCTTTGGTCTGTCGTAATTAATATATTCGACTGGCTGTTTCGTAATTGAACAGAAATCGAAAGCCAAGCGTCGGTAATCATTATAATTCCAAAGGGAACAAAGCGAACAGTTGTTACTGTTTTCGATATAATATTATATCGTGCAATATATGTATCGATAGAACATAGAAACGGTGAAAAAAAAAGGTTGTTTACGTAGAATCGGTTTCTGTAGAAACTGTGCTAAATTTTTGCGAAAGTAGCGGTGCGTCGAGCGAAGGAGCACAATGGTGCGATGAAATTGCGCAACAAACTTAGGGCTCTACTGTCGTTGAGCACTCTCTGGAACTCTGGGAGCCAGTTAGCGAGAGGCGAGAGAGGAGAAACGAGACACGAGAAACGAAACTCCAGGATAATGTTCCACTGGCTCGGTTCGAGAGTCATCCGCGATCTTATCGAATCTCGGTGGAAATCCTCGAAACGAGTCCATCCTTCGGGCCGTGCATCACCTTCGAGGGCTCCTTGCTTCCGGCTAATTGTGCCGCTCGATCGCATCCGGTCACACGCTTCGCATAACTTCTTTTCGCTCGCATCATCTACTCTGTGTTCTTCTTCTGTGGGCCCCTCGCCTATACGCGGTGTAACAGTTTAATCGTTGCTGTTAAACGGTTTACACGTTCCGCGAATTCATTCAATTTGCGAACAGAAATTTCCGCTCGTTTCATGGTTGAATTTTTTCAATCCGAATCGCATTAGGGTATCGACCGTGAGCGCATCGGTATGAAAATTTATTAATTCCGTCCGACTCGGTGAAAAATTCTCGTACGAAGGTGGGAGAAAAAATTCAATTGAGACTTTCATTATAGATACCACTACGGTTGAGCGTATACCGTGTACCGTGTACCGTATACCTAGATGTACATGCACCTATGTGTACGTCGGCGGTTATACGCCGACTGAGATTTCAGAGGGTGGCTATATCGTATAAAAAAAGATTAGGTAACAAATTGTGATTCCTCGTGGGGGTGAATGCGGCAACGCGTTCACGCATCGCATTAAGCGGTGTTGCATCAATTTTCGGGTAATTTCATGGCAATTTCCTGATCCCTTCGGAAATTTTGTCAAGGGAAAAGGTTCGAGGGATGGTTGCGTCTTCGAATTGGCGTGTTCCCTCTTTCCGAGGGGGTGACCAAGGTGCCGGCAACGCCGAGATTATCACTTTCCATGCAGCTTCCGAAGCTCTCCGTCTAAACTCCGTCTTTTAAAATTAATGCGTCTAGAATAATATTTTATTCCAAATGCGAGAAAAAACAAAAGCGAAAGCGTAGGCGATATGTTTGTAGGTTTGCGTTCTAGTTCTACCTACAGAGCTTTCCTAGACGGTCCATTGATATTCTCGTTGCTGTGCAACTGGAAGGTTGTAGACGAAAACGAGTAAAATCTTAATTATGCACCTGTGCTTGCACCTTTGAGGTGAACATGGGCGAAGCTTTAATTACAGGGTATACGGGCGCGACGCGAGGCGACGCGCCATATGCCATATGCCATATGCTATATATGCGTGTTCATTACTTTCATTCGTCGTGTATTGCCTATCGTGTTTGCGAATATGCGGGAGACCCTTCCAGTTGCCTGTTTTACGTAGATACATGCGCGTGCGTGCCCTTTTGCTATAATAATATATTAATACGTACACTAACAATAACGGGGATTACTGTACGACAGATACATACAATACATATATTATTATGCAAACGTTACCGAATTGCAGGAGGATTAGGACAATAATACCCAGCATCGATGAATGGTCGTTTCTATGATAAACCAATCCGTTTAAATAAAGTCCTACGCGCTTGAAAAAATAATTCCGAAAAATGGTTTTTTTTTTCGGTCTCTTGGCCGAGCATAATTTTTTTCGACGCGCAGACATCCCCAATACGAAAACGTCTTTCCCCGGTTGGCGGCTGCCTCTCGTTTCAAGTACACATACTGTGGTTGTTTTCGAGGGATGCCGCGTGTGTGCCGTATATGCCGTGTATGCCGCGTATGCCGTGTATGCCGTGTGCGAGGAACCGGAAGTGGTCGGCTAAATATGCGCGACCACGTATCAGCTCGGCTCATTGTGGTTGGAACAACGACCGCCGAAGAGTCATTGAAGTGGCATTAAATCGCGTGACCCGTGCACGACATTCTGCCACGATCGACGATCGACCATCAGCGGAGATCGATCGTGAGGAGCATTCGAGGGGCTCGATGTGTAATCGTCGCGTAGCATTTCCAGACCGAAAACGTCATCGCTCGTGGAATTCTTGGAATGCCTCTTCCTTGCCGCCGTCGCCGCAGATGTACGAATCGCGAAAACGTAATTTTCAAGTGATTCATATTTACAAGTGCTTCGAAACTTCATATATATATATATTGTTTCGCATTATTCGAAACAACAAAACGATATTTGTAACCTTAATATACAGAAATATTACCTCGAAACTCGTAAGTGGATTGAAGTCATATATTTTTTTACCCTAAGATTCTGATAAAGAAATCGGATCGAGATCAAAGCCCTGGACGATGAAACTTTAGACCGTCGCGTCGCGTCGCGGCGGGGGTGAGTGAGGTGCGCGAAAGGTAAGGGTGGTTTCTCTTGGTGTGTTTGCCAAAAAGTATTCGAATGCGAAACTCGCGCGCACGGCCAAGCTCTTCCTCTAATTGCTTCCGGTCCCGAACGTCATCATTTTTTAACAAATACTCCCGCGCGTATCCGTTCACGGAACCGCTGTCGACGCCGCGCTTCGCGCCAGTTCCTCGATTGCGCGTCGCGTCGCTTTGTCCGTCTCTTGCATTCTACGCTTTTCACGAATTTCATCCTCTAGCTTTGGATACGTATGTATATACGTAGATATTGCCATATAACTCGAAAGCATTTTGCTTTCGGACAATTGGTTCTCTTGGAACTATGCACGCATGTACGTGCTTACACGCGTTGAGTCGCATTATCAAACTGTATATATTCATTTCGTTTCGATTTATCCCGAGTATTATACAGCTGAGATTTTTGCCCACCGATTTCTTGATACAGTGTGTCGCCAAAGCCTGGACAATAAAGATCGCGGAGTTATCCCCACTACTGCTTACTGCCGATTCGTTCTTGTACCATTCGATAACTGGTAAGGTAAACGTTCGGCGATAGACTCGTAGCGCGTAGCGAAGACGTTTGATACGGTGCTGTGCGTTGCGACGGCAGGTGCGCGAACCTGGAATTCGATCGTAGGGCAGGTGAGTTTTACTCGCGTGCTACTCTTGGCGACCTCGCGTGCTCCTATTGAAACCGACGCATTATCGATTCGTTAGGGGAGGTTCACGGGCCATTGTACAGCGAGCAGCGAACAGAGAGGGCTAACTTGCTTCTTGCTCCGCGATGTCTAGCGATTGTTTGCTATTTATAGAACGCAGCAGAATTTTCTTGAACTTTTGGCAAGGTATTTCGGAACCGAGGTGCGATGAGATGCACAGGCTGTATATCGACGTTGGTTCTAGCTGTAAATTCAAGCTATCGATTATTTCGGTGCGAACCCAAGATTATTCTCCGAGTGAAATTCGCTTTTGTCGACTCTGAATAAACGAAGCTTGATTCTACGATATCGATTGACTTTGATATTAATATCGTGTTACGGCTAAACGTTCGAAAAATTTAGACTCTACAGTTTAGAGTTAACAGACAGCGGATCAATGGGAAATTTATTATACAATACTATACATACCGGTTCAACGATATCGATCCCTTCGGATATTAATATCGTGTGACCCGGTAGAATTCGTTGAAAAATGTCGTTTCGTTTACGATTAAAGAAAGCGAAAAAGTTATAATAACCGATAAAACTTGGAATTAAAATTAAAATAAAAATTTATTGGTTTCCGAAGGACAATGCGTTGTCGAACGAAAGGATAGAGAGAAAGCAGTTTCACGATTCGTTGGATGGAATTTAAAGTAAGCTGGACATGGTAGGCCACGTCGAATCTTGCGCGAAAGTCAACGTTGAAAAAAGCGACAAACTATGCATTTTTAATCAGCACGATGCAAAAAATAGTCACCTACGCTTTTACTTTATTATTATGTGTTGCGCGTAACAGTTAATTGGGCAGCGTAAATTGTACACGCGTATATTTACATCGTAACGAGTATTGTAAATAGATTGCGAATGTTTGATCGAATTCATGTTTTTAAGGACTAATAATTGACGTAACGGTATACGTATGCATCTTTCTACGCGTCTCTTTGAAGCGCAGAATTAGCAATAATGGAAAATTATGGGTAATAATAATGTTTTCTTGACGTGAAATTCCTGCTGTCACCGTGCGGAAACCATGGATCACGGGGTTGCGATTTCGGACTCGATACGTACGCGCAAGCTCGTTACAGCGTTATCGTATTTATATACCTTTATATCTTTCTGTTCTACTCTTGAATTTTTCATACGCTCGTACGCGACTCGGTTTGTTATTTCTTGGACGAGATAAAAGCTGCTACGCGATGATGCTGTTACGATAAAATCATAGGATGGAGTTAACCAAGCCTGGCAGAAAATGCGAGGATGCGTAACGATGATGAATTAGAGATTCTTCGCTTTATTTTCCAATGTCTTTGACACGCATGCTTGGAAGAATTGGAATTTCTCTACTCTGTTTTAGAAACCATACCGAACCGTCTACAAACGAGGCGGTGTTTTCTTTGCTCAATTAATATTAAAATACCGAAGAATCGTCTAGAAGGGTATCGTGTACTAAAAGAAAATGAAAGGGGAAAATGAAGGAAACGTTGCTCTTGCCATTTCCTGGCAGAAGCCGTTTAGGGGTATGGTCACGGTGTTGCATTCGTCGTCGTCGACGTGCGACGCGACACGAAGCAAGACGTAAAGCGTAAACCAACACACTGTCTCAATGGAAACGTGAAACTTGTCTGCGAAGCTTTAGTCATGCTCTTCGATTATGCGAAGGTAATATGTATGGACTGTACCTACGACCGTATTACCGTATTACCCGACCGTAGCTGTAGCTGTAGGTGCAGGTAGGCTCCAAGTGTACTCGACCATCCTTCTCGACATCAGCCTACTGTTTACTTAGGACGACGAATTTCCGCACTCTTTCCACCTATCCGATCGCTCGAGCAATCTTTAATGGAGTATTAGGTTGATTGTAGAGGATAACGCGATCGATTTATAAAGGCAACGGCCGGGGCTAGGCTATTCTTAAGGCTATTGTCAGGTTTATTATGTTTTGCGCCTTGCTCGGGCAATCGATCACCCAGGCCGATTCCGGGCTTGTTACGTTAACGTTAAAATGAAATTGGGAAAATCCCACACTAGCAAAGTTATAGGAGGTGTATGGCTACTGTATACATACATAGCTAGAATCGACCACCGCGTATCGGCAATAATAGAGTTCGCGTCGTTCCCTCTATCTATACGTTTCTGAGAATTTGAGCGAACGATGACGCTTTTCTCTTTAAAATTCACCCGTAGTCCACTGGTCCCGACCAAGGAAAAGACGCGAGCGATGAGCTGTTCGTTCGCATGGGTTCGCGCGATGATCAAGCTATAATTTATTCGAACTACCTGCGCTGCATCGCGTCGCGTCGCGTCGCGTCGCGTCGTGCCGTGCCGGTTGCGAGTTTCCTGCGCGAGTCGTCAGATTACACGCTTGCGAGTCAAAAGACTTGCATAAATTCCAAAAAGACGAGTGAAAGAGCACCGATTATGCTCGCAGCAAGCGATGCCCGCGTAAATGATGATCGCTAAACTAGTTCTCTCCAACGACGTTGGTTCGCATGGTTGGTCCCAATTTCCTACGTAATTCTCCTTACGCATAATGCTTTTTGCTCGTGTAGTCGTACACTCGTATCCAATGCCCCGAATCCTTTGTCTCCAATTTATCATTTAAAATAATGGCGAAATTTGGCCGCTTTAGTGACCGAGAAATGCATCGTTCCCGATGATGCGTGTCGTTTAGCCTTGCATCGCAAGCCGTAGGAATCACCGATTCACCAGAGAGAATCGTGAACGCGCGGAATCCCGACTAGATTGCACGAATTCCCAAGGCTGGTCTTTTGCACGGAGTAAAATGAATTATGCGACCTCCCGTACGAGAGTACGCGTCGAGCGGGGAACGTTTCCCTCCTGAAATCGGCAGATGGTCAAACGGAAGCGGCTTTTTTACCTCGACACTCGGTGCCGAGCGGCGAGCGGCGAGCGGCGAGAACCGAGAACCGAGAACCGAGCGATGTGCGTAGGTACATACTCCACAAAGGGGTCGCACTATTTTTACGGTTGCTCCTTTCGTTTGCGTAGGTAACGAACATTGTTCATTGAACATTTTCGAATCGCTGAAAGTACGTAATAATAAAATAGCAAATCCGAGCGAGACTGGACGATGCGCGTGTGTCGAACAGTGGTACACCGTTGAACCCTGAACAGGGTCGATTCGTGTCGATAATTTCGCGGATGTTCGTTAGGTTAAGCATCTTCGTTGACCGAAGTTACGTAGCGTTGAGCAAATATTGTACCTAACTGGACGGGGGAAAATTGCCAAGTTGGTCGTTACGGGCGAAACTGATTGTGAAGCGCGGAGCGGAAGTACAGCGGGGAGCGCCATTACCTCAAAATTGCTAGCGCGATACTCGCTGCTTACGCATCACGAACCAGTTGCGCGGCTAAAAGTAGAAGAAGAAGGAGAAGAAGCAAAAGAAGAAGACGCGACGGAAGCGGCATCGCGTTGTTGTAAAGTCGCTCGGCATAAAATAAAAGTAAGCCGTCGTATTAACGCGAAAGTCATGGGAGTCGGCTCCGTAGATTATACATAGAAAACGTCGAACAAGAACGACACAGTATAGAGTCTAGAGCGTAGAATAACTTGTTCCTGCGTTGGTATATTTAGATACAAACGAACTCGAGCCGTTAGGGTTGGCGTAAGAATGGTTAATATTGAAACGCGCTTTCCAATTATTACTAGTTTGCTTTAATCAATTTTTTGTTTTGCACGTCGTGCTTTCTCGTTTTGACAAGACTAAATTCTAAATAAAATGTCTATGTCGAATGCGAGAATGCGGGTTACCCTGTATGCGAGCATGCTTTAGCTTCAGCTACAGCTTGAACGTGTACGCGGGCTGGGGGTCTGTGCGTCTGTGCGTCTGTGCGTCTGTGCGTCTGTGCGTCTGTGCGCGGAATGCATGCGTACGCCGTGCGGTGGAGGACGATAATAACACTATGAGAATTATCCCACGCATCGCGGTTAGGTACACCGACCGGGGGAGAGTAGTTTTACCATTTTCTAGTGCCAGACCCGTTTTAAACTCGATTTTCCTGCATTTTCTTCGAGGACTTTCATTAAAAAACGCGAAACGACCGATTCGGGTATATAACTTCTTGAAAGTAGTTTTACCGTTGTTTCGCGAACCCATTTATTCTATTGAAAAAAAGAATATCGATGCCGAAGCCGAAGTAGCGTGCTCGTAACCCAATTCGCTTGATTTCCGTTTCATTCGTTATGTTGTCGCGATAATCGCGTCGGATCGTTGACCGTTTGAGGAATTATCAACGGAACAAACGAATCCAGCAAAAATGGTTGGCCGCGTTATAATTAGATTTGTCTGCAGACTCGGCTGCGCGTCGCGTCGCCTCGCGTCGCCTCTCATCGGAGGGCCTTTTATTCGTGTTTGCTGCGAGTGTGCGAACCGAGGAAAAGCGGGTCTCACGCCTGGAAAACGCAATAATCGACACTCGGTTGGGAAAATTCGCAGACGTCGCGGACCCGCTGCCATACTTTGCTCTGTGAATCCTGTGCGATTCCGTGGATCTTAATAGCTCTCGGAAACCCCGCCAACAATAGACAATGCGACTCGGCAACGCGTAGCTTATTCGGCGCAGCTTGCTCTCGACCGAGTCAGTTACCCGACGCGGTTCTTCCCCATTGAATTACTTTTGCACGAAAACACTGAGCGCACCTACCTACGTATATGTATATGTTGCGATATCTGTGGAAGCACCTCTACTTTGGAAGTTAATTCTTACTTTAATTGGGATTTGAAAATCGAAACACCGTAGAAATAATTTGCGTTTCGTGTCTAGCTTTCTGTTTTTCGGTCGCAAAGTCTCGGGTCAAGCGGCCCCGAAACGACGACGCTGTCCCTTGGTATCCTCAATATTTGCAGAGGGAAATCGAGTGACACGGTTTCTTAAAGACGGTTCTATCGCCCGGAATTTTGAATACTCCGCGAAACGAACGTAACCCGGGGCCCGGGGGCTTTGCGTGACTTTTTTCGACTGGCGAATCCCAAGGATCGGAAGCGGGGAAAGCGCCTCGAGAGCTAGCGCAAAGGGTGACTAAAGGGTGGCGACCAGGCGACTCGGCGACCCTCTGATCTCTGGCGGCTACCCTCTTTTCTCCCCTTTGCCAGTTCACCCCCTTCTCGCCCCCTTCTCCCATGGCTTCTCGAGCTGCGCCGAGTCCTCCAACCGGAAGGGCACACGCGACAGGTACTTCGTTCGCGTGGAGTGCGGCACTTTCTCTACACTCTAGACTCTACACTTTAAAGTCGCCGCCAGGGCCGCACAGTATCTCGTTCCTAGCTAAACTTTTGTTTTACGAAAAAATCGCGAACCCAATGCAGCTACTTGCAATCAGCGATGTTCGATTGATCGCGGCCGTGCCGTGATCGTCGGGATGCAAGGCGAGGGCGTGCAAAGTCGAATTAATAAAATGTTATAGAAAAAAACAGTAAGCGCGTAGATAACTAGTAAGGACGAACGAGTCTAACCGCGCCACGCCACGCCACGCCACGCCACGCCACGCCACGCCATGCCGCAACGCCCCGTTAATGAGGATGTGCGTACATGTATTATGGTGGCGTAGGTCGCTGGTTGCGTTTCTAATCGCGGGCTGGTGTATACGTTAGCCAGCGTTAATGGTAACGGTAGCGTCGGCTCGCGTTGCGCGTTGTTATGTTGACAGCGATGCAGATACGCGGTAGTAGGCCAAGGATCTCTTCAGAGGTCGAATCTCGACCAGACGAGCTATCAAAGACGCGACGTTCGATTACCGCGTTAGATCCCGACGCGCGACGGGGGCGATTATCGCTCCGAGAGCGGACCGAGTGTCCCACAATAGAGATCTAGGATAATTCGAGTAACGGGACGCTTTCGTAACTGCGTTCGAAATACGGGGCACGCGAGGCACGCGAGAAACGCGAGAAACCCGAAGAACGCGGGGCAAAGAAGATGCGTAAATCAGGAGAAGAGATATCCGTTTACGTGGACCATGCATGTTTCCATGTTTCGCTGAGATTGCGAATCAATTTCCAAGGGGGAGAGTAGGGGGGCCAGGGTGTCGCGCATTTCACGTTTTCGTCGCGTTACACAGGAATATCGGTTGGGGGGTGGTACGAAACGCGGCACGGATTGCGACGATGCACGAAACGAGGGACGCGCAACGTGTTGCGGTGTGTAGTTGCACACAAACGGTTCTTTGTGACACCAAACACTGTCCGCAATATCGTTGATAGCATCTCCCGATTCAATCTAGATCGTTTGCTCGACTCCCCACGGCGTAGAGGATAGTACAGAGCGTGGAGCGTAGAGCATAGAACATAGATGCGGCGACAAACTGCTGACAAACACGAAATGTCGCGTCTCCTGCCACCGATCATTACGAAATCCAATAAAGAGGGTAGCGATACGCCATTATGCCAACCGCTTCAACGCGTTCGCTGCTTCCGCAACCGCGACGCGACGCGACGCGACGTGTCATTCTTCGGAGTCAACCCTAACAGCTAATTCCAGGTACGGATCGTTACGGATAAAAATAAATGGTGCGCCAAACGGAAAGAAATCGAGCGCCTCGGGGTTCGTCGAAACAGAACACGATCGAATTTTCATCCCGAGGAATGTATAATACGTTCGAGAGCCGGGTTTCGTTGACGTAAATCCAATATCGATCTGTTTGGGGCATTAATATTAATTAACGCGAACCACTTTCAATAATAAGAAGATTAATAAACACGTTGCCTCGATATAATTTATGCAAATGATACGCTCTCGGCTTTAATTAAAGCGCGTCGGCGCTCGTCGATGATCACGAGGGAAAAGGAAGGGAAAGGGAAAGGGAAAGGGAAAGAATTGTTACCGCAACGAGTCAACTGAAATATTCCGCTTTATCGTGTTTGCGATGTCAAGTGTTATCGGCGCTGTTAATGTAAAATCCGAGTTATCGAGTCCACTGCGAAATCGGTGTTGTCAATTTTCTCAATGAAATTAGGCGATAATAGCGACGCTATCTAATTTCTGTGTTCGAAGGGGAATATCTGGTGTAATGTGCATTCAACGTTAACCCATAGAGCTGTGCTCTAACACGAACAATCGGAATCGAGTAGAGTGGAACCATTGATCGTTTCTTACGGTGCGTACAGCCGCGTTTTCTTCGTTGACATTACGTTTCACGCGAGTCGCAGTGCATATATACGGCCACGGACACGGACACGGACACGGACGAGTTGTGTGAACGAGCCGAGAACCAAGAATCGAGAATCGAGAACCGAGAACCGAGCGCCGCGAGCCGGGTTGCGCTGCGTCGTGCTGCATCGCGCCGGCTCGGCAAGTTTCTTTTGGGAAGGAAGGAAGAGAAGAGCGGGCGCGGGACTACGGGAAGATGAAGAAGCAGAGGATGAATAAAACGAGCAGCAGGAATCCAAACAGAAACGATCTGCAAGGTCGTTGTAGCCCGTTCCTCTCCCGAGCTGGCTACTTGTGCTCCGTTCGCGACATTTCCCGCGATCGTCTTCCTTTTATCGATTCTGCGATCGCATTTTCAGCCTGGCTGAGAACAATGAAAATTACTTTCAGATCTCACCTATCGATCCTTCCGGTTATCGAGAAATCCGTCCGTGGGACGTGGGAGCTTCTGTGTGCTCGAAATTCTCCACAGTTCGGTTTAGCTAGCTTCCTGACACCGCTTAGGACGAATTTCGTCTGCCATTTACTCTCATGCTATCGTAGCATTTATAAATTTGTAAAATGCGAGAAAAAGTTTCTCCGTTCGGATTAATAAGAACCAACATCGGAGATTGAAACTGTCTCACCAGGAAACCATTGTTGCGAAACTCGATCCCTTGCGCAGCTTATTATCGGGCTGTGCTTTCCGCCTCCGTTTTCGTTTTCAGCGACGACTGGAACGGCAATTCCCATAGGCCTCCGTTATAAACGCCACTCGCCATTTTAGATCCCGTAAAATTGCGTCCCGTTGATAGAATCCTCCGACTTGGGGAAAAATTGATGGTTGGCCGAGTTCGTCGGCCAAATTTCCCAAGCCACTGGCTCTATTGTCGAGACCAGATATTATTTCCGAACTACCGTCTATTGTCGATAATATCAGAAAGGAAAAGACTGAAACCGATAATTCGATAAAACGGTTACGATCGATATCCGTCGTCTTGCTCGTGGATATGAGAATTTTGAAAAGTTTGGTCCCGGAGGTGTTTGTTCGACCCGCGCCGCGTTGCAAAGGAAAAAGAAACTACCGTTACAAATCATGAATGAATCGCGAAATACGCAGGATGAATTATAAGCGCGACGGAAGTCGCTTATTAAGGCGTGCTACACCTGCGGATAGATGCAGGGAAATGATAGCGAGCGCGAACTGGAAATAGGCTCGTCGACCTTTCGCGATCAGATCAGATCCGATCCGATCCGATCCGATTCGATTCGATTCGAGCAGAGGACGATTTAAATCGGGAACGAAGGGCCAGCGCTTGAACCAGATGAAAACAAATGCTGAGAGAAAGAAGAACCGTCGATTTCTTGGTTCATTCGCCGACCTTGGGCGTGTAACGTCACGCGAATAACAGCGTATACCTAACTGCCTTGGGACTTGGGAGAAGAAGGCAAGTCGAGGACGTGCGCGCCGCGCCGTTGCTCCGGTATTTGTCGTTCGTTGCGCATTGCACATTGCACATTGCACATTGCACATTACACATTGGTCCGAATATACAATGGATCGAACAACCGTACCAACCAAGCTTCGTACATACGCGTGGAATAAGTTTACAAAATAATGTAACGTTGTATTTTATTTTATTTTTCTCTGTTTGTTACAGACTCGTGTCACGATCCGCGGCGGTCCACGCGGTACAGCAGAAGAGCGTCCAACGACTCTGACGAAATGTCGCACGTTGGTCTACGCTTAAACAGAAATGTTTCTGTCGATCGTACATGGGTTCTTTGATCGACGATAAACGCGAGAAGCGAAACTGTTTCACAGCGAAAATGAAACGTTTCGCAAAGATCGATGACTCGGTGACGAGACGACCGATGGCTCGAGTTTAAATGAGCGAAAGAAGATCTCCACGGAAGGCCTCGAAGAGGGCCAGACAGTCTGAAGTGTCGTGACCATTCGGTGGCGATGTCCAGGAAGAAATCCTTTATCGGGACAAGGGACCACGCTGATAAAAGGATCGCAGAGTAGTCTACGTACAGATAGGCTACTATGACGGACTATTTGGATCCACATTTCGTCAGGGCTCTTTGCCGCGATCCGGAACGTCGAACGCTTCAAGTAAGTTGAACCGTGTGCACATATGTATGTATGTATGTATGTATGTATGTATGTATGTATGTACCGTACCGCTTTACGATTCTATTTACAACAATCTAAACAAGAATATTTTCGAATAACGTGTACAGTGTATAGCCCCTTCGTTGGCTATACCTGTATAATCCGTGAATCGAGGGCCAAGTATACGCGAGCAAAGGTGCATTGGTACGCGAGTTTACAGTGAACGAAAGGTTAAAGTGCAGCATCGACATCCGCGAGTAGAACCGCTCGAACTTTCGAAAGGTACCTACAACCTGCTGCTTCTTATGTTCGCATAATCATGTCAGATTCCTACGCGCATCGCGCAAGAATTTCTATAGTGAAAAATTGCAATCTCTTCCGCGATTATGACGATCCCGAGAATGCTCTTCGTGTTTTCAGTGCCAATTAGGAGAGCGAGGGTTAAAAGGGTTCGCAAACGTTTGGGCTCCACGATTACTTTCGATAAAGCAGGATCCTCGGATCCTCGATGGGCCTAGGCAATTGCATTGCAAAATGAAATTTTTCCGTTTATGGCAAGTCCACCTGACACCTGACGTTTCATTACTTAACGATCGAGTCTGAACAAATTAAAAAAACGTGATAACTATTATTATTCTAATTGGGAGGGTCGGTTGACGACGCGCCATTATGAAACGCGTGCACCGAACTGCACGTGGTTTGCGTTGCACGGATAAACGCAGAGTCGCCGAAATTCAGAGAAATCCTAGCACAATGCGAGTCTCAGATATTGTACGAGATATCGATCCGGCCCGGAACCCCTGCTAGTTTTAAACAAATAATGGCGTTTGTGCCGACGCGACGCGACGGCCCCGATCGGGGAATATAATTGACAAGCTTTTTTTGTTCAGTTCCTTATTGTTTGTGCCAGAACGGAGCGCGCGAACAGCTTTAAAAGTCTTTGAAATTTCATTCTCGTTTCGTGGGTCTCGCGTCCAATCGGTTTCTCGAATCGGCTTTTAATCGCTGTTACATTTAGATACGCGGGAGAAAGACTTTAACATAGTTTGTCCAATTCTTTCAGTTTTCACAAATTGTAAATTTTATTTACAGAGCGAAGGCAAAGAGTCGGCGAGATTTGGAAAGTTACTACGTATTTTTCGCAGCAGGAGATCATGAATATTTCAAGCTGCCGCGAGCGAATTAGCAAAACGAGTGTACATACTCCGTTTCGATCGTTGAACATTCAGTATCATTGGATTACGCGCAATTCCGTTGCATCGACGAACAAACTCGTCGATCCAAAGCGTTGAACGCGAAATGGCATAGCATTCTGTCAACGGTCGGCTGTGTCGATTATGCCGTCCCACGCGTGACACTTGTCATTAGATTTTCTGCAAGCTGTAGATAGGTGTTACGCGCGTGCGAAGGTCTTGAGCCGGTTCTCGGACGAACACGAACGAAAAACAGGAAATAGTTTTGCTACCTTTCTACGATACATCCGAATGCGTGGTGTGGTCTGGGTTAGGTCAATCGAGCAACTTGACAGACTTAATCCCAGGCTATCGAGATACCCTCCGCCTCCCTCGCAGCGGCGGAGCTCGATTAAAGGTTCTGCTGATTCAGACGAGGAAATTGTCGATTTGTTGCACTTCACCGTAACATGGTTCGGCAACACCTACGCCAGGACCTATACTACGTCCAAACCTGTTCATTAATCTTGCGGAACACGGCTTGTTCCTCGGACAGGTGTCCACTCTGCGAACTTCAATACGCATTACCGATCAAACGAACTCTTATCGTTGGACGTATTTAGGGTGAAGGCTGGTAATACGGAACACGCGATTTTCAAAGCTCCTGATGAAAGTTGTACGAGGGGCAGAGGAACTCGAACGTATTTGCGCTTGTATACATGTAAATTTGAACGATAAAGCTGCTGGGTTTCGAGCATAAAATTTCTTACCGAACATTATTGCTTACGAAAAGAAAGTTACAGTTTACATCCGCGACGTTTAAACGGACTTTGAAGATCTTCTGAGTCGTGCTCGTAACTTTGCTTCGTACGATCCATACGATCCATACGATCCATACGATCCATACGCGAAGGTCGCCCAGTGCTCGCTCTAGTTTTCGGGCAAAAAAAGGAAGGAAAGGATGAGAAGATCGAGGGACAGCAAAGTTCGAGGAGAACAGAACTCCCCTCTGTCTTTTGTGGAGCGCTCCGCACAAGTTAAATCGATACCTTATTCGACTGTTAATGCGAATTGCGGTTGGCGTTGGCAAACAATCTAGATTAATCTGGAATCTAGGATCTAGACGAAACGGCTCGGCGCAGTACCGCGCCGCGCCGCGCCGCGAAGTTTGCGAGTTCGAGTTAAACATGCATCGTGGTAGACGGGTGAATTTGATTATAAATTTAACACGATGTTGCCAGGATGTAGGCGGTGAAGCGATCGATATCTAACAGAGAAATTGATGCCTACGAATCTGCTACCAGTTACCCGTGAGCAGTATGGAGAAAACGAAGATATTGCTTTCAAAATAAAAATGTTCCTAGTCGTTCGCGAAGAACAGAAATGAAACTGTATTTCGAATTCCCCGAAATTGTCTCGGTTCTCAGCATCTATCGGTAAGCGCGCAGACACGTTGCGAATGATAAGCCCGTGCGAAAACCAGCGTCGTTAGATAGGAAAAACCATGATATCGATTTGGCGAGCTTAGGCTAACGATACCATTACACGCGAGCGAGGATCTTCGCGCCGCGCTGTGTTGCACGTTGTGCCCAGCGCTGCCAATTTATGTAATCTTCAAAATTATCGGTCCAAAAACAGAGTAAAGTCGTCGGCCACCCTGATGCAGCGTAATGGCTCCGCCGAGCCTGCTGCCAGCTAAGATAAGGGAACCCATAAGGGCGTTCGCGTTATCATTGCACCGGCTTTTTGCTGCAATCTAAGGCCAAGGAAAGATAAATGCGTGTTCCATGAAAATCCTAAACGAAACTCTCCGGCTCCAACGGCCAAACCTCCCACTGCCCGCAACAACCTGAAATTCAACTACATATGTACGCTTTCCTTCTAACGATAGTCGCGTCTACTTTCGCTTCTCGATTTGATTAGGTAATACCAGCAACTTTTCTTTGTCTTTTCAGGATCTACAGATCATATACTATGGTCTGTTAGGTCTGGAAGCGTTGCGTCCCTGCAGGGATTCCATTCTCCGGGGGCTTTGTAAAGTTGTACGGTACGAGAGGCATCATGCGAACCACGTGCTCTATTAGTAAGTATAACACAATATAACGTGTACTTTGTTGTTTCGCAGAAAATGTTAGCTTTTTTTTTTAACGGGATTTTGGATCTTTCCGCGTCGAAAATTTAACGCGCAAGATCTATCGATAACCGACCAAGTCGGTTCGCTTTCTTTTCCTCGATAGATATTTTCTTTGTCGCGTCTGAAATAGATGGCGTATAAAAAAATACCTGCAGTAACTTTCTTTATCGACAGCTTTTTTCTTGTCGCGTACTACTTTATCGACGTCTTCCATAGAAGACAACAAGGATTCGGTAAATATCCGTAGATGTCGCTATAGGTCTTCCAGAGATTCAGCCTCCATTTTCGAAGAACGGCTCGAATAAACGTGATTCACAGTTATTTAGATTTAAAGTTAATCGTGAAATTCCGTTTATCGCTATTCGGAAATCTGTTTATATTTTTACGTTCTTGGTCGTTTCCGAAGAGAATTCTATCTTGGCGTTTTAGTTTTAGTTCCTCGCCATCGACATCGACATCGACAAAAGAATCATTCGGTTTAGAGGAGTTCTATAGGTTTGAATAATATATATTGTCGCGTCACGAGAGATGCGTGTAATCATTTCAATAATTCGGTGAAAATATTTCAGCACCGGCGAATTGGCCACGAGCTGGTATATCCTGCTCTCCGGTTCCGTGTTCATCGATGGTTCTATGTTCCTCCCCTGTTCAAGGTAGGATTAATCAATTTAGCACTTTTACAATTTATACTTTTAGCAATTTCTTTACAGAACCTAAAAAATTGACTAATTTCACGCGTTGTATGGTCACCGTGTACGGTTCGAGGCTACACACGCGTCGATGCCTCTCTTTAATCGTCTCGAGCCAGGGTTACGGTCGCAGTTTTTCCTCTTTGTGTCCCTCGGACCACGGAAATTCTCATTAATCGTGTAACCTCGATCCATCAACGCGCGTACGTGCGCGGAACATTGCGAGAGTAAATGTATTAGATAATCTACTTTTAATGAAATTCAATCGCTCCGAGAAGGAAAAGTCAATTTTCACTGGCATCGATTTAATGAATTGGGCGTTCTTTCCTCGTACCCTTGCGCTTCGTACCCGTGGCTCATTTATTTCATTACCGTTTCTCAACGTTTTGAAAATGTGCTACATACATACGTATACGCGTCGACTCGCACTCGACACGTTTCAGGCTCCCACAGTGTAAATAGGAAAATTTTACTGACGAACGTCGGCGTAGCGGGTGTGGCTCTCTTTCCCCCTTCCATTATTCCACGATACAGTTTTCTCCTTCTTTCTCTGTCCCCAGCCCCCTTCTCTCTTTCAATTTCCCTTCTTCCAGAAAGCATAAGCCTTATCGTGTTCCTCGCTCACCGCTTTTCTTACGCTACGTACCTACATGTGTAACTACATCGAATCTTTGATAGCTCGAGTAGCAATCGCAATTTTAGAAAAACCTATTTAACCGGACTGTACCCGAATACATAGATCGGAACGATTATATTCATGTGTTTCGCTCTCATAGCCCCTAATCGTTTAAAATACCTCTCACTGTTGGGGTCTGCGCGATCGAAGCAAATCGACAGCCGCTGAAATTTCACGTAACTCTGGCTAAGTTGCCTAGCTATTGGACTCGGAGATTGTTAGCGAAAATGCAGGTATGTATACGCGTACATATATGCGTATGTACTGTACTCCTTGTCCTCGGCTCCTAGATAAAATGCGATACGAAGCGTTGCGACTGGAGTAAGCGGGTCAGGCAACGACTCGGACATATCCTCGTCTGAAAATGCACCGCTACTAGGACCCACGACCTAATCCCATTTAATCCAAGCCAAGTCTCATTGAAACAAAATTGCAATTACCCTTTACAACCGGACCGACGCGCGACGATTGCGCCTCCGTGGAAAATCCAGCTACTCGACAGAGCTCGACGAGCACCGCTCGTTCTCTGCAAAGTTGTAGTCTTGTCCAGTTACTATTCGTAGATGCAACCTGTGCAAGAAACAGACATATTTAAGGGTGTGCCATCTTTTTGTCGTGGAGTGTACCGCTGTCTCGGTTACACCGACACCGACACCGACACCGACACCCTTTCTCATTTTTACGGTGATTCGCGCGCGCTCATTCTACTCCGTACCCATTCATTCGCTCGCTTTCTCTTACGTCGATCATCGTGCTGCTCGCTCGCTCTACGATGGTTCGTACGCTCGCTTCGTTTCTTTCACTCCGCTATCGGCACACCGTCTTATGGGCCGCGAGGACAGCAGGAGGTGGCTGAAGAGGCCAAGAGGAGCGCGAAGGGGAGAGGAGTCGTTTCTCCCTCTCCTTCGACGCAGCCTTACCTCCTCCCTCCCTTCCACCGAGTAATCGTGCCGAGAATTTACGAATATAACCGAACCCCGTCTCGGTGCAGCGACGGAGAACAGCGGTTTCAGAGTAGATGCGGGAGAAAGAAGGATAGCTTTACGAGTTAATAAACGGAGACGGGTTGTCTGGAGCGAAGGAGAGGGCAACAGGGAGTAGTAACGTAGTACGTGAACGACAGAGAGGTAGAGAGGGAAAGAGAGGAGAGTCTCGATTACAGGGGCGTAAGAATAGCGGAAATAGCGGGCACCTTTTGTCGTTTCTGTGAACTTTTTTCCACCTGGCCCATTTCTTAGTACTTTCTTACGATAGTTAACGCGTCAAGAGAAACATTATCGAACCATTCCTTGTTAGAGTCAAGCGAGTTAGTTTTCGTAGAACGTACGTATTTGTTCGCATATTTTTCAAACGAACTCGCTGTGTCGACACTTTCGTTCGTGACCGTACATATTCGGTGAATTTCATTTGAAATATTCAAACACAATTTGGCTGGTTCGAGTTCGATACGATATCGTGATGAAGGGGTGAAGGGCTGAAGAACAGTTAGCGTATACCGGAAAAAAGTGTGAAAAAGTTTTTTCGACGAAAAGAGCATCGGCGCACCACCGTGAATCGTGTCGAATAACCGCGCATTGAAAATCATTGGAGCAACACCCGACGCGACGACCGACGACACCGTGGCACGTGATCCAGGGGAGCACGGGTGGCCAGGAAATACTTGCTACAACACTGTAAGCGTGCAACAGAGAAAGACGGGAAGGGTCGTGGAGGGACGAGTAGGGAAGGGAATGGGAAGAGAAGGGGGACTCACCTACAGCTACAGAGAGAGAGAGAGAGAGAGAGAGAGATAGAAAGAGAGGGAGGGAGGGAGAGAGAGAGAGAGAGAGAGACAGAGAGAAAGAGACCCCAGTCTCCTCGAGTATATCGTAGCGGTTGGCGAGTGTTGCGATTAATACTCGGCTGCACCCGCGAGTCGCATTCCATTCCCGGCGATTCCACTCCGCGCACGGTCTTTTCTCCGGGAAAGAAAAGGAATCGTTCCTGAGTGAATGCGTTGGCGTCCGTGTCCGTGTCCGCGATACATCATCATCGGCTTCGTTTCGTAATTTGATCGGCTGTCACGGGACGAACGAGTCAGCGGGTGTCGCTTTGGTGTACAATACGTGTTAACGTGTCTCTCTCCCTCTTTCTTGCTCTCTATCTCTCTCTATCTCTCTATCTCTCTTACACGCGCTACTTTGCTCTATAGGTGTATTCGCGCGTGTGTTTACGGTGTCGGTGGTCGCTCGTGCACGCGTGTCCACCCCGGTGCGGTGTGTCATTCGATGCAGCATGTCTTAACGATCGATTTTCGGGATAAGAAAGAAAAGAACGTGGCCTTTCCGGGACTGCACGTGCGCGTCATCCACCCCCTACCCCTGTAGCCGACGATTTCCTTTTCGCACCGCTCGAGAGGAACACCGCGAGTAACATTGCGGAAGCGAACGCGCGCACCCTTGGACCTCGTCGGGTAAAGACGCAAAGCCGGCACTGGAGATCGAGTTCTTTGGTGATCCTCGACGCGCAGTTCGTAACTGGATTCGACGGAATATCTTGTTACCGCTTGTTTGCTAAACATTTGCCCGGTAATTCGAACGCGCTGCGAGAAAGACGGACAACGTTTGTGTTCTCGAAGATTGGAACGTCGACGTTAAAGGTTGAACCTGGCATCGGTAACCAAACATACCGAATATTCCGTGCAGAACCGAAGAGGCAAAACCAAAGAAAGTAACGCGGATCACCGCAGCCCAGGAACTCGTTTCGCGAGTACAAGGTCCCGGAATCGTGGGACCAGTGACCCGTGATCCGCGGTGGTAACCATCGACCGGCTAACCTAAACCCTCGCAGCCTCGACAGCATCGGCAGCTTGAACAGCTTTCTTTTCAAAATCGCCGGCCTGACATCGGCGATTGGTTTTCTATGCAGGGTACAATAGAGAAGCTTCTCCGGACAGTTTACGGGGGCGCGCGCGGTCCGGTAGAAACCAAACTATAGCTGTGTTGCCTACGCTGCACGGTAATTGCCATTCGCTTTCACCTAAGAAGCGAGCCGGGACTCGGAGGGAGCGAGTCGTTCCATAATAAATCTAATAATCGAGGCTAACGGTGGTCGGCCGAAGAGAAAGAGAGAAAGAGAGAAAGAGAGAAAGAGAGCACTCGAGAGAACGGCGCGGCTCGGGCAAGACGTCGCGCTGCGAAAAGGACGGATCACGATCGCGATTACGGGCAAAGGTTGCCGGACACGCGACGATCGGGCCAAAGGATCGAGAATCGAGATTTACCGCCGCGCGACGGTCGATCACCGGTGGCGGTCGAGTTTAATCGGGTGTTGGACCGTTGAAGGAGATCGAACCGAGAAGAAAGAGATCGTTCGAGGAAAGAGTAGCAGGGTCGTGGAGTTACAGACAGATTCGGACGGTGAAAGTGCCGTGGGAATGTTCGAAAGTACAGCGGCGAGGCGAGAACGTTGAACGCGAGGCATAGAAACAGTGAAAAGATATCGGCTTGCCAAGTCGAGCCTGCTGGTTTTCATCCGTGCGAATTGGTGCATCGTACGTTCGGTTGAATCTCGAGGCGGGATACGAGAAATTTTGTGATCCGTGACGATTAAGAGCGTCGGACATCCGAGAGAGGATAAACCGGGTTACTCGACGATGCGTTCGCCGTGAGTTTTGCGGTCCCGAGCCGTTTCTCTGCGCGCGTGGTTCCTTCGCGTGGATATATCGTCGTACGAGTTTCAATCGACGCGTCGCGAGTCGCGAGGGAAAAGCCGGCAAACTGGATGCTCCAGACGGTGCCTCGCCTTCCGCGCCTCCGCCAGACATCACTGTCACCCAGAATGACCGGTGAGATTTTAATGCTTTGATCGTTTCCTGCTCGCGAACCACCTCCCTAAATAACAAGTACCCTGAAATGCCAAACGAAAGATAGAAATCGTGTTCGAGAGAGAAACGTTCAATTTCACGGTTCTCGTTTTGCGATCAAACGATTTGCACGTTTCCAGCGATAACGAGCATTTTCCGCACACCGTTGACACGGTTTCCGTGACCGTTGTACGTACGAAAATATCCCGCGTCCAGAGGTGTTCCTTGAAAAGGAACGAATACCGAGAACTCGTGTTAAAGAGAAAAGTTTTGGCACAGTTTTGTTGCCGATCCAAAAAATTGTTATGGATTACCGATAGAATAAGGGGGATGGAATATTCCGCGATAATTCCGAAAATGTCAGAAGCATTCGCTGCGGCGGGTCAACTTGGCGTTAATTTTATCGTTGACGATATTTTTAACAGAACTCGTGGGTAGCGATCTTTCGATGGAGAGAGTCCTTGCCGGCGCGGCGCATTTCATTTTGCCGAGCATGCCGTGATATTTCTCCTCGTAGTAGATTCTTCGAATAAGTACATCCTGAAATCAATTCTAAATAAGTAACGGAGGAAAAGTAAAAAGTGTTCCGTAAATGGAAATATTAAACGAACGTATTTTGATTTCTAACAATTAGTTGTATCGTTGCTATAACCTAAATACATACAGGTGCATACTTGAGTATACATATTCGAAATCGAAATGTCAAATCTCCGATTTTTGAAATCTTTGAAGACCTCTGCTAGAACGTCTCGTAGAACGTCTTGACGAAAGCTGTATAAAATTGTCGTGACCCGACCTTCGCGAAATCGAAGTCGATTAGCCTCTGCACGGCTCTATAGAATGATCGATTGTCGAGGCTTTTGGGCGAGCATCGTTGTTCCGTAGCCTGCCACGCGTGTATGCACGTGACTCAGGACTGTCGATATGTATTACGCGTTACGACTCGATCAGCTGCTCGATAAACGCGCGCCCAAGTCGCATTTCGGGGGAGCTTCGCGGTCCGATCTGTTGGAAATCGTCGTGTAGAATGCTGCGAAGGTCCTTCGTAGCGTCTTTGGCGATGCTCCGCGCAAAAATCCTTTTTCGGTGTGTTCGTTCGACAATGTATGTCCAAATCGTTGAGTTTGTTCGAGGTAGAGCATTTCTTTTACCCTAAACGCGTAGAAACGGCGCAAATTCTTTTCGTCATTACATAATTTTAGTTGCTCCGTATCGCATCGATGTAATCGCTTTCGAGAGAAACCTTTATATAAATGATTCACGTAATTCTAGAAGAAGAAAGCAGCTGGTTCGTGGCAACGGGGTGCGTGTTATAAAACGTCTCGTCGTGACCCATCGATCGCGCGCTCTAACATTTTTTTTTTTTTTCTTTTTTTTTTGATAGACTCTTGCCTTGTATCGCATCGCAACGCCTTTGAGACTAGTTTTGTGGGCCGGTGACTGTCGTTATAAAAATTCCAGTCTAAAAACTAATCGTCGTTAGGCGGTAGCATGTTGATCGACTCGCAAAGACGGAATCGACGAATCGCATCAAGAAATTTCGAAGGAGTGGAACCAATTTTATTTTCATTATTTCCACGTGGCATCCTCGATTTCCTACTTCGATAAAGGGTGCTGCCGCTACCCTCGCGAGGGTTCCTGTCAGTTTTTATAATTAAATTTCTCAGCAGGGGAAAGCCGTTCACGGACGATACCCTCCCTCCTGTGTTTCAACATCAGAATCCGTGTTGCTTTCGACTATATTTTAATGGCATCTATCCATCGACCATTCCTTTGGTAACGTTTATAGAATAACTTATCGATTTCCTATTGGTCGCCGGAGTCCGCGTGTTTTACTTCGTGGCAATGTTTTCTGACTACTCGGAGCAAAAAAAAAAAGAGAAGAAGGAGACGAGAATAGGAGAGTAGCAGGAGGAGAACACGAACGTGGAAACGCGCGCAGTTTTTCTCAAAGGGGGTGCAAATAAATTTAGCACGGAATACAGTTAGTAGTTGAGAAGAAGATTTCATTCTTGGCTGAACGTTCTCTCGTTATATCCCCTTAACCTTCTCCACCTCTGTTCAAAATTGGAGAGATTTGGAGAACCGCTGTAAAGTCAATTATTATTCCCGTTCTTCGATATTGATTTTGACTTATTCCGCTCTATGTATAAACCACGTTACCGGGGTCGTAAATATGTTTCTGACAGAACGATCCACGGTTTCGTGTTTGAGATTCCCATAATTTTTAAATCTCATTCTGCATCTACCAAGATATTTTATGAAATATGCTGCCCCGAATCCGAGGGCCATTTTTACTCTCTGATATAGTAATTCTGACAATGAGTACGAGATGGCCCTGCGGATGAAACGACAACTTTTCACGTCGCTTCTTTGCATAAGATCTTTGTGCAGTGCGGCGCGGTAAGCGAGTAACGTCAAGCCACATCGCGAACTTGAAGAGTCACCAATCTAGATAGCGATCTCCGTCGCGTCGCGTCGCGTCACGATGCCGATGAAACGGCAAGGTTCGCTGGATTCTCTAATAATACGTAGTTGCGCGCCGTTGTTGATCAGCCTGTACGTACAATACAGGAGGGTACGCAGCTAGGATGCGACCGCGTAAATGCGAACGAGGGTTGTCTCGCGTTGTCGAGGGAGAACGTTGTTGCCATCGGCATATGCCGTACCACACCCCATCGATCTCAAACTAAATTAAAATGCTCGACGCCACGCTATTTCCTGCAATTAAATATCAAACCAACACCGTGAAACACGTCAATGAAATTCTCCGGATAGCTAACCCATCGTTTCTCTTTGACAATTTCGTTCGAGTAAAAGCTGTATCCGTGTTTCTCGAGTTCTCGGTTGGGTGCGTAGTTGGCGGAAAAAATAAATTCACAAGAAAACACTCATCGAGGAAATGGCTTGTCGAAGGAGAGGGAGCCGAAATGCAACCGCATCTCGGTCGGGATTTCACCGCGCGTGTTTGCGAATGCGCGTGCACGCGAGACCGAACGATGCAGTTTGCTCGCGCGCAACTACATACATACATACATACATACATACATCCGTAGAACCCGTCTTACGAGCCAAGGCTATCGAGTGCATTCCGTCGTTGCCCTTCCCGCCGAACGATTTCTTCTAAGCTTCTAATTTTCGTGATTCGATCGTTTTATGGGCAGCAGCAGGTTCATGGAGTCGGAGCTGTGCGGTTTCTTTCGCGCTTCGTTTCCTGGCGATGGTATTTTCCGCCTTTTCAGAAAATACTCTCGGCAACGCACAGTTGTTGCAAGATCGAACTCTCAGGTGTACGGAGCTCGAACCGCAGGCAATATCTATAGGTACCTGCGACGCGATACGCGATAAGCGATATTTTCAAAGTATCGCTCTTCGGCAAGGCGTAATCGAGATTGTATATTCGACTTTTCGTTTCTGTGACCCGATTGTCGTCGAGTTTATCGGGCCAAGGACCATCGCGTTAGAAGCTCGCATTTTCCGCGGACATACAAGTTATTTATCCGCAATGCGGACACAACCATTGCCAGACCGTATCGCGTATGCGTATAGTATATCGCAAATTGAACTGGAATAACCACAATAGCGTTCCAACGCCAAGAATTTTGGAAATTCTCTGGAATCGAGTGGCGGTCAAGGTTTCGAGTGCTATTTCATTCTCTTTCCTGTGTCCCATTTCTCCGATACACCGTGCATAACGCCACCGAGTAATATTCTAAAGTCTGTTTGCCCAAGTCTAAAGGAACGAGTCGCGTTACACGCGTACCGAAAGCGAACCAAGGCGACATCCGTTAAAATTCACCGACGTTACGGATTCGTGTCCTCGAATAGTATCGACGCGATAACTGGACCATGTAGCTGGACCGTGAAACGCGTCCACGGAACGTTGACGCGGAACGCACGTGCCGCGATTAGCAAACGCGATGCGACCCGATGCAACGCTCTGTCGCACGGACAATAGAAGAGAACGGTTTAAAAGTTGGCCACGGAGGGTCTTTCGCGCGCGCGAGCCATTGTCTCGCGTGATCATACGGTTGGCGCAGCGGCTCTATTGCCCGTGTTTATTATTCTTTCGTACCCTTTCGGGTTTCGCTGCCAGGAGGCCCTTGTCACCGGCAAATTCGATGAAACGCTTGCGGTCACTTGGAACGAGGAGCACCTTTTCATCCACTGTGAAACATCTTTTGTTCGATTCGAGTGGTTTGCAACCGATTGTTAACGATCGCAAACATTCGCGGATCTCCAATCCCCAATTCCCGCCAACCGTGTCCGCACGAATTACATGTATTGTTCTCGTTATTCGTAAACGATACGTGTACATGGGTTAGTGTCTACGACCGTGTCAAAATTTCCATCCACGTAGGACGCGTAAGAGAACGATTTTGTTGCGCAAGATCGTTCGACGGTTAATCGGTTAATCGTTTCCGCTTTGGGATCGGTCTATACGTTTCGTCCTGGAGCAACGAGTACGTGCTACATATGTATGCAGCACTATGGTATGTAGTACGTCGCGCAATCGGGTTTCCGCGATTTAATGGGAAGTTTCCACGGCGATTTCTCTGCGAGGGCGGAAAACGAGCCGCGAGACGAGTTTTGCGAGGGTTGTCGACGCGAAAACTTTTTTAATACAAGGATCCAGGCTAACTGTGTACCACCCACGCATATACGTATACGTACACGTATATGTATATCTTCACCCTCTCTTTCCATGGAAACTCTGTCTTCCTGTCACCGGAGCCACCTATGCGTCTCATTATTTTGCATTCGGGGAGAACTTTTTATGGCTCGAATCGAGAAGAAAGAGGCAGCAGAATGGTCGATCGGTTCGAGGGATCGATGGCAAACGAATCGAGGCGAGGCGAATCGAGAGAACTTCTCAATGGCCAACTCGACGAGTCTTTCCTCTCGAGATGACTCGAGGATCGTTCGAAAGTAAATTCTAACGTTCGAAAGTCGGTCTACCTTATATATATCGAGGGGGAGCGAGAAAACGATCCGGGAAGGAATGGGGGAAAATGCGTCGCGGAAAATGGAGAAATTTCGTATACGAAGCACTCTCTTTGTTTCCTTCCCCCAATGTTTCCTCGTCTGCGCGAATCGTTTTTGACACGGATATGGATGCGAATACTAATACCGACGACGAAACTTTTTGTTCTTGTTGTAATCAACGAATCGGGCTTCTTTTTCTGTCAATAATCTTTATTACCTGTAGCAAAGTATCTTTTATAGAGAATTACATAGTGTAAAAAAAAAATGCCTTGAAAATAGCTTTTTCATTGATCGCGAAGGCAGCATCTCTCGCAACGCGTACGAAGCAGATCCACTCTTTCGCCTGGCATAATTAGATTTTGCCTCGGACTCTTATTTTTCAAAGTAAATTGAGAAAGTATCCTAGAAAAATAGGTGCGCCGAATAGATACATTTCATTTGTTCGAAACAAACGTTTGAGCATATGAAAAAATATATCTGTGCGGTACACTCTTTGCCGAAAGTTTTGCCGTCCCGTTCACGATGGCAGCTCGATGAAAATAAAGATGAGAAGAGTATGACAGCGCGGAATCGCGGACTAACGATAAGTAAGTAAAAGGTTGGATCTGGGCGCTGCATCTGGGTGTCGACGTGGCGACGACGATCGGCCGCTGGCCGAGGCTGGTATAGTTGCGAGATAGAACGCGATACACTATAAAACGTTCGCGATGGCTCCGTAACCAATCGGCCGTTTCGCTGCACCTCGATGCACTTTGCTTTGTACGCCGCTGTACGCCGCTGTACGGCGTGGACGGCGGCGCACGCGACAAGCGACAAGCAACAAGCAACCAGCGACCAGCGACCACTACGCACGCTACAGTGGATTCTCGATATATGTCATACTCGAGCCCTGTTACGTTGCACTCCTCGGCGTCCGAGGTCTCTCGCGGAGTATACCCCGCGGTAGTGGGGATAATTCCGCGACGTTTATCATCCAGGTCTTGGCGACATATATATAGAAAAATCACTGTATCCGTGATTGTTTGGCTTTTCCGGGCATGCGTGGGTCGTAGGTTGTCACAGCCTGTGAAAAAAAAAAACGAGCCACGCCTCTAATTTCATTTGACGGGAGCCTACGTTGGTCGCTTTCGCGTAAACCGCGGTTCTTTGTTAACCTCCGTGCGCGGAATCGAAACCGCAGCTGCGACTTCGCCTCGCTCGCGAAGATAATTGAGAACAAGTTGACAACGCATGATAATTGGAAATAAGTTGACAACGCGCCTGGTTTAGGTAACGCGTTCGCCGGATATATGGAAAATTGATCTTTCTCGTCGCCCGTCTCTCTCGACCGAGGTCGAAACCTCGGCCCGAAGCCTTGCCTCGTTTAATCTTTGTGTATAGCCTCTGTTAATGACGTTACGATCGAGCCCGCGTACCCCGGTTAATCGCATCGGATTAGCGGGAACTTCGAGATCGAAGAATAATGGTCGTTATGCGCTGAATTATCGCCGTGGACTGCTGCTCCCAGAGAGAGGGAGAGAGGGAGTTTATAATTCCTCGAGCCCTATAGAATCTCTGTCTACCTCCGATTATAATTACATTAAAATATTTGTCGCGCATAATCTCTTATAAAATATCATTTCAGAGAGAGGTTTGTGTCGACGCTGCCTATACCGTCTACTGCCTGCTGCTTAAAGCCAACCAGTAGATTCGTTGAACTTAATCGGAGATGAGAACTCGGTCGAATTAAAGCGTATTATGACTCTCTTTTGATCCTTACAATGACATAAATGGGATCCTCTTATCTATGATAAAAGTTAATCGATCCAATTCGAATACGAAAAGGTTTCAACTTTTTCAATTTATACACGATATTCTTAACCACCTTTGTTCTCGTCGGTCACGAGATAAGTACAAAAAAAAAAAAAAAAAAAAAAAAAAAATCAGGACGCTATCTCTCACGGTACAGAAACTTTGAAAAATGCAGAGTAATCTTTTCACTAGCTTTCGGAATTAAATTCATTCGAAAGAAAACTAAGTAAATCCTGCGAGCAGCCGAGTATCACGGTCTTTCGTGTTTCTACGTGACAATGAATAATTACATTGGATTAAAACGAGGACGAAGAAGAAGCGGGGAAATCGTGTCTCGTTGCTTCTCGTACTCGTTTCGTGCTTACCCGTTTCTTTTCTCGTTGGTACGATTCCCGCGAACAGGATCCTGTTCGTCTTGTTTTTGGAAATGAGCTGTCCCGATAATTAACGCTAACGCGTAGACTAACGCTTAGAATTATCGGCTGAGAGTGTTTTGTCGAATATTTGGCCGCGACATGACGAGACGCGGAGAAATTGGCCACTCGTTATTCCACTTGCGCGCTCGTGGATGAAACTTCTTGGAAATGCTTTAACGTAATCGCCATGGAAGGTACTTTTTGTCTCATGAAATACATCTTTGTTCGCTTGCTCTTCGGACGGTTGTCATTCGAGAAACGAATTGCGCGACAAATCCTAAATGTTTCGCTGTCGATGTTTTATCGACATTTCCGGGAACCATTGTACGCCGAAAAGAGAATATCCCAGTAAGGATTTATGTATTCTTGGTATCGTTGATAGCACTCTTACTTCGAGGAAGGCTTGATTCACGGTTGACACGATACGATACGCTACGATCGATAGATTTTTAGTGACGTAGACGCGAGAGGAGCACGACCAACGGAATACATTGGCGATGATTTCGTGAAATGAACGCTTTGTGGGTTGCCGAGATGCGTGTCAAGATGCCAGAACTGGAAGCGACATACGCTCGCGCTCCTCTTTCGCGAGGCCCTTGAACTCCTTTTTGAGTTCCCACGTGGTCGGTGTTTGCTCGATAGACTCCTCTAATCTTATCTTTCCTTACACTTTTCTACACTCTCGAAATTTTTCTTTCATTTCGGAAAGTTCAAGGTGTTACAAACTATTCTTAATCAGCCGTTATTAGATTTTTTTTTATTTATCCGATACTTTGAGCACCGCGTTGCGTCACGTCACGTCACGTCGTATCAGGCAAGTATTATATCGTATAAAAACATTGTCGTGATTAACCGATTCGTTCCGGGACGCTGCACTTTTATTTTTATAACACTTTTACTACATTTTGCGCACGTGGCACCGAAATTATTGGCGAACGAGTGGTATTTCCATCGCGTTTTTCCAATGTTTTGCGTCTCCCTATCCTCTAATTTTTGATTTTTATAAAAACAGTGATTCCTAATTTTGGAAAAAGGTGCCCCCCCCCCCAAAAAAAAGATTTAGTACTTCCGTGTTAGACATTCTGTGGCCTATGGACCTACGGAAACGAAAAGAAATTGGCAAAAAAATCGAATGAATTACAACTAGTCGACCAAGCCGGTCGATGAATCGTGGTGCACGGTGCATAGGAGGATAGCACATAAGATAGTTCGAACCTGTAATCCTGCACAGGAAAGTTTCCTCGATGGCTGACCTGTGTTCGCGTGGGTCCGAAGAAACGAGTCGTGTGTATCGTGCCAGCGCAGCGCCAGCAGGCCGCAGGCCGCAGGCTAGAAAGTAGCCGGCGCAGCGCGGCGACTTATTACGTTTTCTTGGCCTGGTGAGCGCACGACAACGCGTACAATCTCGATGCAACAGCTCCTCTTCGGGTCGGCGGCTGCAACGGCATTTACCGCAAACAGGACCGTTGCGCTGGAATCGGACCATTGGACCACAGGGGCTGTGGTACCTGGTATCCAGTATTTACCCGATGCTGTTACCGTTGCCGTTGCTGTTGCTGTTGCTGTTGCTGTTGCTGTCAACTCGTGGAATTCGCGACGCGTTCTCTGCTCGACGAACACGCGCAATCACCTGCGAAAGTCCAAGTATCTCATCCGAACGTCTTGGAAATAGGTCATAAAGTTATTTTCAACCTTCGATCGGAGCCTTTTACGCGAAAGAATCGATCCATGGCTGTCTCCGACGTCAACCGTCCAAACGAATTCTTGCGAGTTCGAAGCGACGTCGGTCGTCCGATTGTTCGTTAACCCGCTGTCAGTCGGTGCCGAGACGGTCGGTTCGACGTTGACACTCTAACGAGTGAAACGACAGTATGTATTTTGACACGATTCTACGTCTTCAAAATGGAAACGCAAAATTGACGTTGGTCGATGTAATAATTATTGTACCGTTATCGCCCAGCTTCGATCGGATCGGCAACGGCAACGGCAACGGAAACGGAAATGGCAACCACCTCTTCCCACGCGGTGTCCTCGGTTGGAGGACCGTCAATTTTGGTGGATCGTATTTTGCGCGTAAAGTCGGTTTGTAATTTAACTCGGCTAGAGGTTTCCTCGTTTGAAAGGTATGTCGGACCTGGTATGTCTGGCTGGGACACTCAACGGTGAAACTGAAACTGGAACTGGAACTTGAACTAGAACTAGTCGCCACGGTAGAGGGGACCTGTTCTCTTTTTCGTTTGGGAAAAGACAAACTCCGTAACCAATTGACCGAAAGTATTTCTTGTTTTTGTTTGTTTTGCGCGTTTTTTATTGCGAAATTTTCGCGACAATCTACGCATCCATCGAGCTCTTCTCGTCTCGACAGTTTGTTCGTCGGTAAATCGGTAAAGTAGGCACGGACGGGGCATCCACGAACGATAATGGAGATCGAACGTTTACCTTGCGTTGGTAAAGCAGAAATCTGCGGGCCACGCGTTGTATTATTTCACGGATTGCCCAGAGAGGTCACCACGCAAACTTGGACGAATTTATGGATCAGAGACGATCCAAAGCTCTCTCTCGAAAAATAACTAAATCAAAAAAAAAAAAAAAAAAAAAAAGGAGCAAAATAATCTAACGCGTTTTTAAAGATTGGTCCAACGATTTTCTGGCCCTAATATTCGTGTTTGATATTCCATATATAGCGTGTAGCTGGTTAGTAAATTTAAAGTTTCATCGAAAACATCCAGGATAAATCGATACGAAAAATGGACGAACGAGGGGGGATTTCGAAGCTTATCTTCGAGCTAGACGCTCCTTGGCGTAGTCGTGGCAGCATCGAGTGCTCGTCGAGTGCCTTTAGAAAACTCGGAACCCCTCGCGCCAGGACGGACTCACAAAGCCGCTTTTCACGATGTCGCTTTTGCCTTCCGTTCTCTCGATAAAGGAGAAAAGGAAAAAGAAAAAATGTGGTCTTGAACTACCGTACCGTGGCCCACGGTTACTCGAGACCCTCTCGTAGTCTCTAAATTAGTAGTAGTTTCAAAATCGAATGCGTCGATTTATTGGCTGCCAACACGCTTCTTGCCACCGATTCGAAACAACTGCAGGGAATTCTAGCAGCCGTTGTCAACGTGCCCGAAACGCTGAAAAAATTATGAATTAAGAGTGCCTGAAAAATTTTGATGTACGGCTTTTCGGTCCGTGTAACTTTTGAAATTGTTGGTACGGTAGCCAGTCGATTAAAAAGTTCCTCCGATTAAGCGTAGAAAAGTTGCTCCGACCTAGAAGGAAAGTGTCCAAACATGCTATTCGTTTCGAAAGTTCGACCGTTAACTCTAGGCACCCTTTGTACCGAATAGGTCCACGTCGAAACTTGCGCGTCTCCGCGAAACTGCACCCATGTACATATCTATATAAGTACATACTTACGTGGGTACATGTACATAGACACGGATAGATAAATATAAGCATACGTGGAAGCAGCGCGGCGGGCCAAGACGCTTCTGCCTCGTTTCTTACGATTGCTCGCGCGGGGCGGGGGATGGCTAAGCCGACTTTCAGTAGAGTAGACTCGTCGTTCGATCCTATTACGCGGCTCGGCTGGTGAGAGAAAAAAAAAATGCTCGATGAAAGAAAAGATCCTCTCGCCAAAGGGTCGACGTCGGCCATTTTTCGGCCGAGGAAAATCCGAAAAGGTTTCCGAGTCGAGTCCTAATATCGAAGGCAGGGCACGTGTCCGCCATCTGCATCTCGCAGGAATCCATCTCTGCGCACCCTTCTCTTTCGTGCGCGGGCTTAGGTTGTCTGCAACTGCAACACGCTTCGTCGCGATACGTATACACGCACCTATGCATGTATGCGGTACGTCGGGGCTGCGTAGGCCGTAATACGTCGTTATATCCGGTCTTCCGCTGGAAAATCCTCTCGCGGAAGCTTCACGGTCTTGGGGTATTTTCCTCGAGAAGGTCAGAGGCAGGCTTATTAACTTCTTTCGATGAATGCGTCTTTTCGTACGTGCTCTACTCTATCGATCGAATTCTTTTTCACCTTGCCCGAGGCTTGTTTCTCCATTATTGGCTACCGTGTTTTCACGCAATGATACGCCGTGCTCTACTCCGCGACAATAGGTCCGATTCCATTTTTATCTATTTCTAGAAAATGCATAGGAAGACGTGCGAGTTGAAACAATGTACTCTGTGACAACAAGACGAGGCACGTGTCCATCCTGTTAACTCAACGTAATCGTCGCTCGAATACAAAAAAATACCGTTTCATCGTTTTCAATCGGTAAAAAAAAAAAAATGGCTCGATCCAAAAGTCTTCTCGGACTCGCGAGCTCTCGGTGATCCATTCGATAAATCACGCCCTGATTTCTTTTGTCATCCAGTCTTCCGTCGCGGTTATTTTGTGGTTCTGGTATCGACAGGCTCGTTATATCCAAAGTGGGAAGCAAATTACGCGGAAGTTCGCAGCAAACGTTTATCTAGCTGCCGCGCCATCGCGCAATCCTAATTCAATGAAATTCGTTTGATCGAAGCGACCGATTTGCAAATAATCGAAAAGATTAAAATTTTTTTTGTTTTTGAAACTTCGTAATGCTAGATATAATAATCGGTTTATCTTTTTTGTTTCAGGTAAGTGGAGAACGTATGTTTTGTTCGTACATCTTGTTATTCGTCTTGCACGGTGACTTCGCAACATTTGAGTAAGTATGCGACAAATGAAAAAAAACGAAAACAAAACACCAGCGAATAATATTAAGCTCGGAAATTTGAACGTTGTTACCTCTCGAAGAAGGCATCGCGGGACCACATTTGTTACGGCTTTCCCGCAACGTTATCCAGTACACTCTCGAACGAGACGATCGAATCGAATCACGATGGCCTTTTTCGCGAGGAACGATCCAGCGTGTACTCCTCGATCGATGAGTTTCTCGACGGTCTCTCCGCGTATCGGGGACAAAAGAAAAGAGAGACTTTCGTAACGGTACTACTGTCGCACCGGTAGCACAGCGTGGCTAAGGTTTAGTCTAGAGTCTAGACAGTGGGCAGGTCGATATCTGGCACCTCCGCTATTCAGGGATCCGCAAAGCATGGTCGTGAAACGGGTACCAACACCACGAACACCGACTTGGGACGAAAAAGGTGGACACGACGCGCGACGAACGACGAACGACGAACGACGAACGACGAACAACGAGCGACACGACACGACACGACGCGACGCGACGGGAAACAGGATAAAGTGGATTCGCGACAATGTCGATGGTCCACCGTGTCTGCCTTTATACGGTGGTGGCTGGATCGAACACAGGTGCTTCGAAAAAAGGTTCTGTCGAATTTTAACAAGCTACCTAACGCGGCTAGAAGAAGCGTTTGAACGACAAATCTGTACGTATATAGGTACTGGTGGCGTTTGACTACCTTTGGCAGAAAAAAGATGGATTTTCATTCCGATCGGTGAGAGTACCCTTGGTTCCCGATTACGAAAATCCTGATATAATTTATCCGGCGATCCGGTTGCTATGCACCGGTGCACTCGGTCAGGTTGCACGCTCGCTCCGGTTTCTTTCTGCGTAAGCACTCGATGTCATAATCCAGAAACAACGTGTTTCATAATCTTTGGCGCGCATCATCTCCGTGCTCGCGGAAACGTCGCGTCGAGTCGAGTCGAGTCGCGTCGAGTCGCGTCGAGTCGCGTCGTTAGCTTAACGAACTGAGAAACGTTCGCCGATGCAATTAGTTGTTTCCCCTTGGAACGCACGCCGGGGACCAATTAAATTGCACGGTTTCAAATCGAGGATTAGATCCGATGCGGATCTCTTGTCCGTGTTCCGGCGCGTCCACCACGCGAATTCGAACACGGGAAATCCCCGGTTGTGTGCCGGTTGGTTGTGTTTCGGTTCGCGCGAGCACTCGAATCCAATTTAATCGCGTTTCACCTTAATTCCGTCGGGCGTCCGATTCGCAGAAATTCGTCGCGAGCTTGATCGCCAATTACTACTTTGGCGTTCTGTTTAACGAAGCCGAAGACAATTAACGTTAGCGTTAATGAGGTCTGATTGGCAGAGACGATTCGTCGGGTTCGGCTAACAGACACGGATGAATCGATTACGTACGCTCGCTCCGAACCAAGGATCTTTTGCCGAAAAGAATGCGTATGTATGGTATCGCGGAGCCAATAGGTGTGTATCGCATACCGTAGGAAACGGTCAACTACTATTAATTAATAACGAGAAAGCGTGAAAATACCAGGCCGCCCATAGAACCGGATAGAACGTGACGCAGGGATATCAAATTTTCAAATGGTACGAGTACAATGTCCCCGTAGCCGTACCCGTACATACCGCGGGTTCGCATGGACGTTGCGTCGAGTGCTCGACAAGTATGGCGTCCTTTAAGGTTGACGCGAATTGTGGACAATTTTCTGCCTGTCTTGTAACCGTTTCCCTTGTTGGAGTTTAGCTTGAAATAAGAGGAATCGTAAAGAGGACTGCGGAACGCATAAAACGCTGCATGCCATGAAAACAAAATACATAGAGCCAATCGAATCGTTCGGATTTTCAACTAAAAATAGTTAAACCTGTGGATGTTCCTGCGTCTCGAACATTCAACAAACTCATCGATAGCGTAAGTAACATTTAAGGCGCGCGTATCGATTCGATGGTTTCTATATATTCCCATCGTGATTACTCTACTCTTGGTCGAGGATAATACTCCCAAGAGGAACGATAGCGAAGCGATTCGACGTCGCTCGTTTACCCGAAGCGGAAGACCAAGGAAGCGGAACCGGAAGCGGCTATCGTTCGGATAAAAAGCCGAAGCACGCTAATTAAGCCTTCATTAATGAGGGAACCTGTGCGGTGCAGCAGCGTACGGCACGGTGGGGAGCGTTTTGTAAGGAATACACATACATAGACTGCCGAAGGCACGCGAAAGGTTCATCGTCTGCTATTTTGTCTAACCTTTTAATGGTAAGGAGCATTCGAGTGCGCTGTAACGTCCCGAGACAATAGTATCGGGACTCGAGTTAACGTTACCGCAATCTTTTAATAGTTATCGTCTCCGTTACGACTTCCCAGATTTCTCCCTCTCCCCTTCGTTCGTTCGTTTCGATCGTTTGAGCACGGTCGTTCCGACAATTAGCAGAAACGTAACTTTTATTCCTATAATGCTCATCGATTAGATGGCGACCGGCTCAAGGTTGATTAGAATAAAAACAATTCTTTTAAACACGAAGTAATTTTGAGTTTTACAAAGAACAATTTAACGAGCTAACGAGAAGTAGCGCATTACCGATTGATTTAATTAGTGAAATTGTTATCCGTAAAACACCTTCAAGTTTATCATCGTTAAATAATTTCCGGGACGATCACGGCTAGCGATACCACGGTGCTCGTAGAAGAACTGCTCCCTTAGTCATCTAATTCGTGCGCCGAGATAATTAATTTCCTCTTTCTCACGGGCATTATATTCTTGCCCGACTAATCGGAGATCATTCGAAACTGGTTGCACGTTGCACGCCGCCGTAAAGTTCCTCGGCTCTTTCTCAGAGAAAAGAATCTGTTGCTGAATTTTACGAATTTCGCGAATCTCGCGAGGCGAGATTGAGCACACACATCGGTCTGATTACCCTGACACACGAACGAACAGTAATCACCGGCCTGATTGCGATAATATTTGCTCCGTGCAATATTCTAATGTGCCCTGCGGTTTGTTACGCACACGCGTGCACGCAGCCTTATCCGTATGTACCTGCATTGCACACTGCACACTGCACACTGTACGGTACAGTGTTCTTCCGCGAGACAACAAGAGAAAAATCCGAAATTTTCTCGTTAAATCGTACATGCAGATTAAATGGTCTAATTTGCTAGCTACATTCGACTCGCAACGTCTCGCCGGAAAGGGTTCGAAATTTTCAGCAGCGTAAACGGTGGCAATTTGAAGGGAAAACTCTGGGACTGTGCAGTCAGTCTTGCCCGTTTATAAGTTACGGTGCATGCATAATGGCAATTTCATTTCCACGGCACAAGGTATTATTTTCTTAATGTCTTTTAATGAAATGTGGCAAGGAAGAATTTCATTTCGTCCGTATGCCAGACAGCCTTGTGAAACCAGCCAGCGAGATCTCGCGTCTGGAATAGCCGAGCCGTAGGAAATAAGAGGAAACGCCTCGAAAAAAGCTTCTGGAGGAGCACCTCTAACGAAACCTTTCTAAAAACTGGCCCCGCCCCCGAACCTCCTCTACCCGAGATATTTTAGTTTTAAACGCGATAGGAGAGCGGAAGGACGCATCGGGAAAATGTTGATTCCTCGAGTAATGTTATAGGCTTAATATAGGTACAGATATAGGTGTATGTAGTTATAGATGTATGCGAACGCGAATGTTACGCGGGCCGCGAGAAAATTGAAAGCAGCGACGTTGTGGCTGCCTCGAAAGGAACTTTTGTTTGCCGCGGTGCGGCAGCATCCTCCGCTTAATCACTTTTTTAATTGCTCCTTGTGGTACGGCGCGGCGCGGCGCGGGGCGGGGCGGGGCGGCCGTGGTGCACGGACAGGACCGAATCGTGGACATTTTTTCCAATTTTTATTGTCCTTTCGTTCACGCGAGTTCCTCGGAACGACCGAAACGAGGAAAGCAAACACAGCGTCGCGGGAAGGCTTTTGCGTATCTCATTTTTTCCTCCCCCGTCCGCGTCGCGCTTCGCGTCGGTTTAATCGCGGACCCTTTCGCTGGAAGTTTTATTTGCATTGGAAAATTTACTCGTTTCCCGTACGAAACCGGAACACCGTTGCGTTGCTGGCGTGGCCTAGCCCGGCCCGGCCCGGCGTTCCCGTAGTGACAGCGGATTCACCCTTTTCCCTCTCTGCTATCTCTCTCTCTCTCTCTCTCTCTCTCTCTCTCTCTCTCTCTCTGTTCTCTTCCCTCTGCTCTCTGCGCACCCATCTCTTTTTGTTCCGTTTTCAAGCATTATGGCAAACGACAAGCACGCTCGAAGTTATTTGTGACTGGGAGTTATTAAATTTTGTGAACCCGGGGGACTGCGTTCACCGAAATGAATTTTTCAGTGATTTCGTGCTTACCGGTTCCCTCGAGTTTCCTGAAATCCGTAAAAGACGCGGCAAACCGCGCTGTAATATCGAAGCTATTATTCCAGCCTGAAATGTGATATTGTTGGCGATTTTTCAGAGTATGTATTTCTACCAGTATGAAACCGAAAACTTTCCTTCTCGATGAAATTGGAATATTTGCAAATTTTTCGTAAAAGAAGAATTAAAATTGTGTTATCGACGCAACGAATAAAAAAAAAAGTGTTCAAAGTAGAGGCGCGACTATCGACTATCTATGGATAAATTATATCGATACAATCTGATCGATACTGGAAGATGCGTCGTTGTTAGAGCGTACAAAATTGACCCTGAAATTTCGTCTTTTTTAAACTTTACGAGTGCGATGTAGTGGAGAGGGTTGAAGCGCGTTCCTTCTTTGTCGTGGTTGGTACCGGTTGGTAGTTGAAACGTTGATGAAAAAGAGCTTTTGTGTTTCGGTGGTACGCGCGGTGAGCGACAGAGCGCGCATGCGTCGCGCTTGTCTCGAGAACAGCGGTAGCGGTAGCGGTAGTGGTAGTGGTAGTGGTAGTGGTAGCGCGGGAGTGGCAGTGTGTGCGTGTGGAGTGTGGTGGCAGAGTCTGCCAGTAGAGTTTCGGACGCCGCGCGGCGCGTGCTTCGGGGTTGTCGATTCGCGTTCCATGTTGCTCGACTCCGTCCGTCGTGTGTAGCGCATGTATGTATTCGACGTTTCGCGACTGTCATTCGTATCCGTATTGTCCAGTGTACGCGTGCGGATCCGTCGATTTTCGAAAAAGAGAGAGATACTCGCGCGACGACGACGACGGCGGCGACGAAGACGACGACGATTCGGTGATCGTCGGCCGTTTGTTGACACGAGCAGAGTCCTGGTGTGTTTGTTTTCCGGTTGGGGAGTGCAATCATCTGTGGATTAGTCGGAGCAACGGCGGACAGGTTATTTCGGCGGCCGGACGCGCACCTCGTGTGCACAGTGTGCACTCCCGATCCGTGAACCAGGCTCATCGATCGCTGCTTCAGATTATATTTACCCCGGCGACGACGCCGACAACGCCGACGACGGAACAGGCAAGATGGAAAATGGAAGGTGGAAGATGGAAGATGAGTCGTGCGCGCGAGGGACGGCTCTCATGATTTCACCACGATAGACCATTATGCGAGACAGTTTCTATGCGCGGAACAGCCGCCTCGACTTTGAATCACGGTAATTGTACGCCTCTTTAGAAAGACAGAGTCAGAGACAAAGATGGAGAGCGTGCGCGCCCGCGACCGCGCGCGCATCGACGCTGCGCAAATGCGTTCCGCGGCACATAATTGAAGAAACTCGAACGCGCGTGCAATATTTGAAAGTGGAAGACCGAGGTCGTCGTTGTTTACTTGCCGTCGCGCCGCATCGTGCGAAGGGTCGGTTTCGTAAACGCGTGCGGTTTTCTCGATGTTCCATGGAATTTGTTCATTCGAGGACCTCGTTCGCGAGGTTAGGAAGCTAACGGTTTAACCGTTCCGTAAATAACCAACGTTTACGGCAAACTTCTGCAATTTTCCAGCGGCACCGTAAACTTTTCAATGTTCTTTCCTATACACGTGCACCGAACTTGTCAACTTTTATCATTTGCATCCCGTTTGTCATTTTTATAGGAACACAAGCATTCGAACCAATATCACAAACATGTACACGTTTACGCATATTACAATATACATACGTATATTGCTGCACTTTTTACCGTTGCGTTCCTCGGGTCTTCCATAGGTACACAAATTGAATTCTGGTTCCCGCTAAACCTTCTCGTTGTTCCGATTTACGCGAGATTCGTCTTAAAAGGCTGCTCAAAGTGGTTCTTAACTTTCTCTCTCAATTAACCCTAAACGGTGAAGCTGCGCGTGTTTCTTTTTTCCACATATGTAGGTAAGCTATGCATGTTCTTTGTCAATGTCTCGCAACGGTTTAAACATATATGGTATGTGTACGTACCGATTTATCAGAGGAAACGATAGGCAGCATGTATGTCGTAGAAACATCAAATTCGTTAATTAAATGTGTAGACTCGATTTATCTGGTTTGTCGATCGTAACTTCATTAAATACAGCTAACAAGCTTGTAACGCGGTTGTAATGTTCCTAAAAGTTGTTTCTGGCTACGGGCTATCGGCGAGAAAACTAATCGACTCTGGTACACATAATATTCCGTATATCCCCTGTTTTAATTTCCATTGTTCGCCAAGAGTAAACATATTATACTCGCATCTAAAGAATACTTGGAAGAAAGTATCATTCCCTTTCGTACCGGCGAAATGCTGTTTCCAATTAAAACCCAGCGAAAGCACTTTCTCCGTAGATTTCATTCGGATCGTGGTCGCGTCGTTCGAATATCCTCGATTACACGCGCGGTCACCGAGATGAGATGCCTGTACGCAGCTCGTAAAGGTGCTTATTTTTCTACCTCGGAGCGATCGTTGCTTCGATTCCTACATAGATAGTTCACCTGTGCGCGAAATCGCTTCCCAGAGGAAGTCGGCAATTTCGCATATTTTTCCGCATACTTTGGACTTTACGTGTTTACCCGAATACGGACTTTCACGAATCGAATTCGCATAGAAATCTTCTTCTTTATGGAGCAATTTTTCCTTCTCGACGCGAAACACGTACCAACCGGGAAACCGCCGGAAAACAAGTACTTTTCGACAGGTCCTGTTTCCGTCCACTCGATACCTCGTCGCAGGCTCGACTTACAGACACCTCTGTGTCCGGCCTCGGAGTAGGATGGGAATTTTCTTTGTTTTTTCCACGGTTCGACGATTCTACGTATCGCGTCGAGTTCTCCTTTTCTCGTCGACTTTGAACCCGACAATACGACTCCCGATGTCTCGATCTAGAAATCTTGTTACCGTATACGTAGCGCGGTGGACGAAACCGGCTTTTAAACCTGGTTTTTAGAAACGAAGAAACCTTGTACGTTGTAGCATCTTTGCTGGATAGATAAAATTTGCCCGATACGACGAGTAAAAGGAAAATTGTCTTGCCCTGTATCGTTGGTTCGCATGCCCCGAGAAGTTTGCGTCTTTCTTCCCGTGATTGGTACGTTGTCGGTGGAAAAAATGGAAAAAGTAGTCGCTCGTTCTTACAGTGGCGAGTTGCGATTGTTCCGTATGCATTGTGTTCCACAAAGTCGAGTTTGCCTTCGCGGAAAGCTGCCGGTCGAAAACAAGTCCCGTAGCGAGAGAAAGACCAGAGAAAGACTGTCGAGGTTCCTTTTGCGAGCGCGTGTACTTGCACGTACGGAAATGCTCTGTTTCCGACTCGTTCCTGTTCCACGATCCTCGTCGACGCGTCGTCGCGAGACATCTAAGGCTTGAGCGAGAACTCGGTTTTCCTCCGAGTAGACGCGAATCGAAATTGTCCTTTCTCCTCTCGGAACAACTGCGTCAGGAAAGAGGTGTTTCGTAATCTCTCCGTTTTCGCGTCGACGGCCATACCACGGCCATGCTCGGAGGTTTTCTCGCGCATCGATCGATTAACCACGGAACCGCTCGATACAGTCGAAAATGGACGAAAAACAGAGATGCAGAAATTCGATCGGTTTTCGATATCCGGAGGAATCATCTGTCGGTGTTGTCGGAACGTAAAAAATGTCTTTGATAGCGTTGTTGCGTCTAGTGTCCATGTCCAACAGACACCGGGCTTCACGGGTGGTAAGAGGCAAGAGGCAGGAGGCAGAGCAGCGTATTCAGTGGTACGAAGCGAAAAACCAAGAGAAACGAGGAAGCGGAGCAACGACGTGTAACAAAACGCGAACCAGAGATAACCATACGTGTAACCGTACCACGGCGATTCTTGTCGTTTATAGAGGGTCCGTGTGCGGTTCGAGCCGCAGAAAATTATTGGAGCAGCATGTACGTCGGTCGGGACTGCGCGGAATAGCTTCGTAATGGCGAAAAAACGAATTACCGGGTCGCAGAACCGCTTTCTACCGAAACGATAAACGAACGAATCCGAGAAACTCGCGCGTCTACCAGCGCAACCATTACCTACATTGCCAACGGCCACGTACATTTGAAATTATTCGAACGACATCGAACGATCGAGACATGGTATGCGCGCATCGCAGCTGGAAAATAAAAGCGTTTCTCACTTGACGTGCTTCCATCTCATCGACCCGTAAAGCTTCTTAATTGTTAATCGATAATTTATAAGACGTAATCTCGTCTTGGTACAGTTGGAAAGCGAGGGTTACAGACACGTGACTGGGCGAGAGGGTGCGACTCTACGTCCGTATAATGAAATTGACTCTCGAACGCGAGTTACAGAGATTTCTAACAAGCGGCAAAGCGAATTCGATCGGTCCTCGGATTCGATTAATTCTGCTCGTTTCGTCGACCGCGCTCGAGCCTCGTTCGAACTCGGGACGTTCGAGTTGTACGAACGATCCTGATTTCTGATGCACGTGTAATTGCGATTTCTCTCGAAATTGCCGTAACAAGAAATATTTACGCGACGTTTCAGCCCTTGCTGTCGTCCCGGCACAAAATTTCATTCGCGTCGAATGAAACGTGTTTATGGGACGAACGGACACGCGTGACCGCGTTTACTCCCCGCGCGTTTCCCCGAGTCCCCACGGGTCGCAATTAACTTGTTCGCCTTTTGAACGATGTCGAGGCTAAATCCACTGAAATTCGTCGGTTCGTGACCGCGCGAATTACGCGAATCACACGAATATTGGTCGATAGCGGGGTTTCTCGGAAAAATGTCTAGTTTGGTTCGAAACGAACGAAAAATACAGCCAAACGACACGGTCGAATCTTTCATAGATTTTCCTTTCGTTTTACATGATTTTACAAAGTTCTAGACCGTTCGATTAACCGGAGGCAGGGTGGGGGAAAAGTGTTTTCATCTACTTTCTACCACTGTAATCGGAGTGTTGTTTCCTCCGAAAAGAGGAGCGTGGACTTCCGCCACGTGTTCCGGATCAGTTGCAGGACTTGGTTTTGCCGTGACGCGACGCCCGGCCAATTAAGTCTTGGGAGTGGCGAGTAGGGTTATCCTGTTGTTTCCTGTCGAAGGACGACGCACATGTGGCTAGGTTCCAGGAAGTATTTCGAGTTGTCCAAGCTATCTTTTCTTCGCTGACGGTTTCGAATGTCGCTAAGTTACGTAAAGTCGACGGATGCACCGTGCTTTCACTTTTTTCCCCCGGCACTTGGTCGCGAGTGTTCGTTGACTGCGATACGAAAATATCGCGTTTGGTTTGGTCGACCGTTGGCCGGCGTTGGTCGCGCTTCCGCGCGAGTACTCGTACCTCGCAGCGATCCAGCTCCGCCATTAATCGGCCGATGATAACGGATAGATCGTAATACGTAGTCGAGCGCGTGACGCTCTCGTATCATCGATTTTTACACCTATTTTTTTCTCCGCCTTTCCCTGCCGGGTCAGTGCCCTGTCAAGGGAGAAGCATGAAGCGTTCGAGCATGAAGGCGGATACATCGACGATCCGTCATCCTCCGTTCTCCGCGACTCCGGTCTCCGGTCTCCGGTCTCCGTCCTCCGTCCTCCGTCCTACGCTCTTCGGAAATATTTGTAACTGGTTGTTGCATTTGCTTGCGCGTTCGACATCTCGGGGATAACGAGGATGCGCAACGTAAAAATCGCAGCGTTACGCGACCATGTTGGAATACATCGGGCGAGACGAAATGATCTTTGACGAGGACAGCGACAGGCGGATGCTCGTTCGCGATTCCAATCGGTTCGCACTTTGCTGAGAAATCAGCTTAAACGTCCCCTGCAAGTGCGTCGAAATTGCCATTGGATCGTAAAGACGGCATCAAGAGAGGAGTGAGACGTAGGATTCGAAGCTCGGAAAAGCGTGATCGCTGGTCGCAGAGAGCGTTACCCCAGATTTATCGAATATCTGCGTTCGCGTCACTCTGTTGGTCGTAATAAAAACATTATTTATTTTTTATTCGTTAAAAGTTTCGACCCCCTTGCATGCCCGTTCAAGTATACGACTGTGGCTTGCCAAGCAATTACGAAGGTGTGTTAATTAATCCTAGGCTTTGAATTTCTAAATATAGGAAGGTGTGCGGAATAATATGAAAAATTTTCATAAAATTTCCTCGCTTTTGCGCTAAAAGTTATCGATATACTTGGTTATGATTACGCGTATTTTTATATGATGATGAAAGAAACATCGTTGAAAGCCATAGATCGAGCCACTAAATAAGTATAGTACGTAACAGCATGTTTAAAATTTCTCCGCCGTTGGAATAGTCTATGTCGCGGTAGGTATGCTAGTATACTCTCGATAATTCCATCCCTTCGAAGGTCATCGGTTAAACGTTCGCGTTCCCCTGGCACCAAGACCCGCCCCGCGCGTCTCGGTCGATTTTCATTTATTAAACAAATCTATCAACCGTATACACGCGCGTCGTCCCTCCATAGATCCCTTTCGGTTCTACTAATATTCCGGCGGCCGCTTATGGTCTCCGGACCGCTTCGAATAGCAGCTGGGTCTTGAAAGCCGAGAGCTAATTTGTACGCTCGGGATATTGTTAGAGAGAGAGAGAGAGAGAAAGAGAGAAAGAGAGAGAGAGAGAGAGCGGTTCTTAGGACAACCGAATTTTTGTGAAAATGTTTAAACAATAGTTTGATTCGTTGTTGTAACCCCTGTGGTAGAGTGTACGGCTAAAAACATGCGTACGCGCGTTGAATTTCCATAAAACACATACGGTATTTACGGTATTGTGCAATTTGTATCCATTTCAATTAGGAGTACAACTTTGTTTGAATGCTTTCGCGTCTTTGTGTGCACGAGGGTGGAAGGGTTTCGTTGCTTTGCGAGGGGTCGTTGAATGATCTGACTAATTTTGGAGGGTGAAACGTTTTCAACGATGCTCTTTGGGAAACATTCTATTTACCATTACCCGTCGAGATGGACAAGGCGTATTTCTCTCTCGGATCTCGTTCCACGTTAATTCGCTAACGAGCCTACATATACCCGTGTCGCAACCGCCCCTTTTTCTACACGCGTTACCATCACCCTCACCCTATCCCATTCGATTACGGAGCGAGCAAAGTTTCTATATATGTAATATCTCTGGACAATTGGAAAGAAAATCGGTGAATTTCCATCCGCGAATCTGTCGGTAATTATTACAAAGCTGGAACGAGGGTTGGTAACATATCGAGACGGAATCGTTGGCCAAATTGAATTCCATTCCGCCAGAAGTTTGAGCCTTCGGCAGAAGGCAGCAGGGGACAGGGGACAGGGGACAGGAGCCAGGAGGCAGAAACCGAAGCACCGATGAATCGGTGAACTGGTGCACTGGTGCACGAGGCGATGCAGCGCGATGCAGCGCGCCGCAACTATCGACCGCCCCCAGCCCAATGGCAATCGTTTTAATGCGAATCGATCACACTTTCTGCGCGAGTTGTAACTCTGTGCTATCTTACCGGTCGACTCGGCAACGTTTTTCAATTGGACTCGTTCCAACCCGCACTCCAAAGAAATCTTGCCTCGTCCCTTTCGATTGGCCGACGCTTTCAACATTTTACAATGCCGGGCGTGCACACAGAAACGTATAAAAAGCATCAAAATTAGAAGACAACAGACGGACGCGTGTATCCAATAAAATAATTTTCCTCTCTTCCGTTTTATTTTTCGGAGAATTCGGATGTCGATAGAGAACGAATCTTTATTCGATTTGTAGACGTTCGAGCCGCCTAGGGCCTACTACGGGCGTGTGCTCCATTTTCATCCGAGAAAGTTTCAGCCGGAGCAGCGCGGCGGAGGCAGTGACAGATGGAAATCGTTGCAGAGACAAAATTGAAATCGAGTAGCAATACCATTAGAAAGGAGTGGCAATACTTGGAGACGACGCGTCGAATCGTCTCTGTCCCTGTCGAGACACAAGTTCCATTCCATTCCGTGAAAAGCTCCCCCTCGTCGAAACACATTTTCATCTTTGTCGACCGGTTTCGACAGTTTCGTTCGTCCCTCGGCTAGAAGAGCTAGACAATTTGACAAGCTGCGCCCCGTTATTCTCGAAACTTTATTACGGCCTAACGAATTCGCAATTGTTACGTTTCGATTGCAACGCGCAACGGTTTGAAAACGAGTTCGCGAGCATTTTCCGGCAAGGAAGAGTAATACCAAGGAAAAAGAAAGCAATAATACCGAGAGAAAACAGACGGTGGAAGATTGCAAATAGCGCCGTGGAATGGGAAGAACGCGCGCGTTTTATAGCGTCTCGTGAACGCCGCGCCGCGCCGCGCCGCGCAGGCCAGGTTCCGAATGGAGATTTTCAACGGCTTATAATCGTGGAAGCCGAGGAAAGGGGCGACCGAGAAGGTACCTAATCCCATTTTTCTTCTTAACGCGACTGAACAGCCGGCTTAACGGGAAAGATAAAGTCGCCGGATTTCACCGTTAGTTGACTCTTTACACCTCCCATCGATTCGCCGTTTCCCTTAACTTTTTCTTTTTCGTTTCCTTCTTCGCTTTTCTTTTCCGTTTCGACCGTTGCGTTTCTTTCCTTTCGCGGTCCAGGCTAGTATTCGACCAATCAAAGTCGAATTTTATCGAATCTAATGAATTTTTTTATTTCATGCTGGTATCGAGTATACCAGTGCTGCTCGGACAAGATTGTACCAGTTCGCGTGGATTTTATTAATACCACGACTAAAAATATAGTCGTGGTCAGTCTTATTATACATAGACGGTGTATTTACCATAGAAGGTACATGCCTACTGTACACGACTCGTATCGGTGGGGTACCACGGTATCGCGTCGAGTACAATAACGAGAAAATAGTATTTTTTCTTCGTTTGTAGCCGCTCCGCGATTCTGTCCGCGCTTTGACCTAGTTAGACGAGAGACCGGCTTCGCAAAATCCTTTAGTACGAACTCTTTAATGATTCGCAACGAAGCGAACAATGGCCACATTCGAAGGACCAAATTGTTCCGCTGCTCCAAAAAATTCAGATTTCAGGTCAGTCTTTAACGCGACCAGCGTGTCCCACGAGAATTAGCGCGCTTAGAACCAGTTTCTTTGGATCGTCGAATACGCATGCCGGAGGTCTCTTCGGAGGGACCTAATTAAAGGAAACCGGCTCGCTAATCCTAGAACCGTTACGCATGCTCCTTGCAGACTGTATGAAAATGTGTGGCAAAATATTAAATACGAAAACGACTGAACCGAGGTGCGTTGAACTTTGCCTCGTATTTGCGGCGGTGCTGGTGGCTTCTTTGTGGACCGGACCGCACCGCAGCGCGCCGCGCGGAGTGGCGTGGCGTGGCGTGGGAATTTCGTTGGTTCTCAATGGATACGAAGCCGCAGCTTACAGCTCGTAGTTCGTAGCTCTCTCGGCTCTCCGAAGGCGAGCCAGGGTCGGTCGTTCTCTCACGATTGCTGGGATCGGGGTGCTGCGCGCGGCGCTTGCATCTGTAACCGACGCGACGCGACGCGACGTAACATTTGCGAGGCGCCCACTTTCACTGCTTGCCGTGCCGCGTTATGGACGTTTCGACGGATGTCACCGCGTTCGCGATCGACCTTTCGAATTTGTGGAAATTTCGCGCTAGATGCTTCGCGTCGATGATACCAGCGTGTATTCATGACTAGAACCGCGCACCTTCGAGAGGTGGATAGTCCTCCCCGACAAAGACGAGTGGTGGGATCGATGCCGGTCGTGTCCAGAGATATATGCTCGATCACGTAATTTGTCCGACGTAAACGGGAATCGGAGCAGAGACTGCGACCGAATGATTCAGAGGTGCATGGGAAGTGCATACACCACAGTGGCCACCGTGTAAAGCCATAAAGCTAGTCGCCGCCCTCGTTTAACCAGGTTTCCACCGTGTTAAGCGTATGAAGCGGCTCTTTGTCGGCTGGAAATCTGCGGCTCTCCTGTACCGTTCGCTCTCTTTCCCTTTCTCGCCCGTCCCTCCTCTTTCCCTCTTTCCCCCTTTCCCTCTTTTCCTCTTTTCCCTCTTCATCTCTGTCTCTTGAACTAGCCTCGCTCTTGTTAACGGAAATGCACGCATCGTAATTCAGGATGCGACCATAAATACGAATGAACGTGCGCGGCAACGCGCGTCGAACGCTCGATTCCTCCTGCCGACCACCCTCTTCGCATTCGCAGCATCGCAGCATCGCGGAATCGCGGAATCGCGGTGTAGGTAGTCGTTGCGGCAACGCGGCTAATTCCGTTGGCTCCGTTCATTGGCGTGCACGCGTACGCTCGTTGAATCACCTTTGACGATGCGACCGATTTCGATTTCAAGCTTCGAAACATCGCTTCGCCGCAGCGATCCGCGAATCGCTGAAATCGCGGGCGATTAGCGGACGGCGCCGGATTATCGGTGACCGAAGAGCGGCTGGGGCGCAAATCCATTGGCCAGGCAGGCAGCGTGCCGCGCAAAACATTCTAGAAGATAACACTTTTCGTTGAATTTCAGCCCCCTTTCGAGAACATGGAAAAATTGATTTTCATTTAACTCTGGCCCATTAAACCGGAATATCCGAGAAATTACAGATTGATAGCTTTAATAGGATGTTGGGTCAAATATAAGAAAAACCGGTCACCGAAAAGGGAAAAATTAGAATAGCCAAAAATAATCGATACAGACTGGCTGGCACGGAAAATACCGTTTCTAGGATAAAATGTTTTACTTGTAAAGAAAATCTTGTGAAAACGGTATTGAAAGCACAAGGGTTAATACTGGGTTCCCCGGCGAAAATCGTTACTCGATAATCCTCGAAAACAACGGGGAATCGAAAAACGGTTGCTCATCGTTTAGCAGCGTAGCAGTTTAGTAGTTTAGCAGTTTAACAGTTTAGCAGATACGTGTACAGAAGAACGATGGGAATGGTGCTCGTTAGCAGGAGCTGTGAGAGAGTAGCAGGATCGTCGGGATTAGGGCACGTTGGCAACAATAGTCGGTTGCACACTGGGTTAGGATCGTTGTCCTTGCGCGACAAGGATTGACTGGCCTTTCTTCCATCCATACGCTTTCTCGAATCTCTCTTTACATATAATCCTGTTTCTTTGTTCGCACCCACCTTTACACCTTTACCGTTTTCTTCGATCGCGCGGTTTCACCATTATTTTCCGGTTGAATCGTTGAACGGAGAAAATACAGAATTTTGATTGCAACGATATTGCACGTATCACAAATACGTGGCTATGTAGAATCGAGCAGGAACAACGCGCGACGCTAATACGCACACAGAGAGTTACGTACCTACATGTGTGTGTATATATATATACATATCTCGATGAATTTCATCCGTGGATTACATCCGTATGTATTTCTGCCAAACAACTGAAAATCGATGGAACGTTCTTTTTCTGGTTTCTCGCTGGCAGCCTCGGCGATTTAATATTTCCGCAATTATTAAACGCGATAATGAAACGCTTATTGGTTTACCCAGCGAGAGCGGCGGTGTTCCTTTTCGCTGAAATAAAGTCAAAGGACACACGACCCTCGGAGTTTCGAACGCCAGCAACCTGTTTTCTCAAGTCCCTCGAAGAAAGACCGACGAAGCAAATAGAAGGCTAAATCCAGTTTCCTTGAAGTTTCTTCCAAGCACTTTTTCCAAATCCACTTTTAAGAACTTAAGAACTCCGTAAAAGAACTTGACTGTTACGAACTCGGAAATTTTTATGTGCAAAGTTATTTTAGCCTTGCTCGTTAGCTCGATAAATTCTATGAAACGGAACGGACTTTGGCTGAACTGCGAGGAATTCGAAAACGAGTGGTACGATCGAAATTCGTTTGCAAACGAATAAAACACTGTTGGGTCGCTGATTTTCCTGATTTCCTTTGCGCGCGGGACGCGGCAACGCTCTCTTATCGTTTTCTCTGTTACGCCATCGCCGTCGCATAATACGATGCTGCATAGCGGAGGGATAATTACCGAAGTAACGGGTCATTCATTTCCGTGGGGAAACTTGTGACTGAAATCGCGAGGATTATGCGGAGAACTGCAGCGAGGTCGTCCGAACGCTATCGTTCGTGTTATGGCACTTTTATGGAGAAATAGATAGCTAGAAATGAAGTAATATTACGTTTCATCGGGGTGGTGGTGCGTTTGATAGTCGCGTTCGTACGTAACAGATTCTTATCGAATTTCATCCGATTCTATGAAAATTTGAGTTTTGTTTCTCTTGCACACCAATTTTCTCTTCGTTAGCAGCCACGCTGTTCGGCGTTCCCTATCTTTCTGATCTACACGCGTCGAACAAATTACTTTTTCGCCGGATGGTTTCGCGCATAAATCGCGATTCTCGTATATTTCACGTGGAATTGACAATTCCGTTTCGTTTAAAAATACACACGTACCATCTTTACGTTTCTCGTTTCTCGTTTCTCGTTTCTCGTTTCTCGTAAAATTGCACGATATTTCGTCGCCGAGACGGGCTTCGACGAGATTTCAATCGATGCTCCGTTGTCCCGACGAATAAAGTTCGCGTTACGCTGTTACGCGCACACGATATTTCGGCGGGACAATTTATTCGTCCTTAACACGTTCGTCGCCGCGTCACCCAGATCTGGGTGACGGGTATGCTTCCCTGGGGGCCCCGTCACCCAAATATGGGTGACGTTCCTCTTATTCAAGTTAATAGGATTTTCAGTTGGATTTTTAAAAGGAATTTAATGGAATGAGTACGGAAATATAAATAGAGGATATACAACATAAAAATACTAAAAGTATACATTTTTTACTAATTTATATTTCGGATAATATATTACAATGTACTATCTCGCATGGTGTTCGGCGAAACATTCAAAACACATTTGCGGTGATTTTGGACAATTGGAACAATAAGTCGTGGTTTTTTTTACATTTTTCCTTGCTCCTTGGCGTTCATCAGTTTGCCTCCTCTTCTGGTAACATAGGACGCACATCCTTCTTATAGGCTTGGCTTGCTGATTCTTACGAATCTCTAAATGATGGGTCACATTTCTTGTTTTATTTCTATTATTGTCGAGCGTATCATTTGCTGAGGACAACCATTCGGCAACGAGAAGTTCCCGAAATTTTCTTATTTCTATTTTTTTATTTGTGGCTCTCTGGTACACGATGTGAGCATTTACTATACTTGTTCCTAAAAGCAAATGTAGTGCTAATTTCCGATACCACTTGATACTTTTCCGTATCGATGTGGCATGTGACACCATCTGGTCGCTCCTGTCGATGCCAGTTTTTCCATTATTATATGCCAGTACCGCCAAAGGTTTCTGTTTAGGAGGACGTCCGCGAGGAGTAGAATCCGATGTTGATGTCATAATAGGTGGATGTTTTGTTGATAACATCCTAACATCGCGAACATCCCTCCATTTTAGCACCACAATACCGTTGTTATCTTCTCTTGCTATCATTTCACCTCTCTTCAATGGGTACGACATTACAAAACGTGGCATAAATTTTTTGTTGCACCGCACAGTCCCAACGACATGCGTCTTGAGCTTTAAAAATTTGGCTGCTAATTCATAGCTTGTGTAAAAGTTGTCGACAAATAAAGTTCGTCCTTCGTTTATCAATTTATTTGCCAGTTCAATGCAAACATTTTCAGCTATGCCAACATGCCTTTTTCCGCTGGTATCTCGTCCAGAATATATTTTCGCAGACCATGTATACCCTTCGGTGGAGCACAATTTGAAGAGTTTTATACCGTATTTGTGCGATTTCGTTGGTATGTATTGTCGGAACGTTAGTCGTCCCCTCCAAGGAACCATTGTTTCATCGATTACAATATCTTCACTTGGTGAAAAGATTTTTTGGTAATTGTCTATCAATAGGTTTATGAGTGGCAGAACTTTTCCAAGTCTGCTACTCTCTTCTATCGTTTCGTTATTTGCAAAATGCAAGTTTGCTAATAATAATTCGAAACGATTACGGGACATCTTGCTGCGTGGAAATGAAAAGTTATAGATAGGGTTCGTTGACCAACATCTAATAAGTGGTGTCTGTACTAGACCCATCCAAATCATCAGTCCTATAAATTGTCTAATTTCTGCAGAAGTGGTGGGTTTCCATCTATTCAGTCGAGCATGCTCAGTCATTTCATGTCGCAACTTTTGCTCTGCATACCTGTTAGTCTCTGTGACTAAAAGGCTTATAACTTTTTCGTCTAAGAATAACGAAAGCACTTCACTTGCACTAATATTAGACGGCAAATCCACCAGAAGCCCACCTTTTCCGGTGAACGGAAATGACTGTTGCCTGCAAGCAAATTCGTTCCACTGGATGTTGTCCAATGAATCATCAACAGACCTCAGCTCTTGTTCTTCCTCCAAAGCAAGTTCTTCCAACATGTCGTCAAGGTCTTCACTTGCATACGATTCCACAGTATCGGAGTCTGAACTCGACGAAATTCTATTTATTACATTTCGTCTAAAACCCACAACACCGTCATCACTACTCTCCTCACTTTCAATTATATTTTTACGCCGTGGAATGAACATTTTGAGGATAAAAGAAGTCACCGACGTGCGCCTCAAGAAAAGTATGATTCTCGACTGAATAAAGGATCTGGGATAACTGTCAAAGTAAAACGTTAGACCTTTTTACTCTACTCTGTGGAAAACCCCACATCCTAGAAATATTGGGAAATACCTAATTTCCCTTAGTTTTATTGTATGCCATCCACACTTCAGGTATGAAGGTACGCACCGCCGCACAGTGTACCGAAATGCCTGTTTTTTGGACAAAATTCAATAACTTTTGTTCTGTTTATGATAGAGATATGAAACAAAGTGGGTTTTTTTATTTATATTGAAAGCAATCTCAATATGATATTATTATAAATATAGTCATTTATTTAAACATTAAAAAACGATATTTATAAACAAAATTTGTTTTTATCGCTGGTTTTCAGTAGATGAATTCTTAGTTCAGTTCTTCCGAAACTGAAACTTTGTTTTAAACTATTATAACATTCGTCTCCTCTACACAAATAAGAGTTGTGCTAATTCATTACCAGTGGATACCCACGTACCTGCTTGCTATTTGGGCCCCGCAAGGAATTGAACCGAATCGGGCTGGGCGACGAACGTGTTAAGCCGAAATTCTCATAAAAAGGAAGAAGAAAAACGGGCACACGGTCGGTTGGCTTTTGCCAGTGGAAAACAAGGAGTGGCGCAACGAGGCCTCGGAACAATTAGAATTAATAATGCCAGCAGGATCGGTGTACCGGAAGACACGGTCCGTGTATTCCAGTTGGAAATTGAAGTTTCTTCATCGTTGTTCGTCGTTCGACGTTCGTCGTTCGTCGTTCGAGTTTATCGTTTCTCCGAGTATTTGCGGTCTCTCGCGCGTTCCTCCTCGAATTCTTCTCTTCCTCGGACGAGGACTCTCCGTGTGTTCTACGTTCGAGATTTTGTACGGATTTTAGCATCGAGATTTTCATCGCTACCGAGTCTTCCGAAAATACCGATCCGCCAGACTATTCTAGCCTGCGTATCGTCAAATTCCTTTTGGACCGCGCGGCGGTACGCTCAACTAATGTAACACGACGAATGCGGCACGACAAAGTTCTCGGTATCGCGACGATACCCTTTTATGCCAAAAGTTTCAGACAATAAGAGCCACGTCGCGCCACGCCCCCCGGACGGGCTCGCGAAGCTTTTCATTATGATGGCAACGCAACAAAGTTTCGACCGATAAACGGTCTACTCGCGTGTCTACTTACATACATATAATGTACGCGTGTATGTACGTAAAGATACAATTTTCCTTGCGAAATAGAGAAGTCATCCGATGTGGGTTAATTTTACCTTGGCGGGATCGATCGATACGTTCTATATCTAAAAGACTTGTAAAAAATCTTCTATAAAAATGGTTTCTTCTCGGTACAAGGCTTAATATACCCTCGAGATTCGACCTAAAATTCGATGACAGGTTGCTGCACTTGCGGATTCGTCTAATACCGTTCCAGGTAGGGTTCGAGACGTCGGAAATTTTCTGTAGATTTCTCCTGGATACCTGTCTTTCCGACATGGCGTTCGCAACGATCCCGGAACAGTCTCTGTGGCAGTTTTGCTGGCCAGGTTTACGTAGACGCGTTTGCAAACACACCGGCTTGTTTCTTCTCGTCGATCACCCTTCCCTAGTTTAATTTTCCCACGCGTTCGATTCGAAGCGAAATGTTAAAAAGGCATTTTTATTTTATTCCCGGTGAATTTGTCGGGTACAGGTACAAAGGAATTTTCCCTTCCGCTCCTGTAGTTCGTAGGTATTTACGTTTCTTCGTTGCGATGACGCGCGACAAGAGGAAGACGAGCCGAGTAGAGCCGAGCCGAACCGAGCCGAGCCGAGCTGGTTCGCTTCTCGAGCGCGTGTTCAAGAGGTTTTGCAAGCTCGTTGCATTTCTATACGCTGCTCGGGAAGGTCTGCCTACTCGTAACTTTCCTCCTTAAACCCATTCCTCCTCAGGGAACTCTTATGCGCTTTCACCGTGCTCCGTTACTAAGACTTTTCCGGGCGGTGCGGTGTATCCCCGTGTAATCTCTGTGTCTCGTCGGATTTCTGCTTCCCCAAGCCAGACGCGCGATCACAGAGACACGTGCACGAACAGTACCAACGACACGATGGCTTCCCTTTTCCCGGCCTCCACCTCTTTTTCTCGTATTTTCCGTCTGCGTTCATCCTCTGTTCTTCCTCAAGAATCGCCAAGCTATGCGCGGCTGTGGATTATGGATGCGTCGCGCCTTCCGATTTGTACGCGATCTCGGTCGTTTCTCAAACATCTCGCTACTCGTATCGCTTCGGAACGAGTCGACGAGTCGTCGTGACAAATCGTTGCCGAGCCGGGAACCTTCGAAACGTACAGCGGCAGCCATAGGGTCGAACTATGAGAGAGAGAGAGAGAATACGTACGTATAAAGGAAAAGAAAAAAATTCAAAGGGAATCGAAGAGAAAGAAGATGAACAAGATTTGGTCCCGTGGTATTTTTCTCAGCCAAACGTACCGCGTTGCGCCCGTCAATTTGAATAATTATCGCGTCATTAATTTTCGAGATTTCGTTACAGACCAAAAGAAACGTTGAAATCTCTCGAGAACACCGTGCAATATTTTCGCGATCGAGCATCTAGTCGAGATCACGGTCGCTCGGTTTCCAACGCAATTTCGTCGCGACATTATCCGAGAACGATTGGCCTGTTTATCGGCGACGTTCTCTGGAAATCGTAAGAAGGATCAAAAGACTTATCGTTCGAGGAGACGAGACGAGACGAGACGAGACGAGAAGCGGACGCGACGCGAAGCTTCCATCCGCTCGACACTCGATTCCTTTATAGCTGTCTCGGATTTTATCGTCGCGCTTTCACCCTACCATGATATTACCCGTTCCCCCTGTCCCTCCATGCCCCTACGTGTCTCTCCTCGGTCGTTATCGGAGCTCTGCCGTGCAAACGGTCAAAATTGATAAGCGCCTGCAACGCGAGGAGGAAAAGGTCGGGACTCGGTTATTTGCGATGCGACGAGCACCTCCGGGCTGCGAGCGCGATACGCACAGCGAAAACAGATTAGTCACGTAATAAAATCGTGTCGTGCCGGTCTCGTTCGAGGGATTTGCCCGCGAGGAAGAGATCCGCGCTCCTCGAGTTTGTCTGGCTCGTCTCCTCGTGTGGCGTCGCGGGAACTTGGCTGCGAATTTTCCCTCTCGTCGCGACGACTTCCGTTATGCGACTACTGCACGGAAGCGAAGGCATTCGCAGTTCGATATAATCGCGATCGAGACCGAGCGAGAACTCTCGATCCGCGTCGTTGCCGCTGCCATGCCGCGTCACCGTTACTCGTTTCGCCGTCCACCTCTACGTATACGGCTATCTTCGAAATCGACAACGAATCGACAATAGTATCGGCACGCTTTGCTTCTTTTCTTACCGAGGTCGGAATAATCTAAATAATATTCGTACTCGGAGTATGCGTACTCTCGAGCCGCAGCTACGAGAACTCGGCGAGAATCGATAATCGAGAGTCTGTCGATATGCCCGCAAGTTCTCTTTGAAATAAGAGCGATCGCTACGTATCGTTAACTTTTGAGGATTCTATCCGTATCGAGAACCGATCGACTCGGGAGACGTTTTCTCGACTTGGCCGACGTAAACGCTGATCGATGAGAAGCGAGCCTGGTCCACGGATCTTCACGGAGGAGGAGCCAGTAAAACCGTAACTTGAACATTGAAACTCCTTTCGACAGAAGCCAGCGCAGAAATGTCGGCTTGAGAACTCGTCGATCGAACCGGAACACCGTGCCGCCGCCGCCGCCGCCGCCGCGCCATTCCCGACGCGACGCGACGCGACGCGACAGAGCGCGGAGGAACCATTGCCAAAGAGGAAGTCCGAACGATGTAGCCTAGGATCCGGAGATAACGAACGACGAGATAAAGCGGGAAGGGAAGAAAGGATGGAGGCGAAGGAGGTGTGGTCCGAGTCCTGGTGGAAAACCGAGGGCTGAGGCAGGATGCACAAGCACACCAGCCAACTCCGTGGCTCCGGTGGCTCCGGTAGTTCCTCCGGTGGTTCCTCCGGTGGTTCTGGCGGCCCCGGAAGCGGACAGCATGTTGCCAATAGAGGTCCTGTCAGAAGATGGAACAGCTTCCACGGTGGCGGAAGCGTTGGCGGAGGCGCGAGCAATTTCAACGACACCGTCGGAAATGGCAATCTGCCCTCCAGCATGATCGCCAGAGCTCCCCAGGAGCCGTTCAGAGCCGTCCCGAAGGCCGTCCAGGCCCTGAGGAGCGAATCCGTCGATAGAAGCCATCGCGTCCAACCACCACCACCACCCGCCTTCCCGCGAAGACGATTCTCCGTCTGGTGAGTCCGAATACTCCTTATTTATAAACGACGCGCATGTCGACGCTTGCCCAGAAATTAAGTCGATTTCTTTGTTCGACAGAAATATTTTGTAATCGAGCAACAGAACGAATCAAGGTACGGTTATGATATTTCTGAAACGCGATAGCAGCGAAGCAAATGTAAAATACGGACCGAGCACCGTCTTGCCATACGCGTTACGCATACAGAAGATAAGATAGGCGAAAATGTTACGTTTTCAGGGAGTTCTAGTTTCCGAAGCGCGTATCATTCCAACTTGTTCATATATACATTTTCTTTTTGTGCACTTTATCAGAAAAATCTGTGCGTTTCGGTATACGCGTTTGACAAGTTTTCCAGTTTCGATTAGCAACACGTTCGTCTCACCGTTCAGACACCAGAATCGATATTCTCTCTGGCCACGTTACGTACACGGACGACGGATGAAACAAGCTTGAAATCGGTGCACGGCTGGCGCTACGTCGCGCTTTTTTTTATCGGAACATCGCGCGTCGCGTCGCGTCGCGTCGCGTCGCGTCGTCGTAACGAAAATTTATTCGACGTATAAATCACGGTAACGCGTTCCCAGACGAATGCGCGTTACAATCTGAATATATTTCAATTAATCTTCGTGAAAACGCGAAGCGACTTGGGAACGCTTTCTCCCGTGTTCCCATGCCGTTTTTCATATTTTTACCGTGTATCCTGAAATTACGAAGCCGATAGAAATTTTTGGGTTACCGGAGTTCCCTTGTCGGCCAAGTTGATCCGATTGTCAGCCGGAAAGTTTATTGCGCGGTACGCGTTTGGCACGACGCGACGGTTCGTTCGACGAGGTCATGGGAAGGCGGTGCGCAACCGGTCGACAGTTTGGTCGTTTTGCCATCCTCGGAATACAGTTAGCCTGCTAATAGAGAAAGAAAGGTTGAGACGGGAGGCGACGCACCGTGTAACGGCGCCGACAGAAATATTTCATTAGGTCGGCCAGATAGCAGATACCATAGAAACGGAGTATATTATTCGTCGGAGTGGACGAACGTTCCGGCATGCGACGAATACCGTCGAATGAAACGGCTTAACGGGCACATTTCGCGGACACGGAGCCACTTTCCGAGGGAAATTACGGCGACTCTTCCTCGGAACTGTGTTTAGGGAAACCGGGACAGATGAAGAGAAAAGCGGTCGGACAGCGGCTCTCATCGATCTTATTCGCGTACCAACTGCAACTGCTGCACAGGTTCCGACAACGTAACAGCGTTCTCGCGATTATCTCCTGGACCATCGAATGTCATTCGAAAAAGCGTTTCGAAGAGAACGCTTGTTCCTCGTCGATGTAACCGGACGGAGGACGTCTCTAAAATTGTAGAGTGTAATGCTTGCAGAACCATCTCTGCTTCTACGGTCCGTCGCATAAATTCTTTAGGTAGGTGAAAGCACCGTTCTAGCAGTTGTTGGCACATTTAGGGAGACCGCGATGGCTTCTAACTGTGACAGAACGTCCTCGACCGCTCCGCGATATCATTCGAGGTTTAATATTTGCGAATTCCACGCGCCCAACCAAAGTCGTGTAAGGCTAGGCGCCAAGCCGACGAACGAATCAATTTGATCGTGTGGCACACAGGAACCGATAACAAGTTTTACGTACATACATCTGGGTCGTCCGATCGATCGCTTTCCGACAACATGCTGTCCGTGTAGCGTCTCTGTTTTCGCAATATTTGTCTATTTTTAATATCTCTTGATTCAACGCGGAAAGTTTGGCCGATCGCAACAAGGTCTCAGAGTACCTAGACAAAGAGGTAGGCACGCGGTAAACGAGCTAAAACTCTCGGTGTTCGAAAACCCAAAGTTTTCTGAAATGGAGCGGGCTATCGCCCGCATATCGTGTCGGAGCAACGATCCGCGACCACCACGATTCGTTCGAGCCGTGTACGCTCTTATAATTACATATGTACGTACGTATACCGGTTCTTCGAGATTCGCTCGAACTCGTGAATCGAACGACGCGACACGAATATCGATCATCGACGACGTAATCTCGATCGGAGGTTACACGCTGGGCGTCGAAACCTCGCAACGGTAAAAGAAGAAAATACGAACGATAAAGGAATCCCGACGATGTCGTAGGAGACAGGCTGCCCATAGCGAAACGATTATAATCGTTGGGAACGGGCATGGTCGACGCGACATAACCCGCGTTATAGGGTTAACTCGAATTGGGGTTGCGAGATGAAGAAGAAGCCACGCGGTCGATGTCATCCGCATCGAATTCTATTTTCCGCGGTACGCGCGTACATAATTATATTCGTGGCGCATCGAGTCGTTCGTTTTCAACGGTTTACATCGGGTTCCGCGTAAAGGGACGCAAATCGGACGGTGGTGGAACGGAACGGTGGGGACAGGGAAATATTATGCTGGTTACGGGATACGTACAGTAGCGGACAAAATTTTAAGACGATGATTTGTAATTTTGATTATACACATAATATACAAATACTATTTGTCTATTCTGTCCGTTGTTTTAAAGCAATACAGATATGTGTCTCACCTCCTTGATCTCAATGTTTTGATCGTCAAATGTCAACAATGTAGGAGTTCCAGTCGTTTGTTTCCTCTGAACGTTTGTGAACCGCGGACATAAGTTTAAGACGATCCGTCCAACAAGCGACTTCTATTACATTCTTTCAACAATTTGATATACAAATATTGAAATCGGTGTCTAGTGCGTTTTTTGCTGCTTCAAATTTATTTACAGAGGAAGAAAGTATGGGTAAGACTCGGAGTTTGCTACCAAACGAAAGGGATCACATCGTAAAACTACGAAAACAAAAAATGACATTTGCCAAAATAGCAAGTCTAATTAATAAATCAAAAACTGCATGTAAGCAGGCCGCGAATAAATTTTTAAAGACTGTCTGGATTTTTAATTCTGATGAATCAAGAAACGGAAGACCTCGAAAAACAACTCCGCAAACGAATCGTCGGATTCATCGCTTATGTGAAAAGGACCGTTTTCAATTCAAAATATGAAAGAAAACATTGCATCCAATATTCTGCATACGAGTAATAAAATATAATACACACACCTACTCCGATCACTTTTTTGAGATGTTGAAACTTTTTTGCGAATATCTCGGAAACTAAAGCTGAGCGGCGGTAACATGTATAGGAAAAAAGTGCATAGTCTTAAACTTTTGACCATGAGAATATAATACAGATTTCTTTTCCTTTTGCATATTATTACTAATTTGTTCAGAAACATAATGTAAATCTTTGTTATTAATATCTAAACAAATTATTAATCTGTTACTACCAAAATAAGGTCACTGTATTTATGTTTTTCATATAAAGTAAATAATTACTTCCTTTCGTTCTTTTCGTCTTAAACTTTCGTCCGCTACTGTATGTACCTGTGTTTCTCGCGCGTTAATCGCGTACCCGCTTGTGTGCAAGCCTAACGAGAACGGGGATGGTTACAAGGGGGGTCAAGAACCTTGGGCAACCTTACGGCCTTCTATTCGGCATTTCTCATTTCCAGTCGGTCCTCCTCGTTCATCGCGCGTTCAGGTCTGATCCGCGGTTGTCGATATTCGCTTCGTTCGTATCGAACTTCTGCCGCTGCATCGTTCCGCACCGCGTCGCGCCGTGGAAAAGTACGCGTCCATAGTGTCGTCGATACTTGCCGATTCCTCGGCATCTCGTCACGCTCCGCGCTCCGTTCTCTGGTAAACGGCTAGACGACACGTTCCCGCTTGCCGCTTGCCGCGTATATATATATATATATAGGTACCTATTTACTTACCGTGTGCTTATCCGGGGTACGGATCCGGGGAGCAGGGCTATTTTCCTTTGAGATTGCTGCCGTGGCGAATTGACGCAAACCTGACTCGGGTTAATTAACCTCCCTTACCGGAGGCATTTAAATAACGCGCGCGTGTCGAAGAATTCGGAACAAGGGAATTCAGTGTAACACGATTATCTTTGCTCTGTTTATTCGAACGTCGCTCGACGGACTCTCGCCTTTGCAGACATTACCGGTTACGTACTTGCCAAGTAAGGGAAAATCTTACGCGTCGCCTCCGTTCGTTACCGTACAGGTGCAACAAGTACGTAAAATTGTCTTTAATCTTTAATTCTGCACCTTTGTTGGTCACCGTATATGCTGAATCTAACTGTACGTTTTATCGTTTGCTATCGTATGCCCGTTAACGAGTTATTTTCTCTTGAAAAGTGACCTTTTCCGAGCACGAGTTGCATGCTCGCCACGCATTAATTACCGTTAATTGGAGGCAAGATTCTGCGCGAGCCTTGGAGGTCATAATTTATTAACTCAAATGGATTAGCGCGACGACGCGACGGTGCGCTGCTGGTAGAGCGCACAAAGGCGAACCAGCGCGGTAACCAACAGAGAGACGGGAACAATTTCATTCGAGTGATAAATGTCAACCGAAAATAGTATTAAACTTTTATCGATCGTCCTGTCCAAGTCCCATTTAGCGAATACGTTATGCGTTAGGACGATTGGACGATCGGTCGTCCGACCTCTCAGGTTCCTCGCGTGACTACAGGAGATTTTTTCGATCTACTGGGTGGCCAGGATTACACTCTGATTCGAGGAGCGCCGTAATCGTAACGACGTCCGGGGATGAAACATCTGCCCCGCCGTATTCGGATACCGCAACAACGCTACAACGCTACCATAGACATATTTGCAGAAACGTGCGAGAACACACACCCTCGTAGAGATGTTATTTCTATTGACACGCGGCCATCGTTTCACCGATAAATTGCATTCCGACGACGATTTCCGTGTCGACGCGTCTACTCTATATTCCTCCCCCGGATTATTATTATTACTACGGCTGTTATGGCTTTTAACCTTTCAACGGAGGCCGTGTACACGCGATCTCTCGTCGCTGCTTTGTTTCGTGTCGTTGTTACCGGTCGTCGATTCTACGAAGCGAGAGCAATATTAACGTTATTTTGATCATTTTTGTTCCAGCTTTGGAAAGCGGACGGGTGGCAGTGCCAGGAGACCTAACGAATGTTTCGTTCTCGAGTCCTCCGAGATGATTGTTGTGAGTACAAACAGCATTACGTTTTCTATCATATGTTCTCCGTGACACGGCGCAATTGCAATTAAAACCTCTCGAACCGGAACTAGAACAAGTTCGCCGTCCTGGTTACGTTTTCCGGATCGTACGTTGTAGTTTCGAAAAATATTCGCGAAAGTCAAAGAACCATGGTTCGTTCCATATTCGAGAATGCGCTAATGCACGCACCGCATCCATGTTCAAGAACTATGTATTCTGGATGTATCGGTAGCGATATCGCATAATGAAAGACAATGCTGTCCAGACTGGAGACGCGGCCTGCTAGACAGTTAATCGATAGTTCCTCTCCCGTGTTATGTTCGCTTCGGGTTTTCGAGAGTGTACCGTTGCGCTTTCCGCTTCCCGATTCGTTCTGTCTACTTTTGTTAACCGTTCGACGCGAATGTTTCGATAGAATTGCATTACACGCATTTACTTGTATCTCGTCGGTACAGTTTTATTTATTCGAAATAGTGTTTGCACACGGGTTCCCACGAAACGACAAATGTTGACAAAATTCAAGTCGTGCGCGTTTCGCGTTTATTTTACACTGCCACTGTTTTCGTGTCGCTACTGCCCAGTTACGTAACAGAAATATTTGTTCGGATTGAAAAATTGCTTTTCGCTCTGATCGATCGAATGTACCAAATTTGAATTCGTTAGTTTTCATTTTATCGTATGGAGTATAGACAGATTTCGCTCTGTTTCATCGAAGCTTCAATTTGTTTGGAACGCGGGGTAAACGAAATCCGTGACTCGTGCTGCCATCTGCAAGCCACTCCCCTGTTTTACCGACAGCGCATGGGTCCGTAGATCTTGTAGATCGACGCGACGACGGATTCGAAACTGTTTTGCCTGCGCTGTGTGCCGATCGATCCCGAATCTTAAAACCACACAAAATAAGAATGGTTCAAAGTCGATTCGTCGTTGCGACGACAGATAACGCGTTCCGAATTTTCTCGGAATGCGAGATATGTATTTATGCTCGACGCGATATAAATCGATTTCCTAAAAACGCCGGAACTTTGGCTATGAATCATCTCGGCGCGGCGCAGACTAAAACTCACGAAACTCGTTATCGTCTGACAACCCAGCGCCGATAAGACGATCCGAAACCGATCCGAGTAACTCGATTCCGACGGCAATTCCTACCTACCTCGAACAAGAATCGGCAGAAATGTTTACAAAGGAAACGGACATTTGAACGCGCGCGACGCGTTAATTCGTCTCCTCGCGTTTCGTTTCGTTGCGTTGTTGGGTTTCGCGCGGAACACGATGGGACGCTGCGCAGCGATGCACGCGCAAAAAATGTTTGCTTTTACGAATCAACAGAGAAAACAGAATTTTGAATAAACAATGACACGGAGTTGGGCGAGTGCAACTACGCGCTTTGAATTACGCAATACCGTTACCAGTGTATGTAGCGTACCGTGGATCCGTGCACACTACTGCACACAAGCGCACAAGCACATCACAATACATATATATGTACCGCACACAAGCTGCGGCGACTTCCTGTTCTCGTCAACTTCAATCTTTTTCTACCATTATCTCGGTTTCTCGGTGGACAACGTACCATTATGCGGCATCGTTCGTTTAATTGCTCTATGGACAGTAATCGTATTCACAAGAGTCAGGATGATTTTTGAATTTTTTCGTTCGATTACTCTAAACGTTAAGCTGTGAACGAATGCGAGTCCTTTGATCACGCCTGAACGCGTGTACCATTTCTTTCGTACAACGATACAACAAATATTTGCAGCGAAACATTTATTTTCTCAAGGAACGGTTTGTTTGCTCTCAATGATAATTCGTCTCACGCTTTTATCGCGAATCGCCGATCTACAAAACTCCAGATAATAAATACGAGTAATTTTTTTTTCTTTTTTTTTTTGTCCATGCATTTGCACTTTTACTCGAAACATATTCGATTCAGCGACGCAAAAATGTAGCTGCAACGTCGAATGCAACCGCTTTGACTTTTTGCAAAAAGAATCGATGCTCGCATTGCAGTGTTTCGTCGTTCGGATAAATCTTTAACTCGTTGACACGTCCATGGAGTCTCGAACAAAATCAGAGCCGAGTACAATGGACCTAGCGATGGGGAATATTATAGTAGATTTACGATTGTGTTCCACGTATGTAATTCGTCCGGCCGATATCTCTTGGATTCGAGTTCCAATGACGGATTATGCGGAAATTCATTCAGCTTCTAGAATATATTCCATAGATACCACGTAAATATGTATACGTATCGAAGCGTAGCAGCGACAGACGTCGACAGGCAAGCATCGACAGAAAGAAAATTCCAATGACGATAATTGCGCTTCCGTTTAATCGTTCTTTGTGCTTTGTGGAAGAACCACGTAATCTTCCTTATCCAAAACTAAATACGACGTATCGTATATCGGCTTTGTCTTTGGAAAATTTGCTTTCGAACGGCAATCGGTCGTACATATTCCGAAGCGTTACGTTTCTATTTCGTTTCGATTTGACACGGTACGCCCCGACCCGTTTCCGTTTATCCTCTGGTTTTGCATCGGATATTCGGTATCCATCGACGCGCTCGTTGCGAATCATGGAAATTGAGAGAAAATTTATATCGAAATGGATATTTAATACACTTTCGAACAGCGATAGCCGTGTTAGCGGACTGCGCCACCCGAAAACGTTATTATTTGTTCCGTGACGTAAAAGTTTATCGCCGCATCCCCTATCGATCGGATCAGTTTTCATCTTGGTCGCGAATTTTATGACAAATTTGATGCGGGAGCTTCGATCAACTGTTCGGACAACATCCGCTTCCAATCGCAAGAGCCAGTTTAGTATGATTCGAGCGAAATCTAACGATAATATGTTATTATGGCTTTTTTTTTGCGAGTTGATTTTTTGAAAGAATTATAGCTAGTGGATTAAAGCAACTTTCGCGGTACATACCAGAAAATTTCAACCTCTGTTCTCCCATCTCGTTTTATCCCCGGTTGGCGCGAGTTCCGTCGACGCGAATGCAAATCCTTAAATGAAAATGAATCATTCTCGTAAACTCTCCGCCCGCGAATATTAACGCTGTGCAAACGTTATTCCGTGGGGCTTCGAAACGAACCGGGAATAAAAAATGTCGAGGAGGATAGAAGGAAAAAGCGTGACCGTAAGCGCGCGCATGCGAGAAAGAGAGAGACCGTAGATCCTACAGGCTTTCGCTAATCTTCCTATGCGATTTACTTTCGCGCTTTTCGGAAATGCGTCCGAGAGTATTTTCCAATGATCCATTCGGCTCTTTTAACGACGAAAGAGCTTACCCCTTCACCGATCCGTTACCTTTTCCCTCTTCTTTCGCAATGTCCATGTCATTCTGATTTCTAGATTAATCGCATCGTGTACCTACGCTTTATGTATACATAGTTTGTGCTATGAAAATGCGACCTTACTTTCAACGGCTTGTTACGACGATAATTTTCTATTCCTTTGCTTCCAAGTTAAAACGCGATGTTTCTTGTTGGCCCGGGGACAATTTCGATTAAAGTTTCGTTAGCGTTCGACGGTTGCGAAAAATTCATGTAAATTACTTTCCACAATAGGGATCCGCTTACAATTATTCCTCATTAATATCCTGACGTCAAAAGCACTCGTCGGTTCCCGAAGTGTTTTACGACAGCAGGCTGTTGATTTCGTTTCGACGTTTCGCCCGCAGAAGTGTCTGAAATGCAAATCGAAGGTGTCTTCCTTTCGCGGATTATGCAAATTGTATACTTCGCTGTGTAATTAGCCGATGCGACACAATGGGAATCTTTTACGTTTCCATTGGACAAGTCGAAAACGAAGGACCGCGATAAATGGAAACCATAGAATTCGCGTAGAGTTAAACCCTTGTTTAAATTGAAAAAGTAATTTCTGCGCGCGGGTCATACGTTATACGTATGTATATTCGTCGACGAACGTTTCATAACATTTTCAAACAAACAGAGTACAATACGTATTGCAACGATGCTCGATCGCGACGCGGAATTTGTTAATTTAATACGAATCACCGAGTATGCTTTTATTCTTTCGCGAACGACAACAATGATTTATAAACTGGATCACATCCGTTGGATACTTAACACGTTGCATCGCGTCAGCAGTTGATTCATATGAAATCGTTGCTGCGCATTCGGTGGTGTGTGCGCCTCCTTTGTTTCTTCTTCGAAGAGCTCACCGATTTATCCCAGCGAATAGTCGAAATGAAAATGAAATTTTCAAGTATATCGAACATTTAAAGGGTAAATTATGATGTGAAAACGCGCGGCATTTCGCTATTATGTTCTACGATACGAGCGGGAACTTTGATTCGGCTACGAACGTTTCGGTTTCGAACGTCCCGATGCCCCCGATACGTAACGGTGTCTCGAGGCGAGGTATCCGACGATAGGAGTCGATCGAAACCAGGTGAAAAATGAATTCTCTGTGTCAGCGTTATGTCAGACCGTTAATAAGAAGAAACCCGAGACGATTTAAGTAGATCGTTGTGCAGGATGCGGGCCCTAATTGCGTAACGGGTATGCTTGCTTTATCCTTCGATACGAGCCGACCGCAACGCGACGATGCGACGCGACAGATGCATTTTTCAAGAAGCTTATCGACGCCGATGAATCGACGTCGGGCGCCTAGCTGTAGCGTCATCGTCTCTGGGCCGGATCTCGCGGAATAATTTGTTTAAATCGCGTATCGCTCGATGAAACATTCTCCTATTTGTCGTTGGACGTTCGGTTACCAGAGGCTCCGAATGCAAGGAGCCAGAAGAGGTAGTAAGAACAAAGAGAATCAATGGAAATTATCCCATCGAGAGATCGGACCAGCCTCGATTAACATCGTATGTTGGGGACTTTGCGTTCGCTAAAAACCAGCCCGTTCATCCTAGGCGCATCAATGGGCGAGTTTCGTGCCGCGTGGAAAACGTGCGATGCACGTTGCATGTTTGCGCGCTGTGTATAGAGAGTATACACAGTGTGTTTACGCGTAAGGGAGAAGCTAAGCGCCGCGCCGCATCGCCACATCCGTCGTGCGTAAGCGTTCACGGTCAAGAATTCGCGACGAGAATCTCCCCTTGCAGGAAACTCGCATAAAATTGACTTCGCGACGAATCCGATTTGACACTAGAATCTAGAATCTAGAATCTAGAAGAAGACTCGCATCAGACTCTTCTAGAACGACGAAATGGAAAATTGCTAAACTGCTTTGCGCATTTTATTTTCCTCGTCGTTTGTTTAAAAAAACGACGAGCGAGCATTCTTTGCGAGTCCGAGCAGATCTTCTCTCTCGAAAGTAAAAGGAGCACCGGCGAACCTGCGGATCTCTCGGTTGGTTGTCGCGCATCAATTATGCTAGTCGTCCTCGGTTGATTTAACGTGTCTCGCTCGGAGCGAGCGACATACTGCACGAAATATACATACGACTTATAATTCCATATGGTTAATGGTCCCTGTGGATGCGACAACCCGCGTCCAAAGGTTTACGCGCAAAAACACTCGCAAGTGGCAACGGTGAGCCGCGCCATGTCGGCTTTCTGCTTTCTGCTTTCTGCTTTCTGCGGAATGGAAAGAGGGAAAAGAAAGTTAAGGAGCTGGCAGAAGTTCGCTCTTAAAATAAATCGCCTGGCCAGACAAAAATGTAGTATGCTTGTGTCGCGGCGAAGGTATTCCTCCGATTTTTCTCTCTCTCTCTCTCTCTCTCATCTCTTTGTTTTTCTTACTTCGATCAACGATGGTCACGCGTTTTGCTGCCAATGGATTCGGCGATCAACGGGACGATGCATTTTCTTCGACGATTCGGTAAACGGTGGTGAGAAATTAACTACCTAATTAGATGAGTGTTTTCACGCTTTCGAGCTTAAGGAAGATTACAGATTTTAAACTACTGAAGGTTGCAAGGTTAACGGAACACCGGAACAACGTGAATAATCCGGAACTTGGGCCGCAAGATTTCCGGATATGTTTCAAGTAATTCGCCGGAAGAACTGGAACTGGTCCTGGAAGGAAACCGTACTTTTTCGCCAACTTACCGAGAAGCGGAGCATTTTCCTTCCAATACGTGAATCACTCGCGAGAAGCGATCTATAATTAATGTCGCGTGTAATAACCTCGAGTCGAACGAGAAACCAAAAACGAAATCGCCACGGAAAGGTTTATCGTAAATATGTTCGGAGAAACTGGTTCCGAATGGTTCACCGAATTAATAAAACCTGCATTGCTTGCTTCATTCTACCGGTGCACAGGAACGAAATCTCACAGTCGCTTTCCAGTTTCTTAAGCCTTTAATTAACTATTACGCTCGCTCGCGACAAGAAGTTTGCACTATGCTTCGTCGACGACGTCAACCCTTTCACTCGTAAGGCTACCCAATATTATTCGAGTTCGAGCGACTTTTTATGCATACCGGTATCTTATCGTCCAAAGTCCGCAGCAGCACTTGTCCAAGACTTTTATCGAAAATCGAGCAGGAATCGTTACCCCGAGCTTTTTTCGATATTTGCGCGTCGCGTTTGGTGAATAACGCGGTGCAACGCGATGATTTTGTAATCGTTTTAACAATAAAAACGACGCATTTAACATTCCGTTGCGGCAACGAGAACGCCGTTGAAGCGTACACGCTCGACCCAGATCTTTTTCCTCGGTGCACGACTCTCTCGATACACCTGCGGCTCACCGTCGCGCGTCGCGTCGCGTCTCTTCTCGTCTCGTCTCGTCTCGTCTCGTCTCGTCTCGTCGCACCACGTCCAACAGAACCTGCGCCGCCGATACATCGACGCGCCAACACACCGACACGATGCATCGAACGGAATAGACCAATACTATCGCAGCACGCTCGACTGATTATAGGCTACGCTTTGCCCGTCGCATAATACACATTAAAGATTGCCTGTGCCATTGCGCTCTGTGCTTTATCCGCTATCCCCGGATAGCTATCCGAGGATCCATCCTCGAGGATTCTCCATGCGAAGCTGAATAGAACGCGTCAAGGTTTCCTTGGCATCGAGGGAAACTACCCGGAACACTGATTTCGTTCGATCGATCGATCCTACGCGTTTAACAAAACTTTAGGTAATTTTATCTTTTGAAACGTCTTTTCAGGTTTTCGGTCTTGATAGGCAAAATCTTACGAACAGGAGCGTCGAATATGTATGTAGTCGTGTGACGCTCGCGTGTAAACAGGTATCCGATACCTACACGTATACCATCGAGTCTCCATCGATGCCGCGAAAGCAGGTGGCAGCGCGTACCTGCCTAAGTGCGCGTGTATAAATCAAATTTTCAACTTTCTATTCATACTCGTCTACGCGTGTCAGCGTAGGAGCGTAGCAGCGTGACGCGTGTGCGTAACCTGTGTTTATGAAAGAAATAAAACGAGGCTAAATAATGCCATGGTGTTTGTGCTTTGTTATCAAAAGAGGACACGAAATGACACGCACTACCAATAACAAACAGTGATCTTTCTCTTCTCTCTCCCTCTCTCTCTCTCTCTCTCTCTCTTTCCCTCTCTCTCTCTCTCTCTCTCTCTCTCTCTCTCTCTCTCTCTCTCTCTCTCTCTTGGACATCGACGATGACATTCCGCGATGGGAGTAGTAATGAAGGATTATCGTGCATTGTTGTACACACTGGCTTTGTTAACTCTACGTAAAATTGATCCATTTGTCCAAGAATTTTTGCGCTGGATCGCTCGAATGTCGCGTCGCCGTGCCCCTTAGCACGGAAGATAGAGACGTCTTGGATACACGATCCGTTCAATGATGCGTGTTGGTGCGCGTGACAGGGTGAAAAAAATATGAAAAATTAACATCCGTGAAGAAGATAGCGAGCTTATCGTCGGTATAGGAGACGCGAGCAGCGCCAGTCCCGTTTCGTCTGTCGATCCGTGTAGACGAAACACCGTAATAAGGTTCTTCCATCGATTTTCCGAACGATCCGCTCGTTAGCCACGCTCGGGCCGCTTATGAATCGAAAGTGTCGCGTCGTGTCGCGTCGTGTTGTTGTTAGACCGTGGATTCGATGTACATATCTATTAATCATCGTAGAACGCAATAGAATTAAACGGTTTGACCTCTTAATCGGAGAGAACGATTCAACGCATTCGTATCCGACTTTAATCGTACAAGAAACTTTCCATAACGGTCACGGTAAACATCGAATTTCTTCAAGGAAATCGCAATTCGTTCCATCGAATACAAATTCTTCTTACGATCAACTGCGGTGTGGGAGTAGTTTCTTTACTGTTATCTCCGTTCGCGTTGTGGTTGCTATTCGTCTGTAGTCATTGTAAAGCGAAGCGCGAAAAGTAAATTTAGAATAGTTATCCCGGTTAATGGTTAATGGAACAACCGGTCTTTGTTTTCTTCGAATTAAAGTTGAATCGGTCGTTTCGCGGTTGCCAATGCGCCCAGCGAATGTCTAGAACCGCTAGATTAGAACGGTATTCGAACGTTATTCGATATACAATGTACATATGAAATGATCGCGCGGTATCTACTGTCAGAGCGCGCGAGAGTGTAGAATACGATGCAGTGAATCATGGTCATAAGGTTGACGATCATGTAACTACATGTCACGAGCCCTAGTAACAACACGATTCACCGCGCTATATTTGTACACACGGTAGACTCTAATACGAAAACAACCGATCGTATAATTACGCTTGCCACTATTGCCACCGATCAGTCGAATAATTAAAGTTGCGCAATAATAAGATAACAGCGTTTCTATTCGACGAGAATCCGTTTATGAACGAGAATAACGTTAACGGCGGCTGAGAACCGAGAAGAAGCCAACGATCGATGAAGCGTCGAACAATCAATTTTTCGACTTTTCTCTACAGTCTACGGCCTCGGGGACGGCTGCGCCGCACGCTCGTTCAATTTGCACTCGAGCGGATCTCGAGAACTTTACGTTGCGTTGCGTTGCGTTGCGTTGCGTTGGCGCGACGCGTCGGGAACGGAATTTCACGGGTGTTTCTTGCGACGAGTTTTTCGTTGGTTGGTCGCGTGACGCCAATGGTGTCGAGACGAGGAACCGCAGGAAGAACCGAAAATAAAGTAGACGGGCGCCGAGCCGCGCCGCGCCGCGCCGGAGAAACGCGTTTGAATATACGCGTGCTCCGCGTCGTGGGTCGTGCGTCGCCAGCCCTCCGTCGTTTGTCCGTGGAGGTCCAGCCAGAGGAAATTTTTAGCTCGTACATCCGTGTAGCGACCGTACAAATCCTCGTAATCCGCAGCCTCCGAAGACAGTTCATGCGACTTCACTTGTCCCTAGATTTTCCTTCTAGATAAGTCGTTTTAACAATTTTTGTTTCCGCCTTTGGTCGGTCGCCGCCCAGCATTGCCGTGTAAATATTTTAGGAGAATTTTTCGTGAGCACCCCTTCTCCCTTCTCCCTTCTCCCGAGGCCACTCGACCGCCCGTGGCCACGACCACGGAGGAATTTTTCTCTCGCTCACGTTTTTCGTGATCAGCCGGCGAGCTGTTCCGTTGATTCGATCTTGATTGCCTCGTCCACCCTTATGTGGGCGGGTTAATTTATCTGGGAATTGCTTCTGGGATTTATCTGTGGTTTCGAGCATCGAACCGGGTCTATTGCCTCGCGATCGAGGCGACTTAGAATCGCGCTGATTTTATTTATCGTTTAACAAGTCTTTCTGGTTTGTCGACGCTTTCGTTATTTCGTACAGTTCTAGAGAATCGGGTACATATACACATTCACCGAATAAACAACGGTTCCACCAGCGTGCGCGCGAATGTAAATGTTCGCGATATATCCATCCCTGTAATTATTCCTTTAGAGCGGCTTAACATCATTATCCAGCCCATAGTCATAACTATACGTATAATCCGATCGATACCCTTTGTCACTCCTGCGGATCAACGTCTGATCATTGTCATAATGCCGTATAATGCACGCAAAGCGTAATACGCCAGGCAAAATAGTCGATAATATCACGGATCGAAATGTTGGTTTTACAAGCAGAGAAAATCCAAGTTGGAAAATTAAATATCGAACGTCGGCTTGCTCTGTCGAGTCGGTAGGCTGGAATCGTCATCGAAGCTCTCGAAGAGAAGTCGAGAGCGATCTCGCAAGTGGTTCGGTCGCCATTTTTCGGCCCGAGTCCTAAATTTTTCTCGAATAAACGGCGACGTTATGGCGGCGGCGTCGTCGCTTTCTACGACACGTGTTCGACCATGTGTTACGACTCCTGGTCCTCGTAAAAATCACAAGCAGCTAGAATTTTGTAAGAAAATGTTTCTGGTCCGTAAGGATAGGTTGCGGCCATTCTACAAAATTATACGTACTTCTCCGACACTTTCCTTTTCATCGTAGTACGTGTGTATTTGGAACGTAACAACGCACCGTCAATTTTGCGAACACTATCGAAAATATAACGATAACATCTTTGAGGGCAGGCGCGGACGGAGGCAACGAATGCGTCTACCAACGCAACGATAAGTAAGCCGTCGAAATACCAAAATGTTTTCATGTTTTAAGAGACTCGGGCTTCGCTAGACGTTCCGAATTTCGCGCATAGGATCGGTACAAATATAGATCCTCGCTGTTATTTCGGAAAAGTAATTTTTCTCGACGAACGTTACTTACGTAAGCGAAAGTAACTCGGGTCTGTCGTTGGGATGCTCGTTCTGGACGCTCCTACGGCTACTAGAATTAATATTATTACCAGACACGTATATCAAATATTTACGGAAAACGGATGAGCATATTATTGGAAGGCATTCGAGGTTAAAGAAAGACAAGAATGTTGTATCGCAACGAGAGAAAAACAGAAAAAAATAATCATTGGAAATAACAGTTCTACCGAGCCGTCACCGTGGTTTCGGTCAGCATTTAAACCATTCTCCATTTTACTCGCGCACGATCTGTCAGCGAACGAGCGAACAAGCGAACAGGCGGACACCGTTGTAACGATATCCTACGTCACTGCGTGCGTAGTCACGTGACGACCAGTCGAGTCACTCTTTGGCCCCCGAGGATCGTTCACGATTCAGTTTTATCGTGACCCGCGCGCGCGATGTGCTCGAGACGGAGCGCTAGATCCTCCGTCGTCCAGCCTGTCGGCATCATCCGGCGTTCCATTCGGGGAAAGACCTGCGATCTTTTATCCTCGACGAGCTCGACACGCTCCTCGTCCAGCTCTTGGGATCTACGCGCGATCGTCGACAGTGGTGTATCGACTATCGGTGGTCTATCGGCGATACATCGGTGACGCGACGCGTCCTATCGAAAGTGTACCGTTCAAAGGAGGACACAGTGTCTCTGGGAAAGTTTTACTTTCGACACGTTCCGTTCCGTTCCGTTCCGTTCCGTTCCGTTCCGTTCCGCGACCGAGGCGAGCAAAAGTACGCGTAGGTATACAACCGGTGGTGGCGGCGAGTCGCTCCACATTAAAATCGAGAAACCGCGTGAAAGTATCTACGTGAAAGGGCGATTCGGCGGAATCGATAGTTTCGGATGATTTCGTTCTCCGTTCGATCACCGATCGACGAAACGGTGCCGAACGAGCTAATTGTGATTCTTCTAGCACGGATCGAGGTGTTTCCGCGATCGTCGAATCCTGGACTTTTGGTGTCGGTGCGATAACAGTGTACGGTAGATAGTGTACGATACTTTACGAAAGTCGGTGTTCCGAGCGACGAGAGGATAGCGGAGAACAAAGCCTGGTTTCTCCGAGTTCTGATCGCGAGTGTAGCACGAACGACGATGGGACCGGGATACAGTGGTCCGACGAGTCTGCCGAGAGACGCCTGAAGAATCTTCGATTCATCGAGATGTTGAAACACATGAATCGGAGCGGACGACCTCGGGTCGTCGCTAGGAAGAGGAAAGGTCGTTCGTTGTCGAGAAGCTGGCCTGGCACGCCCCGGCCCTTATCGGTCGTGTCCAACGAGGTAAAACAACGTCTTTCGTAATTAACGAAATTCTTTTATCTTCTGTCTATTATAGCTGCCTCGTTTCGTATCTCGACTAGCGCTCCGTTTTTCGATCGCCGCGCGCCAGTCCAGGAAACGAACAGACAGATTTTCATCTGTAAAAAGTTGTCGAGAACGTACATACGCGTACGTGTAATAACATTAAAACGCGCATGTAACGCGCGAACCAGTTTAGTCGAAAAGAAACTGGTACACCATTATAATTACGCCCGTCAACGGAAAAGAAAACGAAAGTTTGTTCGGTTATCCGTAGGAATCGATAGCCGATACACTAGCGATAACCCAATCCCGCGGTCGTTAGGGTTTATTGAAAACGAAATGGAACGGGTCGCTCTCCGTTTCGTGGTAAAAACGTCCTCGGTGTTATCGCGCGTGGAGAACGGCACGATGCACGCGCGTGTATGCGTGCACGTACACTCTCGTGTATACCGTATACTGCCGTGTACCGTGTATACTGTGCACCGTATGTATACCGTGTACCGTATGCGATCGCCCACGCGGAGTCGAAGGGCCCACGCAGAGCACGAATATACGCGGAGCATGTATAACGAGGACGGCCAGAAGATAAAGAGGAAGCAACGCGAGAGGAGATACGTTGATCGTTTGTTATGGAGGCATCCATTGGCAATCGTCCCGCAAAATACGAACTCGATGAAATTTTCGCACGGATCTTGCGATTCCACCATGGAACCACCACCACCGTTCGCCCTGCCGATCGTGTTGCGATTTACGCAGCCGTAAATAAATTTCATTAAAATCGGCAGGTAAAACACGCGTAAACCATCTCTCTGAATGAAATCGAACAGAAGGATTTCCCTCTCCTAGAGTGTCCTAAACGGTCGACACGTTCCACGATGCAATGTCAGGGTCAGCGATTGCTAAACGAAAAGTCGCATGTCGGTAAAAGTACCACGGGTTCGCCGTTCCGTGGCAAGTGGCAAGCTATGGTAGCGATCGGTGTCATCGTTGGCCAAATCCATTGTTTGTAATCCATGGATTACGCAACGAAAGACACGCGATCGCAGATTTTTACCTGGCAATTGTTTTTACCGGTTGCGTCACGAAGACGCGTTTCGTGACCGCGCGATTCAAATTCTGTCAACAACGAACACACGAGTGTGCGAGAACCTCCACGCTCTGCAACGTATAATTGTATAAACCCTAGACGCATCGTACACACGGACCTTGTAATATTCGAGCACGTTGCCTGCCGTAATTTCCGGTACGTCGGGCACTATTTTTGTCGCGTTTCGCATCGTTCGATCACGATACGCTGACTCCAAATCGAATCGTTCTACCGTCGACCGGTGGAAGTTTAACTTTTATCCCGAAATTAGCTAAATATTCGCTTCTAACAATCGAGTCGCGAGGGAGCGGTCCTGTGAATGGCGAGTATAACCGGCGTATCTACCGGAAGTCCGGCCTACAGGTTCCGGCCCGCGTGCCGCACTCATCTCGTTGTCTCCCATGCGTTCTCTTTCTCTCTCTCTCTCTCTCTCTCTCTCTCTCTCTCTCTCTGTCTCTGTCTCTCTCTGTCTCTCTCCCTCCCTCCCTCCCTCCCTCCCTCCCTCCCTCCCTCTCCTTTTTTATTACACGCACATTGACGCAGCTGCAAAAGTCGAGCGCAACTGCAGGTGGGACCGAATTAGATTATGAACACGATGTCGTCTCTGTTCCATACGACACACGGCATGGCACGGCACGGCACGTATCTCGCGCGTATGTCATTCGGAAATACTTGTGATATTACTATAACACCTTATTGTAAGACGATCGAATGAAAATGCGGTCCAAATATGCTATTCGGATTAAAGAGTGGCCAACCGAGCACAGCAGGTTTTTTAGGTCGATCGTAATTGTAGTTATTCCCTCCCTCTGTTTAATATCGACCTTATTGGCTGGCAGCGGTAAAGCCCTTGAGTAAAATGGTTAATTAATGAAAAACTTGGTATAGCGTATCTTAATCGAGACTGTGCGCTGCTGAACGATTCCTCGACTTTTAAGGTTACAAAAGGTTGTCCATTGCGGTGCTCCGTGAGCCAGAAAAGGCGAAAGGTTACCGTGAAATAGAAAATGCAGGCGCCACGTCGCATCGATTAAATTATCGGCCTAGCACGTGATTCGTACGCGGCATATCGTGAGCTTTTATGACAAAATGTGAAATTGTAACCGGCGCATAATAATCGTGCTTTTCGTTCGTGTTGCAGATCGACTATCCGGAAGTGCATGGAGGAAGGATGCATCGACCACCGCACCCCCATCCCATAACCGACCATCGACAGGTCAACCTGGTCTTCGATGACACGGTAAACATCTGTTTTCGTTGAACTCTTTCTGTGCAGCCAGAAACCGAACCTTCGTTCCTTCGGACCGTATTTTCGGACCCGCTCACCCTAACCATCCCTTTTTCGACCTGAATTCCTGCACTTTGAGGACGAGTCATAAATAGGTGCATTTTCGAGTCTAGTTTGTCGTACTCGCTAGTGGCTGTCCGCGCGCTACCAGTATTTTAGATTGATCATAATTCTAATCTCGTTCTCGAATAGACGCGTTATTTTTCTATCGTATTGATTTTTTACTGTCGCGTCAAAGGGACAAACTAATCGTAAGTTGGACAAATGAGGGACACGCAAGGTTTAACACGGGCACTGTCTCGCAACGATCTACACATGTACTTCACTCGAATCGCATCGATCGGATGTATTTATCTCGTATGTATATCTCGTAGTACAATATCGTATCATCGGACGAAGCGAAAGAAAGTTAAACGTGTTCGATCCGTGACGTATACAGGAGACACCCACGTGCTTCGCGTTGCATGAAATGCGAATGGAAAGAGAAAAAGAGAGAGAGAGAGAGAGAGAGAGAGAGAAAGAAATGGAGCTGACGTTGAATGCATAGAGTCGTAGAAGTTTTAAAGCAGTCTCTACCTCGTTGCACTTTCTCATGCATTTCAAATGCACCAACGTGCTCGCCAACGAAGAGAGAAGTTTTATCAGTCCGTGAATTTTCTTATTTACATCGACGTGCACATAGGGAAATTTTCCCGAGTGGACAAGTAAATAGTAGGGCGTCTCGTGAAACGAGAAAGGTTTTCCTTCGGTCGAAAGTAGAACGCACACTGAAACACGATTTGCACGCATGTACCGTCGGAGAAAATTCTTTTTTTTTCTTCTCTTCCGACCAGACAATACGCGTTTGTTTTTTTTTTCGAGCGCATTCCGGTTTCGTTAAGACACATTTTGCGTCAGTTTCTGAAACTCTTGACCAAGCCTCGTGTTCCGTGATACGTGTTTGAAATTTTGAACAAAACATTGGAACGCGCGCTACATGTAATTTCATCCGATTTACGTTGACTCGATTCAAGTTTTCGTTTTGTTGCGCGCGACACGGATGCATTTGCTATAAATATACAAAAGCTGCGCTTGCCGCAAGTCCGCTTATGCCTCGACCCAATTGTGTAACACAAATTCGTTCTTTTACGGTTTGGTTCGGTTTATCCGGTTCTTCGAAACGCAGCTTGCGCGGGTAAGATGATCTACCAAAGTCCCCTAACGAGTCTCTGGAATGCATATTGGTTGCATGCACTGGTATGCCGGCCGCGCTCTGCCTCGGTCTCTGTCTATGTCTCTGTCTCTCCGCCGAGTAGGAAGAAACTGAATGGGAGAGGCAATTTGGAAAGTCTGCGGAGCAGGACAAAAGGAAAAGTGAGGGCACGACATAACGGGTCGTATAAATCATCCGTCGGGTCGGCCAGTGGCCTTTGAGCAGTTACCATCCGCTGTTGGATGCTTTGAGCAGACCGGTACCTCTCTTCTCCGTGCCTTCGTTTCCCTTCTCTCTCGATCGTTCACCGATTGACGATTGACCGACCGTCGACTCCTTAAGCTTGATTCACACGATCGTCCTTTTTCTTTCGCGTTCCGACCATCCAACGCGGTTCGTCCCTGAAAATCGTGTACCCGAATGCAACTAGAATATTTTGCATAATGTTGCCGACCTCGTAGCCGGGCCCGCTGAATTACAGGTCGATGAAACGATCGAGAGTAGTCGTCCTTGTTCCGGCTGATAAATATTCATGGGAAAATTGTATCCACGCAGATCCATCGGATCGCTTTACATATATGTAGTGAACATATGTACATATAGTTCTTGCAATTGCCGTAATAAAATGGACTACTGCTAAAAAAAATCCTGTATCCACGGTCAAGTATCGGGGAGATCAAGATACTGTGAAATTTTTGAAAATTTTCCAATTACTCAAACGTCGCGCCGGCTGTACTAAGAGTAGACAATTTGGGAAGAGATTTTGTCATGTTGTCGAGAGAAAAAAAAAACGCTTAGTTAGTGGCACTGTCAGAAGCTACAGGTGGGCCCCCCAACGTGCGTCCCCCTCTGATACGACGGACCTGAAGCTCGCCGCTCGGTCGGGTCACGTGACTCGATGCTTTCGAAGGGAATGCCGGTGACTTGGCGAAGGGTGGGGGAGGAACGAGAGGCAGTCCTATGTACGCTACTCCACCAAGCTGACGGCCTACGGCCTACGACTAAGACACGATACGACACGACACGACACGGGACTGACGGGACACGACCAGACCAGACCAGACGCGCCACGAGCTACGTAAACGCACACACAAAGAAGGTCACGTCGCACTGCGTGTGTACTGTGTACGGTCGCATATGCGCTCGCGAACAAGAAGGTGCGACCTGCGCGAGTCGAGTCGAGTCGAGTCGAGTCGAGCCGAATCGAACCGGATCGGATCCTAGTGAAACATCAAATTGTGCGACAATGTGGACGTACGGTATTCGTTTTCTGCGTTGTTTTTCGTGATAAAGGATAAGACGTTGAAACGTGCCCTAATAAGTGCCATTGGTGAGGGTAGGATGGACGCCTTCGGCATGTACCAAGTGAGTCTGGACAGACAATCTCCCGCGACTCAAAATGGCCTTGGTTTATCCGAATGCTTTCCTCGTTCACGAGATTTCCCGATGACGGTTCGTGTTTTCCGTAAACGATCGCGGCGTACCGCCACCAGACGATTGTCGTGATTTGACAGATGTCATGGTGTTTTTGTTTAGATATGCACAATACTACTTAGGTGCCACTGTATCTCTCTCTCTCTCTCTCTCTCTCTCTCTCTCTCTTTCTCTCTCTTTCTCTCTGTCTTCTCTGTTCGCTCGATGCTGCATGTGTGATGTCATGTCTGAAAACCTAACCTAACATACCAACGGAGTCTGTACACCCATCACGCCCATTCCTGGTACATGCTATGTATTCCGTAAACGAGCTCCTCTCGGTGGAACTCGTGTTTTTTGTCCTACATGACTCTCGATCCCGGTTTCTTTCCAGCGTCTTCCTGCCGATTGACAGATCCATGTCGATACATGTATAGATGGCTTAAGATGCCTCGATTCCTTGCACGTTAGTTCTGTAGTTTTTTTCTCTTTTCTATCGCTAAAGAAAATTTCCGATAGGACTTTCCTTTAGTAGGAATTTTAACGTGTAATGTAAATATTTTTATTTGCGTGGCAATAGGATATCTTGCAAATCGAATGTACAAAAAAAATTTGTTTTCTGTGCAGTTTTCTCAAGGCCTGACTGGCAGGCCAGAACTCTACCAAAAGTCTAACAGGAGCAGCCATTCCAGCGATACGAGTTCAGCGTACAGCGGTTCGGATACGATGACGTCTGTGCAAAGTTCATTGGATGCGGATCCGGACGACGTTGACCTTTCGGGGCTTGTCGAATCCATAGTGGATAGCGACGAAGAAGAGGATCTGGCGGAGAGCATGGACGTAAGAATTAGTTCAAAGATTAAGATACGACTTTAAGATTGAAATAAACATTGTTCGCCGTCGTTTTCAGAGTCTGACTGTTCGTGATCCGGTCAGAGAGTGCTTGGAGAAAGATCCTATGGAAAGAACAGAAGACGATATAGAGACCCTGTTAGAATTTACGCAACAGTTAAAGGCCTTCACAAACATGACTTTAGCGGTAAGAAGAGCGCTGTGCGCTGTAATGGTGTTCGCCGTGGTGGAACGTGCTGGTATGATAGTTTTAAACGACGGAGAAGAACTGGATAGTTGGAGCGTGCTTATCAACGGTGCTGTGGAAATCGAGCATAGCAACGGAGAAATCGAACAATTACATCTTGGCGATAGTTTCGGAATCTTGCCCACTATGGAAAGACTATTGCATAGAGGTGTTATGAGGACAAAGTATGTATTGTGCTCTGCGAATTTGCTCCGTCTACGAGAAAATATTAATAATCCATCGAAGAAAATATTACCGAAAAAAATACGATTCACCTTTTTCAGATGCGACGATTGCCAATTTGTATGCGTGACGCAAGCAGATTACTTTAGAATTCAACATCAAGGCGAAGAGAATACTAGGAGGCACGAGGAGAATGGAAGAGTCATTCTAGTAACAGAATTAAGGGGTGCTCTGGATGGTGGAGCACGTAGGGGTCACGTTGTTATCCGTGGCACTCCCGAACGTTTAATGTTACAACTTATAGAAGAAAACAGTATTACCGATCCCACTTATATAGAAGACTTCTTATTAACTCATCGAACATTTATCGATAGTCCCCTATTAGTTGCGAGTCAATTGTTGGAATGGTTTGATCAAGCACAAGTCAGGGACAGAGTGGCCAGAGTAGTGCTTCTTTGGGTAAACAATCATTTTACAGACTTTGAAACTGATCCATCTATGATGGAATTTTTAGAAGCTTTTGAAACTGGGTTGGAAAGAGAGAAAATGCAGGGACAGCAGAGGTATGTTTAACGCGGCGCGCCGCGTCGCGTTATTTAAACGTTAAAGTTAAAGTTAAAGCTAAAGTTATTAAAGCGTTATCGTTTCAATTTTTTTTTTCATCGATTACAGGTTACTAAATATTGCCTGCGCAGCGAAAGCCAGAACGCGGAACGTAACATTAGCGAGACCCAGTAGGGACGAAGTTTTAAATTTTAGTATTTTAGGCGGTTACGAAAGGGGTTTTGGCATTTTTATCTCAAAGGTCGACAAAAAGTCGAAAGCAGAGGATGTTGGTCTGAAACGCGGCGATCAAATTTTAGAAGTAAACGGACAAAGTTTCGAGCATGTGAGTCACGCCAGAGCTCTAGAAATTTTAAGGGGCTCTACCCACCTCAGTATAACCGTGAAATCCAATTTACTTGGTATGTGGTCATTATTTAATCGCTCTACAATTGCTTATTATAATTCTTTTATACGAGCGATAAATTACTGTTGTAGCGTTTAAAGAAATGCTTCAGATGCCAGATGATTCACCGAGGCCGCGGGCAAGAGCAAACAAACCCGAAATTTCAAGACTTCAAACGGATCCGCGTGCAAGGTTGTCCACGCACGGGGATCCAATCACCCCTGTAAATCCACTGAACTCGCTAGTGAGTGGTGTTCCGTTATTAATTCCTGACTCTAACATCTCTCCGTGCAAAGACGCTAAAAAGGAACATAAGGGGTTCATGACGCTTGGACCGAAAAGGAGATTACAAAAAGCACTCATGAAAATGAACATACTGCCAAAGAATACTATTAAGTGAGTTCAAGTTGCGAAGGTTGTCATGAGATTCTAGTTTCGGAAATTGGATTATCGTAAAACGCGTAATCTTTTTTTTTATAGCGACGGTGTACAGGTAGACGATACCCTCGCACCTCCTCACACACCACCGGGAACGGGTCTCTCGCAGACCACCACCAATCTGTATCATTCGAAAAGTAATCCCGATCTAACGTCGTTGTACTGTTACGATGACTTACGAGCGCCGGACTATCCCGAGCACGTTTTAAAAGTTTACAAAGCTGATCAAACTTGTAAATATCTTCTTATTCACAAGGAAACGACGGCGCACGAGGTAGACACATTTATCCGAATATATGAATATGTATACATATCGACAGATGATCGAAGCTATCGGCTTCTATGCTAATGTACTTCCTTCTAGGTGGTAATGCTTGCTCTTCAAGAGTTCGGTATAACCGAGAGCAGTTCAAACTTTTCCCTAGCCGAAGTTAGCGTCGGAGATGGGGGCATGATCAAGCAACGTAGGTTACCCGATCCGCTTCAAAATCTTGCGGAGAGAATCGGTTTAAGTTCACGATATTATTTAAAAACGAACGGTATCTCGGAGACGCTCGTAGCAGACGAGCAAGCACCTGAGCTGATTCGCGAATCTCAGGTGCACTTCTTACAATTGAACGCGGTTGAAGTCGCCATTCAATTGACGTTACAAGATTTCAGTATATTCAGGTAAACCGATAGAAACAGTTGCATGGTTCTCCATAGAAATACCGAGCACGTATTCTCATTGAAATTTCTAATCTTAGACAAATCGAGTCTACGGAGTACGTGGACGATTTGTTCGAGTTAAAAAGTAGATACGGAGTGCCTATGCTCAGGCAGTTTGCAGAACTAGTCAACAGAGAGATGTTCTGGGTTGTGACAGAAGTCTGTTCCGAACACAACCTCGTTCGACGTAGTAAAATAATAAAGCAATTTATAAAAATAGCTCGTGAGTATAGTTGATCGTTTATAAAATTTTGTCGAGAAATAACGCTTGATTTTACACTTTGGAATCGTTCAATGTTCGTCTTGGTCGCACAGGTCAATGCAAGGAATGTAAAAATTTCAACTCCATGTTCGCGATCGTGTCCGGTTTGGGTCACGGAGCTGTTTCGAGATTACGAGCTTCTTGGGAAAAACTGCCAAATAAATATCAGAGGCTATTCAGTGATCTGCAGGAGTTGATGGATCCCAGCCGCAACATGAGCAAATACCGACAATTGGTGGCATCCGAACAAACGCAACCTCCCATAGTGAGCCCCATTCTTCGCTTCGTTTAGGATCCACGACGGACGGGGTGGTCTGATTCGCGATGTTTCTTTTCTTTTCTTTTACAGATCCCGTTTTATCCGGTGGTGAAGAAGGACTTGACGTTCATTCATCTCGGCAACGATTCCAGAGTGGAAGGTTTAGTCAATTTTGAAAAGTTGCGAATGATCGCGAAAGAAGTAAGATCTTTGACAAGCATGTGTTCCTCCCCCTACGACTTGTCGATAATGCTGGAACGGGGTGGTCAACCACCTAGTTCCGCCATGGTCGCGTTAAATCAAATGACCACCGGCAATCAAGGTAAACCGAATACTAACCGGTTCGAATACGATCAAGAGTACATATATCATGATTTATTTTCGCTAACAGTATTGCATTGTCCAGGCGGACAAACTGCAACCGTGAAAAGGCGGAAGAAGTCGACCGCTGCGCCGAACCCGAAGAAGATGTTCGAGGAAGCGCAGATGGTCAGGAGAGTGAAGGCTTATCTCGCGAACATGAAAGTGATAACGGACGAGGAACGATTACACGGTCTATCCGTGGACTGTGAACCTCATGCAGGAGCGGTCGCGGTGGCTGCAGCGGTACCTCTAAGCGCGGGCAGAGGAAGAAGACATCCTTCCCCTACCCTGTCTACGACGAGTAGCACCAGCAGCACCAGCGAAGGTAGAAAGAGTATACAGGGTAAGAATCGATCGTATACTCTATACGCGTCTATGATATAGAGTCTCTTTAAAAATTGAGCGTCGATCGTCGCGCATCGGCATATTTAATAATTATTCGACGTACGCAGGTACAAAGTTTGGAGCAGCGTCACCGCAAGCAGTAAGGAAAATACTTTCGCTCTCCGACCAGCATAAGACTCGTCCGTACCAGCCGAAGCATTGCGTACCACCGCTTCCAGTGCCAGGATTAACCTTGCATTCCAGCGGACCAGAGCCCAGTCCTGGCGCGCCCAGAAGAGTAGGCTCTGGCAGTCGCGTTTCTACGCACGAGAGATCCCATAGCGATACACCTTCCAGTTTATTGCCGCCCGTCGATCTCAGCGCCGAGAGCAGTAGCGTGACCAGCCTGAGCAATCTTCAACCCTTAAGGAAAACGTTGACCAGCGGTGAGTTCGTCGATTTTCATACCGAACAAAATGGTTCGATACGAGATGGTGTCTCTATCGGTTCGACGCGCATTTTACATACGTGACTATTCTACGAATGGATTCTAATGGATACTCTCTCGGTGTACCGTACCTTTATTTTCTCTATATTTGTATTTACATTTATATTTATATATTTATATATATTTATACTTGTATCTAGATTGCTAGAGCTTTAGACAACGACACCTCCCACGGTGCGCTTCCTTTACGTTTTTTAGTTATTTCTGAGTTTTGAACGTGCTATGTTATAATGCGAACACGTTGATCAGCAGACACATCTCGTGAAGTGCCATCCTCGTGCACCTTCATTGCTCGTGACATTACACCTGGCCGGGTCTCGGCAACCAGATATACTCTCTCATTTTTTTTTTTTTTTTCTGCACGCTGCACAGCCGTTTACGCAATTCATAAATGTTCCATGTTATATTTAGCTTCTCCATTTTTACACGCATCTTGTACGCCGATTATCGTAGCTCGCGCTTCTTTTCGATCAATATTATCGTCCCAAGTATATTACGTATATACATATACATATACATATACATATACATACACATATACGTCTATCTGTCTACCTGTCTATGTATGTGTTTACGTACGTATCTATATGTATATGTATACCGCGGTTCCGATCCCAGGGCGAAGCACGTCTGGCTTTAATTTAGATCACCCTCCATGGGACATACGGATGCGTGAATGATTACCTTCTACGATGCCATTTAGAAAATTCGATTTTATTATTTATATTCTATCGATGTTAAGCTGTTTTAAACGATTTAGCATAGCAATTTTTGTGCGCCATATACAATTCCTTAAATTTTAAATAACGATTATAGCGTAGAAGATATAGTTGAATATATAGCTACACGGAATCTTGTCAATCGTGTTTCATTTATAGGACTTCACTTCTTTTTTTTTTTTCTTTTTTTTTGGTATAATAATAAGTTCGTTCGTGTGTACAAATTTTTGATAGAATTATCATGCTTGTAAATAATATTCAGAATCGTATACGAGCAATGGGTAATCGAAACAATTCGAACGAATGTATTGTTAAACCTACCGCAATCAGAAGTTTCAATATACTCGTACGAGAACCTCGAAATCGATTTAACATCATTTTTCCGTTAGAGATAGTCGATAATCGCTTACAGAATCATCCCATGACGCGACGTTCCCATCCGATAGGCGTGCATTGCGAATTCGAAAATGGAACCGAAGCGAGCTAATTCGCGTCGGAGAATCTTTGATCGGTTGTGATTCGTTAGAGCCAGAGAATGCGAGAAGAAAAAAAGACAGACAGACAGAGAGAGAGAGAGAAAGGGAGAAAGTGCCAAGGATCTCTGCGACAATGTGTTTTGACGATGATCTCGGCTATTAATTAGATAACTAGCAGTTAGAGGATGCAGCTGGACGAAACTGGGCATAGAATCTGTAGTGATAGAAGTGTCTTGGGGACGTGTGCGTAGGTTCGGTGACGAGCAGTGACAGTGGTCATAGTACACAGCTGGACAGCCACAGTGGAAGCAGCGTAGAAGCTGGTGGCAGTCCACCGCCACCGCAAAGACGGCACTCCGCCATGCAAGGTACGTACCGATATAGAGAAAACCCACCAACGTATCCACAAGCTCGCGTTCATACCTCTCTTGTTAACCCTTGTCCGCTCCGCAGATCGTAGACTAGAAGGTAGAGAAAAGAAAGAATCTGGAGTGATCCGATGTTGAGCTTCTTAACAGGCCATGAAACTAGGAAAAGTCGTATTTCCCGTTTGGTCACGCTCCAAGGAAACGTTGACACGATCGACAACTTTGCTTTCCTATTAGAATCCGGTCGCAATACTCGCGGAACGCGTTGTTTCTTGGACTATTTTCTCAAAATCCGTGCGTTTCATCTTGAAATTCATCGAATTCTTCCTCATATCGTAAACATTTATATTTGTTTCTAGAGACGTACGTAAATCTATGGATACCGACGTCGAAAGGTAAACTAGAAGCTATTCAAGATTGTCTCTGTATTTGTCAAACGGGAAAACACGACCGATCCCAGAAGCATGGCTCTGAAACATGGCTATATGCGCAGCTCTGAAACATGGAGCACGTATCTCGTCCAACGTCCCGATCGAACACAGTAATCGCGTGAATTCTTCTTGCTGGTCGGATAAGCGTTAATCGAGTCTACGCGCTTCTCGACAGGATTTCTCTATCGTAGTGGTGTGTGGCACGATGTACCGTCGTTGGTAGCCAATAAACGGGAATGACCGATCGAAACGGTGTGATATTTGTTGTACGTTTGTCGACAAGCGTAAATCGCGCTCCTGCCAGATTCGATCTTTTGTTTTCTTTCGTTAAGTATTTATTTGTCAAGTTCATATTCCCTGAATCATTCGGGATCTCGATCGGATCGTAACGCGCGCAAAGTAACGTAACATCGCGTCGCAGATATCGTACGTATGTCCCATGGCCACTTTCACCCTCGTTCGCCCCCGATGGTCCATGGTAGTCGGCAAAAAGAGTCTCCATGGAACCGGCGACGGGACGATATCGTCAGTTACCGGCAGTTTCTTTGTTATCGTTTGGTCGAGCCTAAGTAAACGTGCTTATAGCCGCTTGTATCTCGGAGTTACATTTGCTTCAGTACATTGACCGCTTAAAGCTTCTTTTCAGAAACTCGCTTCTTTACGCAACGGCCACTTTACGCATACGCATAGATATGTAAATACATACATATACACGCGCGTACATCGTTCCGATTCTCGTCGCGATCTTCTTCGCACTCGTCGCGGCACGCACTCCAGAAATAATCAATCCCTCCCGCCCGAACATTCGAGTTTCTCTTCCGGAATATATCGATACCTTTCTTTCTTGATTTACTTCTTTTTGTTTGTCTGTATTTTTTTTTTATCTTTTTTTTTTTGTACATTTTTTCTCATCCTCCCGTCCGTCCCGCACATTGTTCGCCCATCCAAGAGTCGGCCGATTCCCCATCGACGGTCTAACTATTGTACATTTTGTAAAAAGAAGAAAAGAAACGAAAAACACGATTTGGTATGTGGCCTGTGTGTGGTGCAGGGTCTGTTTTGAGAGGTGGTGCCCCTCCGTTCCCTCACGCGGTAGCAGTGTTACCTCCGCTTCCTGCGAACCACAACCAGAATCACAACCATAATCATCATCATCATCATCACCACCACCACCACCAACATTATTACGATCATCACCATCACCAACCCCAAAATCCTCAAGGTGAGTCCGCGAACGTCTTGTCTTGGCCTGTCTTTCGGTTTCTTTCCTGCAACTTGGCTGGCTTCGTTTCACAGAATGTGCTTGTTTCGATCGCGTTGCTTCCGGGGAACACGCAGCATGCCTTCGACTGCCGACTCGATGATGGTTCGATCGACCGGTTTAACCTTTTCGATCTTTCAGAGAATCTTGATCACGATCTACTAACCTTTTTCTACGTTTCGAAGTACACGTATGTAGTTTGCTATAAGGGTTTCTTCGGTACGGCTCGGCGCCGGTAATCCGTCGCGTTCTCTCCGGACAAAACAGATTTGTCCAAGATGCTGATCGGTCTCGCGTTATCGCCGGTACGTATCGCCGGAGGCAACGCGCGTCGGGTTCGAAGTGTCGTTGGTGTTTGTGTGCCGAACGCGTAAGCTTGATTCGTATTAGGACTGCTTGCATCGATGAAAGTTGACGCGTGCACGTTAACGATCTACGCGAGTATCGTCGCTTGCTGCCTCTGTGTGTGTGTGTGTGTGTGTGTGTGAGTGCGCGGTGTGCCTTGTACGCGTATCAAAGTGTGTTGCATCGTGTGCGTTTCTAGTCGCGCGTCGTTCGCGATGTCGTGACTCGTAAGAGTCATCGAAAGACGAGGGCTTCTTTTCAGGGTATATTAACTGGTTTTTTGTATGCTTCCCTCTTCTTGGGCGGATCCAGTGGCGAATAACGTGTGTGTTTGTTGTACGGTTTTCTCGGAAACCCGTTCATCCGTTTTTTGCGAACGGGCGTTCCAAGCGAGTACGACGGGTCCCGTTACAAGATTGTCCCGGCTCTATTTTTCGATTAGCACTCTTCGAAGAATCGGCAATCTTTCTTATCTTTCTAACATTTCTCGAAAACTGGGAGAATTTTCCGACTCTAGCTACACGGATCGATGGAGTCATCCGGCACGGGATTGTACTAATTGGGGCAATTTCGTACTCGACCGGATCGTATTCGCTCGGAAACGGCGATGGAGTAGATAGTTGGCGGAGGATAGGGAGGAGAAGAGTAATGTGCCGGAGAGCTAGAAAGGGCGGTGTGCGAGAGATAGATAAGAGCGAGAGAGAGAGAGAGAGAGAAAGATCGAGAGAAAGAGAGTCGAGGGTTTTCAGGTTGTACGGGATTAGCGGTAGGCGTGGGCCTCGGAGTAGCGGCAGGACTTCCTCCTCCGGGCACAATTATAACGACGATGACTACCATACCTACCATGACGTCGATGACGACGATGCGTCCAGGAGTCGGAGGGGCTCAATGTCGGCAGCCGCCCGCATACAAAGTCGCAGCACAGATGGCAAAGTTGCACAGGCTTGGCCGTGCGCACAGCCACGAAGGTGTGACCTACAGGACCGAGCACGAAGATGGTACAAAGCAAACACAATCGCTACGTACATACAACCTGCTATCTTACCATGTTTCTATTTTATACGTCTTTTTCTGAAATTTGTGGTTCTCGAGGCTTGCGCTCCCCAACGCTCCAGCGACGGGACCGATACCGAATCGATTTCTGTTCGCATCAGCTTTTTCGAAATTACCGACGAACCTGTACATATCGATGCTTGCTTCGCCGGCATTCTTCGATCTGTCGCGGTCGCGAATTAATTACAGAGCTGTGGAAACTGTATCGATCTCGGCGCTAAGCGCGGTCGATGCACGGAGAAAAATGTTAATCGCGGTATTTCGTTTGTCGTCGCTTACACGCCACGTGAAATCGATGTTTTCCTTTGTATTTTCGCTTTAATTTGGTTCTCATCCGACGAAGTATTCGATCGCAACTGGTTTTCGATAACATTTTTCACCGTGACGATATCGCGACCAGCGATCGTTCGGCATTTATCCGCCGTCGAGCTCTTCCAGCTATTCGTAGCTGGATTTGCTCGCGCTGTAACTTACTTCCTACATCGAGAATCGTCGAGACATCGCCACGGTGCCCGCTTTATTCCGTTCGAATCGAACGCCGCGGTTACACCCAAAATTTTGCCAGGATTACCTAAACCGCGTTTCCGATCTCTCTAGCTACCTATCCGTGCCATTTCGAGTAGGTACGATACGTATGTATGGACGATTCGAGCAGGGACCGTTGTTGTTTGTTACTCGATGTACATGCTCCGATGATCGCAGAAAAATATGTAAATAACGACACAATCCGCATTCTTCACTTGTACATTTCGCAAAATGCCTGTTTCGTAACACGCACGTTTCAAGCGTAACCCGTGTTCCGATTTTCGTTTTTCCGCCTATACGGTCGAGCATCGTTCGTCGCACTCACTTCCACGCATAATACGCATTCTTACGATAGACCAAATTCTTTTCTGCATTCACACGAGTTATACGTACACGTTTATTATCGGTGTTCGTGCACCCGCAAGGAGCCTGTTGCAGTTTATCCTGCGATCTTCAACCAAGTGAAATTGTTTGTCCACTTGTTTACACGTACATATATATATAGTTTCCCTCCTTAGCATTTCTTTGTTCCTCGTTGCCAGGGGCATGCCGAGCTTGCTTTGTATTCATTTTGCACGACACGTTTCAACAATTCAGTTCCTTTATCTTGTTTTTTTTTTTTTTTGTTTTGTTTTGGTTTGTTTAAGTTTGAAGCGTTTCGATTACTTCAGAAGATGATGATTTTTGCAATTCGCCTTTCTAGGGCGTGCCGTGGAATGGTACCCCTTGAGCGATGGTCCATAGACCGATTTGTTTCGGAGGGTTGTGCCATTCCGATTGCTACTGAAACAGTCGTAGCGTTTCGAAAGTTGCACGTGTATCGCGATACTCTGTTCCGTGATGATATTCTAAAGAGACTATCGTTTCAGAAGTAACGTACGGCACGGATATTCTCCATCCGTGTATAGTTTGAAATAGTTGTTGCGATTTTTGGCTTCTATACTCGTTTCTCTATAATGATTTTTACCAGATCCTATGTTCTCACGGAAGAAGGTTACCGTCCGTAAGTCCTTTTTATCTCTGTAACAACGAATGCGCAGGTGTCAGTGTTAAGATTCGGCTAAGGTAGACGACAGTCGTGAGCGCGAGCGAACGGTCTGTCCGAGGCGCGTGGGAGTTTCGCCCGTAACGCAACTAAAACAAAGCCGTTTAATTTTTTAGATGACGAGGACGCCCAGGTATCGGCGGTTTAATCGATCCACGACGCGCAAGCAGTTCCAGTCGTCGAAACTTCGAGCCTGCTCTTTCCACGAAACAAAGAAAATCCCGTCGTTGTCGGACCAAGCAATTGTCTTTGCGAGAAGATAAAGTCGCGGAACTCGTGCCGTTCGAACGTCCCGTAGACGATGGTACTCGTTGGAAAGTTTCAAAGTTGAAAGTTGAAAGGCACATGGACGAACGATCGATACGCACAGCGTTTCTCGATGCTTTTGCATCGTAGGATCCCGGAACTCTGTGAAACTTTCCGGATGCGGATACAAATGCGGATGCAGACGGAGTGCTCGTCTTCCATGATCGCGAGCGAACGAGAATCTCGTGAGCTATACCCGCCAGGATACGAAAGAAAATCGCGAGAGAAAATCGATAGAACGTACGTTGAAGGCTTACGACGAGGAGAGGAAATAGCGAAAAGACAATGACGACTTTTCGATCGGACTGATAGCGAACTTTTCCGTTGTATACGACGGCGGTTTGCGGGACTAGGACGCGAAAGAAACAAACGTAAAATAATATTCTATATAAATGTGTAATAAATCGAGTCCAAAGATGTTATATATACCGCGTATCGCCGCAGGGAGTGCGAACGACGGCGAGTCCTGTATTATATACTTTTTAGGCTAATCCCCCTGCCCCCTGCCCCCTGCCCCCCCCCACATCTAAACCACCATCACCCGAGCCCCGTAAATTAAGTATAACTTGGTGTAAATAGTGTAGCGTTTAATCGTAGACTACGATCCGCGAGGAAGAATAACGCGAGACAGAGACGTAATCGAGTGCAAAGCGGATCGGATACGCATCCCAAAGGAACCTCGAATCGTCCGATGCGACGCGTTCATGCGACGGATTCGACATCGGCCGTTCTTTTTTTTTTTCCCCCTTTTAAAATCTATGCGCAGTGTCTGCCGGTGTCACGAGTTTTTAAGGTTTTAGTCATCGCGTTTCCGAGCTTCGTTCTTTGTTACCTTTGTCGCAGGAAGAACGAGCGTTCTAGCCGGCAGAGCGCTCGAAACAGTTTTATTTCGCTTACGATTACAGTTTGACCGGTGCGTCGAACACGTTCATGGAAACTTCGTAATCTATGGGAGATCCGATTCTTATGACTTCGATGTGTGTTGAATTTTACCGTTGATGCGATCAAGTACAAAGTATTTTTCAAAGACTAACACGAGCGGCGTTACGAGATAGGTACGGGATCGAAAGTACTGTTCCTGGACTTTTGGAATTCTTATTAAGGCGGCTACGGCGCGTGTAGCGGTCGTAAGTGTGAGTGTTGGACGTTTAATTGCGCATGTAGGCTGAACGGTTATAGAGAGAGAGAGAGTGTGTGTGTGTGTGAGTGTGCCTGTGTGTGTGTGTGTGAGAGAGAGAAAGAGAGAGAAACAGTGCGCGCGAAATCTTCGGCAGATCGATATACAACAAGGTATTAGCGTTTCAGGATATTTACGAGATGACGAAAAGCAAAGTCTATATATATTGCATCGCGTATGCTCAACTTATTTTTACTGTATCTATAAACGGAAACAAATTTTAGATCTGGCTATAACTGAGAGATATATATGTGTGTATATATGTGTATATGCATGTATATGTCTCGATATTCTCGATTCGCTCTGCCGCCGATCGAAGATGGACGCTCCGACGGCGACTCGTCGAAACTCATATTTTCCGAAATTTTATCAGTATCACGGTACGTCTTAGTTTTATATAAATATATTATATAAATATATAAATATGAATACACTTATATGTATACCCGCGCTGTTCGAGCAAAAGGAAGAGAGCGAGAGAGAGAAAGAAAGAGAAAGAGATACGCTAGTGGCGCAGGGTCGGTAGTCCGCCGTCCTGGATTCGGAACGAACGACCGAATCGATCGGCAAGACGACGTACCACCGAGAGAAAGATCGGGTCGTCGATGAGGCGGAGGTGGTGCGCACTGCTGGTTTTATCGTCGAAGATAATATCATTTCTCTTCGTCCATTTGACTCTATCTTATCGTAAGAACGTTCGAAAATGATTCGATTCGTATTTCTCGTCCGTTTGTGTGCACAAGCCTCGAGTCCTTTATCGGCGAGAATCAAGAAAATTGGAAGTTTCGCGTGTGGAAGAACGAATGCGGTGTCACCAATGTGGAGTGAGAACCTAACGTGTCGGAAGGCACGCGTCTCCTCCTGCGAAACGGTCTGTCGAAAGACGCGCGAAAACGGAACAGAAATCTCAAGGGTCGACGCGATGCTTGAACCTTCCGCCGTCGACATTCCACCGTGTCTTGCCCAATCTCGTTCAATCGCCCAATCGCCGTGACAACGTGGCCAATTATGCTTCCCCGAACAGACTGCTCACCGATATTCCGATTTCGGTCGATACCGCGTCGCGTACTACTCCTGAGCTGAAAAGCAAAAGAAAAAAAACATCAGACACCCGCGAACATCGCGTCGATCCTTGGCTCGCGTTCGTGGTGGTTCAGGGAATCAAGGGGGTTACTCTTCCGAAATGGTAGCCCCGTTCCTCGGTACATCCTGGACCCACCGACATTTACCGAATATTCGTATTAATATCTCTTTGTACATATCCTAACGACTTTTAAAATATTCTTAATCCAACGTTCTCGCAGAAACTGTTTAAATCATTGTATCTCCAGCGTTCCATCGACGCGATAGCTTTTTTCGTGATCCGAGAGTAGGAAGGAAACTAAACGAGTAGATCGAGAAAAACTACCCACCTTTTTCCGTTCTTTTCTCTTTCACCGTCTGAATATTATTGGCGATCATCGTGCCCCCGACCCACCACTTTGCGTTTCTTCGTTCAACACCGATTTTAGATCTTCCTTCTTTTTGTATCGTCGACGGTTCAAGGAAACGATTCATTCCATGGAACGTTTATCGATGTCTTCGCGGAGCGGCGCTGTTCCGTACCTCTTTAATTGCAATCTATTACATCATCGTTCGAACAGAACGAAACAAGAATCGGTCGAACGCTTTTTCGTCCTTCTCTGTCGCGTGAATCCACGAATTTCGATCACGATCCGAGCAGTTTTCTAAACCTAAACCGCTGGCGTGTCGAGTGGACGAGCAATAACGTTGAGCCGCTCGAGCTGGGAGAACGATCGAAACGAAGGTAAAGCAAACGGTTAAAGAGGAACGGAAAAGGCGTTCGAGAAGAAAAGAGCAGAATGATTCATCTTGAATTGCAAAAGTTCGAGCCTTTCTTCTTCCCCTAATTTTACGAAACTGATCCAGTTTGTCGTAGTGTTCATGCAACTGTGAACGCGTGAGAAAATGTTTCCTTGAGAGTAAAAGAAAAAGCGCGCGCGCGTGTGTGTGTGTGTGAGAGAGAGAGAGCGGGAGAACGAGCAAGAAAGAGAAAGCTAGACAAAAAGAGATATACGCGGATAAGCCTTGAACTTTCTTCTTCTACGCCAACCCTGTCTTCTTTTATCTTTATCTTTATTTTTATTTATATTCCTTGCCCCTTTTTCTCCTGTCGTTTTAATTATTTATGAAAACTTCGAGACGAAGCGACTGCAAATCGCGGTCCTACTCGCGAATAACACAAGACAAAATGCAGGAAACTTTTTGTATTTAATTTGTTTAATAAAACTTGGATCATAGTACAACGTTTCGACTGATTTGGTTTCGAAGTACACGCATACGGAATACGGATACGGTTTTCTCTGTCGAAAAGCTTCATTCGCTGTCCTCCTTTCTTGGCCATCCCTGTTCTCTTTTCATTATTTCTCGACAGAACGAAAAATGAGACAAAACAGTACAAACGAAAAATGGTGTTTTAATGAAAAAATGGAGGAGAGAGAGGGAGAGAGAGAGAGAGAGAGAGAGAGAAAGAAACGCGAGCGAAGTTCTACGGAAACACGTTTGTTAACAATAATATTTTTCTTAATTTTGTACATACGTAAACGCGCATCTTTCGCGTTTTCACTTGATTTCTCCTTTTTCGACGAATCTCCGAGTACGGTGTGTATCGTTGACTATAAACCTCTTTTTGTTTCCGATCGTTCATTAAGTTGTTAAACTATTCGTCGACGATCTCGAAGATTATTCCTGAATACCGTATTGCTTCGAATCGTCTGTAGTCTATGCGATTAACTTTAAATTAATAGAAAAATAAAAAACGTAGCCTTTTACAGGAAAATTTACACCGAGATTGCTTTGCTTTTGTGGCTGTTTTAAATACATAACGTGGTCGAGTCCATCGAGGTCCGATGGTAGACTAAAATACTAAATTATAAATAAATGCTCTGTTATCGTAAACAATTTTATTTCCAGTTATTCGTGTTTTTATCCGAATTTGATTTCGTTTAAACTCTTGTTCCGAAAGAAAATGGAAAGTCAACGACGGATGCCGTACGCGAGAGAAGAATCCGTGGGAACGAAACTGGTGGTGATACTACTGCTACTATTTTGTACGATACAATGTTTTTGTATATCTGTCTACCGTATGTATAGGAACAAAGTCTACCGAATATAATATGTGGTTAAAATTGTATCGAACACGTATTAAACGATTTGTAGCGTGACGGACACAAACTCCGGTTGTATTTATCAAGAGTCACACATAGATGTTGTTCCCATTAATGTACACCTGTAAAATCCCAGTCGAACAATATATAAGCTACTAAAGGATTTGGTAAAGAGTTCTTTGTGCTTTATTCGCGGATCCGTCTCGTCGACCGCGTCAAATTATCGCGTCGGAGAAACGATCATTCTCCGTGGTTTTATTAATGGAAAACATGCTGTGCCGTTATCGAACCGATAAAGCGGATACGATATAATGTATCCTGATGAAATGCGAGCCAAGGACCGCGCGGAAGGGCGTAACACGGACGAGAATCGGTGGCTCGACAGGTATGCGTAACCGTTGCAGCCGTGTTGCGTCCGGTGCTGCACCCGGCTTTCTTAAACGACAACAGCGTCACGCGAAACGTTACGTTACGGTATGCATTTCTTTCGGCCCACCTTTAAGGTTATCGAGTTCCTGCTCCGATACGGCTGGTTTTCTGGTTTGCCTCGCCGCGCCCTATTACCTCTACGCCTCTACGGACTACAGGCTACGGGCTATGGGCTATGGGATATGGGCTAGCGTCTGGCAGAACCGCATTTTTCACTGCTGTTCCGTTGCAAGGGTATTATACGCACGCCAAGATAATGCGATAATCGTTCCTTTGTCTAGCGCTCTCCTTCCGTTGTTAAATGACGTGGATGGAAACGTGTAATTTGCAACCAACGCCGCAATGGTACTTGTTTCGTTTTTAGTCCAGAGTCTGAACTCTAGACGACGAATCCTTGATATTTCCAAATCTTTCGTATCTTTCGAAATGCAAAGGGGGCTATCAGCTTTATCGCTCTATCGAGCCAGAAACTTCTTGAAAGGCGAGACATTTTCAGGAGTTGAAAAGGAAAGTACAAGAAGAAAAGATCGACTTGCGTAACATTTAATAGTTTGAGAATATGGATACGCTCGATGGTATAATCGTATAATGTATCTTCGCTCGTGACTCGTGAGTCGTGAGTCGTAAGTCGTGAGTTTCCCATAAGTTTATCGCAATACTGTGGGGAACGCCAAAGGTTGCTCGATGAAAGTATCGTGACCCCGAAGCGCGCGGGACTGCGCTCGCATTTGCAAAGGAAAATGCTATGCAAAGCACAGGGCGTCGGCCGAGCAATGCGACGTTGAAAATCCCATCGATCGGTGTTCGTCGAATATTAAATGATTTATTCATCTACCAACACTTTCAATTCCAACGCGACTCGGTAGTTTTATTTACATATTTATAAATACATTTACTAACTTTAAGAATGGAAAAACAATTTTGATCAAGGCTAACCAACCAACACGATATATTCGTTGCATTTCCTTCGAAATTTATGTACAGCATATGCTGCCTTTTACAGGAAGTTTAACTCGTTCGTAGCGACAAAAGCCTTGCGGTAAGATCATGGACAAGGCTCTAGCTAGCTATGTACATAGTTGTAGTTACCCGCAATCTCTTAACTACGAATACACGACCGCGCATTCGAACCAACTTTCGATAGCTTCCGCACGTGTTATTTATGAATACGAGAAGCGTCTAAAGTATCTACGTACAATTAAGTTTTTACGATTAAAGATATTGCAGCTGTAATTTATACCATTAGGCGAAGCATACGAGGTTTTGATATACATATAATTATAACGACAACTAATCGTTCCTTGAGAATCGCTCGTACGTTTAGGTGCACAAGACACCTTATTATTATATTGTTCAACGAGAAATTGTTTCTTCGCAAAAGACAAATCAATCGGCTAATCCCAAGCGAGAAACAGTGGAACAACAAATAACAACTATTCAAGATGTCGGAACAACAATGAAAATAATTAATGAAATCGTTCTTCGATTCGCTTCTTGTAAAGCGATTCGTTTCCACGCTAACTTTTGATCTAATCCCTCGATTCGATTTTCGTTCCCGAAAATGTATCCGTACTCACGCTTTCACTCTCTCTTTTTCTTGCAATATGTCGTTTCGAATCTCGGCGAACGAGATTTAACTCTTGCTGAAGGTGTAGGAGTAGCCATCGGGTGTCCTGTTGAAATCGAGCTTTCCCGGTGGATAAAATCTTCGAGGGGGTGGTGTGGTGATCGCGTTGTACTGCGGTAGCGGCCTAGACGGGGGTTGATAGCGTGGCCGGGAACTGTACGAGGGTATAGGTTCAATTTCTAGAGGCGGTGGTGGTGGTGGTGGTGGTGGTGGTTGAGGCCTGTATGGATATCGAGGCTCGGGTTGATAGACGGGCTGCGGTTGCGGTTGCGGTTGCGGTTGCGGTTGCGGCTGCTGTTCGTACACCGGTGGACTCGGACGTTGATACGGTTGTTGCCCGGGTGGACTGTAGTTTGGTGGTTGATAATCCGGTGGATTGTATTGTGGCAAGGGCACGTATTCTGGCTGGGGTGGCACTTGTGGGGGTGGAACTGGAATACCATCGCCAGTTGCCTGGAAAATTATTCGTTGAGGTTTACGTTTTTGCTCACGGTAACGGATTGGGTCTCGATTCGTTTAACGGTATCTACGCGAAATCAAATTTTTCTTTTCTGGAAATTTAGTTCGGGAATCCCGAAGAATTCGAATATGTAGAATATGTATCTTCTTGCATACCTGAAAACCATTTTTCCCAGCTGTGTATGTCACTGTACGCCTTTGACCGTTTGGATCGACGTAAGAGTAAGACCCACGCCGATTTCCATAGACGTCGCTTTCTTCTTTAAATTCCACGCCGTCTTCTTGCGAATACGCGGCTCCGAACGTTCCATCGCCAGCCAAATATCTTGCATCGCTCAAAATTGCAGCCTGATGGGGCGACTGGTATTGACCGTTCGATAATTGACAAAATATCAGCGCGACACCGCAGAATAGGAACGTCTGCGTCTGTAAGGTTGTAAGAGTTTCGAGGTCTGATAAATTGTTCTTACAAACTTGGAGACTATTTGTTCAATTTTAGACAAATCCGACCGACCGACCGACCGATCAACACGACAAAAAGAAAAAAAGGGATAATCAACGGGATAACGTCAACGACGACGATGCCTGCGGTCAATTTGGATGCGACCATAAGATGTGTTTGGCTTGTTTCTTGTCGTGTTGGGCATCTAATTAGGACGTAGCTTCATTCGTTAAAGTTTGACATGCGTTTAACACAGATTTCGCGAGGAAATGTTCCGAACTTTAAAACCGAATGCAACTACTTACGAATGTGGCACCCATAATAGAGAAATAACGACAACCGGACGACGAGAAGTACAACAGTGCTCGCAGGATCGTCGAGAGGGGCGTTTTATACGACAGATCGGATCATGTTGACCCGATGAGGCCTTGATGGCCGCCCGCGCGCCCCAGCTGCACAATAATGCAGATTGCACTACGATCTTCAACCACGCCTATCGACTACCAACTACCATTCAACTTTCATCCCGGTAACTTGTACTCACGTTTATGCAAACTGCTTTCCTCCTATTATAGTTATTATAGTACGGTAAATATGCCGATTATACGTATTGTTCCATTTCTTCTTGCTTTATTCTGCCCTACTTTGCCCTAACAAAAAATCCTCTGAATCTGCCTTGATCTATACCTTCAACTAGCTTACGGTGGTTCCTTTAAATATGTACCCAAGTTAAGTTTCCGTTCCTTCTGTTTTTTTCTGCTATTCTCGTTTCTTCGGTTTCATTTTTAATGATTTTCGAAAGACAAGTTCCCACGCTAAAGAAAAAAACCTGAATACGGACGGTGTTATGCAGGCGTCGTAAAGTCATCGAGAATTCATTTAATCTTCAACGAAAAGACACTTTGCGTGTCATTGGACTTTAATGCGTCCATATTGTTCGAAAACGTCAATTGATTGTGTTAGAAGATAAAAAATATTAAATGTTTATTATAGCGCAGATGATTCTTGCCGAATCTCTCGTAAGTCGCTGTGTATTCGGCGGCACGAATCATCTGCTCCGGAAAATCTCAAAATAGCGCCATTCGACGTAGTGGCAAAACGCTCAAACTGGTAGACAAAATTACCGGCAGTCGGTATTCCATACGGCACGATAGATGGCGCTACCAGTGGTTCCCAAATGTTTACCGATGTCACCCTCGGTAATATCACCCTCGTCTGTGATATCACTGGTCTAGCAGCGCCATCTATAGTACTATGTGGAATATCGACTGTCGGTAATTTTGTCTACCAGTTTGAGCGTTTTGCCACTACGTCGAGTGGCGCTATTTTGAGATTTTCTGGAGCAGATGATTCGTGCCGCCGAACACACAGCGACTTATGAGAGACCTGGCAAGAATCATTTGCGCTATAATAAACATTTAATATTTTTTATTTTCTAACATAATCAATTGACGTTTTCGAACAATATCGACGCATTAAAGTTCAATGAATGTTCCATGACATGCAAAGTATCTTTTCATTTAAGATTAAACGAATTCTCGATGACTTGATGACGTCTGTACACCGTCTGCACTCACGTTGCTACATATATACAGTTTTGTTACACCATCTTCGGAGTAGCATCTTTTAAATATTTTATATACGAGTATAATGTCAACTGTGTCAAAAGTAACATTCGGATTATGTTGTTTAACTTCCATTAGCATAACGGCTTATGTACATTACAGACAAGAATACGACAGGTAATTGAAACAATTACTAATTAAAAGATAGGTTAGCCGAATGGCGCTTAAATACATATACGCAGATATACATAATGGTTGTTCCTTCGGAATAGCGTAACATACGTATCTGGATGGTGCGTAAAGTGAAAAAAGAATATTAACTGGGCATTAGAATATAACGTGTATCTACGTACGTAAACTATAGCAAAGAAAAGATTAATAAGAAATACTTAATATTCAAGTAGTTGTTTAATTGTCGGAAAAAACATTGTGATTCTTTCCATGGTGGATTGTGACGCGTGTCGCGGAATGTTATTTGCGAGTGGTGTTGTATTTTCGTATTATTGTTTCAGAGAACAACTTCATTTAGGTGTAATTCGTGACAGCGAACTACAAGAACGGAGGAGAATTCAAAATTTGTATCATCTCGAACAACAGAACGAGTTAACAAAACAACTCAAACTTTCGGAAAAACGAGAAAGAGAGAAACAGGAATCTTTATAAATATATATAGTTTGTTTTGTAAATATCATTTAACCTTGTCAATATTGAGCATTTAGTTTGTTATTTCCGCATCAGTCCGTGTATCTTTTTCTTTTAATTAAGTGAAACTTAAAGGAGATAAGGTGATATCCCCATGAATATAATGACTACAGAAGAACCGGTAGATCAACCAGGTAAATGTAGGTTATGGGATGGGCAGTTTATCGAAGGCTTTACTAAATCGGTTACATTTGATTTGAAATTGTTAGATCTGATTTGTGTGGAAGAGAGTCTTATGAGTTTTGAAAATCTGGACAGAGCATCGCCGGATCTGTGGCCCGAACAAAGTGAGTTTCTGCTACAAAATTGATAGCTTCTGCTACAAGAAAGCGACAATGTATCGTACACAATAGCCGTTACTGAAGTTCCAGGTGTTAACGAGTTTGTTGCCCAAAATTCTCCGCAAACCGAACCATCGTCCTGGGCTGCTGGTCTAACGGCGGACGACATAAATCAGCTACATCGTAAGCTCTCCCAACTTGTAGCGGATGGCTTATATTCAATTATGTATAACTCTCGCAAGCTCTTATAGAAACAAGATTGATTTTCTTTTAGAACTGGGAAATTTGTCGATGACTGGCTTAATAGCAGAAGTAAAAAAACTACACGATATGGCTTATCAGTTAGGATTGGAAGAAGCAAAAGAAATGACTCGTGGGAAGTACTTAAACATCTTCAAACACAAATCGTAATCTTGCATTGAAAAAAATGATACGTAAGTTGATTTTGACGAAATACTATTGATAATTAGCGTTACCATTCTACGCGCAATTAACAATTCTCTAAAATCCAGCGTATATATCTTTGTACATCGACAAAGACTGATGGGTAGTCGGTGGCTGAATCGCAATTGGAACCATACGACAGGATGCCTAACTGAAAATTGTGTACAAATAATTGTTATGGATTTGTAAGTCAAGTATAAATGTAAATGATTTTATTGTAAATAAACCCAATTTTCAAAAACTGGAGGCAGTAGTACAGGACACTTACCAAATAATAAGTATCATCGTATTTGTATAAAAGAGGACTTCCGCTATAGCCTGAACAGGGCATTTCATCTCCCATTGCACAAAGCTCGACAGAGTATCCTCGAGTATAATAACTTGAACATTCCTGAGTCGATACAATCCTCATTTTGAGAGATTGTTGTTGACAAGACTTGACTGTGACTTTATTGAGATTGGAATACATTATCGTTTGTTTATAGATTTATTTGTCGATTCGTTATTACATCGTTTAATTTCTTACTCTTTCGACTGGAAAGTTTCCCCCATCCAACAAGAACAGAGTCATCGGTTGGATTTGTATTTCTTGGTGGTAGACATACTGGCTGCACAGTTTCTGAGCAAATAATGTTATACTTGTGTCTTTACGAACAAGGTGGCGTCACATTATTTCGAATTTAAATTACGAGTAAACAAGTTACCAGTATATTGTATCGGCTCTCGCAACCGTAACATTGCTATGTTATTCGCAAACGTATTCGCTTGATAATGCGGATGTTTTATTATATACGAAATATTATGCTTCCGCGTGCTACATTCCGGATCAGTCTCAGCATTAAATTCCCCGACAAGTACGAAATGCCTGTTAAAAAAAAAAATTAATATCCTTAACCTTAAGAACCCACGCGCAGTAGAAAAAGTAGAAAGTGTATACAATCTGTAGTCGTCATTCTTCGTAAGAGCACAAGTTGCGGTAGTCAGTACTGTTCGTTCGTTCACAATTACCCCGTTGCAAGGGTATTTCGTTTCTCCGGTTACACCTAAACAAAACCATTGCCTAGTATTTAGTGCAACGTCTTTCATAAAAGATCGGAACTAATTAGTAAGTCAAGCTTACCGCAGAAACCAATTCTTGCAACGAAAGGATACGCTCCTAAAGCGTCCAAGTTATTATTATCGACAGAGCTCTTTCCGCACTCTAAAATTGAGTTCGATCTCCTAAAAAATATACCATCTCGTGGAGCGAACACCGGATTCGCTATACCGCTGTCTAACAATAAGTCACAGCAGACTTTTACTTTAACGTTGTCGTAGCCACAAATCGCTTGACGAAACCTAAATTAACATTGACAAATCGAACAGACGCTGATCCTCCGACGCTCGAAGCTTCGCTTCCCGCTTCGTTTAATTCGAAATCGACTTTAATGAAAAATATTGAGACTAACAAAATATAAGAAACAGAAGCGTACGCCTACCTGTGAATGTGAAGCAGATTCTGATTCATTAGATTCGCGATGGATGGACAATTTTCCAGAAAAATGCACATCCTGTCCTCGGGACAATTGATCGAATTAGTCTTGTACGGGTCGCTCAAGAAACTTTGAAACTGTGCGATCACACAGAGCAGAAAAGTCGCGAGGAAGAAAACTGAGCAGAACATTTTGATTCGACACCGACCGACGCCGCTTAAAATATATTTCAAACTGAGGTCTTCTGGCTGAAATAATCCTATTTCGTGACTCGCGGTAGATTTCCCTGCACCGGTTACCTTGGGTCAAGGCATTATTCGTTCTTCCGGCGGAAATCTCATTGTCAGGCAATAAATGATTTTGCAAAAGCTCGCGCGGAAATGCCGATTCTCTTCCGTAGCACTGTAATACCGCGATAGCTCGATGGTATGTTGAAAACTCCACTCACAAAATAATATTGATCTACGTTTGATTGATCAGAGTTACATATATGTATGTATAGAGTAAATGTATTGTAATTGTATGTACCTGCTAACGTCCAAAACTAACTTTTATTCTCTTTACAAAAATATATGAATTAATGATTTCAGTTGAGAAGAAGAGCCGAGGGCTCTTCCGAGGGAATATTACGATAACAACGGTTAATAATATCGGCAATGCAAGTGACGATTTTCATTAGATTCGATGGCGGTCTCTACGATGCCGGTACTCCTAACGAAATCCACTGCCACGATATTGGCAGAATACTGCCAAACGGTGCTGTACCAATCAGTAATATTAGCGTTGACTCTGTGCGCCATGTCACGGAGGCTTCCAAGTCTATTGGAAAGCACATCCACGAAACCCGCCGTCAGTTCCGCCATCGCTGATCTTGGCCTCACCCTGTAATCGCTGAAACAACCAACCGTTTTTGTTACGCTCTTTATCGTTATTACGCTCTATCCGTTCAACCGTTTATTTCCCATTAATTCTACAGTTTGTCCACCTGTCGTTATTTTCAATATCGTTTAGATGCCTGTACAAATCCCCGATGGTTCTGACGTTGCCCCATTGATGCCGCACGCAAGGCCACATGCTAGCGTGTTCCTGAACAATTTGCGTGTTTTGGTATCCGATTATCAATCTTTTTCCGGAAGACCAAATATCATTCAGCGTGGCGGACCATCCGTAACGATTCGTCAGGAAATAATCCTGCAATTCATCCTCGAGATACGACACCAGCCTACGATGCGTGGCCATATCGTTAAATCCTAGAGACGACGAATCGGTAATTATACGTGGTATTATCAAAATGACAAACGAATGACGAATTCACGAGTTCAAAGAGTTACCGATTGGAAATTCGCGAATGTCCATTACCACGATTTCTTCGGTGTTGTTGAGGAACCGTTTCACCTGATTTAGGACCGTATTTAGGGGCACCGACCGGTACAGTGGCCCGTGATTGGTCCACCAAATATCGTCCGATAAAGGATAATGACCGACCCTGATGTCCAGGTATCGTACACCGTGGATCAATTGACCGAGAATGTCTATATCCTGAGGGATATCGTTGACACGAGGACAATTAATTACGCCTATACCAGTCATCGAGTTTTGTTAAGTATTTGTACTTTTGTTCAAATCATTGTTTTACCTGTGTTATAGCGGAGTTCGTGATGAAGTTCCCTTTACCGTTCTCCAGATAGCACGCAGAATCGTGAGTACCCGGAATGAAAATTTGGCTGATCCTGCGCGCTCCTAGAATGCTTTGCCTCTCCTTCATCCATGTCGGCTGCGTTTTGAGACAGTTTATTTCTTTCAGATCGCCCGTTGTCGTCAGCCTAGCCACGCTATATTCTAAAGAAAATATTTTTCCAATTTATTTTTGGACCTTTTTCTACTCTGCACCTCGAATAGCTACGCGGGAAAATGGCTGCCGCGTTCTTTTAGTTTCAGATACATGACGTGTATATATGAATATTGTACATATATACTTTCTTAACTCAATTTTTCAGCAAATACAGCTTAAACAGCATACAATAAGATGTACATTCGATGCGCAAACGCGGGTCAAGTAAAAGGACGATATGCTCGTCGCATCACCTACTATAACATTGTCGCAGAAACGGAAGTTGCGAGCTCGGTACGAATTCCGCTCGTATTCCTGTCCTCTCTAAACCACTTGGCCCATGAGAAGTTACGTTGTAAAGAACAATGGGGGTGGTATCCGAATGACCGGTGTCCAAGAGCACGATCTTTTCATCGGGTCGGAGGTCGACGTTGTTCCAATAGATCTCGATCTCGTGGACGGAGAACATAGAGACTATAGGGGAGATAAGGATACCCGCGCGAGACTGCCCTGAGAATGATAATAAGTTTATACGTATAATAAATAAACAAATCATTTGTTTGTATTCTGCAACTCGGGAAGCGGGAGTAAACTTACAATTCTTCGTGGACGAATTACAGGCTCTCGTGGCTAAAGTTTCGCTAATCGTTATCGCCGGAAAGATGAGTATCAAGACTGTTAAACAGCGGACCATTGTTTCTTAGAATTAAAAATTGCGATCGACAATCACGTACGTACGTTACTCTATTCGTTACAACAAAGATCTGATGTTTACTTATAAGTAAAGGTGAGCTTACTGCGATGCATTCTGTAAAACAAGTTCGATCGAAGCGGAAGATCAAGGTCTAGTTGACTTGCTCGATTAGCTTCAATAATATCAGCAGCATCCAGATTTCACATACTGATAACTACTGCTCGGATCATGGTCCGCGTGAGAACATTAAGTAAACAATCACTCCTAACAATGACGAAGCTTCGTAGAATGTGTCACAAGGTCGAGCGAGAACTCTTACAGGAACTTGGCGTCGTGTTCTCCAGCGTGGATGAGTTCACTTGAACCACGAATTATCGAACTTCTGGTCCGAACTCAGGATAATATCGTACAGTCGTACACGGATCGCGGAACAACAAGATCAAATCGAACAGACGAGAGAAAAAGAGACGGAAGAGACCACGCGAGTACGCCGATTTGACCCTGTATGCGACACGCGACACACGACAAGCGACACTGTGCAACGTGGTTTTGCAATCATTCGTTTTCCTGATCCTACGGCGAACGCGTTGATTCCACTCGCTGACGCATGAAACTGTTCAATTCGCAAAAAAGTTTCCGCGATTTTCGATCACCTACTAACAATAAGTTAACATTAGAAATCGTTGTCTTTCCGCGCGATTCGTGAATTTACAACTGCGAAAGCGTCGATACGAACGTGAAACTCTTATTGCTTCGTTCTGTTTTACGGTTTAGCTGTTGCATAAAGGCCCGAATCGTGTCTTTCGCGATAGTATTTTTCTCATATTCCCGTCCGTGACAGGTATTCATACTTCGCACCGATGCAAGTGCAAATTGCAGGTATTTCGCGGCCACGGAACAGCGTTTCATCCATTCTATCTGTATAAGTTGAAAAATTCTCTCCGAGGTTTTCATGCATTCGTCTCGTAATATTATAACAATATTATTCATGGAATTTTTCTGTGTATTTTATATCAAATTTTGATCAATACCTGGATCACATACGAATAATAACATTGATTTGAATTGAAAAAATATCGGTAATTGTTCAACCATGTAGCACACGACTACCATCGTTATCAACGATACAAATATTCAATTCGATTGTTGGACGTAGGAATATATTTTGCATAGAAATTCTTGCAATTCTTCTTACCGTAGCGGTCTTATTTTATGACAAGGACAGTGTACATGTACAAGGAGTTGAACGGCACACAACATTTAAAAGGGTAGCAGAAATTTATCAAATTTATGCTGGTCTCGATACGATACCGAGAAAGATGTGGTATACAATTTATGGACTATATCGACAACTGTCACGACGTATATTTACAAACTTGTTCGTACGATAACTTTCTTACGACAGTACCGTCTCTCTTAAGCTCTACATCGATACTATAATTCTCTATGCGTAGTTTGTATACTACGCCTTTCATTCCCTTATATTTTCCCCAAAGTATTAGAACATCTTTCCCAACGGCAGGTATTACTGTCTCCAAATGTTCCTGATCTATCTTTATCACATGATTTTTGACATCCTCTGGAGATTTTAATTTCATTTTTGCAACAAAATTCTGATTTTCCACAGACTGGACTACGCCTTTAGCCTTATAGTACTTCTCCCCTAAAGTTTTTGTAACTACTTTCACCGTTAAGCCTTCTCTCAGCCAGCCCTCTTTGTTTCCTTCGTCCTCGTCCGCTTTCGGTTTGTATTTCCCTAGCCTTTCGACAGACCCTGCTTCCGACCGCGCCTCTTCGTCGCTCAATATTTCCTGTTTTACATCGGGAATACTAAAGGCTGACTTTCTGCTAGCGGAGCCTCCATCTTTACTCTTATCTTTTTCCAGTTTGATAGGATTTAAAAGTAACTTTGGCTTTTTATTTAGTTTCATTTCAATGACTAAAGGTGCATCCGTATCGGAACGTGTCAACGGCTCCTTAAAAGTTTCGTTCTGTCCGCTAGGTTCTTGTTGGCCCTTCTCTACTTGTTTCTCTATGAACTCCATCATCCTCTCTTCGTCGTCTTTATCCATCTTTTGTTTCTTGGCTTTCTTCTCTTGCGCAGCCAAAGTCTCCGGGTCTCTATCGATGTACGTTACGTACCAGCCTAAAAGAACGATTATAAATTAGAAAAAGCAAAATTTATGATCGGTTGATTGTAAAAAAAATAATCTAACGTACCTTTTTCTGTTTCGTCTACGACGCATTGACCGGTACGACCGAGCCATTTCACAAATGCTGTCAGAGTGACCCACATTGTAGCGTTCATGTGAATGTGTGCTCTGTCGGAGATGTACTCCTGATACACGCGATTAGCCGGTACTCTTCTAGTTCCAAATTGTCTCTTTAACAAATTTAAATAGCCTTGAGAGAATTCTTTAGAAAACTGATCCATATATCGATGCGCATTGTCTGCGAATAATAGCAGCTGTCTGTGGTGAGATTCAGACATTGTATGACACTTGAATCCATTCTCGTCTCTGCACTGTTTTTGACACATCTGACAATACCATCTTAACTTTTGTAGGCCCTTCGCCTTGATTTTGTTAGCAATGTATTTGGGTGTTCCTACCTCGTGTTTACCCATCGTTTTAGTTTCTAAAGAATCCAAAATCAGGAAAATTCTTTAGTTACTCAAATACTTTGATCTTATTTCTCGAAATTCAAAGTTACGATACCTTCTTCTTTCTTTGCTGCTTAGAAAGTTTTCCCACTTGGCAATACATTCAACTATTAAATTGAAACGGCTTTCATCTTTACATATCTTTTTCCTGAAATGTATGACAATACACTGATAATTGACAAACAAGATGCTACAAGGTTATCCCTTAGACTATGCATTGTAGAGACACGATTGCAGCATAATCATAGACTAGGAACTCTTATAGAAGCGACATTTCTATCGACACATGATAAGGAAGAAAATAATAGCGCACTTTATCTAGCAGGTAGCGGTCAACCAGTGAACTACGCAAAACTGCAACACAGAAAGTGTGTATCCAAGGAGAACATTTTTATCTCTGGCTAGGCCCAAGTTGGACAAGGGTAGGCCATATATATATACTAGCCAATTCGTTTCGCTAATTTCCCGCTAGATGGCGCAGCACGACAGTGGCGCTGAAAATCTGAAAATAGCGCCAATTCGTGCAGCGGCGAAACGCTCAAACTTCTAGCCAATTCGTTTCGCTAATTTCCCGCTAGATGGCGCCACATGACAGTGGAGCTGAAAAACTAAATATAGCGCCATCTAACGGTGGATAGGGGAAACAAATTGGCTAGAAGTTTGAGCGTTTTGCCGCTGCACGGAATGGCGCTATTTTCAGATTTTTCGGAGCAAATGATTCTTGCCGAATTTCTCACGGTACCTTATGTCGAGAGCGGCAAGAATCATTTGTAGATGAATAAATGTTGAACGAATACAACAATAACAAATATATCGCGGTAACAGTACAGTGAGAAATTTCTTTTTCAAACATCGACTTCTACACATACTGTTTTAACACATTGACTGCCATGTCACCCGTGCCATGTTATATATAGAATTATATATCTCTTAGAAGAATCGTATGAATAAATTAATAACAATGATTATGTTTTCTTTGAAATTGTTAATTATTCTTATCCTTGGTTTTCAGTACCAACCGATCTTGTACAACAAGAGCAAAGTATACTATTGCGATCGTTAAATTGGCGATAAGAATAATTGGTTTCCTCTTTCCTCGGTTTATAGTTTATTGGAACGCGCCTTGCCGCGCCGCCGTACCGCCCACAGACGTTAATCGATCCGACCATAGCCGACAAGTTTCTAACATCCTCGCAGTAACGTGTAAATCTGATCGATCATTAAGTAACCAAATACTCGTAGTTGCACGTAATCTCTCGTAACTTTGCTCCTGGTACTACGCCGCGCCCGGTTCTAAGTTCAATTTCATATTGCTCTCTGGCAATATACCAGACACCTTCTGCAACGCATACCCTGCACATGCAACCCATTCCGGACGGTGCACGCACCTGTATACAGGATACTCCATAAGGTCAATAGCAAACTGCTATCGAACAATTCACCCGAGCTAAGAATAGTGGAACTTTTCACGTTCTGACACGATCAATCACACCAAAATCATGTCTTTCTTTGAAAACCAACGGAGTCCTACAAAATAAAGAAAATGAAAACGATAGAACGAGAACAGACCCTAAATACTATTTATTTGAAAGTAGACCGGAATGGTCCGACGGAATGTCAGATGATGACAAAGTCCGTTACTCGGAGGACTGTTCCTAATATGTATGTACGTACATGCATAGGTATAGTTTTATACTATTATTCGTACGCGCACGAACGCTTCTGCATAATTCGGAAGTTCAGATCGTACTTTCGAAGGCCAAATATGGAGCATCTATTTCGAACAAGCGCGAACTTGAACTAAACCGAACCGACGTAATCTCGATGGCAGAGCTTGATAGCCAGGAAATTGGTAGTTAGATACCGCAAACGATAGGATACGTTTTCTGGCGAGAAGTTCTGACCACTCGAACAAATTGCTTCGGTATTGGACAGTTTGAGTAGGTCGAAAGGTTTCGTATCGCATACTTGCGAAATATTCCTACAAATACTTTTCGAAAATCGAACGATCTTATCGAAAACCAAACCGTTCCCGCGACTCGCGGTACTCGTCGAGAGATTCGTGCTGCTCGATTATCCGTTCCGATCACGGGAAAATGGCACGAAACGCGTGCAAAGATCGGCAGGCGCCGATAAAACCGCGAGATAGCACAGGTGAGAGACGATCCGTTGCAGTTGCAGTACTTGCACGTGTAACCGCGTAACCTTCTGCACGCGGCTATGCATGTATGTATGCGTTGTTCGATTTCCCCGAAGATTTCGGCGTAGGTGCAACAACGTTGCACGATATACATACGTAGCTCCCGTTTTAGAAAACGATAGCGTTTCACCTCGATCTTAAAAATTGTACTTACCGGTCTCGCAATCGATCCAGGGCAATCCATACGCTCGATACCAGTCATTATAGAAATCAATAAAAACAGGGATGATTCATAAAACACTTAGGGTACCGAAATTTTTGAAATATCGAGGATGCCGAAAGGAATACTGGTTTCTAGGGGACGTAGCCGGTTTTCCAATTAAAGGGTCTTTTCATATCATTGTTCCGCCGTGTTCCGCGTTCTTTTTTTCTTTTTCTTTTCTTTTCTTTTTTTTTTTTTTTTTTTTTTTGTTCATTCCATTCTTATCGAAGACTTCGAAACCGTTGGAGCCGGGAGTTTCCGGGCCGACCGATCGTGTTGATCGGATCGGAACTTGTTTCGAACGGGCTCGGGCGGGATCACGAATTTCCTGATACACACACATACTCGGCCAGCCTTCGGCTCTTCGAGTTCATGGCTCGTCGTTATGCATATACCTAATAGCTATTCACAGCTCGCAGCACAGCCTGGTGGGATGGTAGCTCGTGCGCGGCGCGATGAACCGAGTCGGCCGAAACCTGCCGGAATTATTAACTCCTGTCAGTCTAGGCAGCTCGATGCAGCAACGAGCACTTAACTGCCTCTTCTACTTGTTAATACAAGCCGAAAAGAGGCATCGATCTCGCCGTGGATCAACCGTATCGCGTCGAGGTGACCCTTAGAGGCTGACACTGTTCATGCTGGTTCTCGGACCGGTCTCGGAAAATTGAAACGGTTCTTCCTTGAAAATGTCAGAAAATGCCACGCACGCGGAATGATCTCGCGTGTGGATCCTCTCTGTTCCGACAATGTTCGATGAGCATCAGCTCCTTCGTTAACATCGATCGATCTTCCTGTAGTCTTACACGAAAGATTGTTTAACGAGTCATCGTTTCGATTGTTTCTAGAAGCTTGAAACATTTCGGTGTAAAACGTTTTCGTTTTGCTTCCAAAATAATAGGAACCTCGCTGTTGTTGTTACGATGCTCATCGTTCGACAGGGTGGGTTGGTCGTGTGTTCTTTCTGAATTTTGAATGAGAAATCGTTGATCGGACCGCGATGAAGTGTCCTTAGGGTCTTGAAACGTTTGACGGTTTAGTGTCCGACGTCTTTCCGTTGAAAATCGTCATGGAAGAACCGGAAGAGACCGAGGAGGGTACCGGCTCGTCTTCGAACACGCCGTCCGCGTCCGCGTCCGCATCCTCCGAGTCCGGTAAGAGACAACACTGCACGGAAATGCGCGCGGAGAAGCCGGGCTATCTTCGTCAGAAAGGTATAGTAATCAAACGAATATGTGTATCTCCACATTTTTCTTATCCATGTGTATGTACCTCGAAAATCCATTTGGGTAAATGGCTGACATCGCGCGGAACTATCTACTAGGTCCGAACGTCGCCGCCAGCCTTCTTCGTAGAAGTATGTTTTTCTTTTTTTTTTTTTTTTCATTTCAAATCATTTTGTTCTACGAACAAAAGTGTTGGACGTTAAGTGGAAAAATGGAAAAGGGAGGAGCTGGTTGAACCACCGAGGCTCGGTCAGGAAACATTAAGTCGCGTTTCTTTGTTAGGCATAGCTCGGAACATTAGAACAACTCTGAATGTTCCCATTCCGAATATATTTCAGAAAGAGAAACTAAAATTGGAACCCCCTAAACTTGAAGGTACCCGCTCGCGACGACGATGGATCAAGGTGGTGTCGGGTCATGATTCGGTTCGAAAGATTCGAACGATCGTGGATTCGTAAGAAGGCGCGAACAGCTGAATCGGATCGATGATTTGCAACGAGGAGCCGGCTCCTGCGGGGTAAATTAAGCCGCGTTATATCGGTAGGTGTAATCGGCGAATGCAGATGCCTGTTTCGACGCGAATTCGTAATTCGATAGACTCGATTGCACGCGAACACGCGATTCCGTTCGAAGCGTGTGCCAGAGGTGTAAGGTGTAAGGTGTAACATACCTATCTGTGTCGCACCGTGTTTTCTCATTGCCATTGCCGTGAAAAACTGACGGGGCCACGTGTCGATCGGCCGTAACGCTTGTCTGGAGCAACAACTGTATTCCGACCCCTGTCTATTTTATGATACGATGCCGAAGACGTCGCGTCGCGTCGCCTTGCCTACAGGGTAAGCCGTGGTAGTATGGAACAGGCACCAAACACCTAACATCTTCCAATAGAACGTTTAAATAGTAACGTTTCGGTTCGATTCCAAGTATCTTCGAGGAAACGCGTGACTTTGGTTTCCGACTCGCTGTGTATCACGTGAAAACATCTTAGATGAAAATGAGCGATAGATTGTGAAAGCAGAGGCTCGAAGCTTCGAAAGAAGCGCAGGTTTATCGTGCTACGATTCTCTGGTAACAGTCTAAATTGTATCAAGAATATCGGGTGTTCGAATACTTTTCGGAGTCACCGCGTATGCAGCAACGCGAACGATTCGAACCGCCGTTTTTCTTTCGAAGCTCGCCGACAGGCACTAAAGCAATTGTTCCATCGGAATGAGAGAAACAACGATTCTAGAATGGAGCTGGCTTACATTTTTGCGAATTTCGAAACGTCACGCGACGCGACGCGACGCGACGAGACGGCTGGTAGTTCACACTGAAGAACACAACACGGCCAGCGCGTGTAGGTGCCTACATGCGCATACACACGCGTGTTCCTAACTGTAACGTTGAAGCGGCAAATGAAAAGGAAGCGCATTAAATGGGTCTCGGTCGAAACGTTATTTTCAATTTTCCCCGACGACGGTGCAGCTTCAAAAATTGCGGAAGCGCATTCCGTGTTACATGCTCCGGCAAATAGAAAAAACGGCAGGTTAACCACACGGCTGTTCCACCTGCGTGCACCTCTTATCGAATTTAATAGAAATATCCAGGGTCGACAATTTATTCTGGAATGCAACGGTGCTACGGTGCTACGGTGCTACGGTGCAACGTTGCTCAAGATTCCCATTGACAGTTATCGTCGCGAGCAATTACAATCCAAACGTTGTTGCATCGATAACGTTACAAATATCAATGATCTTACAGTCGAGGCGCTTCCATATAAGATTAATTAATTCCTGAACGATGCTAGGAACGAAGCAAGCATATCCTTTACGTATTTTTATTATCCAGAAAGCGTGGCCACGCTTAACGCCAGAGCGCCAGAACTACGGAACCCGCGGAAACGATGTATATCTTTTCAGTTATAATTGTCGAGATCGTAGACCGCGTCTCTACGCGTTCCCCGGTGAATTATTTAAGATGGAACATTAATCTATAGCGGGAAACATCTAAATCGATGTTAAAAGGGAATGCGCGATTCGATCGCGTGTCTATGCGGAAAAAGAAAAATCATGGACATCGAGTGATTTGTTCGGTGCTCGTCGCTAGTCGAAAATCGTGCCAAGTATTCCATCAACGATAATTAAGATGGCCGAGTGGCTGGCCGAAGAAGCTGTACTTTGTCGATACCCGATGCCACGCGTCGAGCGTCGAGCGTCGAGCGTCGGATGTCGGATCCGGCGCGGCGGAGCGGCGAAATACCGGAATGGTGGAACAGCGGATGTCGAGACAACAGGACTAAATTGCTCGCGTGGTCTGAGACACGTACGGCCGAGACAGACAGACGTTATTGGGGCATGTCTATCGTCTATCCTCCCAAAGTGTCTTCGGACATCCGAATTGACGCGTTTCGTGCGCTTACAACTTTCACGGACTTCTCGAGATATCAGCCTCGGATAAGCGTATATAAAGGGACCTGGAATCCGGCACGAATCTCAATTGATATTCGATTGTTTGGTGCGCCGTTTCTGCGAGTGTGCATCACCAGCGGTACGACAATCGGTCGCGGATAGTGCAATCTTTCGCGTTCGGTGGAATCATTCCCCGATCCGATACATACCAATTCCTTGGATCCTCGGTATCGTCCTTACTTTGTCGTATTCGTTTGGTATCTCTTCGTTCGGTATCTTGGTAAGATACATATATGTGCACCGTATGTACATACAAGATATATGGTGATACGTTTGTATGTCGCGCCAATCGAGTTTCTTCGAAAGTCGAAGCTTAAAGGATGTTGTTATCCACTAGAGCGGCTAGATGCGCAGCTCTCATGGCAGATCCTGATGAACTGTATCCAGGTGGATATACCGAGGTCTCCGTAGACGGTTCGACGGTGACGATGACTTTAATGCCTGGCGTGTCTTTGTTCCAGAGAAAATCATCTACCCTCGGAGCACGAGGACGCTGGCCAAGACGCCGGTAATCGGCGGTAAACCGATCGAAGAAGAAATCTGCATGGTACTTTGTTCCATTTCGATACGCGACTTCTTCTTTTTTCCCATTTTCTTGGTATTAATCGTTGAATTTCGCGCAACAGGATTTAAGAGCTCTGGTTTACGGAAGCTCCGCCAGCCCACCGAAACCGGAATGGACAAGAACGGGTCTAACCTTGCGACCTTATGGGCAAAACCTGGCATTCGGATTACGAGCGCCAAGAAACACGACGAGGGGTCTCGTCACGGCAGTGCAGGCGATCATGCTCAAGCATTTTCTCTTCAAATGCAACCGACAGGACGTCCGCGCGAATCCAGAAAGGTAGACAGCGATCGATCGCTCGAAAATATTACGGAAAGAACGAAATTTCGATTATTTCTGCGAACAGTCTACTGAAACCTTCCTACGATCTTCAAATCGATGTACTGACATCGTCGATAGCCGAGATCCTATGGCGTTGCGCGGGAGGCTTTGTCGCAAAGAGCTCCAGCACCTCGGCGAATCAGAACACCGGAAACGCAAATGTTGCTAGAGCTGTGGTCGCCTTGCCCCAACAAACAGTCTACTTGCAGCACAGCGTGCAATATTTCCAAGACGGACTGACAGAAACGGTACGTAGAAACGGTTGGATAAAACCGGTTGGATTCGATCCCAACCCTCGTTCGGGTGGCCAGAGAACCTAACCGCTATGTTATCGCGTTTCTGGTGCTTTCAGCTTCATTTGTTCGAATTCGAGTCTCTCGACGATCTCGAGATATTCGTCAAGAGATACTTGTACTTGGTAAGTATCGTACCTTGTACTCGTTTGCCAGAAACGATCTCGATAATCGACTCGGTTGGTTCTAGTTCCAAGACGAGGGTGGTCCAGGTGCCAAGTTGCTTCTGTACAGCGCCGTTCTTTCCAGGGGTCTTTCAAAGTGAGCACTCGAACAACGATACATACGCATGTGCACGCGATTCGTATGTTCCAGCCTGGAGAATCTAATTTCAGTCCTATCTAACCGTTTGACATTTTCTCGACGCGACAGAGTACGAGCCGACCTGGAAGACCCGAAAGCGTCGATGCTAAGCGGTTGCCCGGAGGAAGGTCCCATCAGCGTGGTGATCTTGGTGTTGACTGGTCGTGCGTCGCCTCACCTCCACAACGGGGTGATGCACGTGGGGGATGAAAACACATACGTGAGTACTTTGCTCTCGTTCCTTTTTATCTATCTGAATCGTGGTCTCTACGCATTCGGTCAACCGTTTTCGCGCCCTCCGCGTTCTTACGAATGCCCAAGGCCGTGCCACAATGGGGCGTTCTGGTCAGAAGCGAAATAGGGTTTCTGGTTCACGAGGGAGACGCGCAGATGAGCAAGCAGCCGGGTTCCCGACTGAAGACGCCCAGTCTGCCTATCTGGGTCACTTTGTGTCATGGTCACCACGGTGTTCTTTTCAATACGAACCGGGAACTGCTTCGGAACTATCACGCCGAACGCAGGTGATTATTCGAATTTTAGGAAAACGATATTTCGACTGCACAATTCTTGCGGCAATTGGCAATTTGCAATTTGACCGTGTACTATTTTCTGATTCGACGAGGTTCGAGGTTCAATACTTTACGTGCGGCGGCAGTCATGCTACCCTAACCGTGGACACCCGGTCGAACTCGGAAAATGATTCCGAATTCGAGGGCCCCGGCAAAGAGCTCACGGACATTGCTGCGACACCTTTGGAAAAACTTATTCGCTCCAAGTAAGTAGAATACATTTTCAGAATTCGGAACAGAATGCCAAAGCATCGACCGCGTCTTTTTTTCGCTTGCAGATGGCAAGACGCTTGCATACAATGGAACGGAGCTCCTCTGATGTAAACGCAACACTTTCACCCGTGTCTCTCTACAAGTCCACCCGTTTCAACGATCCGCGTGTGCCTCTGTATTCTATTGTTCAATGTTCGGTCGTTGCCGCGCGGCGACGCGCCGCCTCGCTAGCGACATTGTAAAAGTTTCTTTGAAAATAGGGAAGCGAATTTTCACCGGGAACCTCGACGAGACGAGACGAGACGAGACGAGACGAGACGAGACGAGACGAGACGATTCGATGACGGAAGGATCGATAGCGTTCGATGGATTCGACAAACACCTCTCGACACGCGATCGCGTGAATCGCAACGCTTTCGAACTGCACGGAGAACCAACGATTCGACAAATAATTGCACATAGATCATCCCTTGCCCGATAAATAATTGGAGAATTTCAGCTCGAAGGTTTGCGCGCTTACAAATTAATGTTCAACCAAAACTAAATATAGTTTCACGAGTGTCCGTTTACGCTGAACTTTCCCGATATAAAGAAAGCTTATCGTTTAATCGAACCATTGTATTTTATTAATTCGCTGTGCCGATAGGCTGCGCTATCCCATCGGTATGTAAGCGTAGTCCCTAATTGGAAAGGTTAGCCGCATCGATACGGCCCGTCGGGGAAACCGCAAAGAACATGCAAGAAAATGCAAAGAACAATAGTCTTCGAGCCGAGCGGAAGCCATTGCTCTTCCCGGGCTCGGAATTTTGGCTTTCACGTAGCCGGGAAAGCGGAGGGTAGCGTGCGCGCTCGAGATACTTGCACGTATACTCGCACAATTTCCACCTGACGAAAGTAAATACAAATACCTGTTCGGAAGCGGGGCCAGGAAGGCGTTCGGTTGGCCGTCGATTCCCCCCTTCCAAACAATGGGGCACTTCCCGAGTGCCGCTCTACGGCGCTCTTTGCACGTCTGCGTTTCGTAGCGGCGAGTCCTGCTGGCCAACGGCGGACAGGTGTGCGATACAAGCGCCGGCTGGGTTTCCTTTATCCTTGCAGCTTGCGGTCGTGTCAAACAAATTGAACGAGTCGAAGAAAAGTTTGTTTCTTCGTCGGCAACGGATCGGTCGAGGGTGCGCGAAAAGTTCAAAACTTTGATTCGCGCGGGGGGTTTGGTCGATGGTGTTTTATGGTACCTCGCGCGATGCTTCAGGAACCCAAAAAGGAAAGGCAGAAAAAAGTGCGCAACGGTGCTCGATCTTCGTTAAAGGATGACCGAAGTGAATGTTGGTCGGTGATGTTATTATCGTAAGTTTGTTGTTTGGTGGTTCGCGGTGGTTCGAAACAGTTTGGAGCGCTGCGCGTACTAGTCGACGAACGCCGATTGTGGTAAGTATCTAGCTGACAATCAGATCCAAGATAACGCGCAAGGAACGCTCGCGCGGAACAATAGATCCGACGTTTTGTTGTTCGAAATGCTCTGCGTTGCTTCCGAGTTCCATTGTGAACGCGCCGAGTCGAAGGCATTCGATCCAACGCTACGATCGGATACGCATCCGTAACGAATAATTCACCGTGCTCGTTTATTCGAGGAAAACCTAGGATTTCCAATCGAATAGAACGATCCCTCTATTCAATATTTTAGTCGGAGAGATTCAACGAGTCTTTGCCTTTACAACGAATAGATTAACAAAAATAAGATGCTCGTGGTTTCCAAGCGTTGTCTCGTCGAGCTTAAAGACGGTAAAAACTAAATATGTACCTACATGGAATTGGCGGTAGGTACCGTACCATTCCTTTCCGAGGCCGGAAATTGCAAGAGTTGAATATTTGAGATTTGTGCATTGCCAGGCCAGAATGTCCTGAAATGATTCATCTTGTTCGCCCCTCGTCGAATCGGCGCGGCGCGGCTCGGCAGCGTGGCATGGCGTGGTTTGTCGCGAATGCTGGCCAGGGGGAAGAACTTTACGCCAGTTGCCCATAGCAGTACGTTTCGGTTTACGGTCCCGTGAATTCGAGGAGTACCGTGGCCCACATAGCCGTCGTATCCGGCTTATACGGCGTATTCCGTATAAATCGTTTGGCCCTACGTACGTATGTATACGTATACCAGGAATCCTTATTTCTCCTGGCTGCTTGTTTCCGCTTATGCGCTTACCTTTCCCGAACGAAGACTGTTTGCTTTTACCGCTCTGTTCCAGCCGATAGAAAACGTAATTGCCGACTTTAACAAGGATACGGTGATTACCCAGGCTTCTCACCGCTAATATTTCGCCAAAGCCTCGATCAACGCTCCGACTACGTTTGTGCTATTTATTGGAGAACCGATCGAAAAGATCCGAGATCCACGATACCTGGGAAACTCGCTCGAGTAAACTACACGTAGATTAGAAAGTTCTCTTGTTTTCGAATCGTGGCGCAACATCTATCGCGCAATCAACCCCTCGGATTGTTCATCGATCGATCACGGGATCGTGAAAACCACAAAGAGGTTGTAAAGGCGAAGACTACGGATGATCTCCTTTCTTTTTTTTAAAGAACACGATAAGCATAAGCAATTCTTTTCTTTTTCGCACATATTTGGTGAGAATATGGTCTGTCCCGGTCCCGGTCGCGATCGCGGTCGGGGGAAGGGTTAAGTTGCACTTTCAGACAAGAAAAGGAGACGTTTTCTCAGGGTCCGAGTCCATGTTAGGCTCGGTACGCAAACTATCGCTCTCGCCAACCCCACCTGCAGGATTCGGATGTCGTTCCACGTATCTAGGTTTCACGTAATAAAGTAGTTTCTTCGCATGCTTTCTAACCACGCGTTATGTTGGCCGGTTGCAGACACCGATTCACCGACGACGCACGTTTTTCGGCCAGTCACCGGATCATCCGACACAAAGCGACGCGACGCGACGACGTCCCACATCGATCCGACGATGTTTGAAAATTTTTGCACTCGCTTTTATTGCTCGGTGTTTGCTTCTGTCGCAACAATTGGGACGACCGTGTTCACCTAGTATGTAACTGACACGAGTCTACGAGACAGGCTCGCTCTTTAAATTACCAAGCAAGGAAGTAAAGAGCAAGTTCGCGACACCGAATTTTGGGGGATGTTAACATTTCGTAACAAGTCAATTGTTTCGGTAGGTTAAGATTTACGTTTACATCTTCGAGGAGAATAGCCCTTTGAAAATAATCGTACGTTTAATTGGTTTAATCGACGATTGCGACGCATCGGCTGTTTGCGGTGATTGATTTACGCACAAGTATGTATATAGTAACGTTTGAAATTGTAGATGCATCGGTGGATGCTGGGACCGGTGAAGGATGTCCTTGGATCGCCATGAGACACAACGTTCTCAGGATCCTGCCAATTCTGTGCTGCACGCTGCACTTGTACAGTGGACAATGTGGGTCTTGCTCGTTTTCTCACGCCACCTGTTTCACCTCCTGCCCCTGCTTCCCACCTTTTCGACCCGTCTGTTCCGCGGTTTGCCCTGCCTTCCCAGCCCCTACCTTGGTAACGCGGGCTGCCTTAGTGGCATCGGCGACCAATTTGCTCGCGACCTTAATCAGCCCCTTCTTCCGTTTCGTCGCACGGACACGGTTGATCGCGTGCGAACAACGGTTACGCACGAGGATCGCGATTGCAACGGAAACTAAGGCCCGCGACGGGACAGACGAAAGACTACGAAAGTTCCGTTTTCCGTTTCCCTTCGATGCCCCTCGCGGAGACAACGATCGAACGATTTGGAAAGTTGACGACGGTATTGCGAAAATCGTGACACGCGGCACGGCGCGGCGCTGCCGGTGTCTATTTTCCTACATAACTCCTCTGCCGTTGACGCTCCGGGGACGATGGAAATGGGTGATCCACTTCACGAGCGTGGTAATCGTTCTAATTAACGTTTGCTACACACTGAAAACACTCTGGCGAATTGCGAGAAAATCGCACGGAGAGTCAGCGTGACGGGGGCGGATAAGCGAAAAGTAAGGTAAGAGAAACGAGCAGTCTATTTCGCAAGAACGCGGAGAAGCGGAATAAAAGGGACATTTGTACGAGACAATTCGGAAAGCGGTTTGGATCGGTGGCATTAGGAAGCTCGACAAACTACCGTGAAAAACGAATGGAAACTCTGATCAACGGTCCAGTAATTCAGGAAATTCCCAGTTTTCGAGTGAACCGTTTTGTGCCTGATTTCGCGTAATTCCGTAATATGTACTTTCTTCGCTGTTCGAAATACTCGAGATGATTTCGTCGGGAACCTTGATCCGCTTATTCGCGCGATCGGTGTTCGTCATTTCCATAACGGAAAGGCCGTTATCTCGTCATGCAGGAAACGCGTCGGTTCTATAGATAACGCGTAAGCGAGCATTTTACTTGGAAAAACGTTCTTTCTCGTTGCGTAGACGGTTTAATAGAGCACGTAGCATAGCGGATAAATAATTCTAGAGACGAAGCTTCTTATTTCTACAACCGGACCCGTGCATCCTTCCACGGCTGTGTTCTTTATTTATCGCAGATATTTTAGGCTTCGAGAAATTTGCCTGTTCGCATTTTATTCTCAATCGTTTAAATCTTCCAATTGTAACTTCCGAGGAAAATATATTCACGGGAAAATTGTACATGTCCCATTATTTAATTCACGGATAGCCTCCTTACGTTTAACTGCAAAATCATTACTTGTGGTTTCCGCTGAATCAGGGGGTACTCGGATTCCACTTAATCGGTACATTTGACCGTAAAATAACGTCGGCTCTGTCAACCGTATCGTGTTCCCATTTACGCACAGTCTTTATAGATGTCTTTCACTAAAATTTTCAGAAGAAAAGTCTGGCTAAAGTTTCGGTTTATCGCATGCCGTCGGTCGTAATTGGACGAAGAATTTTCTGCATGTAGAACAATTTTGATGCGAGCGATCGACGAGTTTAGGCGATGTACTTGGCCGATTAACCCCGTTGCTTCTCTTCAGGGTGAAAAGACGGATGAAGTTGTTCGAAGGGTTTTTGAAGCTGGTTAAAATTTGGTTCGATGCGAGTACTATCGTTTTCTTCTGGTAAAGTCTTTGAATCGGGAAGGGAAAGAGATTACGAAAGGAAAGGCAACGCCGTGATACGAACGGTTGCATCGCCGCGGCGCGGTGAATTTCCAGCAGGCGGAACTCCGCTCCAAGGGAGCGCGCACGTCTAACCCTCGTGCACAAGCTCCTGTTAAATGACGTCTACGTGTGCAGCCACCAGTCGACGCACGTGGATCCTATGCGTGAATGTCTAGTCTTTTATCTGTACAAAGGATCGCGAATATGGTGGATGACCACTCTGTCCGCCATCGAAATACAGTCTTTTCCCATAGCACGGTTCTACGGTCGTCTCAACTTTGGTACTCGAAATATCCGATTGAAATACGGCTGTATTTTTTGTTGATCGTGTTTCGTAAGATGGTACACGCTCCATATAGAGTCACGTCACAGTAGGTCTTCGTTTCGCTCACCTGTTTGTTGAAACCGGTTCTCAATACCTCCGGAAACCCCAAAACCACATCCAGCTCCTCGAAAAGAATCAGGTGTGTGTGTATATATATGATCGAACCAGGAAATTGAAAAAATAAAAACCTCTGTCAGTACCAAATCTTTTCCCCTTTTCCGCTCCACGAAACGATCGTTCATCATTTGTTGTATCGTTAACCGTTTGCAAGTTAGATTGCCGAAAAATTAATCGCATTTCGTTCGCTGTATGCTGCTACGCGTATAGTGATCCGTGACGCGCGATGTTTCCTGGAGAACGGTGCCACCGCCGCGCACCTCTTCGTCAACGAAGATCTACCGGTCGGTGACACCGTAGGTGTCCTCGGTGTGTTAGGGGACCCTTCGCCTCAAGGAGACGTCGAACTTAGGCTCCAGGAGGTCGACAGTCCTGTCGCTTTCGCGGCATACTCGAAAAACCTGTCTTTGGTCAGACCACTGGACAAAGAGGGCATCGACGGACCTGCGAGCGTCTACGTCAACGTCATTTGCGAGAGGAAACACACTTTGGATCCGGTACGCTTCGATCTAGCGCAATAATCACCAACCAACGAACCTTTGCAAAATCTCCGAATTTCCTCTGCCAACTACATACGTACGTATTACTTATTTTTCCAGGGATTCGTGATACCGGTGAATATTCGCGTGACCGACGCCAACGACAATGCTCCGCAATTCGTTAACGCGCCTTACGTTCTCAACATCTCGGAGGTAAAAATAATTTTCTTTCCGGAAATTGTTGCGTCCGACCTACAGATCGGACGCGTCGTTTCTATTTCCCCGTTGCGCTTCCAGGTCACCGTGGTTGGCACGAGGGTTCTGCAAGGAGTACGAGCCCTGGATGCCGATCAGCCGGGACCATTTTCAACGGTGCAATACGCTGTCCTGCCCGGACCGCATTCGGTAATTTATATTTATTGCGGAAACACTCGGCAACGATCAACGTTGCACCGAGCTCATTTCTAAATCGCATTCGAACGTTTTTGCAGGACTACTTCGTGTTCGTGAACGCTTTGGAGGGAACCCTGGTTCTCAGGAAGCCGTTGGATTACGAAAGTCTGTCTAATTTTTCCGTCGATATTCGCGCACAGGTAAATATACGGTGATATTTAAACGTTCGCGCGAGGCACGTACGCATACGCATTCCCGTTCTCGGTTCGTAAGAAAATGATCTTGTATCGATAGGATCAAGGGAATCCACCGAAATCATCGACCACAACGCTCCACGTGAACGTCATCGATGCGGACGACCAGAATCCCTCGTTTCAAAGCGATCAGTACAAAATTGTGATCCCTCGACAGATCAAAGCGGTACGACGAGTAAAATATCTTGGACACGTTCGGTCTTAATTCAGCGAATCGAATATGCTTTTCAGAGAAGAGTGCTGAAAGTAGATCCAGCTGCGATAAAAGCTGTGGATCAAGATGCGGGGATCAACGCGCCGGTGAAATACACGATCCAAGGCGGAATTCTGCCATTTCTCGCTCTAAATCCTGAAACTGCCGAGGTTGCTATCACGCGGCTACTGTACGAGCATGAACTGTTGTCTCCGGCAACGATCGTTGTCAAGGTAAACACGGCGCATGTACACTGGTATTAATTATTATCGATCAATTTCAAAAGTTGGATAAAATCGATCTCTCTCTCTCTCTCTCTCTCTCTCTCCCTCTCTGAACTCTACAGATCGTGAGCAGATTCGTTGAGATTATTACGCGTAGAATTAACAAATTGGATGATTGCAATTTCAGGCCACGCAGGTAGACAATACGGACAAGTATGCGCTTTCAACGATAGTGGTATCGCGGGAAAACGACTGGAGCGTGGAACCCACCGCCGGTAAGCAATTAACGTTTACGTTTGATCGATTCCAGTGCTAAAACGACTCTAATCGATCAAAACGATGCGAATTAGGTGGAAGATTGCCTGTCAAGTTCATCAGACGAGATCATCGCACGAGTATCCCCGAAAACACGCCACCCGGAAGCGTTTTATTAACGACAGGGGTGAACAAAGTGGATTCCGTGAGTACAAGAAACAGAGGCCGAGCTTCGCGCTATTCAACTTTCTTGTGTGCGTAATCGTATCTGTTTCAGAACTTGCGGTTCTGGTTGGTTGGAGCGATCGAGGATCTAGAAAGGTTCTCGATCACCAACTCCGGTGAACTGATCTTGAAAGGAACTTTGGACTACGAGAGAAGGATTCATCACAGTTTCCTGGTTCGCGTCACGGACGGTCATCACGTGAGTTTGTTCGACGAAAATTTCCCAAACGATCGAAACAGCGAAAACGCTAGAAACGCTAGAAAGCTTGAAGCGCGTTGTTATCGAGACTCGTCGATGACCGTGTCTCTCGATCGAATTCCATTTCAGAACGACACGTCGCGAGTGAACGTCTCCGTCGAGGACGTAAACGAATGGGAGCCGCGGTTTCGACATCCCAGATACGAATTTCACGCTGCAACCTTGAAAGAGGGATCCATTGTCGGTGAGCTACTTTCTCCTGCGCGGTTTCGTTCGATGAATTCATTGATACACCCGGCCGTGTGATTTCAATTGTGTTTAGGGAAGCTGGAAGCCGCCGATGGCGACAGAGACGACAAAGTCAGTCTGTCGCTTCGAGGTCCTGACGCGAGGTACTACGACTTGTATTATACATACGTATACTCGTTGGACTCGCACGAGTCGATCTAAACGTTGTTCGATATTATTAGGTAATATGGGAAAGACTAGAACTATAATATAGACGATTGTACGCAGGTCGTTCGAGATTCGGGATACCGGAGAGCTGATTCTAAGATCAGCAGCAACGATCAACGGTTCCCTAGCCCGATTGGTAGCCGTGGCTTCCGATTCGGGTCGTCCTCCTAGGTACGCAAAGGAGAAACGGTTACTTACCTCTTCTCGGTAAAGTCCATCGGGTTTTACAGATTCACCCGTGACACTTTTGTTGCAGATCTAGCATGATCCCGGTGATCGTTCACATACCAAACGCTGGATCACAGCCCATCGCTGCGAGAGCTGCGCCAGCCTGGTTGGGCAGCAGCGTTCTCCTGGTTGCAGTGTTTGGCGCTGTTTTGGGTCTTCTAGGAGTGATCATACTCGTTCTAATTTTGTACATATATAAACAGTAAGGGAAACGAACGTTATCCTAATGTTACATACATGTACGTATGCACATAAATCGGAGGACTCGTCACGATTGTTACAGTAAGAGGCCAAAGACCAGCGGGTCCGTGAGCTCCGTGGGCACGGTGTACAGAGAAAAGTCGCCTGTACCCTCCGCGCTGAGTCCGACCCCCCAGGTTCTCGGTGCAAACATGCTCCAAGACCCCCTGGAAGCTCCGCGAAGAGGAAATCGTCACGAGATTGCTCACAGTATCGAGGAGAACGACGAGGACGAGGACGAGGACGGAAGAGGCGATCGCGACGACGAAGAACGCGTCGACCAGGAAACCGTCGACGACGCCAACAACGACGAAACCAGGGAGATCAGCAACGATGGTAACGACGTCGAGAATCCTGTCTTCGGCGCGAACAACTCCTACAACGCCACGATTAAAAGTGAGTGTCCTATCCGAAAAATTATAATCGCGTTGATTCTTCATCGGGTATAGCCGATAGAAATCTCGATCCTCGAGAAGGAAACGTCCGATCAGATTCTAATCGTTCGACAAAATCGAAAGACAAAAGCCAAGCGGCGAGAAAAGTTGTCGAGCATTCGTATTCGTTTATCTGCTAGCACTGTGCGCGGCAAGGCTGCCGATTCTGCCTCTGATCGATCGATTTTGCAAAGGTTTATCGTCGGCCAGACAAGTGCCTCTGTACGCGAGGCACAAAGTGGCACCAGCCCCGAATCCACCCGGTTTATCCGCAACGTCGAACATCCCTAACATCGGCGGTCTAGTGGAAAACATGAACGACCTAAGCGCAAAGTCGAACTTCAACGCAGCTTCTCGCGAATCTTCCAATTATTCCGGAGATCTTCCGGACTCGTTGATGCCAGCCTGGCCCGCTTGCTCCGTCTCCCAGAGGGTTAAAAAACTGTCGTGGGACGACGATGACAGGGTAATTAGGACATTTTACAACATTTCATTCAATTTCCGAGATTTCAAATTCCGATGTCAAATCTCGCTATTCAAATTGTTTTCCGCCACTTGTTGCATAGTGGTAACAGATGACTGACAATGAAATAAATATATCTGACACGACTGGACCAATTTCGAGAAAATTTTCCGACCTTTGTCCGGTGTACTCGCCAGAATATTCGATTCGCGCATCTTCAACAGCTCGTTACGATGGGAATTCCCCTGTAGAAAGTTTTCAACCTTCCAGACGGTGGACAGCGTGGAAGTTGCGGCTGAAACGAGGTCCAGGAACAGCCAAGCGGGGAACGAACGGCTCAATCTCACCGTGTATTTCTAATTAGCCTACGCGAAACGAAAGACTGAAGACCGAGATGAACTGATTGTCGGATGAATTCCTTCGTGAGAGAAACACACCGTCCCGCCCCGTCCCGTCCCGTCCCGTCCCGTCCCATTCCGTCGCGTCGTTGCCGGACGCGAAATCAATTTCACCACGATTGTACATACGTAGCGTATAGTTGACTGCATATTATTAGCTGGACGACGATTCACGTTGGCGCACGGACGTATCCGCTATATTAGTTGTTTCATTAAAAGACATGCAAAGGAACACAGGTGTCTTCTTAGCCTTTATTTCTTTCAATCGCCTGGAAACTATGTACTCGTAGTCTGTTTGCTGTTACATGCACATCGATTTTTATACATACATATATGAAAACCGCCGATTAACACAGACACATTTCTTTTTTTGGTTTCTGGTAATCAGAAAATGTACTGTAGCATTTGCAAAATATAATGTGCAATGTTTATCTAGCTGGAAACATTTGTACGACGCTTGAACGATCTCTGAAAGATCGAGCAACGTTCTACATTTTTTGGCAACTACGTAGATAAAACCTGACCAATTGGGTTAAACAGGTTCTGTATCGTTTGCGACAGTTTGCGGAGAGAATCGTGTCAGTAGGCCGATTCGTTAACACGATTAAGAAATGCTGGTTTCTCTGGTATTTCGACTAATATTCCGACCTTCCGAAATTCAACTTCATTAAAACCGCCATTGTTACAATGGATTTTTACCAGACGCCTAACAAGCAATTACGTATCGTCCTACTAAATAATTGGTAATAGCTTTCGCACGACTCTCGTCTATCGGAGAACATTCGCTTCTTCGTGGTACCGTAATTAATATTACATATTATTAGCGTGTGTTCCGATCGAACCGATGCGAACCGGCAGAGGAAAAATCAGACGGAAAATGAAAAAATTAGCTAGATAGAGCATCGCGAAAACGCGTGACCGAGAAGCAGACGAATCCGACGAAGAAAGTGACTCATTTTTCCGAGGAAGAGAGAAAGTATCCAGCAGTTCTGGCTGTGATGTCGAGAGTCACGATCGATAGTCGTGCACGGCTCGCGAACGGAAACGGATCGACCAGCAATCGTCGCGTCGGAACAAGGAAACCTGGAATGATAATAACCGTGATAACGTGTCTGTTTCACGAGTATTATGTGAGTAAACCAATCGACAGTTCCGAATTTACAAAGAACACGTTATAGTAATCGTTTCGAGCAAAATACCAACACTGCCAGAACAAAGATGCTTATGTGCTTGGAATGGCGCGCATTCCTTTGAACTTTCTTTGAGAAAGTTCGAGACAGTTAAAACGCTCGATTCGGGCAAAGACGCGCTCGATGTTTTTCGTTGGCCGATCTGCTCGGGTTGGTACACCGTTGTCGTATCGTTTGCATTACAGGTTTACCATGAAGGATAAAGCTCCTGAATCTGTTCGGCTGTGTCTTTTGGTTCTGGTGTCGCTCGTCTGCTCGGCACTCTGTGGTAAGAAGAGACAAGATCAACCGCATCCCAACCAACGTTGAATACCTCCGACGCGAGTCTGTATCGATGTTAACGTTTGCAACATTTTATCAGATAGTCCGTCGAACGTTTCTGTCAGCGATTCGCCTGGACCATGGTCCGAGATTCTGGAGAATTGGGTAGTCTCCGACTCGAGAATATCGAGAACATCGAAGGTGATGAAACTGGGCGACAATACCTTGATGGTTTCCAGTAAAATATCGACGTCGAACAAGCGGGAAGTCACCGAGACCGATCTGTATCTTCTGGGTAAAAATATTTGCTTAACAGAACAAAAAGCTTTGTACGCTCGCTTCTCGCGACTGATACGAACAATTTTTCCTTCGCGTAGAGATCGACGCGCGACGCGACGCGCGACGCGACACCGAGCACGTTTTCTCCGTCTTGATCGATTTGTCGAAGAATTAATCGCAATTTACGGTTCCAGGAGCGATAGAAAAGCTCGTGTACAGAGTTGACTTTTTGGAGAATCGTTTAAGAAGAGCGGAGGAACTGCTCTATTATATGATTTCCGGGAACACCGATCAGAAGAGTGAGTATTCATCCTGCATCTGTGTATGTACATCTGTTCGAGTTTCGTTTCTTGTCTCAATTACCGTCCAAGGTATCGTTTTATTTAGAGCCGTGTCCAGCTAATTACACGAAAATCGGCCCGAATTGCTACCACTTCAGCAACCGCGAATTCGACTGGAAATCCTCGGCGAGCCTCTGTCGCGGAATGGGCGGCCAATTGCTGGAATTCGAGAAGGACGACGAGAAACGGGACGTGTTTGGCAGTTTACAGACAAACTCAAAATTGAAAGGGAAACATTTCTGGACCGGTGGATTGAATCCCGGTCTTTTGTGGATTTGGGCGAGCAGCGCGAAACCGGTTTATCAGAACACGAAGCAGACCGTCCCCGGCGACGGCAGGTAAGCGTTATCGTTGTTTTCTATCGTGTCCAGTGGGCTATATTTTGGCTAGCCAAAACCACTCATTCATCTTCGTCCAAAGAAAACGATATTTCTATCCGATATTGTTTCTTTGTGTTACGCTTCTGTATTACTTTCTACGTTTCCGCAGATGTCTGAAGCTGTCTTACAATTCAACGTCCCGACTGTACTCGTATCACAGCGACGATTGCGGGGCAAGACATAGATACGTCTGTAAATTGACAACGAACGACGAGTCGGCCAACAAAATTGAAAAAACAGCTAGATCTCTGAGCGATAGGCAGCCTTCAACGTAGATAAGGACTGAATCGTGTTCTTATTAACACTTAAACGCTAGCACATATTTATTCTATTCGTATTTATTACTCGATGAAGGATTAGATCGATACCTACGCAACTTGCGATCTCCACAGACCTCTGATTTATTTCTGATAGATCGATGAGTAGAGCGCGCAACGCTGGTACGTGTTCGAAATTAACTTGGAAAAATACTTTGAAAATACTAAGAATAGGAAGTAGAATAACTTTCTTATCCCTTTAGGAACGACCACCTTGTATACTAAATTATCAACACTTTTCTAGTATTGTACTCGTGTGTTCCCCGAAACCGGACTTTACACTACAAATTTTCTAAATTTCCAGTGTAAAAAAATATATGAAGCTCGACGTTTGTACATTGATTTCTTGCCTCGTTTCTATCCTGAAAACTTACCATAGAAATAAGTACTCGTTCGATACGTGTCTGTGCAAACTACTCTACGGAGTCTAACGATCTCCGGTGGTAACGCATCATGCCATACTAATTGTGTAATGCTATTCAGCCGGGATCGTGGTACTTCCGGAGAACGAGATCGAGGCGATTTTCCTCGCGGATTGATGGCTCATGATCAAGCTCCTTTCCTCCCTGTTTGTCAACGACAACACTTTGTCGCTCTCGACGATCAAGCCGCCGTTCTCCGCGATCAACCGCTTCGCAGCCTTGGTATTCTCGAAATTTATACAGCGACAACAGTCGTCGATCACCGCCACCGAGTATCCTGATCCAAGTCCTTCCAGGCAAGTATCTTTCACGCAGACATCGTAAGCCAGACCGCAAACGAACAACTGCGTGACGCCTGATTCGCGCAACATCTCCTCCAACTTGTTTACGCCTGCGGAATCCTTCCCGGAAAATACCGAATAAGCCTCTTCCTCCGGGTGCGTGCCCTTTAACACCTGGACAATCGATAGAGCTCGTTAGAAATTTATCACGGGTGAACGAGAATTTATTCACAGTTCCCATGCTCAGATCCGACAGAACGTGCGCCACGTGGTAAAGCGTGCTTCTTCCGAGAACAAAAGTTCTACCACACGGATTTCCTTTTTTACTTTTTCTATACCTGTTCCGATCCAGGTGCAATTACGAGGTCTTTGTGCAGCTGAGCGCCCCAGGTGTGCGCGACGCAATGCTTCGGCCACAGTATCTGTTCCAAATAGGGTTTCGAGAATATCACGGCATCGAACAATTTTGCGTTTTCCTTCGTCACCTGCATTCAACAAAAACATTCGACTGGTTCGCGAAAAATCATTAGAGCAACATTAGCTTATCTTTAACGCTCCACTGCACTGTTTCAACAATTTTCAATGAGACGCGGTACTAATCGCTACCGCGCCCAAAGAGACGCAAACTTGTATAGCCGAAAGTGACTTGCAATTGTATGTAGATACAGACTATAAAGTCTGTACGTTTATACGTACATGCGATATAAACGAAGAAACAGAATTACAAAGCATTTTATATACAATTTCTCAGAAATTAGAAAAAGGAGATGCATTCTCCGTTCGTAACTCCGTAAAACGGTCTTAATAAGACGCGAAAGTTTTTTTCCGAAATATGCTGAAATTGTTAGATAATACGTACCTTCGAGTCTGGGTGCAGCTCCCTCAAATGTAAATTTTCATAGAAACTGATATGATTCTCGGGATGCCAGTCCATCGAGTAAATCACTTTATCGAAAAGTCCATCTTTTGCCAGACGATTTATTGATTCCACAGCATCAAAACCATCCTGATTGCTTTCACAGGCACGGAGTGCTAACGTTCCATCGATAAAATCATTTTGCATGTCCACGATCAGCAATGCGTTCACAGGCTCGAGTACGGTTTGCAACCATTTGGAAAATCTACATTTGACAAAGAACCCACAAGCTTAATATACAACGTATAATATACAACACATATACATATAATCGTATCGATTGAATTTGCGATTACATAAATCATTTGTAAATACTGTACGTTTGAGCTAGCGTTACGCGAACTTCCGGTTGTTGAAAAAGATCGCGATCGAATACGTAACTCTTTCTTGTTTGGGAAGAATGATTTTCTACCTACATAATGCGTAAACGTTCATACATCATTCGTATATGTTTGAATCAATTCTCTAATATTCAATTCAAACGCGATAAATATTCGCCTATATAAATATGCCTTGAATATGCTCCGAAAGATTTTGAACGACCATTAAAAAAAAAAAGAAATCAAACAACGAATCTCCTAGAAAAACTGATAAAGTTTTAAGAAAGGTTTGTTCAAAGTCGAAAATTGTTTAGTTTTTAACAAGAGTACAAAATACATACTCACATTTCCCACTCGTGTCCCATTAAGAGGCCGTCACGATCATCGTCGAATAAATCAAAGATATTCCTGATTCTCCAGTCATCTTGTTCGACTTCGTTCGGCGGGAACAATGTGTTGCAAATCAGACGAAATGTTGCGTAATTCGGTGTGCCTCCTGCATCCGGTAGATCGAAATTAATCAATAACTTTCGAACAGTTTGGTGTCCTTTCCCGCCAAATAAATCGACTTGCCATCCGGTATTGTCCGTCTGCATGTTTCACGTTGAACTATACTCGGCAATGCTTCGACACGATGAACCTATTGGTCGTGTCCTGCCTCACCGCTGACAACGGATTTCATTCGAGTTCCAATGAAAAATGCTCGAATCAGCATCAACTGACGTATCACATACATATATAGAATTCGTTGACGCTAACGATCGCTCCGAATAGTCGAAGCAAACTGACCAGGTAAATGGCAACCTTATTTTACGATCCGGTCCAAAACACCGAGGGAACGTTCTGCGCAGCAATCGTTCACGTGTATTTACTTACATACATATACATACATCGATCGATCGTTGCACGTGCACGCTTCCTACGAATTATCTTTTCTTTACTTAAGTATTTTTATAGGTACACCGCAAGTAGTTTGTGCTCCCCCATTCCGCGTAAAAATGTGATTCACGATTGCACACGTTTCAGGATTCGGTACGATGTACAGTTGACCTCAAAAATACCAGACCTGCGCGGCGTGAAAGTATCGAATGAATTTCATTCGAAATCACAGATTCAAGAAATAAAGCTTCCATAAATTAATTTTGAAAATTGTAGCATAGCACTCGCTGCATGTTACACCAGACAAATGCAACGTTTTTTATTTTTCGGGAACCTTGTGCATTTATTCCTTCCTTTTTCTCGAAATTTTAATATTTCTTATTATCAGCGACGCTGTGGGCTCTGAAGCTAAACTAGTTTCAACAAATTTAGCGCATTTCATATTCCAATTGTAATTTCACTGATGAGTTTTTACCGATTTCGTCAAATATTTTACACGAATGGATTTGCTTGCTGATCGAACGTACAACGCTATTGTGAAAAACTCATTAAATACAATACTACCAACAAAGTCTAAGTTTAATTAGAGGGATACTTTTGTAACTCAAGTCTGTATAGTATGTAATTGGAGTCGGCTAGTTGCCCTTGTGCACGAATATAATTTCCAATCGAACCGATTGAAATATTGACAAAACACCTGTTCACACGTTCGCTAGTTGTACAACTGGCATAGCGAAACCTATTGAATATTTCCCTTATATACAGGAATATGTACAAGCAAGATAAAATTTGTCCGTACACTGTTGAATTCGTCTGTTTTAAGTTTAATTATACTTGCGAACCGTGTATATATAATCACAAGCAAATAATCAACTGATTTATTAATACATAAATAAAATAATTAAACATTGACATTATTCGAAATATTCTTGCTTTTTATTGCATTACAAAGCAACACGAACAAAGATTTAGTTACACAATAAGGAATAAGTCTCCCTTACTTAATAAAATTTTATTATTTATCATAAGTACTTAATGATAAATTAACTTAGAACTGAGTATAATCAATATCGCTTAAATTGCAAAACCTATCGGAAAAACGTTTCGTTTCATCGATTAAACGTATTATTATTAGTAAAATAAATGTTTTTACTTGTAATTGTGAAAATTAAATTATTTTTTAAATAAATATATAACACTATACTAAAATATCGTGTGATGGTGTCGGAACCAATATCTTTCACCACTTTTAACGAGTATAACCAATATATTTCATTATTGTAGAAGATTTATCGTTTTACTTGCTGGAAAAAGTAAGTGTCTTTTACAGAAGACACGTCATTGTCTGTGAAGAATGATACATTGCTGTTGTACGTCTTTATCATTCCTGTACATCAAATAATAATAATAAAAAAAAAAAAAGTAATAGCAATAATAAGACCGATATCAATTCTTCTGTACAGTAAAGTTTAAAGGTCTATGACTCTGTAATATCTTAATCAAATTTAACTGAATAAACATATGTATTTAAATGATTAGCTTTCTGAAAACCTCCCGTTCTCATTTCGAATTAGATGAACTACGACATAGAGCTTCCCTTTTCGCCGTGATTTCAGATGCCATTTTGTTAATGAAAGGATGTCTGATCTTTCCATTGGTCGCTACGAAGAACTCCTCTAATACGCCGGGAGCGTTGTCTCTCTTCTCATACTCGAACGCTTGCATTATTAAATCTAGTCTGTCCAAGTCCTTCACATACTTTGCTTCGGGAGATTCTTGCTTTTCATATTCCTATGTAAACGTAGCACATTATTTTAGAACAAGGTCATTCAAAATAGGGGCCAACACTTAAAATTAAAAGATAGATAGCAGCTATCAACTGGAAGAAAAAGCCCTAATAAATGTGGGTAAGAGTTAGAATTTTTCAATGTTTTAGCACAACAAGATAAAACGAATTATCCACTCTTTTCATATTTTACATAAACATGTTATAGCACGAAAACAACTTTCCACTCGTATTTTGAAACTTTGTATTGTAGAAGGGGCGTGAGGTTCGCCTACGGTAAGAATGCCGTGTGTGTGTGTGCGTGCGCGCGCGTGCGCAAGAGTGCCCGTTGGCCCCCACGAATCATACGATCAACGGTCAACGCGGCGATGAACAAAGCACGATCGACGGAGGTCGCGTGGTCGATGCCGAACGCGCAGAACGCAATCTTTTGACGAACCGTGTCCGAGAAGTATCTATGTACGCTCTAAGCTCTGTTAAATAATTGTTAATCCTCCCAAAGCATTCCTCTCTTACACTCTATACAATAGTAGAATAATAATATGAACTGAACATAACTTGTCACAGCAGAATGATTGAACTTTTAAATAGATCTTACCCTAAACATCTCCAATATCATTGGTCCCTTATTTCCCAGGAGTTTACAAATCGTTTCCATGGCTGCATCTTCTCGCCTGTGTTTCTCATCCGGTGAAACACCGCAGTGAGGTGTTATATCTCCTACAATACACTCTGCCAAATCATGGATTAAAGCCATCTGCATGATTCTACGCATACAAAGAAATGTACATAATTAATAGAATTTAAAACACGACTATTATTAGTTTAAGCAAGCAGGCTCAAACAATATAATACCATTTCATACTTGACTTTGTCCAATTGTTCGTCATTGTCCACCAAGAACGATAACATGGCCATTCGATACATGTGTCCTGCAATTGTCTCTGGATCAGGTACGTTTCTGATGACCCATCCTGTCCTCTTCATATGCTGGAACCGTAAACATGCGATAAATTTACGCACAACTATAAAATTGTACAGAAATTCTAAAAGTACAGCTTTGGTGTTTTTAGTGAAAACCGCGAACTAGCAATTTTTTACAGTTACACTACATTCTAGACACTGTTGCATATATTAGGAGGTTGCATTGAAAGCCGTTGTTTTTTCGTGTCTTTTGAGCATTTATTTCAATAATAAAATATGTAAAAGTATTAGTCGAAGTATTTGCCCTCGAAAGCTACTACTTTTTCCCACTTTTCTGGCAAAAGTTGAATTCCACGACGAAAAAACGGTTTATCTTTCGAGCTTATCCAGTCAGCAACCCAAGTTTCAACTTCTTCGTAATTACGGAAATGTGTGTCTTCCAAATCGTGTTGCATCGATATGAACAAATGATAATCGCTTGGGGCCAGGTCTGGAGAGTAGGCTGGGTGGGGGAGAATCTCCCATTCGAACTCCATCAGTGTTTATTTTACGGCTCTAGCAACACGAGGCCGAGCATTGTCGAGGAGAAGGATCACTTTTCGGCGATTTGATGCAATTGATGGTCGTTTTTGTATCAAATTCTCACGTAAACGCTTCAATTGTTGGAGATAAAATAAAAAAATAAAAAAATAGTGTAGAAGGACACATCGACAAAATAACTTGTCGCGTTCCATTTTAACTCCGCTGTAGAAAAGAACTGGCGTTGTCAACGAAAGGCGTCTGATGACTAAAACTTAGAGGGAACTGTTTATACTTCAAAGTGAGATAAGAAATAAGGCTCTCGCTGTCTACAATATACACAGTTAGATCCACGTATACGTAAACAGCGGCTTTCAATGCAACCTCCTAATACATTATACATTATAAACTGAGAAAATTATTACGTAACAAAAATACGATGTATACGATGATGCAGTAATGATAGCACTGTCAACAGTAAGAAATCAGCCCGATCACAGCTGGTCGGAATAGCCAAAAATGAACACTCCTATGTAGGTATACATATGTCGTTTGCACGCGTACACCGAATCTATACGAGTTTATATTTGTCACAGTGCTGCCTCGTGACATCTCTTGTCGTCAACGATTCACTCACTCACCTTCAATCGTCCAATTAATTCCATGAATTCTTGCAAATTTTGGAGGTCCATGTTAAACAACGAATATGTAGTTCGCAGTTCCTCGCTCGGATGAATAATAAAAATTCAAAGCGAACTCGAATGTTTTCGCTCTGTTGTTTGGACTACGCGCGCAATCCCCAAGTTGCAATGCACACTCACGTCGAAATGGCAACACATTCAAGAGGTTCGGTTGTTCTGTAAACGAATAGTAATACTTACAGTCCGTCAATCACAAAACTTGCAATCCGCGTATGCATCTGTAGTAGATGCATTCGAATGAATTATTTGTCTTACCTGTCTTGACAATAAGTAGGTTCGAAACAGATTGAAACGACTACGGTCGGTAGACTCCCTGATATCGGCCAACTTTTCTCGCGCATGCGCGCCCAAAACAATAACATATCTATGTTACGAGAAAAGGTAGTGGGGCGGCACTGATATTGGCGGGAAAGTACCGGAATAATCTCTTCCGAGAAGAGGCGGGTATCCTACGAGTTTATGATAAATTATTGTTAATGTTTTATTATACAATGGCAGCTAATATTGGAGAAGTAGCTACAAAGAGGCGTAGAGTTGGCCGATTCAAAATCAAATCATATCAATTTTTAAAAATTTTGCTGGGTGATCGAGGTACCCTATTTTATTCAGAATTTTACTTCACTGAGGCTGAAATCGCCGCGCATGCGCGAAAAAAGTTGGCCGATATCTCACCACAGCGCCCTGGCAGAAAACGGTCTCCCCCTACTCTACTCTAACAGCGTTGTCACAGAAAACGGTGGGCGTCCACTCACTTGTACGAGAGCCCCCACTCGGTCTCGTGAACAGAACGGAAGTTAAATTACATAACTATGTATGCGAATATGTTTAGAAACCCATACCACAGAATACACAGTATTCCGTGCCCATACATATATAGATTTGTGAAAACATAGATGGCGTTTTTACTTTTCCACGATTTCACGCAAACTCGTAATCGGACGAACATCGAACAACGAACCTTGAAAACAATAACATATAACTTCATCCTTGTTAATTATTAACATGGACATTGATGTTCGTTCCCAAAGTATCGAATAAACTACATATAGATTACGAGACAACGATGACTTCGAACTCGTTAAAAATGATTTTACCACGTAAATTTATATTTTCTACAGGATGTTCGATAACAGACAGAAAATTTAGTTATAATCTTATCATTCAGTTATAATCAGTTATAATCTTAAATTTATTTATAATCCTATTTTTATTCGTGTTAGTAGGCGGATATACTTATTCGACAAGGATCCTCAAAAACCTATATAGTTTATTGTAATTATAGCAGTAATGTATAACTGTGCCTTGGTGTCTGCTAATTTTAACCAGTTCTCGGTAGTTCCGTCTAGCATATGACTTATATATGGAATTTATAATTGCCGCATTAGTTTCTCCGAATATAATTTCCTTGCAATAGTAAGAATTCACACAACTTATAGAACTTGTAAAATCAATTACATTTTTCATTTTGATTAAAAAACTACATATATAAAAATCTCCGCGGTGAGGTATATATATATTGTATTGGCTTACTTTTACTTTGCCTATAAAAAATGTTTATCGTTCTTCCTTTTATACTCTTTCATAACAATGAAACATTGTCGTAATTGTATTGCGTGTTAAATAATAAAAATATGCGAGTTACGGATAAGCGCAAAACGTATACGCATTGTGTAAGTACGAATACAAATACATATTTGAGTCTCCACGTCTTCACAAAAGTTACATACGTATATAGAAGAACTGTCGCCTCCTGTTGGGAAATTCGAGAAGTTCGTCACGATTCCGTACACTTGTAAATTCGCCCATAATCTCGAAAGGGGCTGATAATTGTAAACCAGCACATCATTCAGTCAGCTGACCTGTCTTGTGATAGCAGCCAGCCTCGTCTCCGAAGCTTGACTTGCTGTTGTAGAGTGGACTTACTTCGATACATTGCACGTCTCGTAAGTTCTTTAATCGTCACTTATTTCGTTCACTGTGCGTTACCTCGATTTACTATACAGTACGCAGTATCGAAACAATTTCATTTTGTGTAGAGCGTGACAAAGATTTTCGACAAAAAGACTGGCGCGTACAGGTATCGATCGTGCCAGTTTGAATGCGCCATCGTTTCTCGATCAGCAGCGGTAGAATTTATGTTTCGCTTCGTCCGTAATCTCATGTATATCGGATTTTTGAGAGAGCCTTGCAACGGCCAAATTAAACCTTTCCGTGTGGACGATCGGTGGACAAGTATCTTGATACTGAATCGACGTTCTGTTAGGCGAGCAGACGTCTCGCGCGGGCTTAAAGAGGGCTACGCCTACTTTTTAAATGAACTGCTCACGTGAATTTAACGATGAACGGATGCGCTAGCTGACACCGAGTCTTCCCGAGTTTAAAGCACATTTCACCTCACAGTACTTGCTAAAACATTCGACTCGAATAAACTGTTCATGATCCTCGTCTTTTTTATCATTCTTTCCTTAGAATTTTCCGTGTCTCGAAGCATTTGATCGGTTTCGATCAGACGTCAGATCGAAGTGGTACAAGTTCGATAAAATATGAATTTATTTGTAGTTTCGAAAAGCTCAATGTTATCGAAATGAATCTTTTTCCATAATTTTAAGCTACTGACATGTTAATTTTCAATATTTTATATATGTATATGTATACGATAAATATTATGCGTTTTATTCATTTACTAAATTGAATTTGCTTGTATTGTATAATGCAAAATACTTTTAGCTGTCAAGTGGTTTTAATCGAATAAAAATTCACAATGACGAGCCGTGGGTTGCCAAAAATTAGCAAGGAGGAGAAGGAGGGTAAATTTGGCTATGTATACGCAGTGTCTGGTCCTGGTTAGTACACTAATAATTAATTCGATTTATAAGCTTTGTTCTTTCGTATGTTTCATTTATTCAATTGCTTATAGTCGTTACCGCTGAGAAGATGTCAGGATCGGCTATGTACGAATTGGTCAGAGTAGGATATTACGAGCTAGTTGGAGAAATTATTCGATTGGAGGGTGATATGGCCACCATTCAGGTATCGTTCATTTTTCATAAATATAGGTCAAATAAAAGTATATACAATTTCCCAGTTTTAGTACATTATTCGTTCATGTGTTATTAGGTATACGAAGAAACTAGTGGTGTGACAGTCGGCGATCCTGTTCTCCGTACAGGCAAACCATTGTCCGTGGAATTAGGTCCTGGCATTCTTGGCAGCATTTTCGATGGTATACAGCGTCCTCTAAAGGATATCAACGAACTCACCAACTCTATTTACATCCCAAAGGGTGTCAATGTGCCATGTCTGTCGAGATCCGCAACTTGGGAATTCAATCCGCTAAATATAAAGACTGGAAGCCATATTACAGGAGGAGATTTGTACGGTGTGGTTTATGAAAATACATTAGTGAAGCATAGAATGATTTTACCACCAAAGAGTAAAGGAACCGTGACATATATTGCACCTGCTGGAAACTACTCTGTCACTGTAAGCTATGTTCTTCCATAACATCACCTAATAATCTACACTCTACATAGCTTCATGTAGTACAGCTGGATCAATGTCTTTGCGTATTTTCTAGGATGTTGTATTGGAAGCAGAGTTTGATGGTGAAATGCAAAAGTACACTATGCTTCAGGTACTTATAAATATTTAACCATGTAGAGATATAATATTATAATGGCTTGTACGATTTTACTAATATATGTACAATGATAACATGTCTGCATGCAGGTATGGCCGGTACGTCAACCTCGTCCTGTTACTGAAAAATTGCCAGCTAACCATCCTTTGCTCACTGGCCAAAGAGTCTTGGACTCCCTCTTCCCGTAAGGACTTGGCTTGTTGCTTCTTTACTCCATGTCCACTCGAAAGTAAACAGATTCATCGGTAGTATCTCTTAAACTTGTAGATGTGTCCAAGGTGGAACTACGGCAATTCCAGGTGCCTTTGGTTGCGGTAAAACTGTAATCTCGCAAGCTTTGTCCAAGTATTCCAACTCCGATGTTATCATTTACGTTGGTTGCGGAGAACGTGGTAACGAAATGTCCGAAGTACTTCGTGACTTCCCTGAACTAACTGTAGAAATCGATGGCGTCACCGAGTCCATTATGAAGCGTACAGCTTTGGTCGCTAATACCTCCAACATGCCTGTAGCTGCACGTGAAGCATCTATTTACACCGGTATGTGTACAATTAGTAATAGAAACATATAAAAATACAATATTATTTACTCGAAGATGTTCTTCGAAACACATTGTACAACGGCGCTACATATTATTTTTTCATTGGTCAGGTATCACTCTATCAGAGTACTTCAGAGATATGGGTTACAATGTTTCGATGATGGCGGATTCAACATCTCGTTGGGCCGAAGCGCTTCGTGAAATCTCCGGTCGATTGGCTGAAATGCCTGCAGATTCCGGATATCCGGCTTATCTTGGAGCTCGTCTGGCTAGCTTCTACGAACGCGCAGGAAGGTGAATAGAATTTAAAAAAAAAGCCGATTGCGCTTTGTAATGCCTTTATGTTTTTAATGTTAAGCATATTCTTTTCAGAGTAAAATGCTTGGGCAATCCCGATCGTGAAGGTTCAGTCAGTATAGTAGGTGCTGTATCACCACCCGGCGGTGACTTCTCCGACCCAGTTACTAGTGCAACTCTTGGCATCGTACAGGTATCGATATAATGTTTCTCTATACTCTGTGTTATTTTTTCTAGAAGCAAACAGCATATACTTTTGATAATTGTGGATTTGAAACCATTGCAATGTTATTCGCTTTTTCAGGTGTTCTGGGGTCTTGATAAGAAGCTTGCTCAGCGCAAACACTTCCCGTCCATTAACTGGCTCATTTCGTACAGTAAGTACTTAAGAGCTTTGGACGACTTCTATGACAAGAACTTCCCCGAATTCGTTCCTCTTCGAACGAAAGTGAAGGAGATCCTACAAGAAGAAGAAGACTTGTCCGAGATTGTACAGTTAGTTGGTAAAGCGTCTCTCGCAGAGACAGACAAAATTACTCTGGAGGTTGCAAAACTTCTGAAAGACGACTTTCTGCAACAAAACAGGTATCAAACTTGTTTCCCAAGCACTCAGCCGTTTAAAAACAATCATTAATATTAACGACGGACCCTTTCTTACAGCTATTCGCCATACGATCGGTTCTGTCCATTTTATAAAACTGTGGGAATGTTACGAAACATGATTGCATTCTATGATATGGCGAGGCATGCAGTCGAGTCTACAGCGCAATCAGACAATAAAATAACATGGAATGTTATTAGGGACAGTATGGGGAACATTCTGTATCAGCTGAGTTCCATGAAATTCAAGGTGAACGATTATTACGGAAAAATCTATAGACTATTGAAAACGTAAATTCAAGTAATTAAATTTCATATATCTTTTCTTACTTTTCAGGATCCTGTTAAAGATGGCGAAGCAAAGATTAGAGCTGACTTTGATCAGTTACACGAAGATATCCAACAAGCGTTTAGAAATCTAGAAGATTAATTATCAGATGCAATCATACAAACATAATTTCTCCACGTGAACGTTCAGGAGTCTTGTGCTGGTCATTTAAGGATGTCCTGGATCTGCTGGAGAGAAAAAAAAATATAAACATATATATATATATATAAACATATATATATATATATAAAACAGGCATTCATAATCACGTATCGCACACTAAGTTGTTATAATAGTTTCAATATTTACGACAGAAAAAAATTGTATATAAAAAATTACAAATATAAAATCTACTGTAACCATATGTGTATTAACTAACATTTAACGTAAAATCGTACGTGATAGTTGTTGCAATAATGTGTAGGACGTCCTTAAATGTGTTTCCAGCTCATGAGAATTAATTTAAGTGTTATAATGAATTACTTCTGAACATTGAAATGGAAATTCTGGTTATTTAGTAGACGGCGGATAATTATGTAAATTTACATATTTTTCGATTGGTTTACAAAGATAACAATAAACAGAAAATAATTTTCTGTTTATAAGGGTTTTGTTATGTTAGAGATATAATGCTATTCAATTACATCAATGTTCTAATAATGTGTATAATTGCATAAAATCCGTAGTCTAGTAATTCGTATGGAATTGTCAGAAAGAACGAGTTATCCAGAAGAATAATAAAGCTTCCGGTTACATTTTCTTTGGCGCTAATGGAGGGTAACTTATGAAAAGCACGAAGAGCAGAGAAACTTTTATATGTATGTAAAATGAGATTAAAAAGAGCACCGTAAGAAGCTTTCCATTCATCCGTACGCGAAAGTATACATATATAAAGTTAACGATGTGCTTAAATATTTTTGTTGTTGCATGGGATGATATGGCAGCTTTTTACAGAGAATGGAATTTCAATTGAAGAGTATTAAATATTGTATTATAAATAGCGTATTATGTAAACATATTAAAAACGACGAACGCAGACGTTATATAAAAAGTAGATGTTATTTTAAACGTTACAAACCATGGTCTGAAAGTTTAAGAAATGTGTCAAAATATTAAACTGTTAAGGTGCAGGATCTTTTATCGTTGAAGAAAAGAAAGTATAAAGAAAGATGCATCGCAAACAGTGTTCCAGTAACTTCAACATTTCCATTGTAACATATGTAAAAACAAATAAAGACTATGTATTAAAAAGTACAACAAAAAGGGTGGTTGTTCTTTCACAATTATAGAGGTACGAGGCAGAAAATGATAACAGTGGACTTCGTTAAATTTCATTTTAATAATAATATTATTATATAACAATAACCTCGCGTTATATACATCAACGATATATTACAAACCTGTGTTTACTTTTCAATTATTCCGATGCCATCATTTCGTGGCGTTCAGAATTTCAGATTGAAAAAAATATGTTTATTGCTATATGCATATGTATATGCATATGTACACATACGTGTATATATACATATTTAACTATACATACACATCCATAGGTGTACGAATAATCTATGTTACATTCTCAGTCCCTAATTCATTTCATGAAGTCCCTACTCTATACTCGTGAAAATAGTATTAAAAATAAAAAATATTTAACGTTCTTTGTCATTTCTCAGTCGTCATATCCTGTATTGTAATTTTATCGTTAATGTCCCAACGAAACTTATATTTGGTTGTTCATTTTTCTTTTTAAAATTAGCCCTGCCTGCAATAATCTAAAATCGCAGAAACCAAACGCTTCAAATCAATGCACATCATTCACAGCCTTGGCTCGTTCACGTAAGCGAGACAATTCAATCCAATGTATTATATATGCACATACACAAACAAGATCGTTTTAAATCCTAGGTCCTACAAAGAATAGTCGTAACTTCCAACAGTACTGTTGTAATCTTATAATGTAAAATTGCACTAAAGACACATCAATTTGAAATTTCGTCATCGTACTTATCGAGATAAGTATATTCAATTTCGTGAATCGAAACTTGGTTTTCTTCTAAATTGAAGTATCCTATAGGCATGAATTCATTTTATAAAATTCATAAGGATAAGAAGATATTTACACGTTGATATAATCGCAAATGTAGTTACGACCATACCATTATTAGGACCATTTTATACATTCTGAAGAATATAAATCCAATATGACGAAACTGTTTATGGCTTTTGAGAAAAGAGAAATCATAAGAGTAAATACTTCGTCAGCTTATGTACCCTAATATTTACAAAAAGAAGCACTGCATTAAGACCTAATAGTTCTTTAGGGACTCAAATGAACAACGTCAACATTAGTTCCTGCGGTAGATGATATTTGAGACCTGAGTTGAAGGTTCTCCCGTTTCAACTGTGCCACAAGTTGCTTCAACGCGGTAATTTCTTGTCGCAGTTTTTCGTTATCACGCAAGCACTGACCTAATCCTTGATTAGCCGCTCGTAACTCTCCTATGTATTCGCAAGCTTTTGCCAGAATTCCCCCTTTGCTCTGTATAAAGAAAAATAAATAGAAAACGTTTTATTAACATTCGTTGGTATTCGTGAAATTTAAATAACGTTTCATTCGTTACCTGAGTTTCATAGTTTGCTTTGCCTTCACCGCTGCTACCGGTTCCATTTGCATTTGTAGTAGCATTGCATTCGGGTATAATTTTTCCTAATTTTGCAATCCAATTGTTTATTTTATCTCTTCGCCGACGTTCCACTTCGTTATGTGTTGCCCTTCTTCTGTCGTCTCTCTGTAATATATGGAGAAAATACATGTAAATTACATACCTAGAAGTCTGAAATCCTATTTTGACCAAAAATTCGGAAAGCATAACATTCGTACTTTTTTTAATCCAGTTGTACAATTCCTTGGTGTTTCTATTTGTAAAGTAGTTGTCCTGGGAACCAATGATCTAGAAGTCTGGGCAGTGGTGAAAACATCATTAGCATTCCCAATAACATAAAACTGGCCATTCAACGGGGATGTTAGGACCTGTACAGTATTATTTCCTGGTTGAGCGACTGGCAAGTCTATTTCATTGCCAGCAGCGGTACTATTCAACTGTACCACTCTATATGCCAAAGCTTCTTGGTAGCGCATTCCATCTTCTCCAACAGTTTCTCCTAGAAACATTTATTCTTGATATCAGAAAGATAATTATAATCACACCGATAAAACATCCATGTGAAATGATGAAAAATGATATTTGAAGTAGAAAACTTTCAAATTGAATAAACTACAAATTTATTCATTACACGTTTAGCAAAAGTATATTATGCGTGCAGCTGATTTTCTGTAGATTATTCTGTATCTGCCTCGGAGTGGAATACTCCGAAATTGATGTGCATGTCTGGTATCAGTGTGCGACGTGTGCTGGACATTAACTCAAGCTATATTTACCTTCGCAGTCGACGATTTCCGCCTCCTCGATAACAATTCCTGTGTCCCCTTCCTCCTTCGTGTTAATAGTGCTGTAAAAGAAGCGTAGTCTACGTTGAAGAATGGATATGCAACGTGTCTATAGGATTACGTCTATGCCTATTACTTCCACGACCGTTGTCCTAAGTCTTGTAAGTGCGCACTGTGCACTACGTGATGACCTTGAGGAGACCTCGACCGAAACAGGAGGGATAGGTGTTCGCATTATCAGCCAGTCGATATTTAACATAAACACTACCTGACATCCTGCTGTTCGAGGTGCTGCTCCAATATATCCATTTTTTTTCTACCAAAAACGTTTGAATTTGTCAAAATTCACGTGAGCTGGTCACGGGACACGGCAACGAGGTCATGTGGTGCACAAGATGGCGTTTGCCGACTGCAACGCCACCTTACACTCTTCGAGTGAACGCAATTTTGAATTCCATGTCGATACCGATTAATGATATACATATCAATTTACACCAGGCTTCGGAATTAATAGCAATCCTCGAGGCAGTATCGAGGGTTACGCTCCCTTAACCTGGCCACGCGTTTCACTCCCCTTGACGGCCCGTACCATACGAACTGCGCGTGGTGCATTAAGGCGGCACCCGTATCAATAGATTTTCATATCACCCCTGAGGTACATATTTACGATTGACAATGCGTTTTTTTTTTCAGTATCAGTCTACAGTGACATCCACTGTAGGTTTATTCCACTGCGTCGCATGATTATTAATTCCGAAGCCTGCCCTATATACTTTCGATATCTTCGGTGCTCGTTCGACACTAACCAATCCGAGCAACTGGTTTTTAAGAACACCGCGGCATATTCCGTGATAGTTTTCGGAATTGCTGTTTGTATAGATGACGCTGCTATAGATGCTTCAATTTGTCAGATGAAAGAGGTTAGCAAAATATTTACATACGTATAGATCTTTTCTAGGTATAGGAAAATCATGTCACTGGCAGATGAACTTTTAGCAGATCTTGAAGAAAATGATGATTCCGATCATATTATGGAAGAACCGGAGCCGGATTTTATTCCGGCTTCGGTCTCTAAAACCATCGAAGAAGGTAATTAACCTTAATGTTTGTCAAGGTAAATAATTCTATAGAATTTTTATTTAATAATTTTCTCTCTTGATTATAGAAATAAAAGTTGCTTCTGTGAGAGAATTAGCAAGATTAGGCGACTCGGAACAGTTGAAAAAAGTAATGTCTCATATTGAAAAATATAGTAAAGTTCCAAGAAAGTCGGTAGATATCATTGGACCCGTTGAGTCTGATCCTGAATATCAGCTTATCGTTGAGGCTAATAATATGGCTGTAGATATTGATGACGAAATAGGTAAGTAATTGATATTATGAAATTTAAATAATCTTATGATTTTGTAATTATGGGGGACAAGTTATTCTGTCATGCATATATCGAACTGACCCAAAAAGTCTCATCGCATTTTTGAAGGTTTAAAGACAAATTTCATTTATCATTACCATTTAAATACAAGTATTGTCTCTTTTATTTGATAATATTATGCGCTGGTAATATTGTAGGTGGCCATTCCAATAGTAGTGATTATGTTTTTCAGCTACTATACATAGATTTGCAAGAGACAAATATTCCAAAAGGTTCCCAGAATTGGAGTCATTAGTTGTTGGTCCTTTGGAGTATGTAATGACAGTTAGAGAATTAGGAAATGATTTAGACAGAGCAAAAAATAATGAAACATTACAACAGTTTCTAACTCAAGCAACAATCATGGTTGTATCAGTTACTGCATCAACAACACAAGGGTAATGCATTACTTGATAAATTATAGATTATATGTAATAATAATAATAATAATAATAATAATAATTATCAAGCTTTCTACTAGAAAAAAAAAATGCATGTATCTTGTATTTACAGACAGTTGCTCACAGAAGAAGAAAAGGAAGCAATTTGTGAAGCTTGCGATATGGCAGTGGAATTGAATAATTGCAAATTGAAGATATTTGAATATGTAGAGAGTAGAATGGCATTTATCGCACCAAATTTGTCTGTAATAGTAGGCGCATCCACAGCAGCAAAAATTATGGGTAAGTTTTAAAACATTGTTCTTATATGTTGAACATGTAAAAGTTTTGAAATATCTTACATGTACGGTAATACATAGTGCGTTGTTATATTTTAGGTGTAGCCGGAGGTTTAACTAAATTATCAAAAATGCCAGCATGCAACATTCTAGTTCTAGGATCTCAAAAAACGACATTATCTGGGTTTTCACAAGTGGCGACTCTACCTCACACTGGTTTCATATATTACTCCGATATTGTACAAGAAACTCCGCCTGTGAGTTACACGGTGGAAACGTATTTCACATTTTTTAAATGCAGTATTAATTTCTATTTCTGATTAATCTGTTTAGGACTTGAGGCGAAAAGCAGCAAGACTGGTGGCAGCCAAAAGTATGTTAGCTGCTCGCGTTGACGCTTGTCACGAAAGCACAGACGGTCATATTGGTCAAATGTTCCGTGAAGAAATTGAGAAAAAGTTAGATAAACTTCAAGAACCACCACCTGTAAAATTTGTAAAACCTTTACCAAAACCCATCGATCCAGGCCGAAAGAAGCGCGGTGGCAGGCGCGTAAGAAAAATGAAAGAACGTTATGCCATTACTGAATTCAGAAAGCATGCAAATAGGATGAATTTTGCTGATGTAAGTTTAGTTTTTTTTTTTCATATTTTACATATTTGCAATGTTATACATATATGTATAGTATTCTTATGTTTCGTATTTGTATATGTTTCTAGATTGAAAACGATGCCTATCAAGAAGATCTCGGTTATACGCGCGGTACGATTGGCAAAGCAGGAACGGGTCGTATTAGGTTACCTCAAATTGATGAAAAAACAAAAGTAAGAATATCGAAAACACTTCAGAAAAATTTACAGAAACAGCAGCAATGGGGTGGAAGTACGACAGTCAAAAAGCAGGTGTCTGGTACAGCATCCAGCGTTGCATTTACACCATTGCAGGTAAATTAATAATAACGTTAACAGTACGTGTAAGTACGTAGCTTAGTGTTAGGTACTTTCCAAATGTTGATGTTACTATTTTCACGTTCACAAAAGTGTTCAAAGATGAAATGAAAATTTCTAATCTTTCTGATTAATTCTGATATTTATTATTCTCCTATTCGATGTTATAAAGGTGCTATAACTATTTTTTACAGGGCTTGGAAATTGTAAATCCACAAGCAGCAGAAAAAAAAGTGAACGAAGCTAATGCAAAATACTTCTCGAACACAGCTGGTTTTTTGAAAGTAAAAAAGTAAATACCAGTTCTAAATAATAGAAATTATTATGTACCCCTTGAGTAAAACATAAATTTTGTATTGACTATCTTTAAAGTAGTCTGTTTATTGATATATAATAATGACTGTTACATATAATGTACACAATAATGGTGTGTAACATATTAACATTTTGACTGTCATACTAGTAAGAAAAACTTTCACAAAATAAGTCTTTCACAATATGCTAGGCTTTGTTCTTGATCATCAGTTAAATTTTTTATATTGATAGGCTTAGGTTATGTGACAGTCGAAGTGTTAATGTAGTCGCATATAAATATTGAACTTTTTAGGAAATATACTCTGAAAATAATGGAAGTGGAAAAATAGTTGTTTACTTATTTAAAATTTCACAAAAATTTGTTATCTATATTCATTTGCTGTTTGCTATATTTATTATTTTCTTCGTCTCTCAATTTTTGCATTTCATGAACGTACACCTAAGAGTTCTTTTATAAAACCATGGATTATATACAATGCTAGTAGATACGCTGCGAAAAGTTTTAATTCTTACGATCTGATTACTAAATATATAGTAACAGCAATAACTCACTTTGCCATCAACGATGATTAGCTTTTAATAATAATCACTGGTCGATGAAAAATCTAGTAAAATAAAAGATTCTGCGAATATAGTCTGTAAATATAGGTAAATGTACTGGAGGAAGAATTCAATTTAAATATAAGTAGCCGTCAGTTAATAAACACATACACACGGGGGCGCACACGTATATGCAAGTATAGTACATAGAGATAGACGACCTCGTGGTAAGCCGATCGTAAAAATAAACAGTGCGAATGAGCCGGTGAGTAGAATGAAAAGGTACGTTGAAATATAATGAAAGTGGAGAAACAAGGACGACCGGACATATGTGAGTCTCGTGAAAGAGCGTGAGGTGGTGTTGTAATGGTAAACGAGAGGAGAAGGATAGAGAGAACCAGCAAACCAGAACTGGATGTCGTAAGGTAATCATTGACTGCTTTGAGTGCCTGTGTGTGCTCTGACTCCGTTTCTCATCTCCTTTCGAGAACGTTGCTCTCACGTATGTTGTGCAAAGTTTCGCATCGGCCGGGCGTTCCGTTCAACGATAACGCGGGAAGTGTGCTTGTGTTTCGGTTGTGACACGAAAAATTTTGTAGAATATTGCATTGACAAGAGGGAAATCCTAGTTTATTTATCGAGCAATCATCGGTGGGGCCGGTGACGAGCAAACGGATCCTGTCGATCAACTATGGCGAACTCTGATGATTTAGTCGATTGGTCTGTACTATTAATGGACTGTTCGGACCGTTGGAGTTCTTCCGGTGAGTTTTCATCTTCTATCTTAAGTCCATTGCGTGCGCGTAATTGTTTATGCAAAGTCCAGGTACTTGAAATTTTCATTCCAGGGTCAACAGAATTTTGACAAACGTTCAAAGGTTTTTGTTAATTTTATTAGTTTACGGTACAATGACATAATGTTTTTTTCTATCTTTTCAAATAGTTTCGCGGTGATTGACCCGTTCAACAATCAGGTGGCGCTTGATCGTACGACGCTTAATTCTATGCTACATATTTTACATATACGATACAGGTATAGACACGCTTTCGTACGTTAACAATGTTTCTGACATATAGAAAAATCGTGTGGAATATATGGGCTTGCAATGTAAACGTTGTACGACGGGGTTTTTTGAAAGAATTTTTGAAACGTGTACCAATAGAATTCACCACAGGCATTTGCTGACAAGTCTGTTGATGACCTACCGGTTCTACTTTCTGTAAACACCAATTCATACGAACCTGACGTATTTTTATTTTCAAATTTCCTCGGAAACGGGGCCTCCGTTAACCCTTTAGGGAACTCTATTGGGGCCCATGAGGTCTATATTAATAATTATTTAACGGCTAACTGTTAATAATAGTATAACCATTTGTGGTTTTAGATGAAATTTTACCATCTCACTACATTTCTATTTACCATTTCGATGGAAATAAATATGAAATATAATTTAATTAAACCATTGCATTTCTAAAGTACAGTTGGAAATAAAACAATTATTATACCAAATACTAGTATTTTGAGTGAAAGAAATGTATTCCATATTTCGACGGTATTTTTTCATGTAAAATCACTTGCTTTCTAATTGTACCATCTGATAGGAAACACTCTGTACATCATTCAGCCAAGCGGCAGACATATTTCATGATTTTTTATTGTGCGGTTTGTCTACACAATTCTTGTCTCGGAAGCGATACTGCAAGATAAAAGAGAAAGTCAAATAATCTCGATCGGTAGTAAATCCGGAACGCTTTTTGTAAAAACGTAATTTGTTGAATTATGATTTGACAAGTTGCGCGTCTTCAAAAGTAGGTTCGTCTAACACGTCGCTTATGGTTAGGGAAGTGACATCGACCGACTAATTCAGTTAAAACGGATGTTAGCAAAGACGCGCACGCATCTGCAGTTCTTCGTTCTTACCGAGAAAAATCTGTTCGTAAAATGCGAAATATTGCCAGGCCGTTTAACGAGCATTATTTATTTTATTCGCGATGAAAATGTTACTAACATTAATCGTACCACGACCAGTCAAATGACCGGTTTCACATTTTTTATTTTATAATTATTATTGAAATCACGAAGATGCTCCCATTAGAAATTATCAAAGAAAATTCCTTCAAGCACACATTATTGTAGAAATTGCGAGAAATCGAAATAAATTCAGTTTTGTATGATAATTTTTCTAAAACAACGTATACCAGGAGAATTAGCAAGCAATGGTCAGACACTTTAGGCAAATTATACACAATTGCATGGTGCATGAGAAAATTTTATATTTTCGATGTCACTTTCGCAAACGTAATTTTGTCACGATTTTTAAGTAATGGTAAGTTTGAGTAATGATGGAACTTCCTGCAATGTCAGAAAATAAATGCTGTTTCTATGGAATGATTTGCATTTCACATGTCACAATCCGAAGAGATTGTTCAATTTTTGGACTGACAAGGACAAATATAGATTAATTAAAATTTCTCTCGTGGAGCGATTTAAAAAGTTGAAATAACCCAACAATTACATCCAGAAAAGTTTTGTAAAAATGTTTGGTCCCCTGAGTGGAAATTCAGTTTTGTAATTTTGATAAAACATTCAGATCAGTCTCAGATTTTATACGCGGTATGGTTAGCGTTAAGAAAGTGAAAATCCTGACGTTCATCGTTCCGGTACAAGGGGATCGATAACTCTGTGGGAGCCGGTGTTCACACTACATCGAGTCCACGTATGAAATCGACATTTCATTAGGAAACGAAAATAACGCCTTGGTATCTTTTGATCGCTCGTTACGAACTAGCCCCGATAGATTTTGCGCGTCATTAGCATGTGAAAAGAAAACGAGAAAATAGGAGACGCTCACGAGCCACGGTTTCTTTTCCAATTAACAACAGCCTCGAGGAAATCACGACCGGGTACGTCGGTACGCATTGGTCATTTGTGCGCGCCGATAGATCGTCGAGATCGAGCCGAAGATCGATTCGGAAGAGAGAGCGGCGCGGCGGCTCCCGATGCAAAGATTGTAATTGAATAAATGCCCAATGCTACCTTGATCGAGTTGCGAGTATCGCTTGCAATCAACTACTAATGTAAGTAACACGTGCACGCCTAGAGGCAACACATTCTACACGTCTATCGATAGAAATGAAACTAATGTACAAAATACGGAGTTCATATCATTTTCATTTCAAATGTAATAACAGTCACGTTACATTATGAAAGAGTCGGAAGCCAATCGGTGATATAGGTACAATAATTGGTACTCCCACAGTAATTGAGTCCCTTACCCTAAGCATTCTTCGAGCAATCTTCGTATATATATTATATTATATTATATGCTATAATATAAATATCAATTTTATGGTTAATACACTATTAATTGTACCTGTCTAACGAATAAGAAACGACAGAAACCTTACGGAGTGGTATTTCAGTGCTCTCATCCATTTAAGGATGTCTTTTTTTCGACTGAATTGTTCACTAGACGTTCTACTTTTCCGTGGAAACACTGCGTAGCTGCAATGAATCTATGCTAGTCGCAATTCCAAGCATTTATCGTGGCGCGGCGTGTCTCTAATTAGTCGATTTTTCGATTTGTAATTGGCAATCTGTTGAAAGGCGGGAACCCGATCGAGTTTCGATGCACAGTCGATGTCGCGGGAACAGTAACGTGAGAGTGCCTCCTCGGGTTTTCATTAAAATGTTCTCTAGTAGCATTTATGGTTGGCCAACGGTAGTCGACTTGACGGCCCTACAATTATCATAGTTAATTATTCTAACAATGTGTAAGTAAACGAAGAGACGAATAAATGTCGTAACGTAACGTCTTAACTAATATTCTATTGTTTTTAAACCGCCACAAGAGTTTCGGAATCGGTGGAAAAGATAACTTATAAATGAAAGTTGTTTAATTATCATTTCAAATGTCCATGTTTTTATTTCTTGTCAAGTGTATCGCGACCCGTGACAGGAAATGTAATTGGCAATCATTCTTAAGACTTTTTTTTCAATACAGAAGAGAAAGGCGAATCCATCTCATTACGCACAGGTTTGGTAGAACGATTTACAAGCATGGCCACCCACCCATTACAGTGCATTGACTCCCACCTTTGAAAGTCCAAATTATTGTTCTAACCTAATTTCACTTTGCATCGTGTCGTAATTTTTTCGAATCCTTTGTAAGAAGCTATGTGTATCGAGTCACGTTTAATGTCCTTCAGATATCGTGCCACACTCTCGTCCTATCATTAACCTGTACGCGCAAAGTTTTTTTCATACAGTCAGCAATTTGCTATGGATTTGTCAGCAGTTTAAATAAAATTCCGTATTTCCTCCTACAGCAAAAACGAAAAAAAAAAAAAGAATTTAGACTAAACCGTTGTGGTTTAAATAATTTGTTCCGAGAAAATTAGACTTGCGTCATTTATGGATATATTTCTGAAATAATCAGTTTCATATTATTGGAAATAATTTGCACGATTTGAATACAATCCACATCAGTTAGCTTTGCGTGTAACGTGAATGAAATGATTAGGTGGAAACCACTTGAATGGTTATCCGTAACTCCTTTCTCGAAATCTGCCCGTCTTTCATTACCTTACTTGCTTCAAAATTAATGATAGTACGAAGACTTGCACTTTCCACTTCTATCTCGCAGTTCCTCGTGCAAGTTCTCTCATCACGTTTTAACACTTGATAGCTCATCATAATAAATACCCTCCTTGCCTTCCTTGAAAAATCTCGGAACTCTGTTAGCGATGGGCGACTATTAATAATTTTAAGTGGGTGAAAAGTTTTCGGTTTCTCTTTATAGCAACGGCGATGTTACCTACCAGTAATTATCTTTCGTCTCCTTGATTCGGTGTCTTCTAACTTCTCGAACTAATTTCTCTGTTTTCGATCTGCCAAGATTTTAAACGATTGCGAACATATGAAACAAGGATAAAGCTATTAATTATTTGAATTAACGAAATATTATTGAAATAAGCAATGTTATTTGAAAAGTGATCGCAGCCATGGGAGTAATTGTAAAATAAAATAACACTTACATATGAAATAATATTTCGAATAATGTTATTTCAAAAGTGCCTAGGCCTGGTGTGCAGTAGGTCGTTCGAAAATCAAAGTAACCAGGAAAATAGATTGTATGCTGAAAAATAGTGAACTGGGCAACCTTTCAAGACGCGATACCGAGATTTCAGTTTACCTGAAATTATTCGACACCGTGTGGTACGCTCTTATCTGATAGCGTTTAAGTGTATTTCGTCGTACGCAAGTGTATGCACTGTTTTCATTATGCGGCAGGATACCTGCAAAAGCGATCGGCAGAGCGAAGGGAGAGTTGCAAAACAGATACCTCTTCCATTTCTACGATTAAGCGCAATTGCCCCGATTTCACGCCGCCGCTGATCCGATCCATCATCTAATACGTGTTAAACCTTCACCTCCGAGGTCGCTTAAACTAATTTCAACCTGACCTCTCTCGCTGCTGAATATCCATTCAATCATATTTTTTCATCCACTTATGTCACGGAGAATCTATAGAGTTTTGTTACGGTTCTAGAGCTGTTTGTTAGACAACCTGATATTTCAGGAGATACATATTCTTGTTTTCGAGGCCATTCTTGCTCGAGGAATGTTTGTAAGGATGTAAAATCACCGCGTGGATATCGCAGATTTGAAGAACCACTTTAAAATGTCAATATTATTAAGAAATCATAAACATCGGAATTAATAGATGCTGAAGAGAGAGAGAGAGAGAGAGAGAGAGAGAGAGAGAGAGAGAGAGAGACTAATCTGTGGCAATTAGTCACGGACGTAACTGTACATAGAAGAACATTATTTATTCAGACGGTAAACAAGTTTTATCAGGAGGGAAATAGTTGGTCGCGCATCCTCGTTTAACGAGAGAAAACGCCAAAGTTTCTAATCCCTTAACTCGGTATGCAGAAGGATTTCGCGCGTTAACTTTTACGAGCGGCGGGTTTAATCGTGACAACGGAAAAATTCACAGAACTCGTTGGAATCTAATATCGTGTTGATGTTGAATCGTTAGAGGTTGTCGTGATTTATCCAAACGTAGAACATGCTCAACGATCACTGGTATCGATCACCCACTGACCGTAGAAGGAAAAACGAGGATGGAAGTGGAAGGAAATCGAGAACATCGTTTGAATTTTTGCGGTCGCAGAGTATAATCTTGTACCTGGAATCGAATAGTACTGTTTCTGCCGTTAACATCGGTTCTGAATCTTGGAAGCCGAACAGATCCGGCAGTTATGCGAAAACGTACACTACCGATCAAAAGTATACCTCTCGGATGGTAACTGAACTAACAAACAAGCCTCCTGAAACAGCTTCGTATTTTATTAATATTACTCGGATATGTGTTCAGAAACTTCACTCTACGATGATGCTCGATCCGTGCAAATATTTTCTTGTTTCTTATTTTATTTATTTACACTTGCACCGACTTTCCAGTCGTTAACTGTTACATTAGAGATCCATACATATACTCTCTGGGTGGTCAAGTACATATTAGCACATCATTATCTCCACTGTTACTCCATTGTTGACAGGCGTTATTTCTGCGGTTTGACTGTTAAAAAGCTCATCTAAGTAAGTGGATCTGGACACCCCCCTAGCAGTTCGTAAAATTTCAAATAAATTCACGCGAAGAGTTTCACTTAAGACTTAAGGTATTGATAATAATGCATCGGAAGGACGCGGACGTTGAAACCTTGAAGAAAATTTACTCGTAAACCGGTCCTGCTTTTCAGGAATATCGGAGATAGTAAGCCTAATAAGAATACGTGCTCGATAACTTTAGTCACCCCACCGCACCGCCTTACATATTCTGCACCGCTCTCCGAATACTGCCGGCTCATTACCGAGAAGAGAAGAGTATATATCCCATAGATATCGTCAAATTTATGGTTGACTGCTTTACGTGTTGATTCTTGACGATAAGTTTCTGTTTACGATCCACGATGACAGCTGGGCGTTAGATTCACCGTTATACGCGCTTAAACATTTAATGCCGAAGGTGTAATCCGCGATGCCGCAGCAAAATGACGAATGACCCAGCAAACCTAGCTAAATTTCCTTTGTTTGCATTGACTTTGAACCTTGTTCCGAAAGTCGTAAAAAACTTTGAAACACGCAACAGGACATTTGAAATGGCAATACGTAATGACAGAAACTCATTTTACCATGTAACATATTTTGAAATAAATCCATGCGAATCAATTATTTTAATTTTAATTAATCGAGAAGCTATACTTTGCTGTACTTTGTAGGTCAGAAAAATCGATTTGTTTATATTTCAGAATACCCCCCTCTTAAAACTCTTTTTCTTCCGTTGCATGCGGAATTATTCTGTTTTACGGCCGACACAAAAATATTCCAAGTGAGATAAAGTGAAAATTCTTTTAAATATTGGCCACAAAGGAATACACATACTCGCCTCATGTTTGTTTTAGGCTCGAATGTCTACAAAAATGCGAATTTGCATAGACTTCCGCAATCTAGTAATGACTCGTTAATTACTACAGCCCGACTCTCCTCAGGTAACCGACCCACACGCTTGGTTGCTCTTGATGGCTGACCACATCGTATACTTTTCGTAATATGCGAATGAAATCTACGAATGGAATTGCTAGGTCTCTAGAACAATTTAGTTGACCCACTTTTTCCGAATTATATATTACATCTATGACAATGAACAAGTTTACGACTACTGAAATTCCGAATTACTCGCACAGATTACTGCCAATATGTATTTACAGAAAAACGTAATGTTCAGAGCTTACCCGAATTTTAGGGTAACGGGGCCCAATTACTGTGGGTGTACCAATTAAACAACAAAAAAGAAACGAATATTCTTGAGAAATGTCCACAAGGTGAAATCCGACTTGCAAATATGTGCATCAATTTGTTGTTAAAAGTTTCCACATATCGATTGCCAACGAAGTTGTAAGTGCGTTCACAACCACCTACACTCTGTGCATGCGTTTAAGCGCGTTCGCGAAAGTAGTCCAAAGAGATTAATTTTCTTTTACTAATGACCCGATTCTTATTACTAATAACCTAGTTTCGAAGAAAATTCGTCGTCGAAGTAAACGAGTGTTTACGTCCGATCCGGTGAAACACACGTTAATATATTTAGTCAGTAACTTGGACCATGGCTCTTTTTTCTCCGGTAAAGGTAGAAGATTGAGAATATTGGAAAAAACAACGTTCGTGACACGCTGACCCATAGCGCTAATGACACGCTTCATTGGTCGTGACAGCGTAATTGACAACCTGTAAGCCTTTCTTTCAGACTGTACGCAGCGGGGCATCTTGTTGATGCGATGTTGCATAGACACGACGCGACGCGACGCGACGCGCGCAATATACACACAGCTGGGTTCATAGTTAAACCGTGTAAGTGGACATTGCATAATGTAGCAGACATTTCGAGGAGTTTTCGATTAAGTGGGACGTACATGAATGCAAGGGTCAAAATCCATAAATATAGGTAGTAAAAATGATATATTTGTTATTGAATAAAATAAATTAAAAATATTGAAAATCCTATTTGATTTTTTATCTGTAGCATATATATATATATATATATATATATATATATATATATATACACACACACAAACAGAGAGAGAGAGAGAGAGAGAGAGAGAGAGAGCGAGGGAGAGAGGATAACTTTTTCTCCTCGATTCGTGCTTCCTCCCCTCATCTGGCGACTATGGAATAGCGCCGTAGAAGGGGAAGGTATAGTGGGGAGACAAGTGTGAACTTTCCAAGTGCATAGTTTAAACAATCTTGTGTAAGGCCGAGGTGCAAGCGGAGACGGTTTTGAAACCCGAGCTATATATAAATCCGTGGCTTGTGAATATGAATAAAATCGTCGATGAAAATATTTGCAGCATCGACCAATCATCGGAATGTAAGATAGCATCTGACGCAGATAGTATTTATGGCGAGGCTGTGGCGACTGAACAGACTATCGATCGGAGCGAGAGAAGGTTTCGATGCTGATTGCAATCCGGTGTCGAGTCACGTTCACGGAAGATATGTCGAATAATCACGGAAAATGTACAGAATCTCGCAAGGTTGATTCCGGAAAGATCGAAGACCTCTACCTCGGCTCTTCCGCAAACAAGGCTGCATCAAGAAACTGTCGACGGCACGACAACGAAAGCACCGAATAACGCGCGCCTGGACTTTTACTTCGCACGGGTGTTTGCGTGATTACATGGGACGCGTGTTATGTGCATACAACCGAGGAAATTACGTATGATAATTCATGTGATCTCGCGTGTCACCTACTTTCATACTGGTTTTCTACATTCCGATTGGTTGCTGTATTTGCTCAGACCGTTCGCGTACTTCAAAGAAAATCTATGCCATCCTAGTTCCCGCTGAACGAAAAGTGTGAAGGAGGAATCGATCGTAATCTGTTGGAGATCCAGAAATGCCGGCAATCCATGAAATCGATCGTTTGCTTCGACCAACTATTTACTATTTATACAGTTTTATAATCTATAATTTAGACTTATTTGTACGATACAAATGATGTTCGGCAAACGGTTAATCGATACGAGGTACGTTTTTATCCTGATCTTATAATTGCCACAATTTTTCTAAGCATTGTAAATTCGACCTTAGACGCGATGAGATCTGATTCCATTCTTCCATAAAAACATTTCCCAAGTCCCCTTTAGACGAACGCGCTCTTTGATTCCATGTTCCATGTATGTAATCCCACAGATGTTCTATTATTGTAGATTAATATCTGGAGACGTGTAATTTAAATATGGAAATCTGATTTAATACTATGTAAGAAACACTAAAGTGGTTTACATTAATGTTGCAAGTAATCTACGGAACTAGGACAAGCCATGTCTTTTTCTGGTTGCAATCGGCAAAAAATCCGCGAAAGAAGAGTTGACCGGCTCGTAGGAAATTACCATCCCGGGATAAAATTAAATTTCCAAATACGATGGTCTACCTATAGTTACGTCTTTTGATTAAATTTGTGATCATTTGTTTTAAATAACTAATTTGTGTCAAATAACTCTAGTCTATCTTAGTCTATATTTCACACGTAATTAACTGATTGTTTATTATAATTAACAGACATTCTACCGGGCATTGTCCCCAGTATGAAATTCAATATGTTTGCATTTTTAGATAAAGTTATCGTAAATCATGCAAACTTTGAACTTGAAGTTTCTCGATAGTAAATGATGCTCGCTATTTAAATCTTGCATGAATTATTTGAATTCTCAACAATAGGGGAACCTGGGGAGATGCGGGGAAACCTCTAGCGTAGAGGATACTTTGTTTCGAGAAAATCAAATTTGAAAATGCAGCGAATACGCGTGCTATTAGATAGGAATCGTCTGACACGTCTGATCATGACCAAACCCATTCTACTTCCTGCGTATACTAAACACGCGAACCTGGCGGATTTTTAAACTCGATTTCCTCTGAAACGAGGCGTCAAACGAAAAAACCTACAGAATAAGCTTCGCATAAAAGTTTGCAGTTATGATCAATTTTGTTCTTATCATTCCCGTATTACTAATAAATTGTTTCGAAAAACTAAAATCGGACGTTTCCGTTGGCGCTGATTAGAAAAGGAACCAGCAGGGAAACCCGAGGAACCAATTAACGCAGTTATTCTCTCCCTCCCACGAGGTGCGGTGGCGAGAACCGAGAACCGAGAACCCGAGAACGGGGAGCACCCTAATAAATCGTCGATACGCGACGGCGCTCGGCGTCGATACCTCGCTGGCACACGGACACGACAGGCCGACGTACATACACACCGACACCAGCCCGTTGTGTCCCTGTCTCTCTCCTCTCGTCCGGCGTGGCATCGCATTGTCGGCGCAGACGCCGTGGCAGCGCTTATTGATCGCGGCTGTTGGTGGTGCTCGGTGTCCCTGCACGCGTTATGCGTCGTCGTCTTTCGCGACGTAGCAACGGTGCTGGACAGGGTTCTCGCCGCGTTTCCGTTTCCGCCTCCGTCTACGTCTCTCGTCCGTATCGCAACTCCGCGAGGTAGCCCGACAACCGTGCCGGTGACGACAGCGCGCAACATCAGAGCAGCAGACGTGTCCGTCTCCGTGCCCGAACCGCGGTAGTGCGCGCGATCGCTCGAACACGCTCGACGCGGGGATCCAGGAAGATTCGAGGATCGCCGGGGTGGCGATGCGATCGAAGGGCACCAAGGTGTGATATCGCCTCTGCGAGTCGGAGAGTACCATCATCCCAGTACCGCCGCCCAGTTCGGTTGGTCCGAGATCGAGCCGGGAGACGCGTCGAGAGCCCGGAAGAAGATTGCTGAGATCACTCTGTTCGGCGGCTCGGCGGCTCGGCGGCTCAGCGGCTCGGGGAAACGAAAACGCGCTAGCAGGTGGTTCGCGCAGACGGCGATATCGCGCGATATCCTTTCCACGTCGAGTGAAAGTGACCGACCGCCGCGCGGCGGCGAAGCGTTCTCGAGTCGGCCGGATGCTCGGCCGACAGGTGCGTTCGTAGCCGCGCCGAACCGCGCCGGGTAAGGTGTTTCGCCGACAAGCACAACTCCATGACCACCAGCCATTGGTTCGGCCAGCAGCGCTAACCGTTCCCGACCAATCCCGTGAGCGAGCCAGCAGCTAGCCGGCTTTTCTCTGGTTCTGTCGCCGATCGACACGGTTACGACGACCCGGCTCGAGGATCGCGGGGACCAGGTCCTCCCCATCGACCAGCCATGAGCCTGCTGTCCTCCTCCATCGGCAGCGTCCGGCGCCTCGTGGACGATGAGGCCGATCACAATATGCTCCAGGGTAAATCTCATCGGCCACGGTCTCGATGGCCCCGTTCGTTCTCGTTCATTTATTTCAGGTTCACGCTCAAGGTCGGCCCCGGTGCAGTTGCAACACCCGAGCCCCCGGAATCCTCGAACAAGTTTTCGTGGCTGACCTCGAGACGCGATCGATCACGCGCGGAGAACGTGCTCCTCCGCGTATCGTACGCGCACCACACCCACGCGAACGTGTTCCCTAACGAGCAGCAACGAAACCTATCGAATCATCGGTTTTACCGTGGTTTCGCGATTTTTCGAGACGACGCGACGCGCCAAGGTATCGTGGATACGCGCGGTACCGACACGGCTCCGCTCAGACACGGCGTGCAAACTATCTCCTCCGTGCACCGCTTTGACAGTCTTGAACACGATGACTCATCGACACGACACGGCTTCCGAATCGAATAGTTGCTGCAGCTGCACCGGGGGCTTTGAGCGCACGCGATGCATGTCTCGCTCTTAACAATGAAAGCAATCGTCCTGTTCGCAATCGTTTCGGCTTTTCCGACGGCAGTTTGGCCGATAATATTTTTGGTTCTCGCTTTTTTACAACCTCGAGGCGAACGTTTACCCATTTTTACATATCTACTGTAAAAAGATCGATCCCCTTCTGTGTTGCGAGACACATTTCTTTTTGAAATGTGACACTGTTAACTAATGGAAAACAGACGGGGTTGATCGGAAATGTGTTAACAATTTCTGACCGGTTAATGGAGCGCCAATTGGATCCGTGTCGGGTTTTCGGAAGACTATGCGCGTGTTTTCTGCGTCTGGGATCTTCGGACGATAACAACTTATCTGGTTTTTATTGACTCTTGAACCTACGACCAATCCGCGCGGCACGGCGTCTACGCGATAAGCTGTAATTTATGGATGATAATGAACTTGTTCTTAATACCAAATCGGCCTGCGCCGTTTCGAACATATTTTACTTACACGCGTTCTATATAGACACCTTATTGATCGCCTTTTCATTACGTTCATTGGGATGAGAATGTTTTGATCGGAGGAGATTCCAGGCTTGCGCACCGAAGAAAACGACGCGGTACGAGTGCGAAACGTTCTTTCTGGAATTTAACCTGTTTCGTCAGGCTGTTGCATACGAAATGTCCGATTATACGTAGAACGTAAATCTTACGTAAGTTTATTTTACAGCCCAAAGCATTGTTTCGAAGAAACATTTTTATAGATCCAGTGATTTTTGAAAAACTCTCGAGGTTCGTTTTGCCCTTTGTAGATGATTCTTCACCGTATAATATTTGTGACAATCGGCGGAAATCTTTTCGAGTTAGAGTCCATCGAGTAGTTACAACGATAACCTCTGGTCTTTTTCTAGAACGTCGAAATACAATTTGCTCTTGACATTCGCGTTACATCGAGATTACTAAATACATACATTTTCACTTTGAATATCTATTCCAGTTTCTCAGTATTCTTTCCATATCTACTACCATTTTTTCAATCTTTCACTTTGCTTTTTTCGGCATTTGAACCATTTGCTTTTTCTTTTCTTCTTTTTTTCCTTTTTTCCGAGGTACCTACTAAAAGCCTTAAGAATCGCTTAAGATCCGTAATGAAATAATTGCATGCGGAAATTATACCGCGTTACGAGATACAAGCATGACATTCATTTTATAATCGTCCTTGACACAATTTTCTATTGGATCGTCTTCGTATGTAGTGGATAAAAAATAGAATAATCATTTGAAAATTGTTGATGATACAGCATTCTTCGACATACTTCTGTATAGATGTGAAAATCTTGTACGGGGAATTCCACCAGAAACTAGTATATCTATACACGGTTTGTTAAACCCTTGATAGACATACAAAGTTCCACCGATTCGAAATAGATAGGACGAACTGATTATCCGACCGATAAGTTTATAAACAAAGATTAAATCGGCTATAGTTCGCAGTTGTGCAAGTCACGATACACACTCGCTCTTGTCGAGCGAGACAATACACAATGATAATTGTGACAACACCTGGCACACATCTATCGATACGATAAGAAAGGGGTCTAAGAAATTGTATTGTACTCTCTCCAATTAGCTATTATTAGGCGTACGCAATGTGTAATGAGACTAAATAGCGAAGCTGTACATACAAATACAACATTCAATCTGGAAACGAGTAACAATGCACATTCAGAATTCAATTAAAAAACTTTTGTACGGAAGGTAAAGTTAGCGAACGTAAACTAAACAGAATAAAATGTGCACACACACATTTTAAAAGAGTGACAATCAGTTTTCAGACGATTGTTCAAGTTCTTTGTTCGCCTACGGTTTTTCCTATTACGAATTCAAGTATAACCGTCTTGTTGTACCAAATAAAGTGCGCGATAAAGTGCGCGCGTGAAATAAATAAAAGTAACGCGTGATTTATTCGCGCGGCTCGCGCCGTTACCGTTTACGTTTTGTTCTTTCCTTTTAAGACCGACCATACCTAATGTTACGTGGCATTCGGAGGACGTGGTTATGCATCATAAATTTCTATGATCGATTCTCGAGGCTATCGGAGTACTTTTAGACTTGGACAATCTGCGATATCAAAATGGACGTATCTGGAGCAAAAATAGTGTCTGCGCCTATACCAGCGCACAAATTATTTTGACAAACTGCTGCACCTTGAACGGTGTTACTCTGATTGTTAGGAGAAGAAAAAAATGTGAATTCGATACTTTATTTTACAACAATCAAACATCATTGTTTATAGATTAACGATCCATAGCGACGATGCACTTTTGAACTCGACGAACATGTTTGATTGTTAGTCGTATAACGGTTTTCGAAACAGCATGTTGCAATTAAAAGTTTTAATTACAAACCTCCTATGAAACTTGTTTAAAAGATACCGACAACGAAACTAAAATTCAATCGCAGTACTGTTACTGGAAGGTACCCCTTAAGGCTTAAGGGATCGTATATGTCTAATACGAAGGGTGCGAACCCTCCTACGTAGGGTTCCAAGTCCCCTTTTCCGTTTCCCTAAAAATACGCGACGAAGATCAATAATTCCGTCACCGTGTGCAGTTAGCAAACACGTTTCCTTCTATTCGAAAATCTGCAGAAATATTTTCCGAATCTTGTAAACTTGAAAAACTGCTGTTTCGTGACGAAGGTATTACAGTGCGACATAAAAATGACTAAATTCGTTGAATATATTTCGATTAATTTCTCAGTTTCAAGAACAATTTATCGTTGCGCAGTTCGTAACAGTTAGAGGAAATTGGTTCTCGAGGAAGTGTAACCCTTCCTGCCAGACTACCACTAGGCTACCACTTTATTTCTTCCCGCAAACAATAGAGTATTTGACTTATTACGATCAACATTGTAATTAATACACTAATTACAGTTAAAGATAAGTAATGCGTGAACTGTGTGAAAATGCATTCTTAAAAACAAATTAGCTGGGAAATGTACATATGTACATGTACATTCTCACCATGCATCTATGGTTACATGCAAACATGACACTGATTTTTTTCCAAAGAGAAAAGCTATCTTATCGCCTCATTATTCCTGTATCATAACATGTCGTGTAACATTGTTTATTGATCTTTACACTTTGAAGACTGATTCATCCTATGACACTCATCCTCTGACATATTTCACATTTATTCAGATTCGATAAAAAGATTTGAACGATATTGGAAAATGAATTGCCATTACATATCGATAGAATGGCTTAAAAAGCTATAGGTTTATACAGTTTTTATTTTTATATTTTATTATATTGAAATGGAAAAGAAAAGAGCATCTAAGCCTCGGAAATTGAAGCGTGCATGACACGCCGCTCGAAATATATCATCTGCAAGTTGTCCGACATATTTATGTGGTAGCGAATTTAGTTTGTGACGTGAAAAAAATCCCTCGCGTAAGCGGTTCGTCGTCGAAAGGAAGAAAGGGAGAAAGGGAGAAAGGGAAAAAGGAAACCGAACTTTCTCGCAGGACGACATACAATCAAAATATTACTTATACGTTCCTATTACCGACCGCAATGAGTAGAAGTAACACAATCTCTCTCTCTCTCTCTCTCTCTCTCTCTCTCTCCTGCATTGACTTCTGTGCCTTATCCGACGTGAGAACACCTAGTAAGCGTGCTTTACTTTCCGTAGGTATTGTCTAGTTCAACTTTTAGTTGAACGCTTCGAGGCTTCGCTGAAAACTATCTTGTAGCCGGGGTTAGCGTCAAAAGCGTTACGCATTTTCTGCACGAGTTGTGTTACAACAGGGAGCTTCTGATATGCGATACTGGCGGGCCATACAGTTGTGCACTGCGTTGCATCTAATTTACGCAGCGCCGGTAAATGCGTACACAGAGTACATATACTAGAATATACCAAAGTATCAAAGAATATGCTAGAATATACTAGAATATTCTAGACTTTTAATACGATTTATAACAATCGAATATTGGTAGAATTATGTTTTGGAATTCTCAGAAAAAATAACCATTTCTAAATAATAATTTTAAAAGACATGCAGCTTGATTCGCTCGACAGGACAGCCTACTTAACGTTTGCATTTAAAAGCATTTTAGTCGAGAAAAATAATTGTTATCGTTTTTCATTTTGGTAAAAACTCAAGAATTCTGTTTTGCTCAAATTTTTTTGTTTCGATCCGTCGCGCGCGCGTTACACTACGATGCGATTGTTGTGTAATTCGACGGAAAAATCGCTGACTGTCTACTACAGCATAAAATACTAAAAGTAAACTCCGTTGGCATGGGCAGACGTAACGTAGGGGTACAATGGCATTGCGCGCTTCTCCTTGCTGGCTTGATTCGTTGCGCAATAGCGACGCAGAGTTGTAATTTAGCCGGTGCTCTGCCACTGCTTCAATGAAAATGTGAGAACCCTCTGACTTTTTCTAATTAGTCTCCGCAATTGTCGAAATAAGTACACGTTGCGTTTCAATCCGGCTCCGTTCCACCTCAAGTTTTCATTCTTAAAAAATTCCTGAACCACAGCTTGCTCTTTCGCATCACATGCCCGCATACACGTTACACACATGTAGAACTCATTTCACTCGAGCTTTCGTTCTCCTAAACCTAAACGACTAAGATATGTCCGTACGGAAGTTGACTTTTATAATCAAAATTTATTTATTTATTTATTTATTTGAGAAGTTTATCAGTGAAAATAAATTTTGTTCAAAGTACAGTCACAAAAATCCTCTATTTAATCGGTGAACAAATCGATTCATAGGACAATTTCAAATAGTCAGTGACAAGAAGAAGTAGAAGAAGAAGAAGTTTTAGTTTAGATTAAATGTAAATTTATTGACGAGAAAGTCTTTTACCGATTATATAAAATTATGGTTATTTATGCTTATTGTAATATACGAATAATTCTCGCATCTATTTTTTTAATTAAATAAACCATAACACTGTTTCTTCCCCTATTTTTAAACGGTAGAAAAATTCAAACAATTTGAGGATATTGATATGAAATTTTCTTGGTAACTCCTGTGGCTTGCAATCGATGCAGACAATTTTTATTTTACGCAAAGATTCGCAGATGAATGTTTATGTAATTTTCTGTCAGGACGTCTAATCTCAAACTTTCCAATTAATTAAGCATGTTACTAAATGGAATATTCAACCAGTGATAGCTGAATTAGAAACTGAACTAGTTTATTCTGCAATGTTTATTTGAACGCTATGAGTAAAGTAACTTGATGATTAGAACGTGATCACGAATATCCACATCAATAATTAACATGCTGTTTCCCAGATATCTGAAATAATGACCATTTTCGTAGTGACCGCGGAAAAGACATACTCTCTTTGATATTATCTAATGAACATTGAACGAATTACGGTATCAAGACCGTACGATTTCAAGCGCGGAGAAAGTTCTGTTTATCGTGCGTTTTTGCGACAGAACGAACGATAAGAAACGTAATAAGTGTCAAAATTTTCAAAGCAGAATTTTTCGTTTCTTGGACGGTGTCGGAGATCACGTAGGTTATCAGTTAGTTTATGGAGAAAGTAGTGTTAATGTTTTTTAGCTTCGTCTCGGAAGGCCAACACGGAAGAGTTTTCGCTGGCCTATGACGGTGCCAAAAAAAATTGCTTAGTCTGGCGCGTGGAAAATTTGATTGGGAACTGTAACTATATTACGTGCGAAAACAGTTATTCCTTCCAGACGCGACCTTTAAATCCCAAGCAATACGCTGGAAAGTTAACATTTATTTAGCTAAACTCGTTATAAAAGTCGACAATTGCGGCAGGTATTTTCCGCTTATCCTCTTTTCCTCTTATCTAACAGAATAATTTCGCTTCGCTTAGCCAGTTGGCTGTTTTTGACGAGTATACTGCTACAAGTATATTACGACAAGTTTTAATGAAAATTTATTTAACACAATTCTCAAATAACCTAAAATTTGCACACATCTCGATCCCATTTAATCTTTTTATTGGCATGTATAACAAATACTAATTTCGATTCGTATATAAAGATCACGAGCTGTTCATGGCCAGAATATTGGCATGCGTTTTATAAATTATGTATACAGTTTATCGAAAGCAGAACCTTGTCAGCTAAACTCGTCTTTTCGTTGAAAACAGAACAAAGTAAAAATTTCTCGAAGCTTCGAATCTTTAACGTTTCCTGATATTCCTTACAGCCTGTGACAGCTTACTTACTACAATATTTGTCTGTTTGCGAATTAATTACTCTCTACCTTTCACTGTCAGAATATATAAGTTATAATTAATCATGGGCACTCATCTTAATATTGATTAATGTGCTTATGGTACTTTCTTTAGTGAAAGGACGAAATGATCTAGTTCGGCGAAGAGTGTAGTGACCCAATGACAGAATTCCTAGAAGGACCTTTTATTTCGGGTTAGTATACAGCCTGAAGCGATTTAGGTATAGCAACAAAAATGTGTGTTAATGTATCGTTTTTATCGCAATATTCGAAATTGTTTCGAAAATTGAATAAATCGAACGTGCCCCTTCCAGTTATGGAACACGATTTATGTGTCATTCGTTTACTGCTAACTAATGTATGGTACACGAGCAGGTTGATTAAAAATATAATTAGAAAGAAAGGCTTCCTCTTGGGTCAGCTTAGCTGTAACGGTGCACGAAAGTGACATGTTTATTGCCAAGTAAATTTATACGGGGCTGTTACTGTTGACCACCGCAATTCCTTTGGGTCGGAGTAACCTCAAAGAGATACAATAAAAATGGCGTTAATAAATGATTCTCCCAGTCCATTGACAACCATTCTAAACTAGTTAAACCGGAATTCCGCCAGAGTCTTTCTATTTCCAGTATGAAATTGGAGAGAGTTCACTCTTAAAAAATGTTCACCCGTGTGCTCTGCGTTTCCAGTGTGTCACCTTCGGCAAATGGACCATCCACTTTCCAAGTTCATGTCCTCCGCTGCACTCTGGAATAGTAATTAGAATGGACAAGCTTTCAAACAGGAGTCGGGGGAGTCTGTTGTTTTATTTAACTCTCACCGAGGGTGCCAATTCGTCAACCCACGTCGTTCACACAATTAGTCGATCGAACGTCGAACGTCGAACGTCGATCGGATGTCCATTAAAATTCCTAAGTCACGTGCTACTTCCGCCAATTTCTGCACTCGATAGCATCATACATACATACATACATACATACATACATACATACATACATACATACATACATACATAGGTACGTGCGATTCGTTCAATTTCAAAGGGAACGCTGCGCACGCAAAGTACGATCGATATCCGATCTGTAATAGTTTAATTGCAATTTCTGTTCCGAAAGGAAATTGTTTCCGTTACTCGGAATGTTTAGGTCTGTAAAACCATTGCAGTTTCTGCTAGAATAATAATAATCGGGGCAAGATATAATAAATCGAGCTCGACGTTTATTACGGGGTGATTGAAAACGTCGGATAAATTATATTTGATTTACACTCGTTTTTACCATTGTCTACATCTGAACACGCGTGTAAGCATTTTGTCGTTGCTGCTTGAAAATAAAATTTCAGCTTGTAAAAATTGTGGTAGTCATCGCGTACATTAACTGTTTAAGCTTTCTTTTGTCCAGCACTGCGAGTCTCCCATTTTTCATGGAAATTATCGCCAGCGCGGCGGCAATTAGGGGACGCGTTTGTTTCTGTACAAAGTGACAAAAAACATTATGAACGTGGATAGACGCAAATTGCAGAAAACACGTTTTCACTTTCTCGCGATTAACGCTCTGCGGAAGAAAATGCGCGGGCCAGTGTTACACGCGGAATCCATCGTTCGGATTCACAACCATCTTCCATCACAATTCCACCGGTGTATAACGCAGGAGGTTTCACTTTGATCGATCGAGCCGCTGAAATACAATTTCCGTCCTGCACACTACCAAACGCCTTCGAGCTATCAAGCTGTTTCTCGAAAAAAATCTTAAACATTATAAGAACATCTCTTGGATACTAACTTTGTTTCTTGCCTTGCTTCCGATTGCTATGTACAGTTGCCATTGAATTATAAAAATAGTTTTTTGCGTCCAACGGTCTCTATAAAATTGCGCAGTAATCAAAGTTGGACGAAAGTCAATCTTTCGATCACGATGTATTCATCGAACTGGCTTCAAAGGCGGAAAGAGACAGGCGTCAACGTCTCCCGTCGTCGGCTCTTGGAAAACAGAAGACGTCGATTGGCGTCTTCCGTTCTCACAATACGTTATGAAAGTGTCAGTGTCGGTGTCCATGTAGTTTTGAGCCGCGCGGCGGCAGTGCATATATGTACGTGGTTTCTTGTTCAAATATGTTTCGCGTCTGGCGAAGAGTAGCCGTTGCCGCGAATCGGATTCTGTGCCTACGAGGGCGATCAGCGAAGCAATTTAATGACGGCGAGCGTGTTAATAATTGGTTTTGCAAAAGCGTAATGTTTCGTGTACCGTTAATCTCTAAGTTAGCCGGGACGAATTCGATCGGACATCGAGTCGTCCCTGAGGCCGTCTCGGTAAGCCTGGCAACGAGCGATTATATTCCCGGTAACGGTACAAAGTGCAGCGCGCATGGTGCATTTACGATAACCGAGCTAGGCCGTGGCGTAGCGCCTTCGTAGATGCCTATCCAGGTAGAGATATAGTCGAAACTTTGTGACCTGGAACGAAACGACGGTCCCGTGGATATGCGCCTATGCTGTCTACAGTATTACACTTAACTACATATATGTACACGTGGATACACTTGGAACGATCGTACGTTCACCCCTCGCGTCAAAAATACAACGTACACCATCAATTCGATCGCTTCACAATCGATTTCTAATCAAAATTCCTCCTTCTCACGCGTAAGGAGTTTTTTAATTGTGCACGCAAATATGTATATATCTACGGTTTTCTTTCAATGGAATTGAATGTTCTTCGATACACCAATCGATACAGCTCTCTCTCTCTCTCTCTCCCTCTTTTTTTTTTGTTTTCGTTGGCGTTTAAAATGACGAATTTGTATAAGCATCCGGAGACTACCAATTAACTTTGGTATCGCTGCGCTGGTCACCGGTAACTCCTGTAGCGCCGCGCGCCGATGGCAAATCGCCGATCTCTTATGACCTCCATAGGACAGCGTATTACATTCATCAGCGTAACAGAGGAACGACATATTATTCGATACCCGCGGTATAAAATTACTCGGTGGATTTATTGGATGATCCCGAGCGAGTATCGCGAGTATTTCTCGATGACTGGTAACAGAACGTGGCAAGGCAACCCGAAGAAGAGCGCGGCAGGCGTGAGAGTCTCGAAGAAGCATGCAGCGAACCTGTCAAAGCGTAAACTAGAGATACGCTGGCTACATTCCTGTTGCTGAAGCACATCATACGCTTATACACGCCTAACCGACACACGCCCAGAGGTATGTGCGGACCGGCAAACGCGAGTTACCTAGTTACGCGTTTACCTACAGGCATACTCACCGGCAAATAAATATACTGAAAAATTCACGCCTGCGCCGACCAAGCCGGGGCGACATGCATACGCTAATTACGAATCGGACGGCGGATTTTTTATGAAAAATAAAAATTCTCTGTTTGAATTTTCATCGCTAGAGTTAGAAAACGTATTCGAGTGGCGTATCCATTACACACAGTGGTAAAAAGCCCTCGAGTACGAGAAAACGAAAGCACGGAACGAACGCGTGCAACAGGCGAGTTCCCGTATAATCGAAGAGCGACTATCCGTGTCGCGACGAGGCAGATTTGTAATTGCCAGCGTCCACGGTAATTTGTCGCTGGACGATTAACGGCCCGAAATCGGTCGGTTCGAGGTTCGTGCAGCGAGATGGTAATTTTGGCACGCTGTTCCACGCGGCGGGAATGCAGGAGACGGAAACTTGCCGCGAGGAATTCCCATTTGTACGACCGTGTGCACGAGAAAGAATGGCGCCAGCACGCCCAGAGATATTTTCGAGGCAACAAGCGCGAATGGGGTGTATATTCTCCGACGCGTGTATTACGCTCGAGCGTCGTAAAAAGGAGGAACCAAGGATGTGCATCAACGCGTAATTTACAGCCAGCGCGGAGTGATCTTTCCGGTGGATTTCGCGAGAAATATTCAGCGGCTCGTGTCGCCGGAAGTACGGAGTCACCGCGCCGCGCCGCGTCTACGTACGGTACCGCGTTGTTTCTGCGCGTGGAACCGTTCTCTGACACGGCTGGCTTTACGCACACTGCTGCACAAAATAATAATACACACGCTTCAAGGTGGGTGGTTGGAGGGGCTTGCATATCTACTTTGTCGACATCGCAACGTCAATAATTCCCAAGTTCGTCTGTCTAGTCGATTTCCGGACTAGCAAAGTTTGAGGGAAATCGAAAGTTTTTAAACAACCGAAGCGTAGATTAGAATGGGTGTTAACACGAAACGACCTTAACACGTTAAAGGATACTCTACCGGATGCCACACAGACGCAGGAGCGCGTATCCAGTGCACGGTAGATGGAATTACAAGGAGGAAGAGAATTCGTTGAGGAAGGTACCCGTTGTGACCGCCTACCTACCGTGTAAGCGTAGCCTCTAGAAGCATCCACGTATACGTATCTTTTTTCAGTTGTCCTACGAATGAAAATGTTGCGCAACCTCCAGAGTGTTTTTATAGTTGTCTGCTCGAATCGAACACTTCCGCGTTTGGATCTGATTTGAACGGGTATCAACGATAATGAGCCTGGTATGCGTTTAGGGTGGAGCGGCTAGAGTACTCGAGTCTACTGCATTTTAATTTCCGTCACCTGTTCCCCTAAGCGTGTCGAACCAGCTAACTCGAAGTGACTTGGCATAATACGAGTTCGACGGTCGATCATGCGAAAGATACGAAAAACTGTTATATACCAAATGTTTACCCTTACGCTATAGAGTCTTGTAGATTTTGATTTTCTTGTAGAATTCACTGGCTCAAAAGTTAGGCGTGCGCAACGTTCAGCGATTTTATAATAATACGATGACGATGAAAAACGATTTCAAATAGTAGTTATCTTTCGTTTTCATAAAATTTCCCAGATCTGTCGTCGACCGATTTATGTATAGAATAGTAGTATTCGATTACAAAAGCATTCGACGCTGGCCATCGTTGCTCGAGGGCAGCACACGAGGAGAAAAGAGAAAACTCAAAAGCAAGTATGATATCGACGTAATTGAATGCGACTTTAATGAGATTAGAAACGTGGGACTCGATTCGGTAGAAGAAAATATAGGTAATCCGTATCACAGGCGCGTGCACCCAGCATTTCTATAGCATCCTAAGTCACGGCAATACTCGGGTCTGCGAGCATTGCCTTTGTTTCCAACGAAAATACTGTACAATTTACGTGAGCGAATGTCGATTGCCGGGACGTAGAATTACATTGCTATCGTCTATCGACGTTTCAATTGTTTCATTCGGATCGAACTATTTTCTTCCTTTTCCCTTTAATTTCAGCAGTGACCTGATTCTCTGGGTTACACGGTATAGACGCAGTTGATTAAGAACAGTATTCTACCCATACATATAATCATCAAACAAATTGTAGGTTGCCAAAGCAATTATGACCTACAAATTATTTTAACTAAACATTCACTTAGTTTGCTATCTCTCTCTCTCTCTCTCTCTCTCTCTCTCTTTCTCTCTCTCTCTTTCTCTCTCTCTCTCTCTCTCTCTCTTTCTCTCTCTCTCTCTCTCTCTCTCTCTCTCTCTCTCTGTGTGTGTGTGTGTGTGTGTGTGTGTGTGTGTGTGTGTGTGTGTGTGTTGCTTGAACCTTGGACAATATAATAAATAAATTTGATTTTCTATCGAATAGAAAATCAGTTTTTCTATTTAAAAATAGTGCGTATCACTTTTGAAAAATATTTTCCGTGCTTGTCCAAAGTGTTGACGAAACTTTGACGTGACACGTCATGAACGTCGCAAACGAAAACGAAGCTACGCTTCTCAGGTATCGCGGCAACAGCTGACCTAATTGCGGTGTTTAACACTCGTTTAGCACATTCGTTGTCGGCAATTAACGCGACACGCAACTGCGAATTAGTTAATCGCTGAAAGAGAAAGACAGTTTTCAAGTAAACTTGTATTTCAGTTTTCAGAATCAAAAATCGTTTATTCTGCATAAAGATCCGCAGTCTCGTTATAATACCGATGTGTTAATATTAATCCGATAGCAGAGGTTCTATCGCACACACGCCATTTATCAAATCGTGTGAAATATTTGCTCGCAGACCCACAACCTTTAGACGATCGAAAACGTGACACGGTGCACCGGCCATCACTCGAGAATTACCATCTTCGATTTGGAAAGTAACGGTCTACGAGGCCAGACGATCGCGACCTTGTAGGTGCATAATTTCAATTTTCTTCGGGCTGATTTCAAATCCAACAGATCTGAATTTATTCCGGTGATTCCGGTCGACAGGCTGATGGCGGTTTCGAGGGAAACGAAATCAATCCGATCGATCGATCGATCGGTACGCGATTCTTCGCGCACGATCTCTCGCCGGTGCCGGTGCCGGTGCTACCAGTTTTCTAGTTTCGTTGCGCTATGTAGGATCGAGGCATCGACTGTTGTTCGGCCGAGTGAATGGCCTGTAAAAATTCACTTGACACACTGCCTCGGATTCGTGGGCGCCCGGTTCGCCTCGTTAATTCACGATCCCTTTAAACGATCGATTTTTCCCCCATTAATCTTAACGCTTATCGGAGATCGGTGACGTGTATCATTCGATCTGACGTAACCTTCTTTGCTGTGGGCTGTGTTTCAGGTCCCCACATATTTCTTTATACTTTTCACTTTTGCAGTTTTATCTTACAATAATGTTCGAATCGATCGGCGGGTTTTGAATCGCGTGGCGAGACGTAGGTGTGCTGTGCATCGATACCGAATCCGAGCTTGATGGAGGAAATTGGGTTTCTAACGAGTTAGATGAAAAGTACGTAAAACCTTCTCGAGTAGTCCATCCTACTCTACAAGAAGATAATGGTTGCTTTTAATGATTAATTTACAGCTTCCAGCATCATTTGCGTATTTTCTTTAGCAGCCCGGTCGGCACTCGGATATTTATGAACGACGATATAAAATTGTTTTATAGCGCACCATAAAAACCCGGTCTTACAGGGAACTTGCACGATTTCGACGATTAAATAATCGTGACTTCGTAGTGAAATTTATCGATTAACTTTACTTCGACTCGTTACCGAACGTTTACAGCGTTGTAAACTTTGCGCTTTCCACTTCATCGAGCGTACGTCAAACGCTTTTCTATTCTTCCTTTCAGTTGCGTTCATTAATTGAGATTTATGTATTTTTGTGAAAGTAACTCTGTCAAGAGCATTCGTCTTGCAGCGATGGCCCGCGCAGAGAATCCGTTTGGCACACTGGCTCGGTTTTGCACACGCCATCGCACGCGCGATCAACTGTCCGGAAATATCTATCGCGTTTTCTTCCGACACTGTCCATCCTAATAAGCGTACAGCGTACATCTACATGCTCCCGAACGATAAGATCGCTACAATGGGCTGTTAGCGGAAAGTAAACAATGGACACATTCGATTAGCATCTTTGAAAATTTACGGTCATTGTCGTGTGTAATTGGATCAACTATATTGCAAATCGTTTCTACCTACTTTTACTTTTACACGAATCGCATCGCAAGATCTTGTACATATAGCACGTATAAGATCTTCGTCATTAGATTCCGATAAAAGAGTCGTATATGGTTGGAACAATAAAACCTACAAAATCTGATGACCTGTGACTTCGGAAAAGGAAGGTGCGCGTTACACCAAGAAACTTGGATTTTCCAGAATAATCGGCAGTTTAGCATGCGGCGTTGCGCATGCTAGATGGATCAGGAATCCGGTTATCGGTAGACGGAGTACACCACCGGGAAGAAGCGTGTAATTTGTATACTTTCAGTGATTTCGCGGTTCTTACTTCGTGGCTGAGAGACGATTATTAAAAGGTCGGCTCAAGTTTTAACGAGTCTCTCGACCGAGCGAAAGAGTGTCGGTTCATGGTTTATCGTTCGCGGTCCCGATAACTTCCCACGGTTGATGGAGCAACAAGAACTTGCGATAACGTATTCACGAACGAATACGCGTCGAAAGCGACCGAAAGAAAGTCTTTTCCCCTTTCCTAATGTTCCGGGGCTGGCCATAAATCGCGTGCGATGCAACGTGAAATTTTTCCTCGGCGGATGCATCGTAACAGCGCGTTAAAATCTGCGCGTGTTGCGTCTGGAAATGCAGCCGGCATACGGGGTAGGTCGTGAAACAACGACGCAATGCCGTTTGCCAAAATATTTTTCGCGATGGAAAGTCCGTTTTTATCTCCTATCGGGAACAAAAGCGAAACGTTACAAACTACCTATGTACATACATATGTCCTAGAACGAAGTTACGCGCGAATCCGCGAGAGACCTTACAAATAGAGAACACGCGGACAGAAGATTTCCTCGAAGGAGGCGGACCACGAGATCTCGACTCATTGGTAAAAGTGTCTCTCCCAGCTCTCTTGTCGCCGCGGACTCGAGTTAGAGCACAAGAGTAATCTGTTACGATACGCTTGCTTCTATTAAACTTCTGTCCGCTGCTGTAACTTATTCCCTTGTTTTGACTTTCACGAGCCGTCGCTTATCTTATAAAGAGGATTACTACACACCTACGTAGAGGGAACAAAAAGACAAATGCGGTCAAGTTACATGCTCCTGCTTGCTGGAAATTTTAACAAATACAATTGCGTTCGTGTTTAGAAGAATGTACATACAGGAAGTACATTAGGTATTACTTAAGACAGGCGCGTGTTACGAAATAGACACAAATAAGAAAACATTGCACTAAAATATTAGTCTCCAGGTAACTCTCTGTACAGAGAAACCACACTTTCCGTCACGAAAATGAAAGAGAAACCTGTCGCGCGTCTCGATTGTTGACATTTATTGTAGGGATACGCACGTGTGCGATCGACAAAGCGTGGCGGCAACGGGCGATATCGTAGTTGCCGGCCAAAAGAACCGCCGATCTCGGCGGAACGCGGCGGCCGCCAAAGACGCCCTTTGGTAATCTGCCGACACCGCCATACAATGTATGAACGAATGAGTATAAGAGGACGGGATCGACCGAGAGCGGCTAGTCAAAATCTCGCCGTCGAACACGCGCCGTGAAAATAAATAAAACATATTAAACCCGATACGTCTAAGAGTTTCTCGCCCCTACATTATGACAGACGGAATAGTACACGGGAAAGCAACGCACAAAATATACTTTATTATAGAAAAAGAAGGGAGCGTGATTATTTTCATTCTTCCTATAGACTGGAATCGTGTTACGATCTCTTTGATAACGCATACATATATGGAATTACATGTTTGAAAGAACGTTGCGCGTATTTTCTCATGTCACGTAGTCTCACAAATGACACTCGGGGGTAGTGTACATAAAAGAAGAAAGGATGAAATTGGATTCGGTTTACAACTGCGGCACCGCCTTGAAAACTAGAACACAGGTGCCGTGCCGTGCCGTGCCGTGCCGTGCCGTGTCGTATCACGCGAATACACAATACGTGCGAGGAATATAAAAATTCCTTCGTCCGTAACCATCTGAATCGTGGTAACCGATTTATTCATATGTATCTCGTTCAGAATGTAATACAGGGTTCACACGGGATCGTAAAATCTCCCTTAATTACACCGGTCACAATAGCCACCGTGTGTACACAACGCCGCCGTATCGCAATCCGCACCGGAAACGCGTTCATTCCCAAAGCGCCCGAACACGCCGAAAATAAAAACGACGCGACGCGAAAATAAAAGCGTTCCCTGCAAAAACGTTTCCTAGGCCTTGTACATTGCAAAGTTGTTTTTCCCGTATTCGTCGCGAACAGGGAGCGGTATCCGTAGAACGCGAGACAACTTTTCCTTAATTAAAATACAAGAAAGGTGAGAATAGCACAGTTTAACTTGCCCGAGCGACCTTAGCCGACCGCCGCGCCGGGCAGGCAACTTGGAATTGGTTCGAATCGAGATTCTGTCACCTGTTGCTGTCGACGAAAGAAAAATGTCCATTTAACCGCCCGGGTAGGGGGGGGGGGGCGGGGGGAAACACCCACCAAATCAAATTTGTCGGATTCAAGGTCAATTTCTCGAACAATACTGTGAATATAAAAAATTGTTTTCCGTACTATGTATCGCGTTAATCATAAACAGTGCATTCTTTTGCTCTGCCATATTTTCAAATAAAGTTGGACAATAATAATACAAACACCCTGTATATTTGAAAACGAATATTGGCTTCTTTTGCTGTCGAGATGTGCAACCCTCCCATGCAGGAATCTAATACCGTGTGAAAAATATGATCGTGCTTACGGCTGGAAAGTAACCATATTTCACGAAGCAATCAACAATCGTTCGGTTAACGAATACACCGACCAATTGAAATGTATTCATACGTCACTGACAACCGACTTCATCCCGAGAAGCGACACTTGACCCTTAGCGATACTAACAATGCGATGGGTATCATAGCTGTTTGCAGAACAAAATTACAAAACAATATAGTGGTCAGTGCAAGAGCATACGGTGATTGATCATTCCGAACGTTACGGCAATAACGTGTCTGTCTGTGCGAGTGCGTTGCCAACACAAACGCGCGTAAGAAGAATAGACATTCCCGAAGTAGTTGTGCCGAGCTAGTAACTTCGATCAGATAAATGATTGTGCAGGTAATAACAAAGAAAATGAGTTACCTTTTTGATCCCCCTCGGGGCTTTCACGGATTCATCTTTCGCCATTAGTATCATTCGTGACTCTTGTTATTATTTTGCGAAAATCTTTTCCACATTTCAACAATGTGACGTACAGTCGCGTCAGGTGTCCTTTCAACAACTCGGGTTCAAATATTCATTTTGGGGTGACGTTGTAAAGTGTACATGTGTGTATGTAGTACCTTTATAAAATAGGATATGTACATATATGTATATGTATTTCGCATAAAACGTTTGATTTCTGGTAGAACGATTTTGGTTTTTGCCGATTTATAGCGTCCAATTACGGTGAAACATCATTATTATTTAACGAGACCAAATTCCAGCCAGAAATTTAGAATTATTGCACTCGCTACAAGTTTTTGCGACATCAGGAGAACAATACGAGTCAGATTCTGGGAAACACGGTGAAAGCAAATCGAAAGGGTACAATCAAAGGTGCACTTGGCCTTAAGACTTTCATTGCATACCTAATTCTTGGATGGCGGCAATTAATGGCTCCGTTTTCAAGCAAAAACACGGCACGACTTCCTTAATTATTCTGTCCTGAAACTGCAACGTGATTCAGCATTGCCAGTGTTCGTATCTGTATGCCTACCTGTTAATTCGTTCGTCTCCTTCCGTGTGACCACTATATCTCGAAAGGAGAATTTCTAGAACTTTGGTTGTCGTTACCTTGCATACATAATTAATTTTTTACAAGGCAACATAACAGAGCTGCTTTTTGTGCTTGGTAGCTTCGATGATCCTCGGTCCAAAGTATTTTAGTAAGAGCATTTTGTTTTTGTTTTGTTTTTTCTTGTTTTTTTTTCGATAATAGCCGCGCACTGTAACGACTTCTCAAAGAATTAATGTTACACGTATGTATGTATGTATGTATATTGTATACCGACATTACCGACCGTGGTAGGCGCATTTTCGTGGTCGACTATTCATTCCTGTTGTTTGAAATACGAGTAGGGGACAAGGGCTGGAAAGTGTTGTGGTTTACGAGCAACCGACGGATAAACTCTCCCCGATTGAGTTTCCCCCGTTTGCAGTAATCACCGAGAGTTGTCTAGCAGTCTTGTAATTTCCGTTTTCTCTGATGGAATCGTGCGCCCGCGTTCATGTGTATGTAAGTTATGCGAACATTCGATTTATAGGTTGCGTAATTTTTTCGAACGAGCCGTGTCAACGTTGTTGCAGAAATATTAAATAAATTCTATGGGACGTTAAATCGCAGCGACCTATCGAATGCCCATAACGTTGGTGAAATACGCTTCGGACCACGGTTCTCTCGGCATTAAATAGTCGAACGCTTCCAAAATCCGAGTAGGAGTATCGTCCAGATACTTACTTCGGAACAATTTTCTATCGAATAACGCCGGTGATGCAATAAATTACTGTGACGGAAGTGAATGCGGCACTTGGTTGACTTCTGAACAAGACCCGTGACTCATGCACCGCCCTGTGTGGGTTGCGTTACCAACCGACATCTACAACATTTCATGAAAAATTGCAAAGAAATCAAGGAGAAGAATACCTCTATTCGTAACTCTAACTCTAACCCCATCACCCATGTGCTTATCGCTTACGATATAGTTGTAACTCGTAAATAATACCGGATAAAGTGTTCGTGTCTGACTGTGAAAATATCATAAAATTTTCTATATTTAAGCATAGAAAATGGGAAAAAATTATTTTCATTAAACTTTACATGCATCGAAAAAAGTAAGCATCAAGATCTCTGATTATGCTAGCCGACGCGGTTCCCACGTCAAAGCGTATCAGGAAATGCGACTCGATTATAAACTGGACAAAGTAAATGTGAACGCGCTGACCTGCCTACGCTACGTGCGGAAAAACAAAAGGCAATAATACCGACTGGAATTGAACCGAACGAATGCGGAAAGGTCGAGTTATTATCGACGTTCGCCGTTGATAATAATGTTTACAATAAGCCGCGTGGGCGTCGAACAAATCGATCGCGCATCAATCGTAACGCTCTATCGGTTCGTGTTCATAAATCGTTCGGAAACGTTGCGGACAAAACGGCTCGTTTAAACGCATATCTAATTATCGCGTCGAGCCTTCTCACACATGTATCGCGATTTATACTTTCACTTACGCCTTACGGGAACTGCGAGCGCGGATACTTTGTTATTTCGTTGCGTTTGATTCACGGCGCGGCGCGGCGCGGCACGGCGCGGTGGTTCGAAAATTTCTCGAGATTAAAAGCGCTTCTTCCTTATGGCCAATTTGTTCTGCATATTATCAGCAATTTCGTACAGAGGAACCAAAATATAATTCCAGTCGCTAAACACTCCACTGTCCTTCTAATTGCTTTCCAAGCGGAAAACAACTTGTAGCATCGAATTGCTCGATCATTACCGATTATGAGTAGGGAGTGTTTCGTGTTGCATTTAGTCACCTAAACTCAAATCGATTTAACGACCGATGGAGAATTCGTGATTTATGATCTTACCTGAACGAACACCTCAATACGATCGCCCGTTATGTTTCAGCGATTACCAAGGTCCCCGTAGCAATAAAATGTGAGCCAATAAACAAGCAGAAAATAAGATTTACGAGGATGACGAGACTGCAATTATTTACAAGAATTTGGAAGATTTTCTGTTTATGCATTGCATGTCGAGCCTTTACCATTCAGATGATCTCTATGTAAATACCGTATATAGTAAATAGTTGAACCAGTTCTTCAAATTCCTGCATAACAATGAATTAGTTGAAAAGTTTAACCACAAAAAAAAAAACAAAAAACAAATAAACGTCGTTAAAGTTAAACGAAACTATGTATCTAATTGTTTGAAATAAAACAACGGGGAAGAATGATTACGACCACCGACTCTTGCGGTAAATCGAATCACGGTAATTAATTAAGATGACTTCTGTTGAAGGGTAATTGCAAAAGATAGGACTTGAATTAATCTAGGGTCGGTCTTATTTTTCTCAAAAAGAAATAAATAATAAATGGAAAAGGAAGACTCGTTTGTTTCCTTGTAGACCGACAGGTTGTAATAAACACAAGCTTATTTTCTACTTCGGCGCACATGGAAACAAAATTATCCTTTCACTTAGATTTAATAGACCTAGAAAAACACTGCTAATTCTTCCGAAGAATTTAAACGAAGTCCGTGGCGGCAGCGTGCCTTCAGCCGTGTTTCGTTATCGCTCCGATGAAGATATTTCGATGCGCATGCGATTCGAGCGGCATTTAAGATGCGCTCATCCCCGCGCACCTTCGTACAGGAAGAGAGTCCTCCTCAAGAAATCAGTTCGGCCATTACGACTACTACTTTCTTCTCAAGTAAATGACCCACCTTCGAAACGAAGTGTAATTTGTTCCTCGCCGATGAACGACGATTAACATCGCCGGAGGATTTAGGTGCGAACGTACACGAACGAGACAATGAGGAACGATCAGGAAGGACCAGGAACAATGTACGCTTTCCAGAGGATAGCCTCGAGCCGGCTCGAGAGTCGTGATAGACCGAGACAAAGAATGGTCCCCGATGTCCATTAGCTCGGCCATTTTTCGTTTTATAATTAATGCCCGTGTCGTGTCGTGTCGTGTAGTGTCGCGTAGTGTCGTGCCGTGCCAACCGATTTTGCCCAGTTCGGACGACAAAGGCGAAAATCATTTCTATCGATAGCCATGCATGCTTAGGAAATTCACAAAATTCTTGTTTTCTATATTAACTCTGTTACCCTCGCGGTGTCTAGGCATCGATTAAAATTTAATGTTCACACTCCAATTCTGTTGAAATCTTGTGTTGTATCAATTCTATATTCGTTACCGGAGAGTTTCACTATTTTCATCCATACACTCTTGAAACGTATATTCGCGTATCTTACTTTCACAGCAGTACTATTTGGGAAATTGAAATCCGTCGTGGATATTTCGTGCGGGGTGAGAGGGCAAAGCCCAAACAAATTCCAGCATCTCAAAAAAAAAGCTCAAGCCGTTTGGTCCAATATGAAAAATGTAATTCGTTTTTGAAAGGTGTACAAATTCCTTTTCCACCCACCGCGCACCGTACGTACTCTCCGCGCGTGCACAGATGTGCTATAATTTGTCTACAGGGCTGTATTTTTCCGAGCACTGTAAGTACGGATTCGAAGATCGAGGATACAAACATCTGTGCTGGACACTGACATTCTATGGTTCCAGGCAATCGTGGCAAATAATGCCGTGGATAACGGTTCCGCCCCACGGCCCTTTTTTCTTTCTCGTCTAGCCGAGCATCTGGTAAACACAGCAAAGGCGAGGGAAGAGAGATTTAGTATGGGCGAGTAAATACCCGCCACATTGTTGTTTCCGCTACTCCCGCTGGTCCTTCGAGGACGTGCAATTACTCTTGGGATTCCTCGCCCTCGGCTTCGGATTAGCCTGCCTCTGTACAATTAGGATTAAGATTGCACCGCGTTAGACCTTCGGAGTGTCTCTCTCTCGATTATACCTGTAGCCCGGTATACTCGAGCGTACTTAACCTCCACCAGTATTTTACTCATTGTTTTGTTCTCCCATCCGAGGCCTTCGACGAGACACTTACAGCGTGCCGCTTTTCTGTTCCGCGACGCCACGGTGGACGGCATTTCGAAGAATGAACTGTTCAAACCTGTATATTGGCGTTGTTTCGACATTTAAGATTTTAGTTTTCTATATTCTATATACATATATACATACATACATAAATACATACATATATATATATATATATATATATATATATATATATATATATAATTTTACGATCTTTTCGAATTTCCAAATTGTTATTACTGTGCAAAGTCACTTTTATTGGCCGACGCGGGCGTCCTTTTCTTATTGCCTTGCCTTCTCGTCTTTTGTATTGTATGCAGGCTGTCTCGCTGTTGAACCTTGGGGCAACCAAAATATTGGTGACAAGGAGCAGGAGCAGGGAACCGAAAATAAAAGGAACCCGTCATTTTGACCGATCCCGTAGGTCTAGCGTCAAACAATTGAATTTCTTACATTTTTACCGAATTAGTAGTTGAAGCATCGGCGATTAAATCGAATCTGGTATAATTAACAGCAACTGAAAAAGTTGACGTATGCGTGTGCATATCGAGAACAAACGGTTTGTCCCCGTAAAAGCAGGCGTGGCTAGGTAGGTAAATGTTTGGCGAAACATTTTTATATCGCCGTACGTTTGCACGCGAATCTGTGTAGAGTGTACGTACACACATACATTGTTGACAAGCAGCACCAATATATTCATTTCGTATTCCGCTCACTAGTGGGTATACGCAAAGTATCGGAATTCACGCGTAGAAGACTGCATGAACGGAATGAAAATTAAGACTTCTCTCGTTATTGGCAATAAATTTGTTACCTTTTGATTTATGAAATTACTCCATTGAATGCTACTACATCATCTTTGACATTTGTAAACTTCTCTCTATCGTTACGTATATTTAAGCCGTGCATCTAATACGAGAGTGTTTCGTAACCTTTCCAAGGGAGAAGAAAGACAATTTATCATTCATCGTTTCTTCAATTGGAATTGATTCTCAATAAACTTGATCAGGCTTGAGCATTATCGAAATCAATTGTTCGATAGATAATATGTGTTTGCTATGAGAAATTCGTGGCGAAACCATGTTTAAGCAGCAAAGAATACGCGAGTAAGCGAAACAGAATGTCTGCTACCATTATTCATATTTCTTCGTATCTACTTTTCTACGTATCTACATAGAAAACAAAAAGCAAGTATTTCTCTTTGGTCGCATTGTTCTATCGTTTTAGGACACGGCAGTCTTGCTAGTCTCCGGACTGGAACAATCACCCTGCAACACAAAACCTGACAAAAACACGATGCTCGCACTAGTACTCCGACTGTGAGAGTCATTAGTGAAAGTATCATCGTTTTTTCATCTTTTTGTTTCATGGGAGGTCGTACAGTAAACCTAACAATAACAAAAGAAGCAAAGCGCTTGATACGGCAAAGATATGGACACGTCTATGTGTAGTTGGTTATGGGATTTATATTCTCACTATACGCGTATGAACTTACAGAATATAGGGTACCTTGCTACATACGTATAGGGTAAGAGACCCAATTACTTCGCCTACATCGATTATACTTATCGTTAAAGCATAATGAGTATTAAAAAAGAGATCTTTGTCACTTTCAATCAATTTCGATGAGAGTGTAATCGATAGATTGTTTAACGTACCCGTCAGTACTTTCGCTTTCTTCGATAGAATTTTCCTACGTAACGCCGGAAGGATGCTTTACGCTGCTCAGAGGAATGACATTTACAGGGCATAATTATGCTCGACGCGTGCCAGTCTACATATCCAGTGTACCTAATCGTTTCACGGTGCGCTATCGCCGTGTGCGGGCAGAGAATTTCGTTCCCCGAGCCCCGAGCCCCGAGCCCCGAACCCACAGTTTAATTACGCAGTTAAGAAACGTAGATGTGGTAAAAATAAAATATGGTAGAAACACGAATAAACAACAATTTAATAACCGAAAGGAACGCCGACAGCTTAGGGAAGAAGATATGTAACAGTTATATAATGCGTTACCTAAACAATCCTCTGAAAGTGTTGGCGCTTTGAACTCGAATGGCAATTCCGAGGCATTACAAAAAATTAGCACGCAGCAATCGAAAACAATTTTCACATTATTAAATTTCCATGTATTAAATAAATTACTGGAAATTTTAAGTACGGTACAAGAAAATATGTACCATATAGCATTATCCTGTGTTGCGTGGAACCGTACACAATTGATTCCACGGGCCGATTTCGACGAAAAAACGGGCCATCGCTTTGTGTTCATTACCATGTAGAGCAATTGTACGCGCGACGAAAGCAAGCGCGCGCGAACCACGGCCATTGTCTCCTGATTAAATTTCGCACGAAATTCATCAGCAAATATATAACAGCATTCGGTTTGTGGCACGGAAACCGCGGCAAGGGGTCCCTAAGGATGTGAAACCAGCCTCCGCGCCGGGCCGCGCCATTCAGTACCTACATATTTATCGCCGAGACAGTAATTTTCACGTAACGATGTTCACTCGGCGCATAGGTACATACATATAGGTACATATGCGCGTGTCTTCTTCGTAAATTGCCATCTGCATGCGAACGTCCAACGGGCGAACGCAGCCGGATAGATGAAAGAAAGATGCTTTCGAACGTTCAATTACGTCGCCGTATCTCGTTAGAAAATAGAATCTTTTTGCCATTCTCGCGGCCAGCGCAGCGTTGTGCTGGCCGATTACGTCCTGAACGCATCGATGACTCGAAGATAACGATAAGCCGTAATTATTCGTACGCGATTAACTGGGAAACTGTTTCTCCTCGAAGGATTTGTTCCCTCGATGCGATCAGCCGCCACGAACGTGAAACTGGGTCCCGAAAATTGTATACCGTGGTTACCGTTCATTTTGATTGTCGCATGGTTAATTATTGACAGCAAAGCCATTTATTATGTCATCGTAGGGTTTGAAAGTTACAGGACGCTCGATGCACTTTTAGCTACTTGTTCCGAACAGTTTTACGCCAGAACTGGCACTGCCGGTTGTTTATTTCGCTTTAAACGCTCTTATATAATGTCGAGAGTTACCACGCAACGTTCCTTCTCTAGTCGAAACAGAACGCCATTTACCGTAATTCTGTAATCAACGAATTTATTATACGCAACTTGTATTCATCTTACATGGCATATTCTCGTTGACCTAACAAGTAGAAATGCTGAAAGTGTTCTGCACGGAGAATATTTGACAAACTTTGCGAAACGTACAGTAGCCGATCGAACTTGAATTTTTCCGAGACATTAGTCGGCCGACGTAACAAATTCTTTTTTTTTTTTTCTTTTTAATTGCAAGTCACGATCAGCAACAACGATCGATACGGCGATAGAACATCCCTAGAAGTGTTCGCGCAGCCTACCTTGTAATTTATCGTGATGAATTTCTACTCGTCGCGGTATCGTTAGCTCTTTCTCCACGGCGAGATTCGTTACTTGTTTCCGGTGCGTGCAAATGGCGTTCCATCGATCAAAGTTGCGGGCCGGACTCCGACTTGTTCGATCATTCGTTACGCTCGCTTAAGACGCGGTGTACAACATAGAATAGAACATACAGGAACAAGGGATGTCTCGCAGATTAGCGCTTCAGCTGCTGCACGCTAATTGACCAGCCGCTCTATTATGTGCCCATCGTATTAGACCCAGCCAGATGGATGGATATCGTGGCGACATTATATCCGCGGGTTCAGTAATTGTCGCGTGCCGCTTTTCGACGACTTTCGTTCGTTCGTTCGTTCGTTGCTTTCGATCGAACTTATGTATGTATGTAATGTATGTATATCGTACATACGTACCAAGGAACACTTGCGCTCACCTACGAGAGCGTTCGGTCTCTCGACGGATTTGTCAGGGAAAGATCGGGCCGTTGTTGCGCGCGTTCTTTTTATCAACTTTTTCTGGCCCGTGAGAAGAACCAGATTTCTCGGAGAGCGTAGCATTCTCGTGCGCGCCCGTATTTATGAATGGCGCACTCTGGCGCGTTTCTTCTGCTCGACCCGTTCGGTCGGACTAAACCCCGAAAATGTCGAAACGATTTCACCGGACGTTTTGTTCGACAAGAAACGCTTGCGTGCTGTTTTCAATGTCTGAAAGACCGTATAGAATTTCCGATAGAAACACACGGTACGGTACAGCCTCGTTTATCCGAGCTAAACAGGGGAACATAAAAAGTACTATACGGTGTATGCGACTTCGAAGGATCGTTATCTTATGATTGCACGTATTCGCGAAACAGACCGTTTTTCCCGCACCGTTACGCTTCACTCGAATGAGATGCGCCTTTCGAACGGTATGTGAAAATAAACAATAATATTTAGGACAACGGAGTCTCTCGGAATTTATGGTGCGAGCATCTTCGAGAGAAATGCTTCTAGAACGTCGTTCGTATGCTTTATGCATCGACCGGCACAATGGTGGGAACCAAGCCCAAGCCCACGTATCTCTACGGCTCACGGAAGTGGATTCATTTATCCGAGCCAATGGCAAATGTTTTTTTCCGCAGAATTCCATTTCAGCGAGAATAGAGGGGGGGTGTTCGCCGCGATATTCACTGTGCCAAACGCGAGGTGCGGTCAAAATCTCTGAGCGATCTACTTTTTTAGTACCAATCATTTTTATCGTAAACGACATTGTTCGATTCAAAGAAATCTTTTGAAAGATAAACATATTTTCTTGATTCAACGAACGATCAAGAAAGACGCTACAATTATTTAATTGGAAGATACCGTTCTAAACTATGTACCACAAATAATGTTAAAGAATTTTCTAATGTTTAGAATTACATATAAAATGTAGACGTACACGGAATAATAGGATATATCGAGTGTACGATGCTGTCAAATCGAAGAATATGGATTGCGTTAGAAAGCAATTTCTTAATGTCGTGCTTTACGTTCCGTAAAGCTGTTTACAGAAGAAAAAAAAAAAAAGAAAAAAGAAATTGTATGTTAGAGGTGCGAACAACATTATAATACATACAACGAATCGTTGACTGCTCGTTCCACTGCATGTTGTTTAGCACGACACGTGTTCTTCCATGACGACACGAGAGAAATATTACAAGTACGCTTTGCCGCGACAGTCCATTGTACGTAAATCCTGAAGAACATACCACGCTTGTCGTCGTGTTAACCTATTTGTTTATCCAACTCTGTTGGCAGAAAGTTTGTAACCGTTTATACCGAATTTTTGATAATTTTTTACATAAAAAGGAAAAAAAAACAATTCAAGCTTTATCCGAACGGTCCTGTGGACGATAAATTACGAAACGAAATGCGCGCAGCCGTCAAAGCGGAAGTGACGCGATCGCGCACGCTTCGGCCTAGTATGTATCTGCCAGCGAATTCCCACACTCGGTGCCTATGCCGGTCTCGCGCGAAAGCAAAGTGTGAAATTATATTTTAGAGCGAATTAAGGTACGTGGTTTATCGTTGGTTCGCCGGGCGCTTACACAGGCCGATCGAAAGGTGTGGTGGAAGGATAATGGCCCGGCTAGCTGACGTACGTACTCCACTTAATATCGGTAATATCTCTGAAAGAGTTTCACACCGTTCCTCGATGTTTACCGCGCTCTCGAAAGGTCAACCCGATCGAACGTTTTACACGTGCACCTGTGCGGCTTAACTTGCTGCCCCGTGCCGCGGCAACAATAGCCGGGGCCCTCTCTTTTATTTTGGCCGATGAAGAGATTAATAACGTTCCGCGAAGCGTTCTCAGGAGAAAGTATTCGGCAGGAGAATAGAGCCGATCCTGCCGGCGCGATCGGGTCGTGTGCGGGGTTATTCAAATCGAAATACCACTAGGAAGTCTTTTCCACGACTCCCCGGGGGAAAGGACTCTCTGCGATTCGCGGCAAACCAGGCCGTGATTTGAAATCCTGCCCTTCATGGGATTCATTGTGCAACATCCGCTTCGGAACCGCTCCGACTGGCCTCTGCCCTCGCAGAGCTTCCTCGCGTTTTTCGTTCCCGCGATTCCTCGCCGACGCGACGCGACGCGACGCGACGCGACGCGACGCCGTACCGAGACGTTTCGCTCGATCAAATCAAGTTCAAGGTTTCGCCGCTATGTACCACCCGTAGATCGTAGACAGCCACGAGTCTAACAGCCAATGTCTCGATACAAGTGAAAACTTTGGAACCGAAATGCCAGCTACATTCGCGGACACGCTTACTTGTTTCCAGCAAAATGGTAATTACATTTAAATCTTGATCCAAGGCGAACGGAACTACACGATCTTGGTCAGTTTGCCTATCCCCTCCACCGAGGGTATAACCCGCGAGGGGCAAAGAATCTCGAGCATGCGACACAGCATGACATGGCACTACAGTGACATAGAGTACAAGTGTCTTGCACGAATCCAGTTCGCGAGGTCACGGCATCAACGAAGCATTGTCATTAAACTCGTGAGACTCGATTACGAAGAGTGACTTTCGAACCTTGGAAGAAAAATTGATTTGTCCGTGAACGAAATCGTCGCAAGGATAGATTCGATGACCCGCCGACCAATTATTTATTGAAAGCTGTATTTACTCTTAACAGTTGTGGGTATGTACCTCCTGCTTTCCGTCAGAATTTTGGAATTTCTTGGCTAGGTGTTGCGTCTTTTTGTAAACTACGAAACAAATTACGCAACGATTTTCCTCCGCAGGCGATTCGAGTATCGCCGCTCTTCGGCCATACTTTTGGTTCATGGTTGACGTTTTCCCATTTGTTCACCGATCGGTGGCTTATATAGCGAATTACCTTATCAACGATCGCTGTGTTTATATTTACCTTGCCTACTACTATTTATGGAACTGCCCGGAAAAAATTCCGTATTTATCCGAACGATTTCGTAGTTCCTCGAAAACGATCGTGCGATAATTACAAGCTTAACGGAGCGGGCCGAGACCGTGGTGCGAAAGTGTCTTAATCACCTAAAACAAATATCTGGGCAGACATAACGTACTTTACGAGACAGATATGCCTGTCGCTGACCGAAACAAAAATATCCTTGTAGATAATCGATTCGCAGCGGCAGCGGCAACGGCAGCGGCATAGCGGCATAGCGGCCGTTTGGCGTGAGATTTCCATGTGTTTAATTCATACTTACGCTCCCGAATCGAGCAATAAATCGTTTCCTGGTTACAAGGCGCGCATACACGCGAGAAAGTTGTTCGCTCGCGTCTGAAAATGATTGTCGATGCGGAAAAAGTAACGTATCCTGCCGATCGCTCGAGTTTCGAGCCTGGAAAATCGGTCTTGTTACCTTTGCAGTCGCGTCGCCATTCAATACTACATACATATATGTACCTACTCTGCCGCATTGAAAGGACGCCGAGCCGCGCCGCGCCGCGCCGCGCCGCGCCGCAACCGCGCGCATTGTGTCTTGTGTCTGCGAGCATACCTTCTCTGTACGTATCGACGACGTTCGCTTTACATTGCAAATCGAAATGCAAATGGTTCAGAAAAATAATCGAAAGTTTACGAGGCATAACGGGCATTGCTTCGCTATTTCAACGAGCAGCTTACCCGCAAAACTGGCTTAGGGCCACACGCTTTCCCTGCAAACATTTTCTTCGTTTATGCGGTCTGGACTAACGGACGAAATCTGCTGGTGTCGACGTGTAAATACTTGTTATTCTCTCTGTTTATCTACTTCACGAAATTATTTATCACTGTACTTGGCCGCACACAGCATCTTCCCCTGCTCCGATTGCACCCAAGCAACAGATCTCGATCCTCCGATTACAAGCAACAACGCGCTAGACGTTATCGGTAAAAATCGGTAGATTCGACAGAGATGGTTCCCATGCCCGGGGACACGGGTTCGAAATAAAAGTATCAGAAGTGGGACAGCTTTTGCACGTGCATCGAGGAGGTGTACCCGCAGAAACAGATACGCGTTTACGAAATGGGAAGAAGGGAAAGGAAGAAGAAGCGGCTGCCGCGCGGAGTGAGAGTACCCGAGGAAAGATGCTCAGCACCGCCGTCGCGTCGCGTCGCCTCGCGTCGCGTCGCGTCGTCAGGAAGGGAATTACACCAGGTGAAAGAGGAGAGGCATTCCGCAAGGGAAAAAGAAAGAGGGTCGGGTAAGAATGCAGGTGGTAGGGGAAAGGAACTCGAAGAGAGGGAGTTACGTTAGCGGTGGATGGGCATTCGCCGTTTGGGCTGCACACGTTCCGCAGCTACCTAGCGATTCACAGAAGACCGGCTACCTTTGGTGGAACCGGTTGCGGTTCGATAACCCGAGTCCACCGCCGCGAAGAATCGTATCATCTGGATGGACGCTTCCGTTGGAGCCGAAAATCCACGGTCCCGTATACAAGCACCGCTCGCGACCTCGGGTCGACGAAACAGTTTCGCGGGCCGCGGAATCGTGATCTTGTGATATCGCGATCGTACGATATCCGTGCCTCGTGGGCACGTTCGCGTGTTCGTTCGCGTTCTTTCGATTCGGCTCGCCGAGCCGCGCCGCGCCGCGCCGCGCCGTGCGCATTCCCGGTCTCGCGGTTGGGACTCGCAAGTGACAAAAGTTCAGAGAGTTAATCAAATTGGAGGCGTTCCCGCGTTGTAACCTGTCGCGGCTCCGGATCCACCGAGATGAACGGGCCGAGCATGGACGTCGTCTGGGACCCGCAGACGCAAATGAACTCGTTGGAATCTTGGGATTACTCCATCGAACTCTCTTGTCTTCAAGGTCCGGAAGGTATATCGAAACGAGACTTCGTCCCCCGACCGACTCTATCGCCAATTGTGCCGTTTTGGCGGGGGTGGGCGCGGGCACGGACGGCGCCAAATTTGTGAAATTTTCTCCAACGTTTAATCGGCTGTCTTCTTCCCGAGTGGAAACACAACGAGCACGGTGACACGTGGAAGGAACTGGCACAGCTGTCCCAGGACATCCACGGTTCCCGTTCCTTTCGCGACGATCGAATTCGAGAGTATAGACGGCGCGAAATTTATACGCAACGATGATCGAGTCCAGTGTTACAATCATTTAGAATCTGTTTTCAAACGCATTTGTATTCGATGTGACAATCCCGATGCCCGCAGTTCCTGTTTACATACCTGCTCCGAATCAAATTCGGAGTAACATGCGTACACCGAACCATGAATATTGTTTAACGATTATCACGTTTGTATCACGAATTTCACAACGCTCTCGTTCCCAGTAATCGGATGTTAGAAATCGCAAAATTATTAGGAAGAAGTAAATCTGCCATTCGTAAAATAGTAAGAAAATCAAAAATCACCTACTTTGCAATAAAGTTCGGAATTTTTCGAGCAATAAAAAAAAAGAAGATCAACTATTTTTCCTCTAAAACTGATAAAAAAAATTGGACCTCACGCTACTTGTACAAAGTCCAGATTCCGGATTCCAGATTCCAACCGCATCGAGCATTTGTGGGCAGAAATTAGATAACAATTATCCAAATATGGCAATTTGAAATAGTTTGAGAAACGAACGTTGATTCCGTATTATCGCACGGTAAAAGTGACTGTAAAAAATGATATTTCGTGCCCACCTAACTGTTACCCACCTAACCATCGATATCCAGAGTGCCGAGTTATAGACTGCCGAGAATAGGTAATAGAATGTCCCGCAATAAATTAACTGTTCCTTCCTTTCGTACAAAGTGCATTTCAAGCAGTCGTTTTCACGTAATTAGGTATCTACTTGATTTTACATGGTTTGTTTCTTAGTCCATACGTATCTCTATTTATAAAATAACCGAAGGTGGTAAGGCACCCGATTACCGTTGTAGGCGTGCCAACTAAATCGAGCTAAAATAAAAAATTCCACAAACGTTGATTTCTGAATAAATTGGGTCTTATAAAGTCGTCCGCGGAAGTGGGAATTTGCATAAACGTATTCGCAGGCTGCTTGCAACGCGATAGAATTTCCCAATGACAGTTGCTGGCGTGAGAAAAATGCGGTTAACAACAGGAACGACGCTTGACGGCGTTACAAACGAGCGAAGGTTAAAAGGTTCGTACACCGAAGGATTCGATAAAAGCATGGCGATCGTCGGGTCGGGCGAGCATTGTGGAGACGGGCGACAATAATGACAACAGGGGATGGTAAAGAGAGAACGGTAGTTGGGTCGTTTGCTCGGCACGAAGGTCCTTGGCCCTAGCTGAAACACACAGCTGTGTACGTTCGTTGCCCGTGGGCTCGTTGGATTCGAAGTCTTTGCCTCGTCAGTTTCAGGACGACGATGACGACGCCGCGCCGCGCCGATGCGACGACGGAATGCCATAAATCGGACCAATCGCCGTCACCTGTTTTCATTTGTTTTCAACGTCGGCGTCGCGTCGCGTCGCATCGTATTAGTTCGATTCGCTAACATTTCAAATCGGCCGAGTTTAATTAATACTACTAGCTCTACTAATCGTTTTCAGAAAAACTTCTAATTAATCCGCACTCGATCTATTAAAATGATAAAGTACTAGGAACACTTCAATTTTCCATGTTACACGCACTCCCAATTTTATAGACAATTTAATAAAAAGGATGATAAATGAACAATTTCGTTTGCTAATCGACGAATTTACGATATTAATGCAGACGGGAAAGCAGCCATTTCTACTAAAACTTTGCGTGTGAATAATGATACGATAAATTACCGACAATATTGCTGTACTCGTGAAAGAAGATAGCGGCATGAACACACATACTACGGAATATTACTTGTTAAATGCTAACGTGTCTTTCAAAAGTCAGAACAAACAATACACGAGCTAATCACATTTTATTCCCCTACATCTTTCTAAATTTAATTTGCAATCTTCACAAGTTTTTGTAATTGTTAACGACTGAGCGAATAGCTGAATTTGCCTAGATAAATTACTTTTCATATGTTCGATGTTCTTAGTGGAATTTCGAGTTTACAGAACAGCTATATAATAATAATATTTATAAAGAATTTATTGTCGTCAAAGTTTAAATCTAGGCAATTTTTCGAAAATTAAAAATACAATCAAGTTCAAATACTTCTTGGACCCATTGTAGGTGCACGCAGAGTCGCCAGATTAGGGGAATTGGCTTGAATCGAGGGAAATACAGCTACCCTCCTCCTCCCCTCTATCTCTCTCTCTCTCTCTCTCTCTCTCTCTCTCTCTCTCTCTCTCTCTCTCTACTAGTACCAGATTAATCACGTGACATTGTGACAAATGTAGAAAGGGTAGGTAGAGTGGGGAGACAAGTCTTAATCTGGCGACTCTGGGTGCGCATACAATAGGAGTCTGTAAATCTATTACCACCGCCTTAAATAGCACCATAAAACGATCGTTTAAAATATGAATAAATCTAATTGACTGTTATCTCTTTTTCAGATCTGCAGTTAGCGGCAGAACTTGGCAAGACACTCTTGGAACGGAATAAAGAGTTAGAGAACATCATTAAACTGCACCAGTCCACCGTCGAGGAACAGGCACAAGAAATCGAGGTAATTAAATGCTCACTGCATTACAATACATTTACGTCGATTGTGTTTCGTTTGAATAACCAAACGTACAAACTGTTTTCAGTATATGAAAAAACAAACCGCTGCGCTAAGAGAAGTAAACGATTCACGGCTAAAAATTTATGAACAGTTGGAAGTGAGCATTCAGGATTTAGAACGAGCTAATCATCGTCTTGTAATAGAAAATACCAGCGACAAAAAACTTATCAAAAGGTACGAACAAATAATCTTTGATGCGGGGTCTGAGTCGCCAGATTAACACTTGTCTCCTACCCTTCCCCTTCGACGATCCTATCACCCCGCGCTTCCGCCAGGATCCGGTCACGTGACTAATCCGGTACTGGCTGAGAGGAGGGGTAACCGTATTCCCCTCGATTCGTGTCCAATTCCCTTGATCCGGCGACAACACTCTGTGCGAGCCATGAAAGACGCTACGCGGAGGGAGCGAGAGATTCGCTTTGTCCGAGCAAGAATAACGCACGGTTTCTCCGTAATTCTTTGACAGCCAATGTTCAACGATCGAGACCCTAGAAGCTCGGTGTGAAGAGCTCCAGAAGAAAATCGACGAATTACACGAACAGCATGAAAGTCGACTTCGGCAACAGACCACGAATCAATCGAAGAATACCGCGCAAACACAGACAGCACTATGGAAAGCATCGGTCACGCCGGGTGGCGGCACACAAGAGGTATTTAATATTCATAGAACTCATTTCGCAGGATATATCTCAGATATCTCGTCCGATTATCGGCTGCTATACCGTTTACCACTGAACATTAAACGCCGATGAATCTCACAGTTTCATCGCTGAAAAGAGAGTCGCGATCTCGCAGTATAGAACACTGCCTGTTCAGATGCGTTAAAGCAAATTTTATTTCGGCTGACAGATGCTTTTGCAACGGGGCGGAAGTAACTGTTAAAAGAAACTGTTGTCTTATAGACGATCGAGTTATCGAGGTTCACCTATAGTTACAGAGAAAGAGTGAGTGAGAGAGAGAGAGAGAGAGAGAGAGAGAGAGAGAAAGAGAGAGAGAGAGAGAGAGAGAGAGAGAGGGAGCTATGCCAGTTAGACCATATTGAATTATGAAAATATTTTCAGAACGCTACCGAACCTGAAGCAGAAATGACCGAATTGCTGAGACAGTTGCAAGACGCGCGGAATCAAAGAGCGAGGGAGCACAAGAAGGCAGCGGACCTTGGCCAACAACTTGCTACCTTGCTCCAGGAGAACACTGCACTGGAAGAACAGATAACTATTTTGCGCAGCAAAGCGCAAGATGTCAAAAACCTACAAGAAGAGATCAATGCGCTCGAAGAAGTGAGGTACGTTATTTTGTTCAGCTATCGGTAACTAGACTTGCGGATCTTTATGCAAAATCAAAATTGTTTCAACTGCAAGACGGAAAAGTCAAACTGAAATTTCAGTCCTCGTTTAATTATCTTATTCAACCGACTACTCATGAATCGTATTATGTTTGCAGACGGGGGCATTTATGTGGACGATGCTTGCGGGGAATGGAAACAAAAACGCACGACGAAATTTCTGTAATGTTGGATCAGGAAGAATGCGACGTCATGAGTATGGCGGAGTCGCTAATTAGCGATAGTCAACGCGACATCGAGTCATTAACGCAGGTAAATTTTTTGGCCTACTTTTGCAAACGTTGTTTGTTTCGCCGATCCTTATCCATGCACGAGACAATTTTATTATTTATCTTTAATATTTATATAAATATTATTTTTCGGAACTTGTCACGGAGCAGGTGCTGTAACCCCAGTTGTCGATCTCTAGTTTACATGTAGCGTGCCCCACGAACCCTTTCCACCTCGAATATTTCCGTCGTTTATAATATGAAAACATGATACAGAAAACTTGCATGCTATGGAAGGCATTTTATATGGGCGAAGGCGTTTTGGAGATTGCAAGCTCATCTTCGTCTCTTTAAATAGAATAGTCATTTACCTTTCGTATCGCGCATCGATAGAGTTTCAAATTCAAAAAATGATCGACATACCGTGATTTCGTCGGTAACGAAAACAATATGTACATGGACAGTTTGAAATTCGAACCATGAAACCGCGAATGATTGGTATGAAAAAGGCCCGTCATTTCACATACATACATACATAGAAAACTACATCCTTCGAGTGTCTCGAGTGAATGATATTCTTAACAATGGAAGTAATCTAGTTTTATTTGCTTTAGGAGAGACTCGCAACAATCATTATGAAATCCAAGGCAAAAAGAGAGAATAAAGAATTTCGTTCCTCATTATGGACAACTATCGCGTGTATATGGAAAGCACCGTCGTTGATTCTTGTGTTCTTCCACACGATACGGTACATAAAGAACGAGTGCGTCGTGCCGTTGTTGTTGAAACCTTTTCGAATACCGATCTTCATTCTCAAAAAGATTTTTACGATCAAAGATCGCGTAAAACTGCTCTAAGATATTTAGTATATTCTATTTTCAACTAATTCAAATCTACAGTAAACTATGATATTTGACCAGAGAAATCACTCAACAAATAATCATCGTTCAATTCCTATTGCGTATAGTAATAGCAAATATTAAAATACTCGTTCAAAATACTGGTTTCCATTAGTTGCACATTAATTAGAACCAATAATTTTCTTGATTGTTTTCTCTGCTTAAGCAGTCGATACGGTAGAGAAAGATCTTTAATCGATTAAGCCTGAAACGGGCTTACCTTTTTTCATTAACACAAATCTACGTATTCGCAACAGCTACTATAGTTTATAGTTTTTATATCAAAGACGCTTTCAACTCGACATCTTCTTCTTGACATTATTCCGATATTTTCGAAAAGAAACAAAATCAGTTCGAGAACATGTCGGAATGTTAAACATGACAATAAATATTCGAAAAATACTTGAATTCGATTCGCTAAGGTTCGGTGTAAATAAAATGCGATGAATTTTATTATAGTTGAACGTTTTGACGTTAGTCAAAAATAGTAACGAATTTAGTTTGACATAATTCATTTCGATGAAGAAAATAGTATCGTTAAACTCTCTCGGATGAAATGATTCTTACAAAAGAGCGCAACTGTGTGCTCTTTAAGGACAACGAATGTACAGGGTGCAGCCGGACGGGTGATAGAACCGGCCGGGGGATGATTCTACTCGTTAAAATAAGTCGAAAAAGTGGAATAACATTTTTTGGTTCGCGTGCTATAATAGTATATATTATACAACTGTATGTACAGGAAATAGAATTGGTTGATTATGATCAGACGATTCGTACTCGCACTCGTATTCGATGCATTCTAAAACTCGATTTTCTCGAAAACGAGGCGTCAAACGAAAAACTGTTCTTCCCTTTTTTTTTTCTTACTTTTATATGTAGAATCATCCCCTGCACGGTTATACCACCTGTCCGCGGATACATCCTGTATAATAGCATACAATTGACCTTGGTAGAATTTTTACAAATTATTGTAAGAACATTTTCTATACCGTAAATAACAAGAAAAGTGTTTTCCAAAGACATAATAAGACTGCTTTAAATTAACAATCTAGAAAGTGTAATGATTATATTCGGTAATGTAGTCGTTCGCTGTAATCGTGTAAAACCATCAAGTAAATTACGTTTGGTGATGCAGGTATTTTTTAGAGTTAGTTTTGCTTAGTTAGTCGGAAATATTTATAACTTGTCTTGTTTAATCGGCTTGTACCATAACCGTTATATTATTGTTAGCGTATCTAGTCGAAATATTTGTTAAGACTCTGTTGTAAGGTGTAAGTGCCAGATTTATATGATCTTAAATAAAGTATATTTTTTCAATAAACACCGTTGCTTTCTCTTATTTAATATCCTATAAATCTGGCGCCTCCTTATCACAAATCCAGTTATCCTTATTTTGAAAACAACTCTACCCAAATTTCTATGATTCTATTTGTCGTTGGAACAAAATGCCGATAAATTTAGCAAGTTTGTAGTTCATACATTTGAAATAGTTGGAAAGAAACCACCAAGATTTCCACGAAGCGAAAAAGGCGTTGGCTAACTGAGAGTCTATTTTACTTTTCATCGAGATATACAGATCGAGATGTAAATTCGAATGTTGTCGTTGTTGAAAACCGAATCGAACTCCCCATAGATACATACCGAGACACCGAGACGTTCTCTAGAAAAGATTTAGCCCTGCAGGTGTACGCGTACGCGTATACGAAATATACAAATCTATCGGTTGCAGGACTTGAATCACGAAGACAGCAACTCCATCGATCTGAAGAATCCGTACAGAATTCTCGTGGAGAAGTATCAAGCTCTGTTAGAAGTCCAAAGACGTCCTATGCCGCGGCGGAAGGACGGTGTGCCGCCAATGTCCTTGCAAGAGGAGCTGGAGATGTCGGGCGAGTTCAACAGTTTCCAGAACCCATCGTTGGAGGGGGATTTGCAAGCAGAGTCGACGAAATCGATCGTTGGGAACGGTACACGTGCCAAATCGGAGATCTGCGGTAAGAAACCGTTCTCCGCCACCCCGACAGACTTCTCCGAGGCGGAGACCTCGTCTTCCGGATTCCAGGACGAGACTAGCAACAAAATGACGCAAACCGAGGAGAGGCCTGGCTCGTTCCTTTGTTCGATCGCCGACGGCGAGGACTGCAAGTTTAGCATTTACGACGACAACAGCCCGTTCGAGAGCAGATTCCGTAAAACGCCCGAGTACCGGCCAGTATTCAGCCAAATATTCAGTGTTCTTAAACGAGCGGCGGAAGCGAAGGACGAAGGCGAGAAGCTGCCGCTGTTGGACGATTCGACGAGCAGCACGACCGTCTCGCAGCCACAGTCCTCGGCATTGGCTCAGGAGGACCTCCCCAGCGAAACCACGGACGATAATCAGAGCGTTGTGTCCTCTGTCGTTGCCTCCGTCGTGTCCGAGCCCCCCTACAGGATAAAGACCCCGACATCGCAACTGAACGCAACGAACGAACAACAAAACAACGAGCCTGCTCGCCACGAACACGCGAAACACGGGAAGCTCGAGGGCAAGAAGCACGGCTACCACTTGGACTATCTGAGCACCAGCGTTCACATCTCGAAGAAATCCTCGAGGAAACATTCGAGCAGGAGAGTGTTGCACAACGATCTTCCGACCACGCCGGACGTGATCCCGACGACAAACGCGAAAATCGTCTCCGCAAAGTCAAACAGCAGCGGGAAAAAGAAGTACAGGCCGTTCAACGTTCTCGAGCAGAACAACAGCCCCGTGTGCAACGATTTCAGTTATGCGAACAGGACGAAGGAGTCGCCGCGGACCGGCAGACGAACCAACGTGTACACGCGCAACAATACCGAGCAGCACAATAACAGTTTCGAGTACAGGGACTACAAGCCGAGCGCCGCGTCGGAAGAAGTCGCCCGCCTGAAACGCTTGGAGATGTCCTACGCGGAAGTCCTCCGGTTGCCAAACAAGTCGAAAACGAGCAATCGTAGAAGTTAAATCGTTCGTTAGTCGTTCGACCGAGCGCGTTTTCGCAAACCGACAAAAAGAGAGAGACTTATTCATACGTAAAACATAGTCAAGTGAGATTTAGTTCAAAATTTGTTAAGTTTAATCGTCGTGCGGACACTTAGAACGGAACATTAAATTATTTCAGATCGTAAGGTTCAGTATTGGTAATCAGTGCTAATTAAAACGTATTTTGTACATATTTTAACGAAACGACACACCGTGTGCAGGCGTCTATATACCGGGTACTAAACTATTTTACAATTAACTTTTTTTATTATATTTTATATTTTGTAAAATGTATCTTTTTTTTTTTTTTTTTTTTTTTTTTTTTTTGAAGTGGATGTGCGAGGGTAACAACAAAGGTACATAAGCAACGTTTAATATACATATACATATATATATATATATCTCGTCAAATGATCCACCTCGTTGATTCAGCGAGATAAAATCTCTTCTCTCCCTTCGGAAATTTGAGTGATGATGACGGAATAAAAAATTATTTATGTGCCATTCTCTTCGTCGAATTACAATTGTCAACCAACTGTCGGCTATATTATTTGCTCGCAATTCTCTAGGTAACGTAAAACCTATTTCTGAGAGAGAACTCGGTGCATGTCGGTAACAACATGTGTCGGTGTATTAGCGTTTATATCTTGTAGTTGCAAACTACAAATATTGTGATCATCGTATTGTACCGAGCAAATAAAATCTTTAGTAGATTCTATCGTAACAACGTGTATTTTTCTCATATCTGCGATACAAATCCTAGACAAAACGACCTATAAACGTTGTCCAATTCCTTTTTACACTAGTTTTTCTTACAAATTGAAGAATATATTGAACGATTGAACAAAATTCGATTTTCAACATTTTCGTTTGAATAGTAGTAGTTAAATATAAGAAGAGAATATACGTAAGAAAGTTCATAAAATTTGATGCATCGATCGCTAACGTTTGTCAGAGTCGATCAGAGAACATCAGAGAACCAGAATTCTACGGTTTGCTATACCATTTATCGCTACGAAAGTCAATACCAGAGTGATTTGCGAATTTCGGATGCTCGGTAACCGGATGGTAGGGCGTCGTTCCGTCCTTTCCTTGTCCTTACTTTCTCCTCTACATTAAATCGTAATCTTGCACGCTAAATCTTACGTATCCCACGGATAACGACCACCAAAGTGGACCAGAGACGCTTCCAACATCCTACAATTTGCTTACGCTAGCTCTTACAAAAAATCCTGAACTTGTTTTCCGTCTCGGCGTCAAATGTAAGCGAAATCGTGTAATTGATCGTCTTGTGTTCGCCGGCATGTCCGTGTCGTATGCTCTCAGCAGAACAACGCCACCGATGAATGTTTTGATGGGAAAACGCGATTAGCCGCAGATAGTACGAACAAGAGGTATCCGTTCAATTTTCATGCACAGCCATTTTGTCCCTTTGTCGACAAATCTTATTCAAAACAAAGTATTAAAAATTCCTAAATGCTTGTTTTATTGATGTATATTAAAGGTATAAGAAGCATCTTGTGGTTGTCGTTTACAATTTATATTCATTCGCTATCGTGCTCATCCTCTTTTAACTGTCGAAAGATACTATATTTTATAGAAATTAAAGTTTAAGCAAGTGATATTCCATTATCTAAAATTCCACAGAGGAGTTTTTCATTTTCTACGTGTTAAGTTTTTCTCGTACATTGATTTCAGCTCCCCGTGCCCCACATTTATTCCCGTTTAGAAGTATCTCGAATAAGAGTTATTGCCATTATATTTGGCATTTTTTGACAAAACTGATACATTCGATTAAGAATCGTCGAACAATGCACGGTGCACTGCTCCTAAACTTGGTTGTACGTAACTTGAACTAACGCTCCTTCTGGATCTGTAAACGTGCGCGCAAAATAGAAATGATTGTACAGAAATATGCGAAATACGTGCGAAATGATATACTCACTCTGTAATAGATCTAACAGCAGGTCCTGTTGGATTATTTTTTGGTCGTGGATTCACTAAGAGACATTTCATAGGATGTCCATCTAACTGCCTATTGTGATAAGTTTCAACAGCTTTAGTGGCATCCTTTAATGTCTTATAAATTACCTCTGCGGTGCCTGGTCGTACTAATCTGGATACTAATAATTCTCCTACATCTTCGAATAATTCCTGAAATAAAAAATGTTAATATCGTTTTTATTTTATTCGCTTACAACTAATGTCCACGTTCTCTTTTCGCGAATCGTTGATCCAATAACAGTAATACCTTGATATCTTCTTGAGTAACGTTCGCTTGTAAATTTGACACTACAATTCTATAACCAGTAGACTGCGACGATGAACTAGAAGTAGTTTTGGGTCTAGATAAAACACCCATAGTACGTGATTTACTCGGGACCGAATCCAGTCTTGATTTCACCCCCATGTCTCTGTGACTTCTTGAATCGTAATACTTTGACTCCATTGGCTCTTCCGCTAATATGGTACTATATATAATAGCATTAATGTTAGATATCGTACAAAGAACATTTAGCAAAATGGACAAGTTACATGTACAAGCAAAAACATGTACCGTGATTTTGTACCAAAACTCCAATCGTCTTTGTACGTCGGGGAAACAGCTTTCGTCTGAAATTAGTCGGTAGAGATGTATGTACTAACATTTCACAGCCGGTTGTGCTAAATTTTCTATAAAAATATTTACCATAGAAGAGCGCGCGATAACCTTATAATCTCTTACTCTTTCTCGTTCCCTATCGACGTCAGGCTTTCTAGAAGGTACGATTCTTGAAACGCTATTACTTGCTGGTTTTACCCATGTATACGGAGATGCAGGCTTAATACTGAATACAGGAGGTGGAGGAGGCGGTGTAGGAGCATACTCGTTATTCACGGTTCTTCGTAAAGGTGCTGCTTCCATTAAATAATCTAAAAGATGCAAACTCATTATATAACATTCCATTGCTTACGAGTCAAACTGTTGGAAACATGTTTTTTATACCATCATTGTAATCCATGCTCAAGTCTCCAATGTAATGAGGCTCCGCGAGAGGAGGTGGTCTGTAACCAACTGCCCTCGTTGGCGGAGGCATGTAATTGTTTGAAATATTCGGCGGCATCGGATGCGACATGATTGGAGGCATTTTATTAGTTGATAACGATAACCTTCCATTACGACCTGTCTTTCGAGAAATTCCTGGCAACTGTGTTTCTACTTTTTTCAATTGTGACGCGCGGATTTTATCCAACTTTAATCTAGCGTCGCTTTGTTTTGCAATTTCTGCGAGTTTGTCTCTCGCATCTGTTAGCTTCTCGCGATTCTTTTGAATAATCTTAAACCGTGCATCTGTAATTACTTGCGTACCCTGTCCCCTTACAGAACCGTTAGCACGCGCACCCCTATTGATTCTCCTTCGAATACTATAAAAAACAATTACAAAATAACGTAATTATATTTATGTAATTGATCCTACTTCATTTGTCACTATTACTTTTAAAAGTAAGTCGAATTCTTTAAGGTTATAGAGAAATCGATAACACACAAGCCACAACGATGTAAATTTATTATTAATTTTTGAAAATTGCCTCACCTTCCGCTTTTGCTCCTCATTCCTGACGACTTGGACTTCTTAATTATATCATCTAAACTTAGGCCCACATCAGCCATACCGTAATAATTCGACTATCCGAAACAGACGCGAACCATAAGTCGAAAATTACAAACTACACTCCATATTCGTAAAGGAGGATTCTCATGTTACGGCACGTCGTCTACACTGTCTACACGTCGTCTACCGTCTACCGTCTACCGACAATAGAAATCGTACATGCGCTTTGTCAATCTTGAATCTATAAACACATACATGTGGAATTATTTTCATTTGTACAAAAATGAAGAAGACCATGTATAGTGTTAAAACGTATTTATATTTAATATTATCATGCCAATATGATATCATACATATTTCAGTAAACGATACATTTTACGAGATATATCTCGTCGGTAATTGGCAGTGATTGGGGCCAAGATTGGCAGTGATTGGCGAGATATATTTATCTCGTCGGTGATTGGGGCCATTACCGACCGCTCCGAGTAACCACCTGGGACCCACTTTCAGGCTCGCAGTTTTACGGGGGGGCTGGCAGTCTTTAAATATATCCCGCCGGTGCCCCTGTGCTATTCTGCGAGCCAAGTGGATCCCAGGTGGATCCCAGGTGGATCCCAGGTGGATCCTGGGTACGGGCACGGGCTGCCCGTACGGGCTCGGGCTCGGGCTCGGGCTCGGGCTCAGGTTCTGTTCCATGCTAAAAATCGAAATAGGGGCAGCACTGTATCGGGACCACCGAAACCCAGGGGGTGAGCACTCTCATACTCTTATATCCTCTCTGTTGCTGCGCTATCAATTTCGCGCCAGAATCACGCTTGTTCCCTCTGTGGCTGTGGTTACCGATGTTTACATTTGGGAGTTTGTAAACGTTCATTGCGTTGTGCATCATTTAATAACAACGATAACAACGATACTTTTACGATATACATAAATTCAAGGTACCTGTATACAATTTTTAATTGCCGTTTGTACATACACCATCGAGAAATAACAGAAGCAGATCCCGTTTGTTTACAGAAATTTAAGTTATTTAACACGAATGAAACAGTAATGTCACCATTGAACAAGAGTAAAACTGGTGTCGATAGAACAAAAAGAAAAATTTCAGCCATGTATAACACGGACATAGCTGCTTCCATAAGAGAAAACACTATAAGGGATAGCTTGCTGTTGAAAAATCCAGTAGTAATACTGCAAAGACTTCCAAACATTTTTACTCGCGGATCACAGAAAATATTCAATACGATTGTTGATAATAACTCATCGAAGATATTGGAATCTAGCTCTATGAGAATCAGATTAAATAATAAAAAAAATATTCTGTCACCATCCAAGCTACCTTTAGAATTCTCAACACCCAGAACTAAGCAACAGCACTGGAAAGGAAATAGTACTTCCAACAGAAATAGCCCGTTGGATGTTCGAGAACAAACTACCTTAGCAATAGATAGCAAACAAGGCGATGCGAGAAAGAAGAACAAGTCTTATGATCTTATCGAGCCTGAGACACCAAGTTTACAAAGAGAACTACGCAAAAGACAAAACAAAAAGGATAACAGAACTAATTCAAATGTGAAAGAAACAAAGAATAAGACCATTAGAGTTGATACTAAAACAGATTCTTTGGATATGAATCGTACACGTACACGTATACCTGTACTACAAACTTTACGCTACCTCAGGAAAGAACTGACCAAGGAATCCAACGATCGAACGGTTGAGATAACAGAGAACAAAAATATTAATTCTACTATGTTATCTGCATCTCAAAGAAAGTCAATGAATTCTATAAACATTAAATCTCGTACTCCATTGGCTGGATTACGTGGCAAATCAAAAATGAATACAACTCTATTAACTCCTACTGTTAAGAAACTAAGTAATCTTCATTGAATTCTAAGCAGCAAATATGTACAAATATTTTGTAGCACTTTATAGACTATGCAGACGCGTTTTGTGTCGAGTTTGACCATTTTGTGAAACTGTATAAATTTACAGAAAAAACAAATACTGTTTTAATTTTCAGATTTGAAAAATTCTGCGACAAAAAAAGTTCCAAATTTTGCTGAAATTCACGAAAAATTATTTTCCAAATCCGAATCTGTCGTAGATGCACAGAAACGATTGGAAGAAAGACATACAGCATTGAGTAAATAAAAATATATCATAGTTTATATCACACGGTACTTTGTCTAGTACAACAATTGTTTAATCGATATTTTAATCATATTTTTAGCGACATCGAGGATCAACAATTTACCAATATCCAATCTTACTACAGAAAACAATTTATTACCATGCAATTCAAAGAAAAATCAATTTCGACTTAAGGTGAGAATGAAGGATGCTACAAATTGTATTCTAAAAAAACAACCGACTGTAAATCCAAAGAGGTAATATTCTAGAAAGAATCGAAATTCTAAAGCTATAAAAATCTAAACTCACGCTAATATTTATTGTATGTTGTTCCAAATCCAGAAACAAATGTCAACAACAAAATAGAGAATTTCTGAAAGGTGTAAGAACAAATCGACGTTTCGAACTACAAATGAAATCTAGAAATATGAACCTTTAATAGAGAACGTTCGGGTGGTGATTGTCGGTGTGGTGGGTGGAGGTGGTGGTGTGGCGAGGCGTGTTATGGTATGCAACCAAACAAATACACATATTTCACGTTCGCATTATAAAAATAAAAAATATTAACAGGCAAGATTACAAGTTGTGCGGTACCTCTTGGATTGGTCGCCTGCATGCAAGCTCGGTGTCTCTATAAAAATTCTCGTCGAATAATATATGCATGTGCAAAAGGCCGTTCAGCCTTTTTGCTTCGTCCAGAAGACATTGAAACGAGTTAACGAGATAAAATCGTCGTACGTATAACTTTTATTCCGAGTAACAGTTATAAATAAAACAAGTTTTATATTACAGTTGTTTTTTAATTATGTGCACATACATATATAGAAATGTACATATCCGTTTGAGTGCGGCGAAGCGCTATCGCGCTTCACTTTCTATGTGAAAATTCTAAGAAAATTCTCCGCGCTCAAACGGATATAGTATATGCACGTATAGAACTAGATTATCTTGGAGGGCGTTAATTCTGTATCTATTATGTTAGAAAACAAGAGCGTTCGAAAACGTTGAATTCGGCACACTATCCAAAGATGAAGATGATCGTTTCTGTTTAGTTTGTTCAATTTAATAACATTGACGTTCATGTAATTACATTGACGTAATTTTCTTTATTCCTTCATCTTCCGTTCGATCCAGCCAATTCACATTCCCATATTTGCGGAGGATTAATTTCGTCCTCCGTTCGCTGGATTCAATTGACTAGGCCTATTCTGTCAATGATGGATCAATTGACAAATTATAAGACCTCTGGGGTGAGAGGAGAGGAGTAATCGATGTTGTAGAAGACCGAACGATAGCTATTATACCAGTCAATTCACCGATACCTATTACACACGTATTTATTTGTTATATTGTTTGCAATATATTTTTCCTTAATCTTTTCTTCGAATTTTACACTTTTGTCTCTTAACGAAACGGAAACTTGAAAATTAAAATTGCTCAGCAGAAAATAATTTTATTTCTGATCAGTTTTTCGTTTTATAAGTATAAAATTAACGACTACGTTTAAGTAATTGAAGAACACTTGAGTATTAAATCGATTGTAAAGTGTTCGTTTTGTAAAAAACATGTCCGTAAAGGAGATACTTGGATGGGTCTATATTTCTAGATTTATCTTTTCTTTCGATGCACTGATCGTTTTGTTTTTATTTTTCACGGTTATTTTACGCATGTAGAGTCACACTCGGATGCAACAAGGGATGACAACAAGTCTGGTTCAAATTAAAATCCGCGCAGCCGTCGCGCGTGTCAGTTCCACGAATCAATGGAAACCGATCGGTTGTCTCGACTGTCTGCCGTATTGCATATGCAGCAAATAGATAGATAGATAGATAGATAGAGAGAGAGAGAGAGAGAGAGAGAGAGAGAGAGAGAGAGTTTCCGGTGATGATCGCAAAGAAGATTGCAAAGAGGCTCTCTGAATATTAGCGCGGGCTACTGTATTCATGATACGAACTGCATGTGTTCAGTACGTAGATATGTAAATACATGCATACTTTTGCGGTAAACTTGGTACAGTACAGTGTATACGTGGTAGATATACCAGGGGCGTTATCGACGATAGTTTCGATGATCCGTTCCGTTCCCCCAGTTTTGTTGTGCGAAGAGCCTAACGCGGCGACGCATCTTTCAAATTCACGGCGTCGCGCGTCGCGCGTCGCATCGCCGCGGCCACACAACGCGCTCGATTCCCGTGGGCATCGGACGTTTGGGAAAGTCGCCCGGATCATCCTACGATCGGCTTTTCATGAGTAATCCTCGGCGAGCATTTTCATCGGCGGTATAGCGGTCGTTGTTTTTTTTCTTCTTCCGTCTCTTCGACTTTTCCTTTTTCGTCTACTTTGAATGCTAGTGAGAACGGTGCGCGTTGCGTGATTAAAGAAAAAAGACAGGGTGTTTTTACAAACTTGGAAGACTTTTTAAAGGTCTAGCAGTAGTTGTTAACGATGTTTTTCTATAATAGAAGGTTAAAAGCGATTTATAGAAAGCTTGATTGTCACCGAGATATCAAAGGACCTTTAAATGGTATTGTCTTTCTCTGATCTGAACAGCTCGAGATTCGGAAACAAACGTTCCGTAAGCGGTGTGTTTGATACTGTGACGATTTACGAAGCAACCAACAGGCATCGGCTCTTTCTGTTACAAATTAAGAATTACGTGCGAACAAATAGCAAAGATACAGCGCTTCTTTTTCTTCGATCAATTACACACACACACACAAAAGGGAGAGAAGAGAAAAAGAGAGTAAGTGTGTGTGCGTGTTTGTGTGTGTCGGATGACCCCAGTTATTGGGGTCAGGGCCTCGATAACGTGAAAGATCTATTAATTACTTCGAATCACGATCACGATCGCTTCAACGGTATCGCTATACACATGCTTACTACCATTGTTTCTAAAAGATCTCATGAACCCTACAACCGTGGCCGGGAGCGAATCGCGAAATACGAGCATGAAAAAAGAGGATCGAAAGTTGTACAGCAAATTCGATAGATTCGATTGCGATATTGGAGGGTTGAAGAGCGAAAACTGCCGTTTCGGTTGCTCTCACGATCGAATAACAGATCACAGCCGATTGTTAACGCGGCTGGATGGATGGAGAACGTGGCAGTGACAACGCTTGGACTACGTATACTGTTGTTTCCGGGTCCGGATCGCCGCGTTGCATTGCGTTGCGTTGTTCCATTTATAACAACATTTCATTTTACTTGGATTAGATTTGGTTTATCGTGCGCACGAGTCAAACACCGAACCGCGGTAGAAATATTCATAGCTGGTAGGATATGATAGGATAGAATCGGCGCGGCGCGGCGCGGCGACGCGCGCGAATCAATCCGCTTTGGCGACGATTAAACGCGCTCCTACAGCCGGATACGTTCCCGGTAAGCAAGCTGCAGATAATCGAAAGAGGATTCAGTCGCGGATGAGCCGCGGGATGATCGAGTCGAGTGATTGGAGTTGGAACGAACCGGGCGGCTATCATCGGGAAAGGAGGATCATTTCAGGACTCGGAACGGCTTCGTAGCCGTGACCATGACGGACGACGCGTTTCGAGAAACTGCACGTGTTCCGTATAATTGGTGAAATTTAAGCCTGTTGGCGATTTTGTCTGAAAATTCGCTAAATTAATTCAGAGACAAAAGAAAGAAATTCAGAGACGACAGAGACGGGTTGGTGTAGTTGAAAGTTCAAAGTGTCGATTTTCTCGATTTTTCTCGATATTGTGTGTGTGTGTGTGTCGATCGATGGATCGTGTACGGTGTCAGGTGTCTGATAAGATGATAAAACCAACTTTAGCGTAGATACTTTTGCACGATTCGTCGCGACGAGAAACAAGACTTTGCGAGCAATTGAAAATTGGGAGTTGTTCTTAGCAGTTGTTCCGATAGTTAACGGTCGAACGACTGTACGAATGTTCGCATAGTGCCAGGCGGTTTTAAACAAAGGTAAAAACAGTCGTCTACACTAGATGAGAAGACGCGGTAGTTGCAATTGAATCACACTCGTCACGATAATCGAAGGATTTTTTTGTATAGACATGTTGGGTGACATTAGGGGATATATTAGATTAGGACATATTTCTTCTGGCAAAATCAAACTAATTCGATTTTTGAATTTGCAGTTCGCAGATTGCGATCCGGACGAACATCGGTTACTCGTAAAGCGGGGTACGGAACTGGAGACGTCGCCGTCGTCCTGTAGCGTGCCAGCGCGTCAGTTCCCGCGTTCCGTCGGTTCCCGCATGCTGTCACGTGCTGATCCAAGAGCGAAGGCTCGGATCCATAATAAACCCCATACTGCCTCGACAATCTTCTATTAATATGTCCCCGAGGAGAAGAATTTCTATTCGTCGACTGGAGAAGACGATTTTTCGCGGAGGCGTTCCGGTCGATGCGATCTATTTTCGAGACCTCGTATCGATTCCGAGGCTTCCTCGGGCTGGCCAGATTGTTTAGCAACACTCGACGAGCCTTTTCGTGTTTCGAAGTTGGTCCGGTTGCTCCGGACTCGGGAGCTGTCGTTGAGTTACGGATGGACCACGGCCAGAGAGAAGTTTTATCCCCGCAAACGTTTTTCCGGCAGAAAAGGTAGAATCTACGACGAGACGAGACGAGACGAGACGAGACGAGACGAGACGAGACGCGTCTAATCGATCTATCGGCGCATCGATGTTCCGATCGGTTGAATCGGTTGAATCCGAAAATTCTCTTAATCACCGGTGTATATCTGGTGCGGTACAGAAGAACGCTACGAGCATGAAACGAAGGTCGTCGAACATATCTATGTAGTTGGAGCAACCATCGCGACCAAACATCGACCAATAAATTCCTTCCTAAGCGGGTCAGTTAGGAAGGAGGGAGCGCGCGTCTAAAACGCGTAAAACCGACTGTAAACGGGGCTGTTATAAACGGGGGTGCACCGAATTCTGCGAAATAAGCGAAAGTCGAATATCCCAGCTAGAGTCTCGGGGTCTTGTTCGCTCGAAGCTGGTCGACGACCGAGGGGAAGGCGATCTCGTCTAATCCTCGAGGAGGATTTTCCCTGTTAACGAGTATCCGGAGAAGCAGGGTAAGATGATCTCGAGAGGTCTGAACGCATCCGGGGATCATCTCGGCGGAGCGATTCGCTCGTCCGTGCAATACGATCCAACGGGGGAAGACTTACCGATCCCTGGCACGAGATTCGAGAATCACACCACGAGCCCGATCGTCGCGTTCCTGCAACAGGAGGACTCGTCGACGAGACGCGATCCGCTCTACATCGTGTTGCCGATCACGGTGATTTACGGGGTGATCTTTTTCACCGGGCTAATCGGGAACGTGTCGACGTGCGTCGTGATCGCGCGTAACAAGTCGATGCACACCGCCACCAATTACTACTTATTCAGCCTGGCCGTCTCTGATTTACTGCTGCTGCTGTCGGGCCTGCCGCAGGAAATGTACTACATATGGTCCCGTTTCCCGTACGTGTTCGGCGAAGCCTTCTGCATTATTCAGGGATTCGCCGCGGAGACGTCCGCGAACGCCACCGTGCTGACCATCACCGCGTTCACCGTCGAAAGGTTCGTAAACGACTTTGAATTACTGGCCGGAACAGGAGCCGCGCGTTTCAACCCTCCAACGAACCCTCGCGCTACCAAGACTAATAGCAGTCGCTGACGCGGACCTCGAGAATCTCTTGCGCCCGCGTTCGCGTTCGCGTCCGCATCGGGTGGCAAAGCTGCCTCCTACATACATACATACATACTTATTACATGTATAAAGAATGTCTTTTTGCCAACGGTCCCTTTTAATATGTAGCATGTACGCTACTTGTGTCGATGTGATCGATCAACATTATTATCGGATAGCAAAACGTTGTTTCGGCATTTAGCTGCGCAATAGAACCAAACAGATTTCGACCTCCGACAAGTATAGACCGAGAAACATTCTCGTCTAAAAGCATCGAGGTTTCTGGTTGCGTGGTTACGGTTACGGTTACGGTTACGATTACGATTACGGTTACGCGCCGTGTCGCGCCGTCCCCTTGTCACGCGTGGGCTTCCGTGCCGCCGCGCCGCGCCGATCTAAAACTGTCGGAAGTAACCCTTCTCGAAAGACGCGAAATGAATGCGCGCGGAAATCTTTTTTTCGAATGTGAGAGAATGTTTGGATACCTATTTCTAATCCCATCTTCGAATAGATCGATGCGAAGCAAACGAAAAATTAGCAGCTGGAATCTGTAATATACGTGGGCGGAATTTACGGCGCCCTGTCTCTTGGTCACAGAATTACGACTAATGTTCTTTTACATGGAATCCTAATTCTTCGTTCGTATCGCAGTTTTTTTCTTTCTTTCTCTTTTTCTCTTCCTTTTGTCTTTTTTTCTTTTTCTTTTCTTTTTTCTTTTGTGTGGCAGTTTTAGGGCGGCGTAGCTATTAGTCACCCTGAAATCTACTACATGCATAGATCATTCTTCTCTGGATCTAACGAATCATCGTAGACTTCCGAATTTTTTCGTGTGGCAATATTTCATTTTTTCTATGAATATGTAGTAATTCAATAGCTATTCTCTTCCGAGTCTATTAATACGATTCCAATACCATTCGTGAGACTTTTTTTTACTATTATTATTATTACTATTATTATTATTATTATCATCATCATCATCATCATCATCATCATCATCATCATCATCGTGTATGCCGTGATGCGTAAAATGTAAACCAATGTTCGTCGTAGAATCTCAAATTTACAATCGTTAGTAAACTTTCAAAGCGATACATCGTCCCGGACAAAAGAAATTCTCAACACGAGTTCACTTCCTTCAGGTATGTCGCGATCTGTCATCCCATCATCTCTCACACGATGTCAAAGTTGTCCCGGGCGGTGAAATTTGTCATCGTGATTTGGGTGTTGGCGCTCTGCCTGGCCGTGCCGCAAGCGATCCAGTTCGGAATCGTTTACGAGTACAGCAACGGATCGGCTATCTTGGACAGCGCTAGATGCTCTGTCAAGTCGATCCTGATCGAGCACGCCTTCCAAGTATCGACCATGCTCTTTTTCGTCGTCCCCATGACAATCATCACGGTTTTATACATCTTGATCGGCATTCAACTGAGAAGATCGAGACGGCTGACTGCAACCGTCAAGAGGAACCATTTATCTACGGGATCGACGCACTGCGACGGTGGCAAAGGGAAAAGCGCCGCGCAAAGAAACGTAATTCATATGTTGGGTAAGTAGAAATTTGTTTCTTTGACGTAATCTTTCGATTCTCGCCAAGTTGTAGTCTGAAGGGACCGTGAACTATCTGGTGAATATGTATGGCTCACAAACCACATGCGGGAGAAATAGCTCGAATCGATCAATTCCACAGACTTTGCAGCATCGTTTAGCATTTGAAAGGCCAATGAAATGCTTTGATCGACGTTTGTCGAAACTCGTTTCTAAAAGGTTTAATCTTTTTTTAACTGAAATTGTATTTACCGCATACGTGTTAATGTCGGAAGCACTTGTGTATGTATATATTCGCTGCATATCGAGAAAAGAGCGCGAGTAATATTCTTTCCTTGGAACAAATCTTTTCTCGAAGGAACCGTAATTTTCGATTCTGATTCCTCGAATCACCTCGAGTATCGTTTTCGAAACCGGTTCTTTCACGACCGCAATTAACAGCCACGCAATCGGCTGTCTCAACTAGAAAAAAGAAACGAAAAACGGAGACAACGCCTCTGCATTCGACATTCCCCGAGATAACCAGGCCGAGATGTTTGACTTGTTGTTTGGCCAACTGGGAAAATATCGACGACGCGATGGGCGCGAAGACAGAGAGACAGAGAGACAGGGAGACAGGGAGACAGAGAGAGAGGGAGACTTAATCCATCCAACACGAAGGCGTGTTTTTATTTTACGACGCCATAGAAATAGCTTTCTGCGAGGATAAATTTTCGGCGGTACATTGTTTTATGAACTCGGGCCGTTTTTCGGTGAGGAACAGAAAATTCATTGCTCCAACTGCTCCAAGCGGTACTGTTATGGAGATTGATCGGTGATCCACTTGTCCGGGTTTTTGTCACGATTACGATCGAATCCGATCGAACCGAAAAGATGATTCGTGCGATCATTTCGTTCCATGTGTTTCATACGTTTCATACGTTTCATACGGTCAGGGATCGTTTCTAGTTCGAACTGAACCAAATCAAAAGGAAGCGAAGCGAGTCGAAGCGTTTGACGTCAGCAAGATAAATATTATGCTTTTATCGTTTTATCGTCTAGAGAGAAAAAGTAGAAGAAAGCACATACAGGGGAGTGGAGCAGGATTACATATTTGACTCGCTCAGCGTTAGCGGTAACCGAACGATGCGGTAACCATTTTCGAGAGATATTGTTAGATTTGTATTTTTGTATGGACTCTCTAGAACGTAATTTCCCAACGTGGGCGATACCGCCCACTACGCCGCACTGGTAATCACCCGTAGGCAGTCTAGGCATCGATAGACGCCGAGGAGATTTCGACAGCACAACGAATACAATCGTGTTTCGCCCATGAGCAAAAATCAAATATTCCAAATACGTATAAACTGAAACGCGTTGTGTCGAAAATTTCGATTTTCCATGGGTGAGAAGCAGTTTCGTCGAGCAACGGAAAGGTTTTTCGAAATTGCCTACGCGACGAGCATGCCTCGTGTCGCGGAGAAAATAAGAGTTAGGGTTAGGGTTCCCCGTTGTTCGGAAGGGCTGAGAACGTTCTCAAACATCGGAGAAATTGATTCTTGTAACATCGAATACGTGGACGTTGATTTTCTATGGGGTTTTCATTTCCTTCTGTCACCCATTGTCGACTACTAGGACAGTCTAATTCGTTTTTCTCGTACCACAACCTCGGTGCGACATGCTACGTGCTACATACGTGGTACGCGCGATGCGCGATGCGCGACATCGCGACGCCTTCGTCTTAAAAACCGGTTTAATTTGGTGTTGATGCCTCGCCTCGTGGTGCTCCAAGTCCTGAACCTGAACATCGAACCGCCAAAGAAGGGATCGAGCATTCGACGTTCTTTTCTCGGTTCATTTCCCTCGGCGCGAGGTCGCGAACACCATCCATATGGAAATGCCGTTTCTTAACGACACCATCAGCACGTTCGGTTAAATCGTCCGCAACAGTCTCTTTTGACAATTTTTTCCGCAGATTATGTGAAATTGACAGTGTTCCGCGTTCCCCTCCAGCCAATACTTGGTAAATCGAGCATTACGCTTGCCACAACAATCGAAAACCGAAAACCGAAAACCGAAAACCGGAAAGTGGAAAGTATTTTAATTTTCTTATTTCTACGTCGATAATAATACATAATAGGTACAACGCACGGTTTGCCTCTTTAGATCTATAGACATTACAAGCTATAAACTTCGCGTCGAATCACGGTAATCTATTTAGATTTATGGTCGATCGTGATATAGAGCCTCGTAAAATAAACTTGATGGAATTTAATGGAAGGGTTTTATATACATACGTTACATTGAAAAACGCTTTTCTTCGCTCGAAGCTCCGAAGAATTTGAGTCTTCGAATTGTTGGTAACTATGTAGCAATAGTACAATACGATATGTATCAACTTGTCTACTCGATAAGTTGTACAAGTTGTACAATGTATGTACAATACATACATATAAGTTGGCCCTGCTTTAGCTCTACTTGGGAATTGTCGTACAGCCTGGAGATACCTCGATGATTCCTATCGGCAGCGTTCCTTTTGCGAACCATCTGCAAAGCGGAAACCACCTCGTTTACTCGTTTATCGACACGTGCAATCGATAAACATCGAACTGAAAACGCGTGTTGTGCTGCGTAAAAATCAGATCTGGGAATTGTGCAGCTTACCAACTTCGAAAGTCCTACACAGAAACATGAAATAAGGTAGTCTAGCCTTCGAGAACTAAAATATGCGAAAGCGTAAAGACCGAGAGATGCACGAGTCTGTATCCGGTGTTAAGAGTATAAATATCTGCGAGTCCGAAAATCCATTAAGATTCGGTCTTATCCACAAACTACGAACAAAGCGTTGCAACCCTACTGAAAAGATACACGTACGATTTACGAGCGACAGCAGCACCAACTGTAAAGCTTGAGCTGCTAAGACATATCGATGGTTGAACCGCATGCACCACCTACGATACAGATAGATTACAGATCGACGATCAACGTTTGCATAAACGGGGATCGATCAAGAAATAGACCGCATTGGTGCACGCGCGCGCGCGGCTCCGTGGAGCGGTATGCGCGTGTAGACACCGCGGCTGCTAAAATGCAGCCGTAAATAGATACCGCTTCAGAACGCATGGCTATCCAGGACCAAACAGAATGCAAAGGATCGAGCAAGATCGTCCTTGAACGCGAGTTTCGTTTAAAACGTGGCTACAAACTTCATCGACGTGTACCCCTACTGTGTTCAATTGCACAAGTACGTGCATACTATATTTATGTATGTGCATTATTTGTTATTGTAAAATTATCGGCCCTCGAAATTTTGGAAACCACGCGGACAAAGATAATTGACTGATCTCCGGCAGTCATAAACAAAATAAAGGGCCAGAAAGCATCGGGATTTCTCCGATAACACCGGCTCTCGAATTTACGACTGCATCGGGGTCACTTATCTTCATCCCTGATAGCTGTTTCCCCGTTCAAGAGAGATAATCGCCGGTAAAAATTGCTCGCGTCATACCGAGCGTATGCGTGTACATACAATATGCAGGTGCCTCACCCCGCCGCGCCGCGCCGCGCCGCGCCGCGCGCCGCTCCGGATAGATTTTCACGTGTGCGTCGCATGTCACCCGGAATAAAATGTGAAATACTGCTACGAAATCAAATCTCGGTGGTACTGTGGTGACAATCACCGTGCACCGGTTTTATCGACTATTTTCGCGAACGATAGCGGGCGTAGGCGTAATTACGCATTCTGTTTCCTATCTGTTATCGCGGAATTTTTCAAAACAGTTTGCAACGAATTCATTTCTACCAGCTAAAGTGGGAAATTCCTGTCGAAAGTGAAACAAATAGAAACGTAAATCAAGGTCGCTCAAACGTTTATTAGCAATTTGACTACCTGTGCGCCGTTTCTTTGCATCGAGCAACGTGCAATGCGCAACATGCACCAGAATCCAGTCCGTTCAACGTGTTACAGCTGCACGCGACTGTACAAATCGTTCCCTGTCAAATCTTTACCGAGAAAATAAACAAAGTCGCGTGCGGGTTCCTGATTTTCGTCTTGTATTGCCATGAAGGCAAAATCCCTTTGATTTTCTCTCACCTGTTGCTGAATACTCTCTCTCTCTCTCTCTCTCTCTCTCTCTCTCTCTCTCTCTCTCTCTCCTCTGTTTATACCACCTATGTATACCATACTTGTTTCGAATTGTTTTCTTCCTGATCTCGTTCCGTCACCATTTCTCGAATACATGCTGCAGAGAAATAGATTTTCAAAGAATTTTTATACACCGCACCGCCGCGTCGCTATACATACTCTGTAGTCTATCTACATACATAATACTATACTCTATGTATACTCTATAAAGCGTATGCACCGTATGCTTGAGCACGCTATGGAACCAACACACTTTATCTACCATCTTGGATAAAACAGCTTCAAAGGGAATATTTGAAATGGTATCCTCCAATATTGGAGCCGGTTCGTAATAAACGACCACCTCAACGTGAAAATATTTATTCGGTGACTCGATTCGCATGAATATTTTTTGGTTCATTGATATTCAGATATTCGTCCAACACGATAGGATACGAAGGAGGAAGATCTTCGGTAAGCTTACCAGTCCATTACAGGCTGAATTGGTGGATATAGTTCGAGGCAAAGGATGAATGGCTCGGAGGGAACACCATTCGTCTGAAACTTTTATTCTGTATCGTTGCAGTTGCGGTAGTTGTGGCGTTTTTCATATGCTGGGCACCGTTCCATGCCCAGAGACTCTTGGCCGTCTATGCACAAAATACCAAGGCTGAACCGGAAGACGCGTTAGTAATAGTTTACACGATCCTCACGTACGTCTCCGGGGTATTTTACTACCTCTCCACTACGGTGAATCCCGTTCTGTACAACATCATGTCCAACAAATTCAGAGAAGCTTTCAAGGTAAGTTTTCAACGAGGAATTTCTACTCGAAGAAACGTTCTACGTACCGAGCAATTTAATTTCTTGAATATCTGGAAGAGAAGCGCGTGGTATTATTTTTCCAGTGATTCGGTTGTATTTGCGCTTGTAATTCTAACGCGATTATCGTTTATACTATATTGGTGTTTTGACCAACCGGTACATATGCAGGTAACCGAACCATAAATGTATCGTAGAGTATAGACGCATGTTTGTCAAGTTGAACGAACCAAAGGTTTCTTTCAGTCGATGCTGTCCAATCATTGCGGCCGTAAATCGGCGCCTAGACAGCCAACGTATAGCAGCCTCTCGAGGTACCCGAGATCTATCGTCAGACAGGCGGAAGATCGTCAAAATTCGCAGTCGATATCAGTCAGTGACGACAACCAAAAGATGACGAGCATCGGATGGTCAACGATCTGCACCGAACTGAACGGCTTGTCGGCTACGAAGGAACGGGAGGATCAACCATCCGTTTTTTGATCGTCTCGATCGCCAAGAGCGACAACCAGGCTAACGCAACAACGTCGACCAATGACCCTTTTCTTGACGTCATTCGAGGACTGCTAACTTTGGTAACATTTCCTACAGATTTCTAATACTCTTGTAATACTCTTTCGAAGAACATTTTCCCATAAATACGAATCTACAGTCAGCTATTCCAGTTTGCAGGGTCCCGACAACGAGGCCGAATTCGCCGGCACAGAATTCATATCCTGTTGTTGCGAACGGTGATCGACGATTGATCGTTCACAAGGAGAAAAATCATTCGAAGAACATTATTTCGTAAGAACGTGTACTCGTATTTATTTTTCTACTTGCATCGTACACAACTCCACTTTCCCTGTTCGTTTATCCAATCAAGCGAACAAATCCAGCGTAACGTTTGTATCGTTATGATCTATGATCTACAATATCGTGTAGAAGACGTGCGAGTGTCGTGTGAAAAACTAATTAAAGAACATCGATGATATATTATACATTTGATTTCGGGTGATCTGTGTCGAGTGCCTGTAATTAAATCCATTTTTCTTTCATTTTTATATTATAGTAGAGTTTTCGGTCGCTTAGCAAGGTAAGCCTTGATCTTGGGCAACGCTTTAACTTTCTCCACCAACTTCTGCAGTTCAGGATGGTTCTTGTTCACGTCTGAGCCTGCGATAGTAGAGATTTGGTCCGTGCTCGCGGTCCAGTGGAGGTCTGCCCAGCTCAACTGAAACGGAAACGGTAATTGAACGTAATAGTAATTTTGACCATCTTTCATCCAGGGCAACGTCGTCGAACGCGTACTGGTCGTCTAAAACTCTAAAACTCTAAAAATCTAAAAATCTAAAACTAAAAATTTTTAATTCCAAGAATCTGAAAATCTAAAAATCTAAAAATCTAGACCGTACTCGCGCAAATCATAACGATAGCAAGGAACTTAATTACCTTTCCACCAACCAAGTATCCGCCATTTTTCTTAACTTGTTCATTCAACTTGTCGAGGTACACAGGAAGTTTTTGGAAGGCAATTTCTTTGAGCTTCGCTTTGAAACCCTCATCTTCTTGCCAATGGTATTGCGACAATGCTATGAAAATTAATTGATTGAAAATAAACACAAGAATGACAATGTTCGCGGAAAGTCTATCAACGACAAATTCTTCTCGATAATTTTTCGGTATTCATCACTATTTTCTCAACACTCTAATCGTATAGGAAAAGTACATATACCGACAAGTAGGCGTGATACAGGCGCGTACATACCTGTTCTCAGATCATCGATGGTATCGATAGTGGCGTCGATTTGTAAAGCCTCGTACTCATCCGCACCGTAGAGATTGTTTTGCTTGGCGATGAAACGGCCGATTGCCTTCGACTGATGGAAAAGCTTTCCGTCAATTTCCAAGACGGGCAGCTGGCCCATTGGCATTTCTGCAATATTTTCCTATTAATATTCTACCCCCCTAGTAGCACAAAATATTGTATACACATTCATATAATATTAAAAAGAGATTCAATCTTTTTTTAATATTCAAATATACATACAATATTTATTTTATATTACGTAACAAATATTTCTTTTTAAATATTTAGGAAATATCTATGTCATGTTACGAGAAAAATATTTTTTTCTAAATATTAAATGAATCTATTTCATATTGGAAGTAGAATATTTTGGTAATTATTTACATTAGCGGCTTCCTCACCGATTTTGAAATATGTTGTCAAGGTCATCATTATGAACAACTATTTCCTATACATGTTACCGCCGCTCAACTTTAGTTTCCGAGATATTCGCAAAAAAGTTTTAACATCTCAAAAAGTGATCGGAGTAGGTATGGGTTAGAATTGAAGTTGCAAAATAAGAAAGAAAACCTTGCATCCAATATTCTACATACGAATAATAAAATATAATACTAATGTACTACAAACTACATTATAAAATACTAATGTAAAGTGTACTTACTTCTGAATCTTCTGTACCTCCGTCGGATCCACAGCACACAATTATTCACTCACGAGAAGAGATCCGAATAATTGAACAACAATCACTAAACAACACACGCGCACAACACATTTTATAAAATCGTGACAACGAACGAGAAGATGTCACTCCGACCACGAATAAAATAATACTGCGATTTTAACCGTCCCCCTCCCACGGACGTGTGATACGAAAACAGGGAATTCCGGGAAATAGGGTCGACGCCCCGCCATAATTTTTTTTACCTTGGTTTTGTATCTAGTGTTTATAGACCCTCAGCGTCTAACCTTCCTAGGATAACCTGACCGTATCACCTCCGTAGAAGGGATCATTGTTAAAATCGCAGTATTATTTTGTTCGTGGTCGGAGTGACATCTTCTCGTTCGTTGTCACGATTTTATCAAATGTGTTGTGCGCGTGTGTCGTGTGTGTTGTTTAGTGATTGTTGTTCAATTATTCGGACTTATTCTCGTGAGCGAATAATTGTGTGCTGTGGATCCGACGGAGGTACAGAAGATTCAGAAGTAAGTACACTTTACATTAGTATTTTATAATGTAGGATTAGTATTCGTATGTGGAACATTGGATACAAGGTTTTCTATCATATTTTGCAACGTATATTAACGATCATTAATGATTTGGTATATAGTATAATTTAATGTGGTTCAAATAAGATACTACTTTAAATCAAATATTTTTATTTTGATAACCAGATAGATAAAATGAAATATTTTTATTATATAGATTTAAAATATTTCCTTGCAATGAAAATAAATTGAGCAAGTAGTTAATATAATATTATAAATCATAATTTTTAACATGAGAAGCTACAATAGTTAGCAAAGTATTATGTGTAGTTTAATTACGAATATGTAACATGTTGATAAACAGACTACAATATCGTAATAACATTACAGGCAACAAAATATCATAAAAATATAAGTTACTGTCAACCATTTGAAATACTATTTTACACAGTCCTACACACACCTACTCCGATCAGTTTTTCACATGTTGAAACTTTTTTGCGAATATCTCGGAAACTAAAGCTGAGCGGCGGTAACATGTATAGGAAAAAGTTGTTCAGAATGATGACCTTGACAACATATTTCAAGGTCATCAAAATCGGTGAGGAAGCCCCTAATGCAAATAATTACCAGTTTTTTCCAAATACAGATAATATTCCCTCAACAAGCAGTGCGCAGAAAGTAATACATATTCATAGTTTCTAATATTTGTTATAATTTGAAACTTCTTAAATTTGAAAATTTTATTGAATGTTTTTTAAATGTTGAATTTATATTTTTCAAATATTGAATACACATTTTTTAAATGTTTACTTTATATTTTTTAAATATCTAGTTTATATCCTCTGAATATTTAGCTTATATTTTTTAAATATTCAATTTATATTTCTTGTACATGTATACAATATTCAGATCCAATATTTTTCTCATATGAAAAAATGTGGCTTAAAAAATATTTTTCCAATATTTGAAAAAAATATCTATCTAATATTTTTCTGCTACTAGGGCCTATTCTTTTTCTATTCGTTTTGTATACGTATGTAGTATGTATGTATACTCACGGGATTTTAATTTGGACCATTCCTCAAACTCGATCCTGTTGTCTTCAAACTGAATACCGCTTTGATGTAATAAAAATCTGATTGGCTCGCCAAGGGCGGTAACGTTGAAGTATGTCAACTTGTAGGTCGGCATTATCTACATTCAAGCGTAATCGAATGAACGCCTCTATTTCTTCCGTTACCTCCTTAATTGAACGAGCAATTACGGTTGTATCGCAATTATTCGAAAAATTCAGAACAAACTCTGTGCGATTTGACATGGAATGTTTCCGCGTGTCGGTGTATGTAAGTAGAATATTATATAAATGCCGAAGAAAGGAAGGAAGACTGAGACGCGGTTACCGATTGCCGAGTGCGTCAGCTATATGATATTGTTGCACGCCCGACGAGAGGACGAGAGGACGAGAGGACGAGAGGATGAGAGAACCGCGCCTGTTTCAGCGATATACACGACTTTAATCAGTTATGTAACTGGCTATAACGCCGACACTCTGGAATATTCTGCAAGATACGCGCGTATTATTTCTGAATAAAAATTTCGTTTATTAATCGATTGTAAGGTATTCGTCGGGAGAAGCAACAACAGTGTTCGAATCATAATTAATCGAAAAACAAAGACCAGTTTTTATACCACTGTATTATACATAGTTTCCAAACATTGATCATGCGCCATTTGCTGATTTTCGGAAAAATTCACAGAATAACAGGTATTTCAAAATCACGTTGGTAGGTAAATACACATGTACATATTTGCTTATGCTTCCGGCTCACAGGTTTACGTAGCTTCAGGCCCGAGTGCCGGTTCGGGTTTCGTACATCAGACACTTGTGGTTTGAATGAAAAGCTAGGATCATCCTCATTCTATTTTCAAGGGTTTAACCGAAAGTTTCGAGTATCCTAATATCTTGAAAAACCAAATGGTACTAGTCGGCACGTTTATTTATGACAGCTATGCATGTTGTCGGACTTGGCGTACTCCGTTTCGAAATTTGATCACGATCCTTTCATTCTCACTAGATCGAACAATCGAACACGGATTGAAATTCTTTTCTAAAGAAAATTTCAAGCAAAATATCAAGAATAAAACGGGTACAAGTAACGTTCTTCGGCATACAGTTGGCAGGAAAACGGATTTCAGTCGATGTTTCGAGTATACTTATTGATTCGCAAGAATAGGTACGCGTACAAAATCTAAATCTAAATTCCAAGTGTATATATACTTACGTCGATTTCAGCTTTCAACGAAGAATTTTGACCAAGGTTGTTCCGGATTCGACGACGTCTCGCGTGTTACTGGTTCTGCGTTCTCCAGTCACCCGCTATTCATTATATTTCTTGCGCCACTCTCAATGTGTCATGATAATGACTTGCACTAACCCTCTGATTAGATTCATTTCAAGTTATTCGAAAACCTGTCTTTTTACAGTCACGATGAATACGATGATGATACATGTTATTTAACGATATGGTGCAATGCCCTAGAAATAACACATTCTTAGCATTTGAACCTTTCGAACAACAAGATTACGATTAAGATTTGTACAAACATTTCCAAGAGAATTATATATATGTGTACATTTTCTACCATGTATCGTTGAAAGGAAGCCGAATGGAATGGTTGCTAAATGCTATGAGAAATACGTATTTTCAGCTGCAAAATAAAAAGCAAATCTCATAAAAAATATATGATAAGTACTCGTTGCAGAAATAAAAGAAATCTGATTCAAAATTGCAAAATTCATATATGCATATATGTGTATATACATAGAATTGATTCATAGATATAGTATTAAATTTTCTTCCACAAGTAAATGCTTAAATAATTCCATCAAACAAATAAAATGTATTTTATTCATTTTATTGATTCTTTGCATTACAAAAAGATACGTACATGTATATGTATACATACGTCCATATTCGCATGTTCACATGTTCCATGCCACGTCCAAACGCCACGTGGACCTTTCACTCTATAGAAAAATTATAAAAAGAATGAAATCTATTAATCCAACATAAATCTTATTGAGAATCCCTGATGTAATTGTAAAAGATTTCTTTTATATGTCACAAGGCATGACTTGTCATCCGATAGGGTATATATCAATTTAGAAAAACATTTAATCGATAGAAGAAGTACAATATCTACAAACGGATAATCGCTAGCTGTACCGTGTTTACAAAGCCGATAAGCAAGACCACAAAACTGTGCAGTCATTCGTTCGTTCATATGCTGACATATATTTAAGTAAATACGATTAGCTAGATATAACGACGAGTATTACGTGATTTTCTGCAAAAAATCTCTGATAGTATTCGATTGATTTTAATTATGCGCCGCCGTTCTATATTCGAGTATCGATACGCGAATAGCAATGTATACATATATCGCATGATGATCTTATGGAAAACATTTCTGATAAGATTCACTTATTTATTTCAATAACGCTGTTGTTGGATATATATTAACTTATCGACGAGCGTCGCGCGTCGGTACAATACCAATCGCGGATTAATTATTTATTTATCCTAGTATAATTACATATAACATTTAATCCAATAAAATGCTCTATTCCCATAAACGTTATGTAGATCCGGAGACGAGAAGTGTATTCGTTTAAACGTTATTCAACGTTGCACGATTATATAATCTTTGATTTTTAATCGCGTCCATGTAAAAGGTATCTTTTCGTCTATTAACCCTTTGAGTGCTATGGACGCATATATGCGTCCAGCGAAAGCTATCGATATGGACTATGGACGCATATATGCGTCCAGCGAAAACTATCGATATGGACTATGGTCGCAAATTTTCGGCGCGGTGCCGATGCGTATATGTTATTAAAAAAAAAAAAATATATATATATATATATACGAAAAAGTATTCAGTCCCCGGCGATCGCCAGCGCCAGCCGAGCGCCGTCCGTACGGATCACATAGGCCCCGAGTATTCAGCACTCAAAGGGTTAAAGCTAGAAAATCGGGACATTGATCGACGCATGAGGTTTCCCGCTGTTTCTACTGGTAAGGGAATTGGCAATACAATTTTAAAATAAACGACTGTTTATTTGAATACAAAAGTATAATACAGTTTTAAGTCTGTAACTTCGAATATCTCTATTTGCATAGTTATACGTATGCACCTCTATAATATCCATCAATGATACATTGTTATAGGTGTAGCAATATGTAGAATCGTCGAAATTTGAGACAGACTATCTTCGACATCTTGCTCGGCGAAGAAGGAGAAGATTGATCGACAAGAGAGTAAAAATGTGCGCCGTTTACACATTCCATTCAGACTGTGGGCGTTTCTCGACCCAACTCTTAATTGCAGGCACGTTAAGGACCTTCTCTTCGAGTTGTTTCAAATTCTCGTAGTTCTCAGTAATGTCGGACTTCATCATGAAGTTGAGATATTCGAGAAGACTGACAAATGTTATGTCAGCCCAGGTCAGAGCACCTCCGACAAAGTAGCCGCCATTCTTCTTCACTTGAGCATCCAAACGTTCCAAATAGTATGGTACCTGCTCTTTAGCGTTTTTCAATTTTTCAGCCTTGGCAACTTCGTTAGTTTCGTAAGCGAATGCCGCAATTCCTGAAAAAGAAAATCATTGGTCAAAAAAATATTTACAAATAAACGAAATTAATAGAGTTTTAAAAGAATGGTAATCTAAAATCGACGCTTACTTGCACGAACGTCATGAATAGTGTCAACGATGAGGTCGATTTCAAGGGCCTCCCAATCATTCTTTCCAGCAAGACCAAACTGTTTTGCCAGATATCGAGAAATAGCTACAGATTGGCAAACTTTCTTGCCGTCGATTTCAAGAACAGGAACTTGACCAAACGGCATTTCTAAAAGTATAAAAAAATACAAAATTTTAATACACAACTATTCATAATTCTTGGATAATTTTAAGTGAATAGTAGAATTCAATTTAGAAAAAAAGAAATTAAATTACCAGGCTTAATTTTGGGCCAATCCTTCCTATCGAAACGGTAGTCCTCGAATTCTGCTCCTCCATAGCTAAGTAAAAATCGAATCGGTTCACCTAAAGCCGATATCGGGAAGTAGGTGAGTTTATAAGTTGGCATCTTTCTGTAATGGTAAAAATTGAATGTATAACTAATATTTATTACTCTATACCTATCATTGTAAATATTGTGGTAGTATGTAATTTATTACTATCTATAATTAACATTCATTGGTAAACATTTAAAAACACATATTACTTTGAAGCAACATTAAATGATTGTGCCGATAGCTGATTGTAGTCAACAGTAATTACAAGAGTACATATTATGTATATATTATTACGCAAAATGTCTCAACAGTAGACATTTATGGCTTTCGTTAGATAATTTTTGTAATTTCTATAACTAGATCCTTGCATTTAACATTCGAAATATAAATCTTATACGAAATATTCCAATTTCCAGAATGATCTTTCTCACAAACCGTAATGTTTGGATAGCCGGTTCAAACGAGAAATTGAATTATGCAAAGTAAATAGACTCCTACTGGTAGAGGGAGGTATGTATGTACTTGATATATGTAGGTACAATCGGCGTGCAAATAATAAAAAGTAAAACAAAAATTCGGAATAAGAACTATTTATAGTCATAAAGCATGTGAAATCGATCAGGAACGACAGACAAAACGAAAAAGATGGACACTTACATTTGTTCTCTTAGAGGAGCCGAAACGTAAAACAGTCAAACACTGGATCTGACCAACGAGAACGCAAATAGTAAATGAATCAGTGGCGGCCTGTGGCGGATGTGGCGGCTCGTAGCTAAAATTAGTGGGGGTGCTGTTCTTATGTGCGCATGTGCACAACAGTCAAACACCACGCTGCTGGAACTGTCAAGCGCACAGTTCCATAAAAAGATTTTTGTATCTTTTTATTATATTAAATGTTATCGATAATATCAAATGGAGATAGGCGATGCCGTGCAGTTCCACAGTGTCTATATATATATATATACATATACACGAGCCGCCACTGAAACGAATGATGTTGTTCGTAACTGATCGGACGACATGGCGCGCCGCGGTAGCTCGATCAATTAATACAAAGTTAGAATCATTTCAAAATTCGTTATTCGACGATAAAATGCTAAATTCTTTGAAATTGTCCTTTCAACTCCATCCGTGCACTGTGTGCACGGCATGCCCGTCCGTCGCCGTAATATCTAAATATGTACGTACATGCGCGCTCGCCCGGAAGATTAAACGTATAATTCATATATGCGCGCCCTCTATCGTAGCAATTGAAAGTGTAGAAATTGCAGATTGACAAGCGAGCCACTAAAATCGTCGCTAGATGGTGACATTTGATAAAAATCTGCAGCTAACAGGCTCTGTTTCCAATAAGTATCGCGGTTAGTTGCGGAAACAAATGAGTGGACCAGGCTTGGTAATTAACTGGCACGATTCGAGGCTTTCTTGAAGGTTACGCCGCCTTGACCGCGGCCGCGCGTCTCGCTCTCCGTGACGGTCCAAGTTCTTGAGCCACCTCAGGTCCGTACCTTAGCAACTGCACGTGGCGCATTAGGGCGACTTGGGGCGACTATCTTATCAATCGATTTCCACATTACCCATCAGTTACTTACTATGTGCCAAGCCTCGAGTAGACCAATCGCGGCCATGTTGCGTTAACGTTGCACCAATTTAACGTCATTTTGCTTACTGGGAAGCAACTTGGACGATTTTTATTTCGCCTAAAGATCCGCACTCTACTCATAACCTTATCGTATCGACCTATATATAGTACTACCATCCCGGCATTAAAGTCTCTACATATTAAAACACTTTCTTCCCCTAATTTTTTCTATTATTCTTCCCTTAGATATTTCTTAAAAGTACAATAAAATCGACTTTTGAGAGGCCTTCATGAAATGAAAATTTTCCTTCATAAGATGCATTTTTACCAATCTATTGAATACCGAATTTAATATAAAAACTTTTTTTAGTGGTATCTCAGAGATGCCATTCCAGTACAAACGATTAGTATGTATTCTACACATTGTATTATTTTATGAATATCCAATAAATATTTTGAATCCAGTCTTGCAAATTACAGTAGACTATGAAATGATAAGCGGACAATGAATCATCTTCCAACAAATTATACATTTGGACGAGCACAATACAAATCAGCCTATTCCACACTTCCAATGTGTAGCCTCGTGGCCCTATATTATAAAACTATTTACAATATAATCCCTATATTATAATCTATTTTTGGAAAATATCATATTAATAATGAGGCTATAACGCTTAAGATGGCTGACTACGGGAACAATTACCCCAGTGAAAAATTTTAGTTGAACTTATTTCGGTGCACTGGTTTGTCTGCACGTGTACGGTTAACAGCAGAAGATAACGACCGACATTAATTCACCTGCATCAGCTAGTCATTAGATGGTCTTCCCGGTGAAGAAGGCTGCGAAAATGATTTCCTCGACTTGATCGTCGAGAAACAAATTGGGGGCTAAGGTCAGATCTCGTGTATGTGACCTTAGTGCCTGGAGGCGACACGTGTGTGCGATTCACAGCACTGTACTATTGGTAGTTACCTCCTCCCTCTTTTTGTAACACCGAGATGAGTCTCGCGCAGGCATATATAATGTGAGTCACACACGACGACCGATCTGAATTAACCACATCCTGTCCACTATGTCGTATGACATTAATGTCATTGCCGTGTGCTATCAGACTGAGAATATCAGGCAAAATAGACGGAAGAATCGTCTTAAATGTCTCGACCTCGCGCGACGATTTTCTCTTAAAAAATAGAAATTACTATTCGCCGTTTATAAGCCGCGCGTATTATCGAACTTGTTAGCCGGTCTACCGGTAACCCTAAACCCTAAACGTATACAAATTCCTGTATCATTTCAACAGACCGTCTAAATTTCTTGATCAAGTTCATTCAGCGGATCTACTGCACGAATGTGATGAGTAATTTTTGGTAAGGGCCACTGCATGCAAATACAAAATAGCGAAAAGATAGCATTGCGATATGCGTGTAATGTTCACAGGACCATATAAAATTAATATGTTCTCGGTCAAAAGAAATGTCTTGGCTTTAGAGCTAAAATAGCTTCGAGAGCAAAGAGTCAAACCACACGGTATATTATTAAAGTCCATTTGCGCGAACTAGTTTGAAAGGCGGACGCTAGACTGCGCTACACAGCTTCGAAGTTTAATGGTTTGAATCGAGTGAAATAATGGAAGTAGAGAGGAGAAAGTTGAAAGTACTTTGTTCCAAGTATTAATCGATCTCGTCGATCTTGGTTCTATTTTCCAAGTGAAGATATATCAAGCTGAAGAAGGTATATGTATGTATGCAAAAACAAGTGGCAGATTAAGTAACTGCGGGAGAGGCATTACCATCGAAGCCCTCTAACCGTGAACGGAGGAGTTACTATCGCTGATACGATAGACTGATATCGTTGTGCTCGTATTATCCCTCGCAAAAATTCCTGACATTTATCTCTTTTCCAATATTAAAAGTCAAATAAATCCAGATCGAATAATTTATTTGAATTCTGAGATACATATTGATTTTACATTATCGGAATTACATACTACTGTTTCGTCCACCTCGACAGGTGCAACCTGCCACGTCGTAATAACGGGATGCCTCATAGCTCCGTTGGTACCTATTGTCGTTTTTAAACCTATGGCGAACAAGTATTCCTTCGATTTCAGCAGAGCCTTTATTTGATTCACAATGATTAAGCTGCAATTGTAGCATCTTCTATGTTTTAGTCAATCCTCTATGTATATTAAATTAGTGTTATTTCATTTATTATTGTAGAGGAATTCCTAAACTTGACTTTTCAATGTAATCCGAGATAAGAAAATAAACTTATGGTTCAATGTACATATACATATAATGTTACGGAGATAGAGGTCAGACGTAATAATTCGTGTCACTTCCTTTCGAGCATTAAAATCTTCGTATCCGTTCGTCTCGACGACGAAAAACCAGTTTAATCCAAACTACGCTAAATAGAACAAGTACAAAGGATCCGTACTTTAGGCGTGGCTCGTGGGGGAGTATTGAAAACATCGTGCACTATGAAAGTGCATGCTCGATCGGTCCTGTAAAACATGCGACCGTTCTACGGGGTAACCATAAACGAAAAGAATATCGAATAGAAATTCAAATACAACGGCCGACGATACCGGGGAAAATTCTCATAAAAATAAACGGAGCCTCCGGCGTTTTTCCGACGATCGGCACCATGAGCCTCACACAACGACAACAGTGGACAACACAATAAAGATAATGTGGCGAGGTCGTGCACGTATATGACCGACACGTCACACGCTGGACAGTCCTCCGGTGTAGGAGGGGATTCGTCAGAAGGGGGGAGGGGGCGCTATTGCGGTGAGGGGTAGAGGCTGAGAGGGGAGGGGAGGAGAGAAAGCGAGAAGAAACCGGTAGAAGGGAACGAGACGGAGAAGAAGCCTGCAGAAACGAACTGTTTAGTCAACCTGGTGGCGTTGAAGAACTAACTGTCGGCATCGGAGAAGCTGCAAGCCGACCTCGAGGTACTCACGGTTTCGGTTCGAGCGATCCTGCGGTGCCGTGCCGCTCGTTCGTGTTTCTACTGTGTGTTCCATCGTTCTGTGTTCGTTCGGGCCACCTCGAACAGTTCGAACCGTTCCCTGCCACTCGGAACGTGAATAGTGTGTTTAAAAACTTTCACGAAAAAAGTAAATCATCGCTGTTTCTCACCGGTAGGCACGATGGTCAGCAAAAATCCGAAAATGGTCGCGCCGGAGTCAGACCCCTATCTGAACCCGTCGAACATGACATCCGGCCAGTCTTTCAAGACCTTTATTTACAATCGTGAGACTGGCGCCTTCATGGGCCGAACGGCGAGCAGCTGGGGTAAGTTATCTGGGGCCTGGGGAAACGGACACATGGAATTTACCATGGCCGGTCGTTCTCGGCTACACCTTTGATGACTCTTCCCTGTTTCCTGCGCGCTCTTTCAATAGATCGAACTATCGATCGCGTCGCACGCGCTACGACTCCTTTTTCAGACGTGTAATAACGCTGAAACTTAATTTCCCACTAATGGAAATGAAACGCGTGGATAAGATCGAACGTTGACATGGTCTCTTGACAATTCCCATGTATGTATAGGACGCGGAAATGTGTGAAGTGTGTGTAGGTATACTACACAAAAGATGGTTACTTTGAAATCGGATGACAATAAGAATTATGCGTTTAGTAAATGTGTAGAGCACGCGAATAGATGACTGAAAATGTTGATAGTTTGTTCCAAGTACATACGAGCACATTATTTTAGAACCGTTTGTTTGGGATACATATCTATCGAATAGCAGTTTACTATAAGATCAACAGGTGAAGGAAGGGTGTTTCTTGTAAACATGTAGAAATAAGAATAGTGTTAATGTATCATTCTAGACAGAATATATTTGATAAAACTAGGAATTTATAGTTTGTTTAACGTATCAACTAGGCAAGTTGTTGACACAACTTGATTAGCATGTAACGTGTTCGCAGATTTATTTCAACCGAAGGAATTTGTACATAATTTTCTGTTCTTCTAACAATAAGACCCAAGTGGGTGTTAAATCAAGCGTCGCGTAGCTTCGCGTCGCCGAGAATGACCACGTTTCACACAGCTAGCCAAGCAGTAAGCGGTAGAGCGTGCTGGCAGCCATGTTGTTCGTTTACGTTCGTGTTGTATGATTTTGGAAATCTTTGAGTAGTATAAGTAGTGAACAAGACAAGTGCACAGCATGCGGGAAATTTCAATTTTTCCGATACGCCGTTTGCCAAATTTATTTCTTCTCGCACAAGAAAATAATTTTTCTCATTAATCCTCTGCGTCCTAAATCAATTTTCACGTTCGCGCCAAAACGTCGTTGCGGAAACGTACAAATATGTGTACCGTAAGTTTTGCGTTTATAATTTCCTGTATAATTCTGTGGAAAAATTGCAAAACCTTGAACTATGCATGAATTATAGTTACTCGTTCGAGTATTTATTGCTTAGTTTTCTTCATACTATGTAGAGGTGTCTTGGGTGGTTTGTTTCGTTGCATTTTCGTCTTACAAACTTACGAATAATTTCTGTCCCGCCTTTTCATGATCATTTTCACACGCCCAAATAGCTACCAATGCCAAACCACTCTAAACCATAGAGAATTTGCGCTGCAGCAAACACATTAACGATGAAGGAACCCCTAGACCAATGAGAGGTACATATTCGTTGTGGCAGTAGCAATAAAATACCATAGAACATCAAGATTAATATTTTTTAGTCGAAGGAGTGTTCTAGTTCTTCGAAGTCAGTTTTCCAGAAATTTTTAGGAATTTTTTTCAGAAAAACTTTTGCACTATTGTATTTTGAAACTATTGGGCTGGGACGAAAGTTCGTAGCGTTTCTAAATTGAAATTCAAAGATAATATTAAGATATTTATACAATAACACATTTTTCATTCTGCTCTATTGGTTCTTGCCATTTCTAACCTTAGGTTAGGCTAGTAATAAAAGGGCTTTTTCAAATGACACTATGTGTCGTGTTGCAAAATAAATATTCTATTAATAACTTGTGATTTACATTCTGGGGTCATTGCTCGCAATTATGTCTCGTTAGGTCGTAAAATGTCGGCGCGGCGATGAAGAAAACGCCTTCAATGGCGAAATAAATTCGCGAAAAATGCAACGAATTTGCAGTATTCACAAAATTTCTTTGCATCAGCCTGAAGAAACGCACAAGTCCATAGATATGTATACTACATACATACGTGACAGTGCTATGAACGAAGTGTTGAACATTTTACTCAAAGCCGATAAAAATGTAACGTTAATACGTTTGTTTCCGTAATCGTCTTTACGTACTTGCGTACCTTAAATACTTTTAACCTAAGACCGACTTGTAAGCTGCTTACCGGTTCATCTTATCTGTTTTCTGTGTTCACGGTAGCAAACATTTATACATAGGTATTTAAGCACTTGTATTCAGTTGACCAATACATAACTAATCCTCGACAACGAGAATAAGCCAAGCGTGTGTAAATCTTATTTTCTATTTGTGATTTTCCTTCCCGTAGCATACTACTAATGTAAACATTGTTGCATAGGAATTATCTGTAAACGTGGACCCATAGGCTCATATTCGTTTTCTCGTTTTCGGAATATAAATATGAATTAATATTTCAATGATTTTTGTTTATTTCATCGGGGAAAGTTCGTTGTGAAACACCTGAAAAATCATTCAGAACACACAATAGAAAGTAATACCGTAATTCAATAAATTCATGCGAATGAAGCACCACGAATACGCGTGAAACTATCATACAGACAATCAGCTTTTATTCTGTTGGCATAGCAACAAATCGAAACAGACCCTATAGGGGTGCTGGCCATGGGGTAACAGCCCTGTTAATTAGCAGCGTCGAACGTAATACGAAACCAGGAAGAATGCCAACTCGTTACTCTTTACTTTCTGATCAATTTAATTAAATAGCGCCTATTAACATTAGCGAGCGAGCACTCTGTCATAAAATATAAAGTTACACATTAAACATAATAGCACTGATTACCCATATTACCCATATCCCTCTTTTCCTAATAGCTTTTTAATGGTGTAGAAAGTACTCTTTGTTCGTTTTTATAAACTCTTTCTCTTACTGCTCATAATTATTCAAACGATTTTTATAGTAGTTGAACAAAGAAAAAAATAAAATAAATTTTTCTGTTTTCGAGAAAATCGACGTTGAAAATGCGTCAAGTTAGACAGTGCTTAGCATTCGTGAGAAGTTGAACCGGTGGGTCACGAACAGACGCGTCAGACGATTCGTATTCAATAGCACGAGTGTTCGCCGAATTTTCACACTCGACTTTCTCGAAAATAAAGCTTCATATGGAAACATTTTATTCTATATTTCCGACATATTTTTTATGTAGTACTCCCCCTCCCCCTGCCCCCACCCCAGTTTTGGTTGTACTACCAGTTACCGATCAATACCGTCTAAGAAAATAGTTTCTTTCTACGTTATTAATCAATCCTTTCTTGGTCGTATCAATCGCCAGAAGCAATCGATGGAACATCAGAAAGTGCTTCCCGATCCTGAAAACAGTTGGACAGGCCCCACCATATCGAAACACTTTATAACGCATATTTGTATCGCATTGATACATACATACACAGAGAAGACTTACAAAACCTGAAACTGGTCGACAGAATTGCGAGATTACGTTCTCCTTCGCTTAATTAGCTCAGAAGCCTAACATTACGATACACTTTTTTGCAAATCGAATTCGCTGTCAAAGCATGCCCCGCGATTTACCCTTGATTTGCAATTAACCTTGGCATCGTAATAGACCGATGTTGCTTTGTAGTGCAACCGAACGTATCCGGCCCCATCATTTTCTCAAGCACTATTTTTTAACGCTTGGGCATGTATACTTTTCCTCTTCCTTTTCTTGGAAACCAATGTTTAAGCATTAAAGTGGACGTAGTAAAGTGAACGAAAAAGAAAATAAGTAAAAATAAATATACTTTTTCTTCCTTCGTCTATGACATTATTAAGGACGAAGAAATTCTAACATTAACCTACATTACCTACTACCGACGGCTGTTTAATAGATTTTAAATGTTTATGATCAACAACTGAGAATTTGAAAAAAAAAGAAAAAAGAAAAAAAAGAAATAAATCTAAATCAATGGAAATGTTTTATCACGACCTCCCACACACAAACCACCCATTCGATCAATCATTTCTTCCGAGGAATATGTTTTAAATGAACATGTTCAAGTGTTTCTTTTTTGTCGTGGTGCAGTCATTGTGAACACGTACAATTCCGTTAATAGATTGCGGACGGGGCATGGGAATATTTCGGAACGTGTTTGGAGTATCGTTTCGCCGTACACGTGCGCCGTTTGGAAATTATACGGAACTCGACGGTGGGACCTCGGCAATCGAGCACCTACATCCTCGATCGATTTGGTTGAAATAAATGTAAGGAGAACAAAGAAATGGAGGGAGAGAAAAAGACGGAAGCGTGAAGCGCTGCTAATTCGCGGTGCACATAACGGTTTGCCCGGCTGAATGGCAATTGTTAAACTTCCTTTAGCGCAAACGTGTACAACGAGGTCAATTGACGTTAAATGGAAGCATTACGGCATTATGTAACTTAGGGCCATTCCGAAGGGTACACCCACGCGACCACGTTATAGCTTTCGTTCAGCATCAACCCTCAGAAAACGTGCAATGTTTCATGGTTCCTCCCTTCTCTTGTCCCACAATTCTACTGTTCCAACGACACTGGATCTATCGAACTCTTCAAATCACTTGTTCTAAACAGATAAGGACATTATCGTGAATCGTAATCTTTACTTATAATTCTTTTCCTTAAATTATTTAAATGTAACTAAAAGTTGTGGACAATTTTATTGTCCTCGCCATTAGTTTCAACAATTGGTCAAGAATTAAATAGAATGTACACTAAAAACCAATTTCGTTTCAACGAAATTATCGAATGACTTCTTTGGGAGAATGTAATTCAACTGTCCACATCGATTTAACATTTTTCACATTATTTCCGACCGCCCGCATCACGCACGTGATATGCTACAGATATTATTTTACATTCATAGACGTTAGTAATATAATACAATAGCTAATGCCATGATTCCGCGTATCGTCTTACCGTGTGATTTAACAAATGAATCGCAACGTTCAAAGCCAATGTACAGTTGGTAGACGCGAGTATTTCAATGAATTATCGAAACTGTTCGGTCCAGCTTCGAAAGGAATAACTTCTCCCAAAAGAACAATAACGGATACCCTAAAGATACATGAAATCATAAAAAATTTGCATTTAAAAGTTTGGTGACTGTACACCCAATTGAGATTTCGATTTCGAAAGCGCTACGAACTTTCGTTCCAACCAAATCTGTAAAAATGTGTATCCGTTAATCGCACCTTTTTTATTTTCGCACTATTATCGAATCACCGAATTACCGAATTTACCGAATTACCGAATGGATGCATTAAGCGATGCTTCCAAGGTTCCCCCGAGTTGAATGTCGGCAGTAAATCGCAATGATTTTTACGAGTCGTCGACGTTTGGCACTGTGGTGGAATTAATCAGCGCGCAGTGGCACGCCGCATAATATAGGTTAATTGCATTAATCGCTAGTTCAATTCAAACGAAGATCAAAGCGTCTGGTCAAGTGGAGCAATTCAATTACGTACCGATTCAATGTCTCGCAAGGTCGCTCGCCGGATTCTATTCTTCGCTGAAATGACCTCTCGAGCATTGCTTTCGTAATAAGAATTTTATCCTGTTGCATATTTCTAGAAGATGACATTCAATTTACGATAAATCCAATTTTAGGCTGCTTTTTAGTGCGGTACGACCCACACAAATGTATGAGTCGAGAATTTGAGATGGGGCGGGGAATAGGTAGAGAATAGAGAATAAAGAATGGAGTATTGCGATTTTCCTACTGTCACCATATGGAATCAGACATGGCCAGATGTTCCTTATTTCCCAAAAACCTAACATTTTACGCTATTTACAAGTTGCGTTTTGCGCACACAATGGCTTTACTATGGCGTACACATGCTCGTCGTCACCGTGCGCGAATCGAAAGAGGAAATGAGTAATATGAAACTCGCGTATACCTATACATGTGTAATATGTACATACATCGTGCGCATTCTACATCCTTCCTTTACAAGTTCATGACCTGTAAAAGAAAGCAGATGGCAAAAAAATCGATTTTCAATCGAACATTCTTGGTTGCTCAAACTCCTCGGTTTTAGGGGCAAACTGTCAAATTGAAATCGTACTCATTTTACAATAAGGATTAGTAATATTTCTCTATAACGTTGATATCTTTTTTCTTACAGGTAAAATAGGACTGTTCTACTTGATATTCTATGGAGTGTTGGCCGGGTTGGTTGCAATTTGCTTCTGGGGATTCTTCCAAACGTTAGATCCGAGGATACCGAGGTGGCAGCTGGAACGTTCAATAATTGGAACAAATCCAGGTAAAGATTTCCTAACGATTCGGTCCGAAGTTAAACCCATATTTCGCAAAATTTTCTTACGAAATTACACTTCTTATCGCTACAAGATAATAAGTAACATTTGTTGTTGAAAAGGAGGCTAGAAATAATGCTTTGCCAGTTTCACAGTTTGACAGTTTCACCGATTCATTTTTATCATTCCTCCTGAGGTGTATACAGGTCCGTCGAGATAAATTCAGAATTTTTTCCTGCAGTCTCATAAATAAAACGTACGCAAGGCAAATATAAACAGAGTTGATTGTTGATAAGCTCGCCATATAAGCCACCGATCAATGAGCAAATGGAAAAGTTTCAGCCATTTCAGCCAGGAATTTTTTAATTTTTACTGTAAACGGTGTACACAATATTTTCTATACGATACAATTGTTTTGGCTTCTAAATGACACAAATATTCAAAGCGCAACACTCTGTCACGCAACATTACTGTTTACAGGTTTAGGATTTAGGCCTAATCCACCATTGGAGAACGTCGAGAGCACATTGATATGGTACAGGGGAACGGACAGTCAGAATTACAAGTACTGGGTTGATTCGTTACAAGCTTTCCTTAAAGGTAATAACAGTCTTTATACATATAGAAACTGTACCCATTTTATTATTGAATATTCCAACGAAATATTTGTGTTGTTTTCTCGTACAACGAGGAGTTTTTCTATCTAATGATATCTTTGGTAGAGCACACGTTACAATTAACGAACCGCGCAAGGTCTAAATAAATGAAATCTTGTCATTTTTATATTTGCGACATCCAAGTACCTGTTACTTTTATGCATTGCTCGGTCCGTTTAGAGTGCTTTATTTGCATTCTCTGCACGAGAACAGGTAAAGTTATTCTCAAGGCTTACGTTTAACAACCGATATCACATTTGTTGTTTACATTCCTCAATTTATCAGGCCATAGCATAGTCATCGGATCAAGACTCGTTCCCCCACTTTAGTTTCCCCTTCTACCACGCCCCTTTAACCCCTCACGCTTCCGCCACAGGCCAGTCACGTGACGCATTCCGTCTCTGTCGTGTCTGTCGCAATGTCACAATGTCATGTGACTAACCCGGTATGCGTACTGGCAGAAAGAGGGTAAGTTTTTCCCCTCATCTGGCGACTATGGGCTATCGTAACCAACTGAGTCAGAAGAATCCGCTAGCTAAATCGCTTACTTACTATGTATTACTATTGGTGAATTACTGCTACATTATTCGCAAGTATTTTCCGAAATCTGGAAGCGCTCGTGAGCAAGTGATAATGTCTCTATAATTATGTATGTATGTATTTCAAAACTCTTTTTCCGGCTCTTCCGTTTGTCGTGTTGGATGCCTACAGTTATATCGCGATCTAAAGTAATCTAACGAATATAACAACTTTTCAGATTATATAACGCCAGGTTCGGTCCCTGGTCTTGGTGCAAACATTAACAAATGCGACTACAATCAACATCCACCTGCCGGTAAGGTTTGCGATGTCGACGTGAAAAACTGGCATCCGTGTACTAAAGAAAACAATTACAACTACCACAAATCCGCTCCATGCATTTTTCTCAAGCTTAACAAGGTATCTATAATTATCTTTTACTTTACCAATATCCGGAATAGTCGGATGCGAATAATTGCCATTTTGCGTGGTGCTTTTCAGAAAAGTGGAATAAGACGTATCGAAATTTGTTTTAGATATACGGCTGGAGGCCGGAATTTTACAACGATACCGAGTCGTTGCCAGACAAGATGCCCGTCGAACTCAAGGATCATATTATCGACTTAAAAAGAAATAATTCTTTGCAACTTAATACAGTTTGGGTCTCTTGCGAAGGTGAGAATCCTGCGGACCAGGAAAACGTAGGACCAATTCGTTACATACCTCGAAGAGGTTTTCCTGGTTACTTTTACCCGTTTGAGAACTCCGAGGGATACCTTAGCCCCTTGGTGGCTGTTTATTTTGTGCGTCCTCGCAGTAAGTATCATCAGAGTACCAGTTTCATATACACAAGACAAATTCAGAGGCATCGCATATTAATTATTGTCAAAATTGTTTGATCGTACCAAGGCAGAGACTCGAGTGAACAAAATTCTTTATTCGTGTTGCATACTCTAATTGCGATATTAAATTGAATCGTATGTCTAGGCATGGTTACATATATCTGCGAATAAATGTAGAAATAATTAATATGTTTTGTTACAGCTGGTATTTTAATAAACGTAGAGTGCAAGGCGTGGGCGAAAAACATAAAACACAGCCGCCATGAGAAAATAGGTGCAGTTCATTTGGAGTTGATGATAGATTAACAGCGCTGTCTACCCTACCAGGCCTCTCCTTTGTTAGTGTACAGAAGCTAAACGCGAATCTCATATTCTCTGACCCTTCGAAATACGTGGATGCTTTTCAATTAAATCAAATCAAAGAGTCGTCAAAACTCGATGACCGCTGCCAAAGTCGATGAAATTTTTCTCAAGTACAAAGCTAAAAGGGTTTCTCAAGTTCGTATCGGCGGAAATTCTTTTAAACTAAAGTCCCCTATGCGCCGTGAAAAATGTTGGATTTTACATTTGTTTTATGCAGTGTTCAGACTTTTATTCGATTGCAATGGGCAAATCAACTTTATAAATGACAATTGTCGAATTTATAATCGATCAAACCTAATAAGAAGCATTTGTTCGTCCCGTATGAAAAACGTATGCGTATTGTGTACCGATGGGGCCATATTTAATACTAAACATAATCAAATTATACGTGATGACATGATAAAACTATTATGCGTTTTCACGAATTCTAATAACGTAAATTAATATATATATATATATATTCGTGACGCGGTCCAATTTTCTATTATAAAGTTTTTCGATTCATAATTATACATGTGAAAGATATCTGATTCTTTTAAAATTCTTTCGTTTAAGTGTGACTTAAATGTATTTAGATGTCCTTTTCGAAACTTGGACACAATGAAATTACATAAGAACTATTTCAATTTGTTGAAGTTATTGTTACCGTATTTCGCGGATGCCCATCACGAATAGATCTCTTAAACGTGGCAAAGATAATATATAAATGATGTATGTAAATGTATCGTATGTGTACACATATATTTTTATAGATAAGATTTTATTCTTTCAAATCACTAATTGTTGTCATCTACTTCACTACGTACAACAGTGAAATATTTTGGAAAGGACAATCTTTTGTAATTATTCTATCAATTGATTATATTATATTTAACGAATGAATTCCAGACATGGGTATTGTAATGATGAAATTCAATCTTGTCAGTGTCATGAAATTACAAACGATATGTAAAAAGAGAAGATTTTCTTCAGTTGTTGCGATTAGTTTAATTTATCAGTGCATTTATACTACAGTGCTTATAAAAAATGAAATAAAATACTATTACAGTGGAAAATTGAACAATGCAAGGTTATTGATGTATGAATGTGGATAGTAACAATATCTCAGGATATATGAAATATTATAGTTTAATAAAGAAAACTGACTGCCTTACACTATTACCCAAACTTGATGTTGTTTTTTTTGTTTTTGTTTTAATTCAGGTGCTTCGATTGTGGTAAAACATTGTAGTACGGTAAACGCTGCAGTAAAACATTTTGAATTTGAGTCGGCGAATTTTGGAAAATCTATCAAGTTAGTGAACCATTATCGTATTCTCATACATGTATCTAACAATCGATCGCGAGAAAAACAATGTTCTGTACAGCTTTTAAAAATATTTATTTGAACAATATATATTTAACAATAACAAATTTTACAATTTTTTCTAATTTAATTAATATACATATCTATATACGAACTATGTATTGAAATACAAAAAAATATGTTTTTGAAATATTTTAAATAGTTAGATTACGTTGTGTCATTGTTACATATAGCTAAATGGAAAATAATTTTGCCAAATATGAATTGTTTTAAAAGATTGAACGCCATAACGTTAATATTCAATGGAATTGAACCGCTATGTATAAGTGGAATAGGTATAGGTTTCACGAAACATATGAAAATCGGATGGAAAATTACACAACTACACAATTATTCAATTAATTAAGTGATTTTGTGTAATTTATAAGATTTACAGTTCGCATCAAACGTGTATGCTCTATATAGATATTTATCTGAGAGAAAAATAAAGTAAACAATTCAAATATCCTGGTGGACCATACCCGCTGCCAATTTCGGAAACCGAAAATCTGATTTCTGGAAAATCTCGACGACAGTTTAGCTGATGAAATCTTTGGAGAATAATACGATGATTATGCGTATATGCAAATTAAAGTCACTGATTATCATTAGAGCTGCAAGTTAAATTGAACCTTCTTTAAATTGAAATTAATACTTCATTATTTTTATATGCAGTTCTTAACGATTTTATGATATGTACGATAATGAAACATACAACTGTTATTTACAGTTTGTACACATCGTGGAACGGTTCGGTTTATTCAACAGTAGATATAGATATAGATATATATATATATATCTACTTATATATGTGTCGACACAAAGTACAACGCTCTCTAACGGGAAACGCCATTACACAACAATATAAGTACATACGTTTACTTAAGTAGCTACACCGAAGCATGTATCTTAAAATTACTGACAGCTCTGGTAACGCTGCCATATTGAGATCCTTGGTACCCTATTTCTTCATTGTGATTGCACTCCATTGGGCAGTTGCACCAGATTTTAATTTTGCACAATTCAATTAGTATGTTTAACGTCACATGTGTATATTTTGTGACAGAAACTGGTGCGCTCTACTCTTTTACCAAAATTTCTTGTTCGAAACTTTAATCTTTCAGTATAAAAAATACAATTTTGTAATAAAAAGTGATTATTTATACAAGTTTGACTCATTTCTGTTGCTTCTTAAATCTAAGTCTACTTGAAAGAGAGTCCACATTTAAGTTTTGACGAGAATTGAAAATTAAATTTTTCCATCCGACTATAATAAATACATATGAATAATATACTCTTTCTCAAACTCGAGATATGACAAACATTCAAACTGTTGAATAGTATGCTACTTAATCCATCAACAGAGGAAAATATTTCAAAATTATAGCTAGTGGAAACGCCAAAAAATAGCTAAACATAATTTCATCTTTTACCTTTACTCGTTCCGAATGAACAAAACAACTTGTTCAGTTGCAATGTACACATGTACTAGGTTTATACGCGTATAGTACGACAATAAGTAAACAATATTAGAACGACGACAAGGTAATATGTTTCTGTGTTTCAGGGTAAGAATATAGAATGATCGTTTCGAATGTAATACAGATTCCGGCATGAAAAATATGTATCAACGACTATTCGTTATCCGTAGTTTGTTCATTTTTGAATTGGAAACAACACATTTATAAGACTGCTTAGTTATATGTGTATTCATACATGTAATAAGTACAGGTTTGTATATTTTTTCGTGTCCATAACTTTTACAAGTGCCAATTATACGAGTAAGTTAATCGTTGCTTCCCATAGCAATATTCACTAATGCACCGCAAACACGTACGCGTACTTGCGAACTTCAACTTGCCGAGTGACGAAGAAATGGATTAAAATGATCCGATAATTGCAGTTACTTACACTCCTACTGTAACTTTTCGGCGCCGCCAAAGTTTCAAGATTCGAATTCGTCCAATCCCTTTTCTGTGAACGTTACCATCGTCTTCGAACCGAAACAGTTTGGAGTGTTCGAATGTTTTTCATCGTAGGCACTTGGAACACCAGGCTCAAAGTATGTAGGCACAAAGCCAACATTGTCGTTTGTCATTCGTCAATCATAAGTTCGAAGCGTATCGATCCAGACAGCTCCTTGGTCGAGTATACGTATTTTATGTTTGCGGCCCATGCTCGACATTCAACGTTGATAATTCTATTTCCTGGAAAGTAATTCAAATGCCTTTTTCGTTAAAGTTTTCCTAGACTAAACATATTTTAGGTAATTAGAATGTGAATAATTCTTATCGCTGTTACAACATTACTCCGTTTGGAAAATAATAATCTGTTAAGATATTATTCCCAGTTAGCCGAACCTGCTTCGAGCAAATTTCGATCAATGTTTGAAATCGTAATTTGCGAGCAGAATTACGGCGGACATTTTGATACCAAGACTATGCTTGGAGCAAAATACGACCCCTACTTGGAAAAAAAGAACCTGAGGTAAGAACCTGATAGTACGGAAAAGAAATTAATATTACGGTTTAATAAACAAAACAAATCTTACATAGGAGTAGGATTCGTTATTGACTGGTAATGAGTTGAAAAAGGTCTGCAAAAAATATTAATAATAATTGAGAAACGAACGAAACCGAAATCGCAGCTTATTGCGACTAGTCTGGGTCTAATCCGTTAAGACTACTCGGAACAGTAAATTTCTTAATGTCATGATTCCATGGAAAAATTCTGGAACTGTATGTTGCCGTGTACAAGCCGTGACGCATAGAATCATACAATATTAAACTGTTAAGGAAGTTATTATACAAGTGGATGAATCTCGAAAACAATAATCAGCTACTAACTGAAAATTTCCGTGCAACTCTTAAGCGGATAAGAATCGTTAACTGGTAAGACACAACGTACGTATTATCTCTTATCTCCGATTCGTAAATAAAATCGTAATACGAGTATAATTTTCTTCGAAAATTGTTTACGACTTTTAACAGGCTCTCATCGTATACATATGAAACTTCCAAAGCTGAAACCGCTCTCAAGGAAATATGTATGTACAAGATTTTTGGGACACCGTATAATAAAAAGACAGGTATCGCGCGATATTTGTCGAACGGTGTTATTAGGAAAAACATTAATTTCTTTAGAACAGTTTTATGTTATAACGTTGCAATCGACTTACTTGCTGGTCGCAGGAAGTGTACGGCAATGACGGGGCTCAAGTAACCAGGAATGTTTGTATACGGATAATAATACCCTGGAAATCCCTGACTCTTCGGATAATAGTCCAGTTTACCTATACTCTCTTCGTCGTGAGGATTTTCACCTTTGCACGATACCCACACGGTATTTAGCTGAAACGTACAGAGAGACTTGTATATTCGATAGATTAAAAAGAAGAAGATAAACACGTGTAAACGAAATATTTATTAATAATTCAAACGATAATATGTGTATAATTATGCGTAATTTGTGAATTTGAAACGGTTGTCGATGTGTCTCCATGTGGAGGACTCTTCTTTTAACACTTTGATTGCCGGCACAGTAGTCTAAAAAATTTCATAAAATGAGAGTAATTTGTTTATCGAATAAAAATTGAAAAATTTTTCGGAAATGCGATGATCAAAGCGTTAACAGTTACATCGGAACAGTCCCTTTTGCGATGATGATTCAAAATACAAATGTTTGTTACGGTAAACCTTGTAAAATCAAAATTCATGTGTCTAACCGTTGAACTATTGACGGAGTTGATATGATTGGACAGGCTTTCTGGCATATCTTTCGGCAGGTTTTCGGTGTCGTTATAAAACTCTGGTTCCCAACCATATATCTGAAAAAAGCAATAAAAGTATTCGCAATAATTTAATTTGAAAAAGAATACTTACAAACTTGCTATTACTGATTTCATTGTTTTTCATCTATCCTTTATAGGTACATTATCCTTCTTAATAGCTATTAATCGTGCATTAATTTAATTAGAAGGAATAACAGCATACCCTGTTCAATTTAATGAAAATACAAGGAGCTGAATTATTGAAGCCGTATTGTGCAGCAGGCGAGCAGGGCCCCCAACTATCCACCTCGACTGCGCAAACATGTCCAGGCTTCACTGGTGTATCGTAATTACAAATCTGTTGATTTCTGCCACCGTTTGATAAGGCTGACGAGTTGGTATACTCTGCCAATAATTAATATTATCAACATTAAACGGATATAGTATGATCTACCATAATTACTGAGAACATTTCTTTAATGTTTTAATTTTTGCATAATTTCAGGCTGGTGCTTTGAAGAAAAGCATGTCTTTATTTTTGGCAAATCTGGCATTCCACGTTAAGTGCAGATAAATATTAAAGGATTGACGAGAATCTATTCTAGTTGAACAAGCATCTATTTACAAAAATGTTACTTCTTACTTGAACGAAGAATAATAAGACGTAGCCTTTTACCTTCTAAAAATTGATCTAATAAACCTGTCCACTTTTGCACCGATGCAGGATCCGACGAACTATACCAAATTAACGATCTTTCCTCTGGATTGTCAGAGATTGGTCGAAAACCTAGACCTGTTTAGGCAAAAAGATATTTGCAAATATGAATAAAAATTAACAAGCGCGTATATATATATATATATATATATATATATATATATATATATATATATATATATATGTACATCTTATTGTTAGTACACATATAAAGCCACCCAAAGTCAAGTTAAATATATATCCATAATATAACTCTTGTAATGTAAGAGTTTGCAGACTTAAGGGTGATTGTCGAATGTTTTCGCGCTTCAGGTTGTCTCAGTGTTAAGGTTTTTACTCGCAACAGTATATTTCACATAGGTAGTTGTAAATAAAAAATACGATTAATGATTTCACCTGGATTGGTTCCTATTAAACTCTCCTCTAGAGTCCATTTTGGTTTTTCATAATCTATCGTGGCCATCAAACCCTTCATGCAGACGGCGAAGAGCAGAGCCAGCACCGTGAAAAAGCAAAAGTAAAATACTCCAGTTATAGCTAAAAATAAAACAGAACAAAACACGGGTATTAGTAAATTCGTTTTCTCCTCTGTTACGATATGTAAAATCCAGTAAAATATAGTTATCTTTAACAAAGTTTAATATGTACGTATGTATGCATGTATAATACATTGGTAGAGTGAAACGAGTCGAGGGGTTTGAGGTTTCCGCAAAACGGGTATTTAGTATGTACGTTTCGAACGACTTTAGTAATTCAGACTTGACCTTGAAATTTTAACGGGTAACCACTAATTACGAATCCACATAGTTTGGACAATTTTCACCATTTCGACGATTGAACGGAAAATATTTAAAGACCGGGCGCCGAGCCAAAGTCAAAGCTAAATATAGGTCCGTTTTCAAGAGTAGAGTACACTGTGATGGCCATTCGTGACTATCTACTCTTTTATCGACATTGAGTTTTAACAACGTAGCGATCTCGAATCGCAAAGAAAATTCTGTTTTTTTCTTTTTTTTTTTAAATCAGATTATCGAAAATGCGTGAAACTCGATAAGTGATACACTCTCGGCTACCGTTGTTGTGTATGCCTCAGGGCTGATGTCGGTTTTCGAGAGATTCAGAAACTTATTACCTAAAACCGAATACGGAGGGAATAATGAACGCGGAGCTTCAAGAACGAAATCATTTTTGTATGTGCTATAATTTCAGAAAGTATCACGAATCTGTCGAAAAATTAACAGGACAAAATAGATAAAACCAACTATTTGCGACAACAAAATAGAGATTACATTCATATTATCTGTTTCCAGTGCGAAAGATATTGAAGACTATCATGTCTTAAAGTTACGAAACCGTCACGAATAAACTCGAATGAAAAGCTGATTTCAAGGAAATCTCACACGCGAATGATATAATAAACTGATAAATGGTTTATAGTCACGGATGCGAGGGTTCCCGATATTTCGGGTTCGGGTCGGGTCGGGAACACTCGGACGAGACCGAGCCGGCTGCCGAAAGTATGTATGATACGTTTCGGGACCCCGATACTATCCGACTACGTACGAACGTATCGAGATCCCGAAAGGGCGTATCGAGAAATAGAGACTCCGAAACTATAGCAGCGGTTCTCAAACTTTTTTGTCTGGCGACACACTGAAATCATTAAATAAAATTCATTCATTTTATGCGCTGCACAACTAAACGTCAGGATGAACCAACAATTTTCAAAGTGAAGAGAATCCGTTAGCAACGGCGAAGGAAATGAAAGAAAATCTAGAATTAGCTGATCGACATGCACGAGTAAGGCAGCAAATTAGAGTAGTTGACTTGTCTGGATAAACCTATGTGTGTTGGAGTTTGCATTTCGTGCGTCCGGTATTTCTGAAATGGGAAGAACTCGAGAAAACTGTACGGATATGATATCGGCGAGAAAAAACGAATACGTAAATGTAAACCAGTTTGTCGGTTGTTAAACGAACACTTCCTCTTACGATCACGGTGTTTGACTGTCAGTGGCAATGAAGAGTTGTTTTTCATGTTAGTACGACAACTATCCAAGCGTGCATATTTATTTTCTCCGTGAATTCACGGTAATTTCAGTAGTTAAAGTCACTTCCTTTTTGTTTTTTTTTGTTTTTTTTTTGTTCTTCCTACACTAGAACTATGAAATATCTAGTTTATTACCCGCCAGATGCATGAGAATCTACCGATACCAAATACTCGCGTGAATTTGATAGACGAAACTCTCGCATGCGCGAACCGTGTCCGTTTCAAACTCGGAAATTTCAGCACGAAAATATTCTTTTTATTATTTGAAACAGACCTGGCGAAAACGTTTATTTAGCTGATAAGTCTCTATCTATCTAGACCGAAGTTTAATTATTATCTTTATGCTAAAGTGTTGATAACAAGAAGACTCACTTTTGCAGATCATGAATATTTATCGAAATTCAAATACATTCTACACTAGTATATCAAATTTCAATAGTCAATCTATACGTATCCTAGCTCGACATCATTTTCCACATACGTATTGAAAATTCTTTCGATAATGTATCTGGTTAATGACCCTAACCTTGGTTTAGGAAACACAGTATACAAAAGCCAATAGATTTTTACGTATAATTTGATACTCTATCGATTCATGACGTAAAAAGTAGGTCGTTTCATCTATTTTGCGCCTCTGTCGAGTGACTTGAAATTTTGCCGCCCTTCATTTGGGCATGCCGCGCCGCCTGCGCTTATCAATATCAATCAATGAAGACAGTTGCTTCCGCTCCAACAGATCTGATTCTTCTCTTCCCTCCCACACTTTGCTGCTCACTCCTTTTTCTTATTGGCTTCGCGATAAAAAAAAAATCTGATAAAAATGGAACGCAAACATCGTCACGATGCTGAGGTACGTTACGATCATACGCTTCCCTTCCTTCCGCCTAAAACTTTCTGTACGGAATATTTATGTCGACGCGCGTCATGTAAACATTTCAAATTATAGAAGGAACACACACGCGTGTCGAAACTAGAACGCGTGTTTTACTAGAATTCTATAGTTTGATTCAGTTTATAAATTATGTATTGGTTTTCCGACTGGTACGATACTTTTAAAAGTACAATAAGCAGAAGGTAACTTTCGAGTAAAGTTAATTCACTTGAACACCGTTGTTGTAACCGTTTTTAAAAATGCCATCATATTCTTTAAGCTGTTCAAAGGCGTAATTACGTTCTAAGGAACACCGTAGCACAAAACAGTAAACTACAAGAGGGAAACGTTTTAAACTGCTGTTATCGAGACGACACAGTTGTCGCTTTATACATTCGGTAAATTATGCTCACAAAAAAGAAGACACACGCTTCTTACAGAAGCGACTTCTTTCCGACTTTTGTTCCTCGCGACGAGTAGGTACTATTTACATGTTCCAGTGAAAAAAAAGTTTGACCATGAAATTCATCCTTTCAACCGTTTCGATCCTTCACTTACTTCGATCTACGAAAGACATATTTTACATTTCCATTATAGACGCAGATAAGAAAGTTTCTTTATAAATTAGAAAAAAAAAAAAAAAGGAAATGTCGTTACGAAATACGTTCACTCTCAAAAACTTTGATTTATTAAGTATGCGTATCTTCTAACGAAATAATTGATACTGAACTGAATCTAAATTCATGGCGATGTATCGTGAACGAATGTGTCGTTGATTATATTATCATTGTTATATCTCTCCCGTTTGCTTTTTATAACTGTAATATCACTTGGCAGTAAAGCGAATAGTTGGTAAATAATGAACACATCGCATCAAATGAATGCTGAACTTGTAAAGTTATTATAAAGATTTGTAACAAACATACCTATAAATATGAGAAAATTATTATTTCATATATATTGTGTTGTTCATTTGAACAAATAACTAGTGAAAACCTTGATTCGGATTCACGAGTCAGAATGTAACAAACATACTATCAGACGAAACAAACGAACGAGAATAGAATTTTGTACTGTTAGCAGCGGCTTAAAATTAGTTTACGATTTTTCAGATATTCTCGGAGGCTTTGAAACCGCGTCACCCGCGCGAGTGTTATACAGCCACGCACGTTCCACGTACATGAAACTTGTGCCAAAATGGTACATCCACTTTTATAGCTGGCTTTCGTCAGCATTTCAGCCATTTAACATCTAGCGAAGACTCGCGGGCTGAGATGTTATATGTACAGGATGATCGGTAACCGAGGATATAATCGTATGAGGGGCGACTCTACGTAGAAAAGGTAAGTCCAAAATATAGCATAAAAATTGTTCGTATGTTTGGAATCCCCTACCCCCCTCTTCGGTTGTATCACTAGCTAACGTTTGCACCCCAAATATCTATATTGTTCTTAAAGATACGTCAAACGTCTTGAAGACAAAGTTGAATAGTTCAATGGGGTGTATTAAATTTCATGGAAATATTATTGTTTTTAGAGATCTCAAAGTCACCTTCACCGTTTCAAAATGGGACCCCACTCCGTTTGAAAGCGACCTTGAAATCTCTAAAAGAAAATAACCTGAAAGCAAATATTTTTATGGGGTCTGTTTTAATTTGTTCAGTGTTTTAAATAGCACTGACTCGTTTTTCCCTCATAAGCATAAAATCCGCAGTCTGATTATTACGCGCGTGCATCGTTTTAATAATGTTTTTCGTCAAGATTCGAGTACTCGCGTTAACGCGTTTCATTGTTTGCTTGTTTGATTATTTTCATTCATCATCTTCTCCGAACGCGAAGAAGATATCGGCGAGTCGAGAAGTAAATACCACCGGTGGTTTTGCACCAGTGAGTGTGTCATCGTCGCGGGAGTACCCTAATCGCAGCGAATTAAGATATAATTCGAATAAAAAGGAATTACCCCATTTCTTCGGCGGGTGGCTGCAGTAAGTGCCTTCGGCAGGGTTGTGAATGAAATCTCTGAAAGCCTGCCAGCTGGTTTTCGCCTCGGGGATTCTGTTGTAATCGAACTCTTCGTTCTTCTGTTGCAGCTTCTGTTTGCCAGTTGTGCTCATCGTAGCGACCCTGCGTTAGCCACGCTATTCTCTCTCTCTCTCTCTCTCTCTCTTTCTCTCTCTCTTTCTCTCTCCCTCTCCCTTTCTGTCACTTAACACTGATCTCTCGGTGTGGGACGATCTTTGAGTCGCGGGTGATCGAACTGTTTCGCGCGAGACCTTATCGCGAACGCACGTGGTTAATGTTTCGACACCGGGCAGAAGATTTTCTGAGAAAAGTTCAGTCTCCCGTGTTAGGCGAGCCGGTACCCGGTACCCGGTGCCCGGTGCCTGGTGCTCGGTGCTCGGTGCTCGGTGCTCGGTGCTCGGTACCAAGAAAGTCGGAACGAGACCGCGCGCAAACAAGCTCGGTTCCGAGACCACGATCGACTGACTCCGCGGCTACCGATCCACTGGTGGGAAAACTTGAGATACTTGCTTGTCACAGAATTAGGATCCGTGCAGACTTCTCATGCCGCTCGGCTTTCTGCCTGCCCCACCGTGCTGTATTACCGATACCATTCAAGGTGCCATGCCGTGCTGCTCGAGCGACATCTAGCCAAATGACACGGCCACGCGGACGAACACGACGGACAGGTTCTCGTAGAATAAGGCGACAAACAGAATAAGTCGCATTAGGTTCATGGAGCCATTCGATTTTATCTCTAAGATTGTGCATGCAATTACCGCGTGGATCGGAAACGCTCAAGGTTACATTATTTCGCATGTTTCTTGTCACGATGTATAAACACGCCGAACATCACGCTTTCCTGCAAATTGGATTTCAGCCATTCTAAGAGCGATGATTATTTGTGGAATGATTTTATCTAATAGTTCGCTCTTTGGAACAAACGCTTCGGGTTTTACTTTTAAAAATAGAGATCAACGAAAAGGAAAGCTATTCCACTTTACACTTTTATTAAAATATCAATAGCATAAATGATTTTTAAGTGTTAGCCAAAACTCTTTCAATTTTTCTACTCTTCAAAATTGCACCTACTCATTTCTGTTATAAATGTATCAAATCTGAGCATGATCTACAGGAATGTATTACATATAATAGTGTAAAATTTCCAACAACAATAATAATTATAATAATCGAATATTTAATATAAGGTTGCAGCATAAGTTATGTCTACTCTAATACACCTTCTTCGATCGCGATTTTTCAAACCGGTTTACCCAAGTTCCAAACTATATATTCTCCATTCTTGCATGATACTGCCTACATTTGTAATACTGTACAGATCTACACGTGCATATGTAGATATACGAAAATCCTCGGATTTCTTATCGGAGAGCTTACACAGATAAGTAAAATAATCTCGTTGCAAGTATGGCATTTCTTTTCAACGTTGCGTTTATCAACATGAAAGTATAGGACACCCTTCCGATTTATCATGAAATGCTCTAAATTGAATATTATATTTTTGTACTTCGATTGAATATAGGGTTAGGGACCCCAATTACTATCCTCTTTCCAACAAGTCCCTTTTTTAATATTAATTGAGCACTAAAAATAAGTATAATTAATGTAGGGCACAGTAATTGGCTCCCTTAACCTGTCACTAATAAAGTGCATGCGAACAAAGTGTTGGACAAAATTTATGCAGAAATCCAAGACCCACGAAAAGTAATACCTTATATAGAAAGATTAATCTTGACACACGTATTAGCTTCTAAATGAATTTTACTTTAACACTGGGGTTTGTTGTAAACCAGTTGACAAATACATAGAACGCAAACTCTCACAATATTAATAAATTAACGAGTACTTCTAAGCAAAACGACCAGAGCTTTCTTCGTTGAATTCTTCAAACCGAGAAACCAAATGTTCAATTCAATTATCTGTAATAATAAGAAAATTTATTAGTTATTTTCGGCATGGATTTAATGAAAATTTCAAAAGCAATCATTTTTCCAAAATGAACAAATTACCTATTATTATTTGAAATTCTAATGAGAAACGTGATCGCTGTTCGATATTGAAAGCCCATAAATTACATTCAACGGTAACCAGTCTATTTGCTGCAATGTGACAAACGTAGCGTATGTAGTATGTAGTAACTACATATAAAGTAGATTTGTCAACTAATATAAATTTGTCCTACGTGTCAGATTTTTGAAGTGCAACGCAACAATGGGAGAAAGATAGTCTGGTTGACCAGTAAAAGGGAAATATTCAACTGGAAATCCAGGACTTGGAATATATTCAATGTCCCCAATGTGCTCTTTATCGACGTTGTTCGCTCCGTCGCACGATAACCAAATGTAAAACTACAATGAAATCAACTTCCGTATATAATCTATTCTACCTCGATATAAAACATAGTTTCACTTAGAATTTTGCTGTTCCAATATCTAGCTACTTTATATTATGAAAATACGTCTGCAAAGGTAAATACTTAGTTGTGCCAGCGTACCTTTTGCGACGTTTGTATTATCTTTCTCAAATTATTTGGCATATTTTCCGGTAAAGCTGAAGATTGATTAAAATAATGAGGCACCCAATCGAACCGCTGCAATACGCTTAAATGTAATGCAAATCCAACAACTTATGTTATATATTTATATTATACAACAATATTCTAAAATTACTTTATTAAATTTAACAAGGACACAAGGTTGCAACGGTTTTGAATATCCATACGGATACCTGCTACAATGTCCGAGACTTTTTATGTTGAAGTAACACGGCTTCTGGGGACGATTCGATTGAATATTGTTTTCGCAACTGACATCATATTTCGAGACGTTTGTACTGTATTCTAAAATGGAAAATTAATATCGCACAGTTCACTTGTTCATAGTATTTCTTCAAGTTCAATAATTCTAATAGAATACAAAATGTCAGGTGAGTGTTAACCAGAACTGTTTCATGGAAACTGTTACTAGTGAAAACTGTTAGTATTGGAATATCTAAAAAGTAGAAATATCGCAAATACCTTTCAAAAAATCGTTCAGGGCTTGAATATATCTTTTTGGTCGAGCTTTAATGATTGAGTGACTTACTGATATGATGGGCGAAACCGATGAAATGCTTGTCGGTTTAAATGAAATTCCTTGAAAGAAACTCAACTTGTTACATTTGCAATTAACTTCATTGAAAATATGCGAGTCCAAAGTAACCGGATATGTAGTTACTTATATTCGCAGAAATTTGTTAAACCCTTCAGTGCACAGGTCGAAAGTATCCAACTTTTTCTGTTGACATTTCTTCTAAAAACTCAGAGCGCGTATTGCATAAAACAAGAATTTCTTGAGAAATTCCAAGATAATTTCAAGAAAATGAAAACAGTGAAGCAACTCAATTAATGGATCTTACAGACCCAATTCGTTGCACTGAAGAGATAAGTTAAGCATCGTCAAATAATGATTTACATTTCTTGATAATATGTTTTGCTCACCTGGACTGCCAAATTTCGAAGGTGAACGAAAAAGTGCAAAATTTGATCGACCTACAGTCTTTTTAGATGCGTCAAAATATTGAAAATATGGTTTGTCCAACTGAGAAGCATAATTTACACTGATCATCATTTGTATCGCGAATATTGTTCCCAACACGGTGAAGAAGCATACGTAAAATAGTATTAACTGCACTAAAACGTGAAAAAAATGGTTTGTGTCAACAACAAACTATATACCCAAATATTCTTAAACTAATTTTTAAGTATACCAATAAATACTCCCGTGACAAACAAACAGATAATGCTATAAAAAAGATTAAAAAAACAATAGCAGTGATGGCCACGTATACCTGTCGCAGGTAACACGCTTCCCCCTGCCAGCGTCTTTTCCGTGCAGCGCAGACCTTCGGTGCCCAGCGGTGCCTCGGGCCTCATACGTTCCACCAAAGCCGACTTGTGCGCGGCTTATGCTATCTATCCACGTTCACGGTGCGTCGTATCATAATACGCGTCCTCTCTGCAAAGCTTTCTCGAATGCGTATTATGACACGACGCTTCAAGGATGTGGATAGACAGCATAAGTCGCGCACATGGTCGGCTACGGTGGCACGTACAAGGGGAAAGACGAAGGCACGAGGCACTGGGCGCAGATGCGTCCTGCACGAAGGAGACGTTGGTCGGCAGCTCATGGGACCCTACCGTGCCCGCCACTGATATATAGCATCATCGTTTTATCCATCATGTATGTTATCATATATTACACATACATTATATGAATAGCAATATGAACCTTCATTATCAAGAAAAATCGATTCTAAATGATGTACCTCTTATCGCAGTATAATATACATGTGAAACGATATATTATACACGCTTGTATTTCCAGAATATTTAAATGCTCTACAAACCGAAAACTTTAGGAATAAAAAGTGGAGAGTTATTATCAATATCAAATTAATCTGAAAATTGTAATAAAATGCAATTTATATTACTCCATTCTCTGGCTGTTCTGTCGAGAAATGCACGTCGATCATTATTCCAGATAAAGCGCAGGAAATTTTTAAAAGCCCCTAAATCAGGCTGTGGTTGCCGCCTCTGGTAATACAGGTCGTCGTGTAATATGACCATATTAAAAAAATGGTTTTTTCTAAAACTCCAAGTAAAAAATTGGAAGAAGGTTAACGGTTCACTAATTTCATACGCACTGAAGTTTGATGTGTAATTAACATAGAAACGTACATACAGTATAAATCTGTATTGTAAACAAAAAATCATTACTCATTCAGCAGAGTGAAGTATAAAACCTTCGTTGTGCCTACGAAGTTATACTGAAAGTTAATTTTTTGTTCTTTCACATCCTTCTCGGGTTATTTGGTTTTATTTGAATTCACTAGTATAGGGGAGACTGTGTGTGCGAGTGAGAGCATGCCGGACTATGAGTGCGAGTTCGATAACGTTAGTTGTAGTTGCTTGTCGTACTATCAGAGGGAAGCACGAGTATGAGTAGGTTGGGAGGGTTGTTGCAGGTAACAGTGCATAACAGTGCAACTGTCGGGAACAGAGAGGTATAGGTAATGTAGGTAAGTGTTAGACTGCTCGAACACCTTACAAGTTATTTTTTGTACGATCCAAGTATTTGCACGTCATGACCTTTTTTGTAGGATCGATGTGTTCGTGAGTGATGACCTTTTTTTTAGGATCGATGTGTTTGAAATTGATGACCTTTTTTTTAGGATCGATGTGTGTGAAATTGATGACCTTTTTTTTAGGATCGATGTGTTCGAAAAAATGATGACCTTTTTTTTAGGATCGATGTGTTTGAAAGTCATGATCTTTTTTTTAGGATCTATGTGTTTGAAAAAGTGATGACCTTTTTTTTAGGATCGATGTGTTTGAAAGTGATGACCTTTTTTTTAGGATCGATGTGTTTGAAAAAGTGATGACCTTTTTTTTAGGATCGTAGTATTTGAAAATGATGACCTTTTTTTTTTAGGACGGAAGTGTTTGTGTGTTTGTACTTGTGTCCTATATTGGAGAGTCCTCAAAAAACGCCGTTACAAGAAATGCCCCCTACTATCATTGCAGCTGGCTTCATCAGAGGTGAAGACACACTGGTACTGGCGAGTGTGTCAAAGAGAACACTTAAGAGAGTCATAGAGCCAAGAGACCGAGAAGCAATGTTGTTCAGCTGGACAATTAAAATCTACTGGTGACCACCGTTCCGGAACATTGAGCAGCCCTATATAAGTTCAGTTTTCCTTGACACTCGCCAGTATCAGAGTGTCTTCACCTCTGATGAAGCCAGCTGCAATGATGGCAGGGAGCACTTTTTTTTAGGGTCCGGGGTCGTGTTCCGGGGTCCGGGGTCATGGTCGGAATCGTCACCTGGATCATTTTCATAGCAATAATCGTCAAAAACCACAACCCTAACCAGAAATAACCGTCACCAGAATCATTTTCATAGTTCTAATCGTCATAAACCACACCCCTAACCAGAAATAGCCGTCACCAGAATCATTTTCATAGTTCTAATCGTCATACACCACAACCCTAACCAGAAATAACCGTCACCAGAATCATTGTCAAAGTCCTAATCGTCAAAAACCACAACCCTAACCAGAAAGAACCGTCACCAGAATCATTTTCATAGTTCTAATCGTCAAAAACCACAACCCTAACCAGAAAGAACCGTCACCAGAATCATTTTCATAGTTCTAATCGTCATAAACCACAACCCTAACCAGAAATAACCGTCACCAGAATAATTTTCATAGTCCTAATCGTCAAAAACCACAACCCTAACCAGAAATAACCGTCCGGGGTCGTGGTCGGAGGTCATGGACGGAGGTCTTGGTCGGAGGTCTTGGTCGGGGGTCAAGGTCGGGGGTCCTGGTTATTCGCGGTTAGGACTTAGTTTTAGCGTCTGTAGAAGGTTTTTCGAGGTCGGGGTGGTGTTTATTCGCGGTTAGGACTTAGTATTTGCATCTGTAGAAGGTTTTTCGAGGTCGGGGTGGTGTTTATTCGCGGTTAGGGATTAGTTTTTGGGTCCGTAGAAGGTTTTTCGAGGTCGGGGAGGTGTTTATTCGCGGTTAGAGATTAGTTTTTGCGTCCGTAGAAGGTTTTTCGAGGTCGGGGTGGTGTTTATTCGCGGTTAGGACTTAGTTTTTGCGTCTGTAGAAGGTTTTTCGATGTCGGGGAGGTGTTTATTCGCGGTTAGAGATTAGTTTTTGCGTCCGTAGAAGGTTTTTCGAGGTCGGGGTGGTGTTTATTCGCGGTTAGGACTTAGTTTTTGCCTCTGTAGAAGGTTTTTCGAAGTCGGGGATGTGTTTATTCGCGGTTAGAGATTAGTTTTTGCGTCCGTAGAAGGTTTTTCGAGGTCGGGGTGGTGTTTATTCGCGGTTTGGACTTAGTTTTTGCGTCTGTAGAAGGTTTTTCGAGGTCGGGGTGGTGTTTATTCGCGGTTAGGACTTAGTATTTGCATCTGTAGAAGGTTTTTCGAGGTCGGGGTGGTGTTTATTCGCGGTTAGGGATTAGTTTTTGCGTCCGTAGAAGGTTTTTCGAGGTCGGGGAGGTGTTTATTCGCGGTTAGAGATTAGTTTTTGCGTCCGTAGAAGGTTTTTCGAGGTCGGTGTGGTGTTTATTCGCGGTTAGGACTTAGTTTTTGCGTCTGTAGAAGGTTTTTCGAGGTCGGTGAGGTGTTTATTCGCGGTTAGAGATTAGTTTTTGCGTCCGTAGAAGGTTTTTCGAGGTCGGGGTGGTGTTTATTCGCGGTTAGGGATTAGTTTTTGGGTCCGTAGAAGGTTTTTCGAGGTCGGGGAGGTGTTTATTCGCGGTTAGAGATTAGTTTTTGCGTCCGTAGAAGGTTTTTCGAGGTCGGGGTGGTGTTTATTCGCGGTTAGGACTTAGTTTTTGCCTCTGTAGAAGGTTTTTCGAAGTCGGGGATGTGTTTATTCGCGGTTAGAGATTAGTTTTTGCGTCCGTAGATGGTTTTTCGAGGTCGGGGTGGTGTTTATTCGCGGTTTGGACTTAGTTTTTGCGTCTGTAGAAGGTTTTTCGAGGTCGGCGTGGTGTTTATTCGCGGTTAGGACTTAGTATTTGCATCTGTAGAAGGTTTTTCGAGGTCGGGGTGGTGTTTATTCGCGGTTAGGGATTAGTTTTTGCGTCCGTAGAAGGTTTTTCGAGGTCGGGGTGGTGTTTATTCGCGGTTAGGACTTAGTTTTTGCGTCTCTAGAAGGTTTTTCGAGGTCGGTGTGATGTTTATTCGCGGTTAGGACTTAGTTTTTGCGTCTGTAGAAGGTTTTTCGAGGTCGGGGAGGTGTTTATTCGCGGTTAGAGATTAGTTTTTGCGTCCGTAGAAGGTTTTTCGAGGTCGGGGTGGTGTTTATTCGCGGTTTGGACTTAGTTTTTGCGTCTGTAGAAGGTTTTTCGAGGTCGGGGAGGTGTTTATTCGCGGTTAGAGATTAGTTTTTGCGTCCGTAGAAGGTTTTTCGAGGTCGGGGTGGTGTTTATTCGCGGTTAGGGATTAGTTTTTGCGTCCGTAGAAGGTTTTTCGAGGTCGGGGAGGTGTTTATTCGCGGTTAGGGATTAGTTTTTGGGTCCGTAGAAGGTTTTTCGAGGTCGGGGAGGTGTTTATTCGCGGTTAGAGATTAGTTTTTGCGTCCGTAGAAGGTTTTTCGAGGTCGGGGTGGTGTTTATTCGCGGTTAGGACTTAGTTTTTGCGTCTGTAGAAGGTTTTTCGATGTCGGGGAGGTGTTTATTCGCGGTTAGAGATTAGTTTTTGCGTCCGTAGAAGGTTTTTCGAGGTCGGGGTGGTGTTTATTCGCGGTTAGGACTTAGTTTTTGCCTCTGTAGAAGGTTTTTCGAAGTCGGGGATGTGTTTATTCGCGGTTAGAGAGTAGTTTTTGCGTCCGTAGAAGGTTTTTCGAGGTCGGGGTGGTGTTTATTCGCGGTTTGGACTTAGTTTTTGGGTCCGTAGAAGGTTTTTCGAGGTCGGGGAGGTGTTTATTCGCGGTTAGAGATTAGTTTTTGCGTCCGTACAAGGTTTTTCGAGGTCGGGGTGGTGTTTATTCGCGGTTAGGACTTAGTTTTTGCCTCTGTAGAAGGTTTTTCGAGGTCGGGGTGGTGTTTATTCGTGGTTAGGGATTAGTTTTTGCGTCCGTAGAAGGTTTTTCGAGGTCGGGGAGGTGTTTATTCGCGGTTAGAGATTAGTTTTTGCGTCCGTAGAAGGTTTTTCGAGGTCGGTGTGGTGTTTATTCGCGGTTAGGACTTAGTTTTTGCGTCTGTAGAAGGTTTTTCGAGGTCGGTGAGGTGTTTATTCGCGGTTAGAGATTAGTTTTTGCGTCCGTAGAAGGTTTTTCGAGGTCGGGGTGGTGTTTATTCGCGGTTAGGGATTAGTTTTTGGGTCCGTAGAAGGTTTTTCGAGGTCGGGGAGGTGTTTATTCGCGGTTAGAGATTAGTTTTTGCGTCCGTACAAGGTTTTTCGAGGTCGGGGTGGTGTTTATTCGCGGTTAGGACTTAGTTTTTGCCTCTGTAGAAGGTTTTTCGAAGTCGGGGATGTGTTTATTCGCGGTTAGAGATTAGTTTTTGCGTCCGTAGAAGGTTTTTCGAGGTCGGGGAGGTGTTTATTCGCGGTTAGAGATTAGTTTTTGCGTCCGTAGAAGGTTTTTCGAGGTCCGTGTGGTGTTTATTCGCGGTTAGGACTTAGTTTTTGCGTCTGTAGAAGGTTTTTCGAGGTCGGGGAGGTGTTTATTCGCGGTTAGAGATTAGTTTTTGCGTCCGTAGAAGGTTTTTCGAGGTCGGGGTGGTGTTTATTCGCGGTTAGGGATTAGTTTTTGCGTCCGTAGAAGGTTTTTCGAGGTCGGGGAGGTGTTTATTCGCGGTTAGAGATTAGTTTTTGCGTCCGTAGAAGGTTTTTCGAGGTCGGGGTGGTGTTTATTCGCGGTTAGGACTTAGTTTTTGCGTCTGTAGAAGGTTTTTCGAGGTCGGGGAGGTGTTTATTCGCGGTTAGAGATTAGTTTTTGCGTCCGTAGAAGGTTTTTCGAGGTCGGGGTGGTGTTTATTCGCGGTTAGGACTTAGTTTTTGCCTCTGTAGAAGGTTTTTCGAAGTCGGGGATGTGTTTATTCGCGGTTAGAGATTAGTTTTTGCGTCCGTAGAAGGTTTTTCGAGGTCGGTGTGGTGTTTATTCGCGGTTAGGACTTAGTTTTTGCGTCTGTAGAAGGTTTTTCGAGGTCGGGGAGGTGTTTATTCGCGGTTAGGACTTAGTATTTGCATCTGTAGAAGGTTTTTCGAGGTCGGGGTGGTGTTTATTCGCGGTTAGGGATTAGTTTTTGCGTCCGTAGAAGGTTTTTCGAGGTCGGGGAGGTGTTTATTCGCGGTTAGAGATTAGTTTTTGCGTCCGTAGAAGGTTTTTCGAGGTCGGTGTGGTGTTTATTCGCGGTTAGGACTTAGTTTTTGCGTCTGTAGAAGGTTTTTCGAGGTCGGTGAGGTGTTTATTCGCGGTTAGAGATTAGTTTTTGCGTCCGTAGAAGGTTTTTCGAGGTCGGGGTGGTGTTTATTCGCGGTTAGGGATTAGTTTTTGGGTCCGTAGAAGGTTTTTCGAGGTCGGGGAGGTGTTTATTCGCGGTTAGAGATTAGTTTTTGCGTCCGTAGAAGGTTTTTCGAGGTCGGGGTGGTGTTTATTCGCGGTTAGGACTTAGTTTTTGCGTCTGTAGAAGGTTTTTCGATGTCGGTGAGGTGTTTATTCGCGGTTAGAGATTAGTTTTTGCGTCCGTAGAAGGTTTTTCGAGGTCGGGGTGGTGTTTATTCGCGGTTAGGACTTAGTTTTTGCCTCTGTAGAAGGTTTTTCGAAGTCGGGGATGTGTTTATTCGCGGTTAGAGATTAGTTTTTGCGTCCGTAGATGGTTTTTCGAGGTCGGGGTGGTGTTTATTCGCGGTTTGGACTTAGTTTTTGCGTCTGTAGAAGGTTTTTCGAGGTCGGGGTGGTGTTTATTCGCGGTTAGGACTTAGTATTTGCATCTGTAGAAGGTTTTTCGAGGTCGGGGTGGTGTTTATTCGCGGTTAGGGATTAGTTTTTGCGTCCGTAGAAGGTTTTTCGAGGTCGGGGTGGTGTTTATTCGCGGTTAGGACTTAGTTTTTGCGTCTCTAGAAGGTTTTTTCGAGGTCGGTGTGATGTTTATTCGCGGTTAGGACTTAGTTTTTGCGTCTGTAGAAGGTTTTTCGAGGTCGGGGAGGTGTTTATTCGCGGTTAGAGATTAGTTTTTGCGTCCGTAGAAGGTTTTTCGAGGTCGGGGTGGTGTTTATTCGCGGTTTGGACTTAGTTTTTGCGTCTGTAGAAGGTTTTTCGAGGTCGGGGAGGTGTTTATTCGCGGTTAGAGATTAGTTTTTGCGTCCGTAGAAGGTTTTTCGAGGTCGGGGTGGTGTTTATTCGCGGTTAGGGATTAGTTTTTGCGTCCGTAGAAGGTTTTTCGAGGTCGGGGAGGTGTTTATTCGCGGTTAGAGATTAGTTTTTGCGTCCGTAGAAGGTTTTTCGAGGTCGGTGTGGTGTTTATTCGCGGTTAGGACTTAGTTTTTGCGTCTGTAGAAGGTTTTTCGAGGTCGGGGAGGTGTTTATTCGCGGTTAGAGATTAGTTTTTGCGTCCGTAGAAGGTTTTTCGAGGTCGGGGTGGTGTTTATTCGCGGTTAGGGATTAGTTTTTGGGTCCGTAGAAGGTTTTTCGAGGTCGGGGAGGTGTTTATTCGCGGTTAGAGATTAGTTTTTGCGTCCGTAGAAGGTTTTTTCGAGGTCGGGGTGGTGTTTATTCGCGGTTAGGACTTAGTTTTTGCGTCTGTAGAAGGTTTTTCGATGTCGGGGAGGTGTTTATTCGCGGTTAGAGATTAGTTTTTGCGTCCGTAGAAGGTTTTTCGAGGTCGGTGTGGTGTTTATTCGCGGTTAGGACTTAGTTTTTGCGTCTGTAGAAGGTTTTTCGAGGTCGGTGAGGTGTTTATTCGCGGTTAGAGATTAGTTTTTGCGTCCGTAGAAGGTTTTTCGAGGTCGGGGTGGTGTTTATTCGCGGTTAGGGATTAGTTTTTGCCTCTGTAGAAGGTTTTTCGAAGTCGGGGATGTGTTTATTCGCGGTTAGAGATTAGTTTTTGCGTCCGTAGATGGTTTTTCGAGGTCGGGGTGGTGTTTATTCGCGGTTAGGACTTAGTTTTTGCGTCTGTAGAAGGTTTTTCGAGGTCGGGGTGGTGTTTATTCGCGGTTAGGACTTAGTTTTTGCGTCTGTAGAAGGTTTTTCGAGGTCGGGGAGGTGTTTATTCGCGGTTAGAGATTAGTTTTTGCGTCCGTAGAAGGTTTTTCGAGGTCGGGGTGGTGTTTATTCGCGGTTAGGGATTAGTTTTTGCGTCCGTAGAAGGTTTTTCGAGGTCGGGGTGGTGTTTATTCGCGGTTAGGACTTAGTTTTTGCGTCTCTAGAAGGTTTTTCGAGGTCGGTGTGATGTTTATTCGCGGTTAGGACTTAGTTTTTGCGTCCGTAGAAGGTTTTTGCGTCCGTAGAAGGTTGTTTTTGTGTAAATTCGAGGTTAGGGCTTACTTTTTGCGTCCGTAGAAGGTTTTTGCGTCCGTAGAAGGTTGTTTTTGTGTAAATTCGAGGTTAGGGCTTACTTTTTGCGTCCGTAGAAGGTTTTTGCGTCCGTAGAAGGTTGTTTTTGTGTAAATTCGAGGTTAGGGCTTACTTTTTGCGTCCGTAGAAGGTTTTTGCGTCCGTAGAAGGTTGTTTTTGTGTAAATTCGAGGTTAGGGCTTACTTTTTGCGTCCGTAGAAGGTTTTTGCGTCCGTAGAAGGTTGTTTTTGTGTAAATTCGAGGTTAGGGCTTACTTTTTGCGTCCGTAGAAGGTTGTTTTTGTGTAAATTCGAGGTTAGGGCTTACTTTTTGCGTCCGTAGAAGGTTTTTGCGTCCGTAGAAGGTTGTTTTTGTGTAAATTCGAGGTTAGGGCTTACTTTTTGCGTCCGTAGAAGGTTTTTGCGTCCGTAGAAGGTTGTTTTTGTGTAAATTCGAGGTTAGGGCTTACTTTTTGCGTCCGTAGAAGGTTGTTTTTGTGTAAATTCGAGGTTAGGGCTTACTTTTTGCGTCCGTAGAAGGTTTTTGCGTCCGTAGAAGGTTGTTTTTGTGTAAATTCGAGGTTAGGGCTTACTTTTTGCGTCCGTAGAAGGTTTTTGCGTCCGTAGAAGGTTGTTTTTGTGTAAATTCGAGGTTAGGGCTTACTTTTTGCGTCCGTAGAAGGTTTTTGCGTCCGTAGAAGGTTGTTTTTGTGTAAATTCGAGGTTAGGGCTTACTTTTTGCGTCCGTAGAAGGTTTTTGCGTCCGTAGAAGGTTGTTTTTGTGTAAATTCGAGGTTAGGGCTTACTTTTTGCGTCCGTAGAAGGTTTTTGCGTCCGTAGAAGGTTGTTTTTGTGTAAATTCGAGGTTAGGGCTTACTTTTTGCGTCCGTAGAAGGTTGTTTTTGTGTAAATTCGAGGTTAGGGCTTACTTTTTGCGTCCGTAGAAGGTTTTTGCGTCCGTAGAAGGTTGTTTTTGTGTAAATTCGAGGTTAGGGCTTACTTTTTGCGTCCGTAGAAGGTTTTTGCGTCCGTAGAAGGTTGTTTTTGTGTAAATTCGAGGTTAGGGCTTACTTTTTGCGTCCGTAGAAGGTTTTTGCGTCCGTAGAAGGTTGTTTTTGTGTAAATTCGAGGTTAGGGCTTACTTTTTGCGTCCGTAGAAGGTTGTTTTTGTGTAAATTCGAGGTTAGGGCTTACTTTTTGCGTCCGTAGAAGGTTGTTTTTGTGTAAATTCGAGGTTAGGGCTTACTTTTTGCGTCCGTAGAAGGTTTTTGCGTCCGTAGAAGGTTGTTTTTGTGTAAATTCGAGGTTAGGGCTTACTTTTTGCGTCCGTAGAAGGTTGTTTTTGTGTAAATTCGAGGTTAGGGCTTACTTTTTGCGTCCGTAGAAGGTTTTTGCGTCCGTAGAAGGTTGTTTTTGTGTAAATTCGAGGTTAGGGCTTACTTTTTGCGTCCGTAGAAGGTTTTTGCGTCCGTAGAAGGTTGTTTTTGTGTAAATTCGAGGTTAGGGCTTACTTTTTGCGTCCGTAGAAGGTTTTTGCGTCCGTAGAAGGTTGTTTTTGTGTAAATTCGAGGTTAGGGCTTACTTTTTGCGTCCGTAGAAGGTTGTTTTTGTGTAAATTCGAGGTTAGGGCTTACTTTTTGCGTCCGTAGAAGGTTTTTGCGTCCGTAGAAGGTTGTTTTTGTGTAAATTCGAGGTTAGGGCTTACTTTTTGCGTCCGTAGAAGGTTGTTTTTGTGTAAATTCGAGGTTAGGGCTTACTTTTTGCGTCCGTAGAAGGTTGTTTTTGTGTAAATTCGAGGTTAGGGCTTACTTTTTGCGTCCGTAGAAGGTTTTTGCGTCCGTAGAAGGTTGTTTTTGTGTAAATTCGAGGTTAGGGCTTACTTTTTGCGTCCGTAGAAGGTTTTTGCGTCCGTAGAAGGTTGTTTTTGTGTAAATTCGAGGTTAGGGCTTACTTTTTGCGTCCGTAGAAGGTTTTTGCGTCCGTAGAAGGTTGTTTTTGTGTAAATTCGAGGTTAGGGCTTACTTTTTGCGTCCGTAGAAGGTTGTTTTTGTGTAAATTCGAGGTTAGGGCTTACTTTTTGCGTCCGTAGAAGGTTTTTGCGTCCGTAGAAGGTTGTTTTTGTGTAAATTCGAGGTTAGGGCTTACTTTTTGCGTCCGTAGAAGGTTTTTGCGTCCGTAGAAGGTTGTTTTTGTGTAAATTCGAGGTTAGGGCTTACTTTTTGCGTCCGTAGAAGGTTGTTTTTGTGTAAATTCGAGGTTAGGGCTTACTTTTTGCGTCCGTAGAAGGTTGTTTTTGTGTAAATTCGAGGTTAGGGCTTACTTTTTGCGTCCGTAGAAGGTTTTTGCGTCCGTAGAAGGTTGTTTTTGTGTAAATTCGAGGTTAGGGCTTACTTTTTGCGTCCGTAGAAGGTTTTTGCGTCCGTAGAAGGTTGTTTTTGTGTAAATTCGAGGTTAGGGCTTACTTTTTGCGTCCGTAGAAGGTTTTTGCGTCCGTAGAAGGTTGTTTTTGTGTAAATTCGAGGTTAGGGCTTACTTTTTGCGTCCGTAGAAGGTTGTTTTTGTGTAAATTCGAGGTTAGGGCTTACTTTTTGCGTCCGTAGAAGGTTTTTGCGTCCGTAGAAGGTTGTTTTTGTGTAAATTCGAGGTTAGGGCTTACTTTTTGCGTCCGTAGAAGGTTGTTTTTGTGTAAATTCGAGGTTAGGGCTTACTTTTTGCGTCCGTAGAAGGTTTTTGCGTCCGTAGAAGGTTGTTTTTGTGTAAATTCGAGGTTAGGGCTTACTTTTTGCGTCCGTAGAAGGTTTTTGCGTCCGTAGAAGGTTGTTTTTGTGTAAATTCGAGGTTAGGGCTTACTTTTTGCGTCCGTAGAAGGTTGTTTTTGTGTAAATTCGAGGTTAGGGCTTACTTTTTGCGTCCGTAGAAGGTTTTTGCGTCCGTAGAAGGTTGTTTTTGTGTAAATTCGAGGTTAGGGCTTACTTTTTGCGTCCGTAGAAGGTTTTTGCGTCCGTAGAAGGTTGTTTTTGTGTAAATTCGAGGTTAGGGCTTACTTTTTGCGTCCGTAGAAGGTTTTTGCGTCCGTAGAAGGTTGTTTTTGTGTAAATTCGAGGTTAGGGCTTACTTTTTGCGTCCGTAGAAGGTTTTTGCGTCCGTAGAAGGTTGTTTTTGTGTAAATTCGAGGTTAGGGCTTACTTTTTGCGTCCGTAGAAGGTTGTTTTTGTGTAAATTCGAGGTTAGGGCTTACTTTTTGCGTCCGTAGAAGGTTTTTGCGTCCGTAGAAGGTTGTTTTTGTGTAAATTCGAGGTTAGGGCTTACTTTTTGCGTCCGTAGAAGGTTTTTGCGTCCGTAGAAGGTTGTTTTTGTGTAAATTCGAGGTTAGGGCTTACTTTTTGCGTCCGTAGAAGGTTTTTGCGTCCGTAGAAGGTTGTTTTTGTGTAAATTCGAGGTTAGGGCTTACTTTTTGCGTCCGTAGAAGGTTGTTTTTGTGTAAATTCGAGGTTAGGGCTTACTTTTTGCGTCCGTAGAAGGTTGTTTTTGTGTAAATTCGAGGTTAGGGCTTACTTTTTGCGTCCGTAGAAGGTTTTTGCGTCCGTAGAAGGTTGTTTTTGTGTAAATTCGAGGTTAGGGCTTACTTTTTGCGTCCGTAGAAGGTTTTTGCGTCCGTAGAAGGTTGTTTTTGTGTAAATTCGAGGTTAGGGCTTACTTTTTGCGTCCGTAGAAGGTTGTTTTTGTGTAAATTCGAGGTTAGGGCTTACTTTTTGCGTCCGTAGAAGGTTTTTGCGTCCGTAGAAGGTTGTTTTTGTGTAAATTCGAGGTTAGGGCTTACTTTTTGCGTCCGTAGAAGGTTTTTGCGTCCGTAGAAGGTTGTTTTTGTGTAAATTCGAGGTTAGGGCTTACTTTTTGCGTCCGTAGAAGGTTTTTGCGTCCGTAGAAGGTTGTTTTTGTGTAAATTCGAGGTTAGGGCTTACTTTTTGCGTCCGTAGAAGGTTGTTTTTGTGTAAATTCGAGGTTAGGGCTTACTTTTTGCGTCCGTAGAAGGTTGTTTTTGTGTAAATTCGAGGTTAGGGCTTACTTTTTGCGTCCGTAGAAGGTTTTTGCGTCCGTAGAAGGTTGTTTTTGTGTAAATTCGAGGTTAGGGCTTACTTTTTGCGTCCGTAGAAGGTTGTTTTTGTGTAAATTCGAGGTTAGGGCTTACTTTTTGCGTCCGTAGAAGGTTTTTGCGTCCGTAGAAGGTTGTTTTTGTGTAAATTCGAGGTTAGGGTTAGGGTTAGGGTTAGGGTTAGGGTTAGGGTTAGGGTTAGGGTTAGGGTTAGGGTTAGGGTTAGGGTTAGGGTTAGGGTTAGGGTTAGGGTTAGGGTTAGGGTTAGGGTTAGGGTTAGGGTTAGGGTTAGGGTTAGGGTTAGGGTTAGGGTTAGGGTTAGGGTTAGGGTTAGGGTTAGGGTTAGGGTTAGGGTTAGGGTTAGGGTTAGGGTTAGGGTTAGGGTTAGGGTTAGGGTTAGGGTTAGGGTTAGGGTTAGGGTTAGGGTTAGGGTTAGGGTTAGGGTTAGGGTTAGGGTTAGGGTTAGGGTTAGGGTTAGGGTTAGGGTTAGGGTTAGGGTTAGGGTTAGGGTTAGGGTTAGGGTTAGGGTTAGGGTTAGGGTTAGGGTTAGGGTTAGGGTTAGGGTTAGGGT